>OX365962.1:1771200-3021200 GCA_947247005.1 Spisula solida
AGTAATCAACTAACCATTTAACTTTCCTCCAAAGCATTTAATCATGAGGTCATGTGACATTTCTGTCCACACTGGAATAACAAAGTTAACGCGAAATACAGTGATGCCTCTACCGGTGGATATTCTCCACTAACTTCCGCATATATATTTCTGTCTCCACCAATCAGAGATATACATTTCTGTAGGCATGTCAGTATCCACCAATAAGAGATTGATATTTCTGTAGGCGTGTCAGTATCCACCAATCAGAAATTGATATTTCTGTAGGCGTATCAGTAACCACCTATCATGGATAACTATTTATATAGGCGTGTTACTCTCCACCAATCAGAGATAAATATTTCTAAATGTGTGTTAATATCCACCAAACAGACATTGATACTTCTGTATGCGTGTCACTCTCAACCAATATGAGATAAATATGTCTGTAGGCGTGTCACTCTCCATCAATCTGAGATAAATATTTCTGTAGGTGTGGCATTATCAACCAATCAGAGATAAATATTTACATAGGCGTGTCAGTATCCAACAATGAGGGATACATATTTATACAGGCGTGTCAGTATCCACATATCAGGGATAAATATTTATATAGGCGTGTCAGTATCCACCTATCAGGGATAAAACAAATATTTATATACGCGTGTCAGTATCCACCTATCAGGGATAAAACAAATATTTATATAGGCGTGTCAGTATCCACATATCAGGGATAAAATAAATATTAATATAGGCGTGTTAGTATCCATCAATCAGTGATAAACATTTATATAGGCGTGTCAGTATCCACATATCAGGGATAAATATTTATATAGGCGTGTCAGTATCCACCTATCAGGGATAAATATTTATACAGGCGTGTCAGTATCCACCTATCAGGGATAAAAGAAATATTTATATAGGCGTGTCAGTATCCACCTATCAGGGATAAAAGAAATATTTATGTAGGCATGTCAGTATCCACCTATTAGGGATAAAGTAATATTTATATAGGCGTGTCAGTATCCACCTATTAGGGATAAAATAAATATTTTTATAGGCATGTCAGTATCCATCAATCAGTGATAAACATTTATATAGGCGTGTCCGTATCCACATATCAGGGATAAATATTTATATAGGCGTGTCAGTATCCACATATCAGGGATAAATATTTATACAGGCGTGTCAGTATCCACCTATCAGGGTTATAAGAAATATTTATATAGGCGTGTCAGTATCAATCAATCAGTGATAAACATATATATAGGCGTCTCAGTATCCACATATCAGGGATAAATATTTATATAGGCGTGTCAGTATCCTCATATCAGGGATAAATATTTACATAGGCGTGTTAGTATCCACCAATCAGAAATTGATATTTCTGTAGGCGTGTCACTCTCTACCAATCAGAATTTAATTTCGTATTGCTGTACCTCAACACACTGTATTGTTTGTTTCAGGTGTGTTGATCATATGTTACAACAATGTTATTTGAATTGCTATGGTATCTTAAACACAGGGTTGGCATTAAAATTATTTAAAACTAATTTCAGTATTCAGTTATTTTTCTCTCTTTCACCCCAGGGTTTTGTTCATACAATGCCATTGACCTATACGTGAGTATGAATACAATCATGTGAAGCACTATGTTATCATGCTTGAAGTACCATAGAATCCCAGGAGGATCTCAATAGCGGTGAAAAGTAGTATGTACAGGTTAGATGTTTAGATGAAAATGAAGAAATAGAACACTTGTAACATAGGAGAGGCAGCCCTCACAGAAACAAAAAAGCATGAAAGGCGCAGACAAAAGATTATATTAAGTCAGACAGGAAAGGCAGCACTCAACTTAACCAGCCGAGCACAGAAAGCATTAAAACACAAAGCACAATGCCCAACTGAACCAACCGAGCACAGGGACATAAAACACTTACAAGGCACAATGCCCGATTGAACCAACCGAGCACAGGAAACATAAACCACTTACAAGGCACAATGCCCAACTAAACAAGCAAAGATCCGCCCAAATCCAAGCTGTCGAAAAGTATAATAAATTAATAGTTTCAGCAACCCAAAGACTGAATGCCCCAGCTGAATGACCCAGTTTCCACAGCAAAACGACTATAATGCCTAGTTTAAGCTATCAGAAATCCTAAAAGAAAGAAGTGCCCAGCACACTGCCAAACAAGAAAATTAACGAGCCCTAAGGTACACACACCAACAAAATCACAGATCATAAGCATAATTATATTATGTCACAGTGAAAAACCCCAAAAATGAAAATTAACAGCTAGAAACTCCTACAGTCATGTGTTAGATTGACCCACTGAAAGTGTAAAATGTTATAAAATGCAAAGCATTGGCTTAGTTAGAATCGAGATAATGAATAACGTATCTATAATAGAATATGGTCACAGATTTTATTACTACGCATCAGGGCCGGTATTTTTAAAGCATCTTAGTAGAAAACTTAAATATTTTGACTTAAGTCAAAAATTTGCAATTCACATATTTCCTGCAAATTTAAGAATATCTCATGCTTCGTTAGTGATTATTGTAGCTCTCTACACAATGCATAAAAGCTATTAGAGTAAGGATTAATAATCTGGTTTGTATTATTTAGCTAAAACCCTGAGGAAAATGTTAGGATTTTAAGAAAATTCTTAGTTTTCTACTAAGATGCTTTATAAGTACCGGCCCTGAGCTCTTGGTCATATTTTGTCATACGATAAAAGAGAACCAAATAAAAATATTTATGAATATTTAAATATAGAACTACTTGTACAGAAGGTTTGTGGGACTATGTTGATTATTGACATTGATAAGGATTGTATTATCTGTGTGACAGACAACAATGAGGTCACGTGGTGTGTACAGTAAACTCGTGGGTAAGCTTGTCTTTCTCGTTACAAATAAGAACATGTTTCATGCCAGCAAATATATTGTAGTATTTCTGAGGTATGGTTACATTTTAGTAGATTGAAAACATCAGTATTTACTATTTACAAAACTACATGGCCTCCGTAGCTCAACGGTTAGCGCAGTTGCCGTCTAATCTGGCGACCAGGCCCCGATCTCCCGAAGCATCTCAATCTGAGTTGAGATAAATCTCAAATAATGCCATGTGTCTTTGAGATAATTTCCATGGGAGACAAGACTCGGAAAGTTGGCGCCTTAAAAAAGATACATTGTTCTGAGTTTATTACAGTAAATATCTTGAGCATAAAACTTAAGAATGATCTCATATGTATACTCTTGACTTGAGCAAAATCTCAATTTGAGTTGAGATTTCTACTTGAGATGCTTCGGGAGATTGGGGCCAGGGTTCAAATCCGGGTGGAGGCACACGTATAATATGCCTGCCAAATTTCAGCAGAAAGCTGACATGCAAATAAAGGCTATGCTCGGCATGTAGATATGAGTATACATTTATACTAGTTAAAGTGGGAAATTCGTAACCCCTCGGCTACAATGGTGTACATTGGTAACAATGAGGGAGACTTGAGTTTGATCACATGGAAGATTGGGAAACCAAATGTGTAGTCGTGTTAAATAAAGTATTTACTTACTTACCTACTAAGGTATGTTATCCATCCATGCTAAACTAACATACTAAATTTGCCCTACCTGTTCAGACAATGGTTGTTATATTTTGTGTACACATAAATTGCAACGTCACTGTTACAATATCCTAACTGGACTGTATATAACACGACGTTAGCCATTAACCGACAGAACACCATTGGTGCATACGGTATTTATACAGTTTTACAGTTTATTTTCAAGATATTAGGCCATTGGGCCATTGCTCACATATATAGATACATACAATACATTTATACAATTGAGTGCAAACGCAAAATGATGTTGGGTCAATGGGCAAGTGAGCATATCATAACCAATGTGGCAGAAAACGCACCTGTAACATGTGTACAATACGGGTAACTGTCAGTTAAAATACATGTTAAAACACAACATGATTCGCTTAAACCAAAACAAGATTTGGACCAAAGTGAAGGTGCGTATGTATAGTGTTCCAGGGATCAATACTTGAGAAAAACTTTATCTCTACACTGAATACACTGAATGTAACGTTTCAGCGTTTGTCCATGTTATCGTCTGCTTCACCACAGTGAGTACACTACCAGGCGACAATAACCGTCTAGCAGATGTTCTATTCCGTCGCTTTCTTTTAGGCGGTGAGTACACACTTACTACTCAAAGGGTCAACAAAGCAATATTCACGTTAACATAGCCAATGATCAAAACGTGATGCAAATATAAAAATATCACCTTGTATGCTGCTATATTTAGAAAACTCAATGAAAAGCATCACAAACCACATATGAATGTGCATAATTCTCAGATTTCTTAATGTTCGGAATTAGATTAGATGTTCACGTCGCAGCACTACGTCTTAGACATAGTTTGCATCACATACCAAGCGTTAAAGCTAGTTGCAGTTGACGTCACTCATCACAAGGTGGGAATTTGCAGTTGACGTCACTCATCACGTGGTGGAGATTTGCAGTTGACGTCACTCATCACGTGGTAGAGATATTTGCAGTTGACGTCACTCATCACGTGGTAGAGATATTTGCAGTTGACGTCACACATCTCGTGGTAGAGATATTTGCAGTTGACGTCACACATCACGTGGTAGAGATATTTGCAGTTGACGTCACACATCTCGTGGTAGAGATATTTGCAGTTTACGTAATACATCACGTGGTCAAACTATTTGCAGTTGGCGTTATACTAGTATACCACATGGTAGACCTAGGTGCAGTTGACGTCACAAACCACGTGATAGAGCTAGGTGCAGTTGACGTCACAAACCACGTGATAGATATAGCTATAGCTACATACGTCACTTACCAGGTGGTAGAGCTAGTTGTACTTGACGCCAAATACAACGTAGCAAAGTTTGCTCTTTAACTGCAGTTGACTCACATACCACGTGTTATGGCATGTATGTATACGTAGCGTACATTGTATTACCTACTTTTCATTCTTATTGTCTCTTGAACAGAATCTAAC
The DNA here is from genome assembly GCA_947247005.1 of Spisula solida. NCBI lineage: Eukaryota > Metazoa > Mollusca > Bivalvia > Venerida > Mactridae > Spisula > Spisula solida. The sequence goes on from OX365962.1 coordinate 1,776,226, forward strand.
ACAACAACAACACATGTCGGTTCAGACATGATGAGCACGTCTGCTCCAGTCACTCTACCATCACCGACACACCCTCATCAACAAACGGATCCGTCAACTGAACAGACGATACGTCCCACAGACGGAATCATAATTCCAACAAAGTTTATGACGTCATCTATTGCGTCACTAACAACACCGGCATATTGCCAAAACCGTCATTCGATATCGTGCGGCTTCGATTTCAAAATTGTTTGCGGATCGGATGGAAAAATTTACGCCAATCTGTAAGATTTATTTCTGAGTCTAGAATAGAGTTTAATATTATTTTTGTCTGTCTTGATAAATTTTGAAGTCATCGGCAAAAATATAGTATTGTCTCTCTTCATTGACTGTGCGTAAACGTCACACTGGAAGTGTGTATGTCTCAACATTTATACATGTGTGATACTATCTCTAGACTATAGAATTCCGCTAGGGCCACCATCGCATGTGAATGTGTTTATCTTTACGCGTTACACTAAAGTACACTGATGAAAACGCAAAAGTACGATGGAGAAAAAGTCAAAGTAGCACGATAAAAACGCGAACTAAGAGTACGATGATGAAAACGTGAAAGCTTAGAAATTTAACCCGTCTGATGGCAAATAACATTGAAAATCCCTAGATCAGAAAAAAATGCCAATTATGTAACAAATTAGAAGATCTATGAGTTTCACTTTTTACTAGAATGCCCTTTATACTATGAAAACGCAACAGTACTATAAAGAAAACGCGACAGTACGATGACGATGTAGTTATCTCCCGTACATAAACACAGCTGATGTCCGTTTGTTTATAGAATATATATTTATGCATTCTTAAACTTTGTTTTTGAGAAATATTTCTATTGATCGTTTTATGTTTTGCTTAGATTTCTTTTGTATGATCAAATATGCTGTTGGTTTCCTTGTGTTGTTGTTAGTATGGTGTTATTTGTTTACATTTACAAAACTTTCCATGACAAAACGCCATATAAATGACCTAACCATATAAACCAGCTAATGTATCTTATATTGTAAGTTCTGGAGCTTGTTGGCTCAATGTCATGATATTGCGTGGAGCTTCGGTCTAGAGGTCGGGCAAGCGCTTTGGGATCGAGGGGCAGGGGTTCGACCCTTCAGTGCCACTACTTTATTTCTCCGAGCAAGAATAACACACAATACCCCACTCTACTCAGGTGTATGGATGAGTACCTGCGATTGTCAAATGTCAATGTGCTGTCATGGGCACCGAGTGTCACAACCGACTTTCGACCTAATGGCCGGGGGTAAATGGACAGACGACTGAATGGACACATGTCTGAAAATAGACTTTAAATAACATTGTATTTTACTTTACTTTTTTGTCTTATAGATGTATGTTAGCATTGGGACGTTGTGATAATCCGGCATTGACCCAAGCTACCTGTTCATCCGGTTGATATAACAACAACAACAACAACAACAACGGCGATACAATTTATTGCGGAATAATATTCTGAGTATTTTGTATTTTTACGCATGTTCACACGACGTATACACATGATCATTTATGGAATAAATTTAAAATAGTTCCAAGTCTATTATTTTACGTCACTTTCGCCATCTTAAACAGTTGTAGCTGTAAGTGGTCGGCGTGATTATCGTGCCATGTGTCCGATGTCTGAGATGTACAGATTGGTGTATCGACGATATTTCTGGCCGATCGATTATCGATTCACATTTTCAAATACCGATACATGAGAAAATGGTTGGAATCGTACACGGTCCTCTTTTTCCTGCACTAAACACTATTATTTACAAATTGTGAAGATTGGTCATCAAGTCTAAATTCACACCGAAGTTACATGTATAGTTCGATTTCGAGCATTGAGCCGTGACTGCACTTTTAAAGTTTTAACCATTAATCGATATAGGTTGGTATAAGTTTAATGGAAAATATAAGTAATATAATTAAGGCCAACTATTCCGTGCGTCTGAATGGTCGTGACGGTATAGCGCTTGATACATTGTAAAATAACTTTTGTCTGACCAGGGAAAGTTCGAATCTCACCAAATAAATATATTTTTCTTTTTTTAATTTATACTTACACATTTTTTTTATTTTATAAATGAACATAACTTGCAATATCCGTGTTATAACAGTATGTGACAAGTCATATTTGTTACATGCTTCAAAATATTTTTAGAGCTGGCATGTGTATTGTAGCATGTTATGACGGCTAATCAACGTAATACAGGTTGTCAGTAAACTCGGAATATGGAAACGATCGCTATAAGTGAAAATGAAAAATAGAATGAATCAACACATTTTCATGGATTAATTAAAAAAGGTACTTTAGTTTATATACTCTTTAAATAACATAAAATAATGAATTAAAAATATGAGCGAATTGGGAATTTCAACCACCGAACTTCGGGTTAGAAATCCGGAACGTTGCCGACTGCACTAAACTGTAATTCGATAAGAAACAGATAGATGAAAGAATCACATCATTAAATAATGACATGCGAACGTAATAAACTATGGCATACCCGCCAAAATGGACTAGTCCGATAGGTCATGGCTCAGAGTTCAAAATTGAACTATACTATTTTCATAAGCTAATCTATAGCCAATACCGGTAAATACGTGTATACACGTATAATGTGGAACTTCTAAATAAGTGAACCATGACTGATGTGCCTGTTTTGATTCATCTATATGTGCAAGTCGATATATCGATTTATCGACGATATAACTCAAACGCGATAAATTGCTGTACAAAAACAAACACAAACTTGCCTATATTTTTGTTATGGATTAAAATCAAGGACCGTAACATTTGCGTATGAAAGCATTCAAACATTTGGCACAACATATACAGTTTGCAAGTTCCTTAATTTTCAGAAACGATAAATATAGCGGTAATTGTGTTTGCTTTTGTATTGCAATTTATCGCGTTGAAGTTATACTAGTCTTCCGATGTAACGTGATCGTCAACAGTCTTACTAAGTTCACAATACGATAGGTGAGTTACCTCGATGACCATTTCAAATAGCATGGTATCTGGCACCGATCTTCCAAAGCATCTCATTCTGAGTCGAGATTATTCTCAAATACTATCATGTGTCTTTGAGATAATTTCCATGGGTGGCCAGACTCAATGTTGGCACCACAAAATAAATACAAATAATGTACATTGTTCTGAGCCCATTACAGTAAAACATTTTGAGCACAAACTTAAGAATAATCTCAAATTTGTACTCTTGACTTGAGCGAAATCGCAATTTGAGTTGAGATTTCTACTTGAGATGCTTCGGGAGATCGGGGCCTGATCTAATCAATGACAGCTCTACAGATTATGTTATCCGTCTGTTTGCTGTGGTCGGATTAAACTGACAGTGTATATGTGATCTTTCATCTATCCCTACCCCTGCCATGTCCTGACATGTATTCAGCATGGTATGTGTATGGGTGGGTGTGTCACTGTGTATATCTACCGCACGCCCCATGTAGTGCTTGGACTTACACGAGTGACACGCACCGGCGATTTCGTTGACCTGAAAACATATTACATCATAATAACAATGGAAACTGGAAAACATGGCCTGTGTTGACATAAGATAAGTTTAAGTCAGACAGGGAAGGCAGCACTCAACTTAACCAGCCGAGCACAGAAAACATAAAAAAACATACAATGCCCAACTTTACAAGTTAATGGTCCGCCAAAGCCCAAGCTGTCGAAAGGCTGAATGAACTAGTTTTAGCAATCAAAAAGATGAAAGTCCAAGCTGAATGACCCAGTTCCAACAAGAATTTTAATTTAATTGATAACGGTCTGGTTAGAGGTAAAAGTGTTTTTCGCAGACAAGTTATGTAATAGACGTCTTAGTACGCTGTAGATGTTGATGCTGCTGCTGCTACTAACACTGGGATCGAGAGTGAAAATGACGTTACTATGAATATAGAATGTATACATTATCATGTTTGATATAAACTTACCCGAATAAAGCCCAGTTTTTGATAGAGAGTGTAGATGTATTTGACCAGTGTGTCAGTAAGACAGACAAATCCTCCAGGTGCCCCAGGTGTAGGACACTCCTTACATGTATAACTGTAAAATAAAACGAGCGTTTTCCAATTAGCAACCCGAGTAACCAGAGTAAAAAATTTGGGCATGCGCAGTTGGATAACTCGGTAGTGATATCAAGAACGTATCGAGTACATATCGAATCGAGTTCAAAATTGACACCAAAGGTTTAGTAATTATTATGTTAGAAGAAATGTTTAACAGCGACGAGGAGGATGACATTATGACTGAAACAACTGTATTATAATAATCTGTCTGATATGTGCAACGACACGTAATTATATTTGCTCCCAAAGTTCAAAATTTAGCTTAGAGATTATACGCATGCCTCACGCTTTCCGCCATTTTGACTCTAGAGAACCTGCGAAGGACTGGAGGTAACTTGGGTCGAGTAGGTTAGAGAGTATACGCATGCCTCACGCTTTCCGCCATTTTGACTCTAGAGAACCTGCGAAGGACTGGAGGTAACTTGGGTCGAGTGGGTTAGAGAGTATACGCATGCGCACTGCGTTTACCCGAACCGTTCCTTTTACAACTCGTTTTACTCGTGTAACTAAAGCAGTGTAGCAATACCACGTGGCTTTTGACTACAGTTACAAGTAGAAATTTGTAAACATTGGAACACAAATATAGCCATAAGTATTTTATTTCTTCATCGATTTCTTTAAAATATACGCCACGCTAAGGGGAAAAGCATTTGCTTTCCATGAAATATAAGATCTTTTTCAGGAGTATTACCGATTTTTCCATTACCCTGTGAAACCTACACGTTCCACGGTTTCACAAGGTAATTGACAAAACGGCACAGTCGCTGAAAAAGATTTTATATTTCATGGAAAGCAAATAATTGTCTCCATAGCGTGGTGTATATTTCATAGAAATCGATAAAGAAATAAAATATTTATGACTATTTTATTTTTCAATGTTTACAAATTTCTTCTTGTAACTGTAGTCAAAAGTCACGTGGTATTGCTACACTGAACATGTTCATAATGTTCTCAATGTTTCGGTTGCGTAAATATAACAATATATGAATATTTTATCAAGGGTGACTACTGCAACATAACAACATAAATGTTTTAATGACGTATTTGATAAAGATATACATGTAGACTTTTATTTCTACAGATCATACTATAGATCAACCACGAGTTTTGAGCCGTGACGGGAGATTACACTATTTAGTCATGGTGTGTGAATATATTGGTTGGAATGCAGTTAAAATGCGTTGATATATATGTTTGTATGACATGACATTGTCAGTATCGCTGGCTCAATCGGTAGAGAGCTTGATTTTCAGTCTAAGACATGCGGGTTCAAGTCCTGATAACTGCACTTTTTTTCTCAACTACATTTTTTTGTTTCTTTTTTATCAAGAACATGAAGACATTGTTTAAAAGTCATTTTATTATTATGACTTTCAATCTGCATGCAATGGGTTTTCATGTTTCACTGTTTTCATTAATTTTCTTTCCACGGACCCAGTATTAATTTACCTTTTACTGCATCCAATACTTAAACTTTTGTCAAAGGTTTTCGACTTGGTGTTTGGTTGGCGACCCGTCAGTTGTGTCTGTCTCCGAGTCGGATAATGCATTTGAATATATAGTGGGTGCTTGAAGACAGTTTATTGCAATATCATGTGGAACTATTGAGCTAATTCTTAAGGAAAAGACAACTCTGTGAAAAGTGATTTTTGTACCTGTGTGTTTGTACGAGTTGTTTCCCTTTACACCACAAAAATCGATAAACATTCCCCATACACAACAATTTCGCTTATCTTAATCCAATCGATTCAGATCGATGTCGGCTATTTCCGTTAGTGGTCGTAAATTTTCCGATAGTCACGAATGATAACGGTAAGCTACATAAATCGTAGCCTGAGGGGCTACTGATCAGATAAAAAGATAAGCAGTCGATTTTTCATATTTTCAGATTTATGATTGTAACTGTCTATTCGTCTCGTGATCATGTATACATTTCAATTTGAATTGCTGATGTTGACTTCTGGTAAATTCTGGTATGCGTGTGGTAGTATCTTAGTAACAACAAGATGACTTCGCTTATTATCAAATATTTTCTTAATCCCGATATAAATTATGCTTGTTTTTTTGTAAATTATGTTATATTCGCACGTACAAAAAAAACAAGTACAGTCCAGATTGAGTGATTGTCATCATGAATCAAATAATTAATTTGAGGTGTGTGAGGCGTTTTTTAAAGTCCTCGTGTGTATATGCGTTCTTGTCTATTTAATTCAGTTTGATTACGTAACTTTTATCGTAAAGATTTTGCAATGTTTTACACAGAATGTTGTGTTAATAAATAAATTCAAGTTCAATAAACTGCTGCAATCAATTATACAATTATTGCGATATAATGAAAATAGGCAAATCATAACAGAATATTTGTATTCATAATAAGTCAAACAAATATATAAAAAGTTAAACCGCCTTAGTACAATACTAATATACAACATTTTATACAATCTCCTATCTGCCTTCATGGAAGATATTTTTACAGGTTTTTACTAATTTTATCCAAATATCGATGGTGTTTTCACGCATGAGTGGATAATAGCCCATAATTATACATACATATATAAAGCGATAGAATGTATGACCCTATTGTTTAACTAGATCGATAGACGGTGATCAGACAGGATTAGACTGATAAGGGGCAATAAAACAACTAAGGGATTACACTTCTGCGGCTTTTTATTTCCCGGTCACAAATATGAATACTGACTTAGCTTTATAAGTTTAAAAAGTAGAAACACATACAAACTTTCATTGAAATAGTATAAATGTATTATTAATGTTTTTTTTAAACATTGTTTAAATAAAAAGTAAATACATAGGGAAAAGTTATATTTATGAAAAACTTAAGTCTCGCACATATGGGAACATATATGAATTTTGAAAACAGCCATGGTAACGTGATTCCTTTGAATAAAACCATTTTTTTAAACATAACAATGCATGAAGGCCATTTTAATAAAAGTTTGTATGTGTTTTTGTTTATTTTCAAACAGATATAATATACTCTTATTAATATACTTTTAATGTTAACAGTCTCTCATATTTCTATTATAGAAAAAAATCCATTGTGATCATGTTGTTAGAATTGTTTATTGTTTATGCATCTTGGAAAGTGAGACTATCTTATCTGCAATAATTTATTCACCAGTTTCCGGGTTCATGAAGCTGACTGGCAAATAAAGGCTATGCTCGTCATTTTTTAAGAGAAACAAATATTTAGCGAGTTATTTGATCATATTGTATCAGGGACGTATAATATTCTTCCCAGATTGTATAGAACGTGATAATTACACAAGTGTCCCCCCTTTTTTTAAATAAAATTGTACAAATGTATATGTCAATAATTGCGTCTTATTGGTTTGATTAAATTACTTCCCACCTTCATGATCAAAAGAATAATTAAAAACATATATATTAATGCACACAAAACGTGTTGAAAACATGCGTTTAAAAAGAAGAAAATGTTCAAATAAACTTAATTAAGATTTGATTTGAAAATTGAACTCCTTACTTTGTTCTACGGGACTTTAAAATCTAAAAGGATTTATTTTCCTTTTTTTTTCAAAAATACTACACAATACGAAACCCCAAAACAACCCACGTATAATAAACGTCTTATTTGCTACACATAGTGATCTCCTCGGCCATTATAGATCGGAGAAAAACGGAAATAGCCGATGTTTCACGATATACATTATACTTGACGATATGAAACCGCGTACTAGAACGTGAATTTCTTCATTTTCAAACTAAATTGGAAGCAATTTCTACATTTGCAAATTTCTTAAAAAATATATTGTAATAATGCTTAGACTTTAAAGAATACTTCACGAGGTTATAAAAAAATGTCATTTAAGTAAAAAGCAACTTTATAGCCTGTCAAAAACGCGGTTTTTAGTATTTTGACAATTTTCATATAGAGTTATATAGGAATGGTAGTCACAAACTTCAAACGAAAATGGAAGCAAAAAGTTGACGTACGACATTAATAAAAATTATATTGAAATAAAGTGCAAAGAATGAAGATTACTTCACGAGGTTATAAAATTTTGTCATCTAATGTTATAAACAAGTTATTAAAGTTAAACCATACGGCTCCTATATAAATCTATAGTAAATCGGTGTATCGTTAAACGTTATCGATGTGATCGATTAGACGTTTTCAAGGGAGGCTACTTTGCCGATAACACCCGATAAGTTACAGCAATGTTCCGTATGCTAACGCCAGTGTTTGTGTCCTGCTTGCGATACAAGTTCAATACACATAGACTATTTTATATATAAACTCCTTGCAAAATTTCTGGAAATATAAACCATGTGAAATATTCTTTATCATTGGAGCATCTTCACCAGTAATTTTACTAGTCGCAGCCAAAATTATATAATTACGCGCGGTTACTATGACTAAGGATAATTAATTTTGACTAATAAAGACTCACTATTACATAAATTCCAGGAAATGCATTACTTTCTAGTGTAATATTACTTGAAAAAGCGGTTTGAAACAAAATATAAAAAGCGACTCTACCAACGATCGAACCTAGAAAAGTAAGTCTTATAGAACATCGCCTTATCCATTGGGCCACGTATTCAGTTACTTAATGAAACAACTTATTTAACTTATGTTGGCATTGTTTATATAAACCTACCCTTTTAGGGTGAATAAACGTTGCTGCATAAATTAGTCACGGCTCAAAAAACATGGTTTATCTATACGGACTCGTATTCACAAAGGCTCACATTAATAGAAGAGATCATGTTTGTATACAAAGGGATTAGTACCACCAGCTAGCTATTGGTGAATGGCAGGTTTTTATGGTTCATTTATTCAATAGATTGCTGGTAGGCATTTTGCATATGAATACTGTGATCTGTTCTATTCTATATCAAATGAAATCGGCATCTTCAGACTTACTTAGATCTAGCAGCAGCGTAACCATGACATGTATCACGTATATTGTTGTAGGCGTACGCGTTGTCATGGTTACCAGATGGGTGTGTCTTCCATAAAACAATACTTCCATCGTCTGCTAGGGCGAGTAACTTACAAGCATAGTATACTGCATCAGGGTCACTACATTTTGGGTTGTCTAGAAAAAATATAATAAATAATCAGCAATCACTTACAGCCATCTCACTGGAGTAACCGTTTCGTAAACAAAATCCTCTCAAGTGTGCGGCCCTCAATTGTGCAAAACCTTCATTTATACGAATATACATGTTTCTCAATTGAGAAACAATCACTAGTAATGTGTGTCCCTTAATTGAACAATATTTCTGAATCTACCGTCTTCTGTACAACAACCTCTGCACAACCTTTTTAGTGACAGACTCTCTGACAGTCTCTTAAGCAACAACTTTTCCGGAGCAGCCCTCTTTTAAGGCATTATCATTGTCGATTAAACCAATAAAACAGTAAACTAACCGAGCGGTCGTCAATGATAGAAAAACCTGCTAAAACCCCTCGTAATTACTCGTGTACTAATAATGTTAATGCTACTCACCAATATATTTGTATTGCCTCACTTTTGTAAATCCTGTAACCCCAGCCAGGATACCAATCAGTCCCCATATCACAAACATTGTCTGACAACGTAACATCTTCAGATTTATACTTTGTTTGATTTGTACTTTATTGCCGAGTCTATAAATCAGATTGATAACTACATTTAAACAATCTCATACGAACATTCAGTGCTCCCAATGACAAATTCAATGGGACTCGGTCCGGGTTACAGACACGAACCCCGCCCCAAAAACATGTAGAAAAGTCTTGTATATACATATCAGGTATTTTAATAAAGGAGACAACTCACCAATCTACTGTTTTCTCAAGCCCAAAATAAAATCTACCTAAAATGGAAAATAAAGGTTATGATAATCAGAACCCCGTCCCCACAGGGTGTAGAACATCATCGGACCCTGACTACAGACAAGAACATCGTCCCCACAGGAGGTAGAACATAATTGGATCCTGACTTCAGACACGAACACCGTCCCCACAGGGTGTAGATCATCATCTGACCCTGACTACTGACACGAACACCGTCCCCACAGAGTGTATAACATCATCGGACCCTGACTACAGGCACGAACACCGTCCCCACAGGGGGTAGATCATCATCTGACCCTGTCTACAGACACGAATACCGTCCCCACAGGGTGTAGATCATCATCGGACCCTGTCTACAGACACAAACCCCGTCCCCACAGGAGGTAGAACATAATTGGATCCTGACTTCAGACACGAACACCGTCCCCACAGGGTGTAGATCATCATCTGACCCTGACTACTGACACGAACACCGTCCCAACAGGGGGTAGATCATCATCTGACCTTGACTACTGACACGAACCCCGTCCCCACAGGGGGTAGATCATCATCTGACCCTGACTACAGACACGAATACCGTCCCCACAGGGTGTAGATCATCATCTGACCCTGACTACCGACACGAATACCGTCCCCACAGGGTGTTGAACAATCATCGGACCCTGACTACAGACACAAACCCCGTCCCCACAGGGTGTATAACATCATCTGACCTTGACTACTGACACGAACACCGTCCCCACAGGGTGTTGATCATCATCTGACCTTGACTACTGACACGAACACCGTCCCCACAGGGGGTAGATCATCATCTGACCTTGACTACTGACACGAACACCGTCCCCACAGGGGGTAGATCATCATCTGACCTTGACTACTGACACGAACCCCGTCCCCACAGGGGGTAGATCATCATCTGACCCTGACTACTGACACGAACCCCGTCCCCACAGGGGGTAGATCATCATCTGACCCTGACTACTGACACGAACACCGTCCCCACAGGGGGTAGATCATCATCTGACCTTGACTACTGACACGAACACCGTCCCCACAGGGGGTAGATCATCATCTGACCCTGACTACTGACACGAACACCGTCCCCACAGGGTGTAGATCATCATCTGACCCTGACTACTGACACGAACACCGTCCCCACAGGGGGTAGATCATCATCTGACCTTGACTACTGACACGAACACCGTCCCCACAGGGGGTAGATCATCATCTGACCCTGACTACAGACACGAACACCGTCCCCACAGGGGGTAGATCATCATCTGACCCTGACTACAGACACAAACCCCGTCCCCACAGGAGGTAGAACATAATTGGATCCTGACTACAGACACGAACACCGTCCCCACAGGGGGTAGATCATCATCTGACCCTGACTACAGACACGAATACCGTCCCCACAGGGGGTAGATCATCATCTGACCCTGACTACAGACACGAATACCGTCCCCACAGGGTGTAGATCATCATCTGACACTGACTACAGACACGAATACCGTCCCCACAGGGTGTAGAACATCATCGGACCCTGACTACAGGCACGAATACCGTCCCCACAGGGTGTATAACATCATCAGACCCTGACTACAGACACAAACCCCGTCCCCACAGGGTGTAGAACATCATCGGACCCAGACTACAGACACGAACCCCGTCCCCACAGGGTGTAGGACATCATCGGACCCAGACTACAGACACAAACCCCGTCCCCACAGGGGGTAGATCAATCATCGGGACCTGGCTTCAGACTGGAACACCGTCCCCACAGGGTGTAGAGCATCATCAGACCCTGACTACAAACCCCCTCCCCACAGGGTGTTGAACAATCATCGGACCCTGACTACAGACACGAACCCCGTCCCCACAGGGTGTTGACCAATTATCAGACCCTGTCTACTGACACAAACCCCGTCCCCACAGGAGTGTGAAATATCTACGCTTCAGCCTCACCTCGGAATTATTCACTGAGACTTTTTCTTAACATCACAATAACTTAAGGAGTGTTGGTACAATAATGACTGCACCAGATATATCTTTAAGAATAATTCTTTTAAATTACATATATTTATATATTTAGTGTTTGAAAGTTTATCTGTGTTTATAAATATGATATAAATTAATAATGTCTTACCTGCTGTTCGTTTACCTCCGGGTAGATCTGTCTGAATGGTAGGTATGAATGTATATAAAATAGTTCCGCTTGATTTCCTGACAGGAAGTATTAAACAAAAACTTCCTTATTCGTGTTTGTAAATGTCAATAAATTTAAATGATAAAGCGGATGTTCAAAGCAGTTATACATGTAATTTGAAAGAGACACATTTAAAACCAGATCTGAATTACATGTAATAGTAATTATCTTCCGGGTCTTAAAGCGTTAATTTAAGAAATGAGCTGTTAAACGTTTAGTTATATCACAGGAACTTGCATAATTTAAAAAAAGAAGAAAAAAAATGAAAAAAAAAAGTGAAAAAAAAAAACAATTGAAAAAAATTCAGTAGTCTATCAATAAAATATATTTGAATACAGGCTCTCAGTATTGATTTTTTTTCTTTTTTTTATCAATTTTTTTTCTTTTTTTTCAATTATGCATTTACCTGTGGTTATATATATAATTGATTCATGTTAAGAGCGTCTAAGTTCCATTGTGCTCAACTGTACCATTCAGTGCTTGTTTGTGTACGTTTAATATACTTGTATGCTAGGGGAACCCAACAGCGTAATACCTGATACAAGACCGTGACAACCCGGGCCGTATCTAGGGACAAAATATGATCAAATATCTTCTTAGGTATATTTGAGGCGCCTTTTTCTTCAAAAGTCATGCATTTTTATATTTGCTCAATTTTTCACAGAGGGTTTCACCGAGGCGGTTTGCCTCAGCGTGGAGACGGGCCTGACAACTCAGCATAGCTACGCACCTCACAGAGTAGCAGTAATGCGACTTATTTATTTCACCTCGTTATGATTCAAGCTTGACTAAACAACATGAATTGTTCAATCAACATTAAATACTTCCGCTTTACTTTGTAAAATACAATACAATGGTGGAATAACTCGTGTATGTGATGAAGGAATGTTGGTATACATGGGTGCATTATATAACACGTGACGTGAGTGTTCAGACTACAGTACATGTAATTGGTTGGGGAATAGCTTCCGAGTTCGTGACCCTGGTTGAGACAGACTTGTGTGATATGACAATGAAAACATGCCGTCTATATTGGGAGATTGCGGCCTGGTAGAGACAGACTTGTGTGATATGACAATGAAAACATGCCCTCCATGTCGGAAGATTGCGGTCTGGTTGAGACAGACGTGTGATATGACAATGAAAACATGCCCTCAATGTCGGGAGATTGTGGCCTGGTTGAGACAGACTTGTGTGATATGACAGTGAAAACATGCCCTCAATGTCGAGAGATTGTGGCCTGGTTGAGACAGACGTGTGTGATATGACAATGAAAACATGCCCTCAATGTCGGGAGATTGTGGCCCGGTTGAGACAGACTGGGGTGATATGACAATTTAAACATGCCCTCAATGTCGGGAGATTTGTGGCCCGGTTGAGACAGACTGGGGTGATATGACAGTGAAAACATGTCCTCAATGTCGGGAGATTGTGGCCTGGTTGAGACAGACGTGTGTGATATGACAATGAAAACATGCCCTCAATGTCGGGAGATTTGTGGCCCGGTTGAGACAGACTGGGGTGATATGACAATGAAAACATGCCCTCAATGTCGGGAGATTTGTGGCCCGGTTGAGACAGACTGGGGTGATATGACAATGAAAACATGCCCTCAATGTCGGGAGATTTGTGGCCCGGTTGAGACAGACTGGGGTGATATGACAATGAAAACATGCCCTCAATGTCGGGAGATTTGTGGCCCGGTTGAGACAGACTGGGGTGATATGACAATGAAAACATGCCCTCAATGTCGGGAGATTTGTGGCCCGGTTGAGACAGACTGGGGTGATATGACAATGAAAACATGCCCTCAATGTTGGGAGATTGTGGTCTGGTTGAGACAGACTTGTGTGATATGACAATGAAAACATGCCCTCAATGTCGGGAGATTGTGGCCTGGTTGAGACAGACTTGTGTGATATGACAATGAAAACATGCCGTCTATGTCGGGAGATTGTGGCCTGGTTGAGACAGACTTGTGTGGTATGACAATGAAAACATGCCCTCAATGTCGGGAGATTGCGGTCTGGTTGAGACAGACTTGTGTGATAGATTGTTTCTCGTCAAGTTGTTAATGGTTGTCTCCGTGACCGAGTTATTCATTTATTCGCCGGTGGAACTGGAGGTCGAATGTTCGAATCCAGACAGGTTCTATTTTCAGTAATGACTGGTTAGCGAGTTATTGAGCTGCCACTTTGTAAAATAATGATGACCGAATACCTATATCTGTATGGTATGGGAAGAGAGGAATCGGACGGTCATCTGGTCAAACAAACAAACTTAATACAACAACACGTACACATATTTATATGATTTTAAATATTTTATTTCCATATTTGATCGATACATTTTATAAACATAATTGAACGATTTTTTTGAAAGTACAAACCTGTATATTACGAATTTCGAAAGTATATCAATACTAGTTACTTATGAATTGTACCACGAATTTATCACGAATTTAGAAAGTATGTCACGAATGTTGTGATTCATTTCAGAGTTCGCGTCACCGGTTCCCGGATGTTTGGAGTTGCGGTTCCCGGATGTTAGGAGTTACGGTGCCCGGATGTTTGGAGTTGCTGTTCCCTGATTTTTGGAGTTGTGGTGTCTGGATGTTTGGAGTTGCAGTGTCCGGATGTTTGGAGTTACGGTGTCCGGATGTTTGGAGTTACGGTGTCCGGATGTTAGGATTTGCGGTTCCTGGATGTTTGGAGATACGGTGCCCAGATGTTAGGAGTTGCGGTTCCTGGATATTTGGAGATACGGTTCCCGGATGTTAGGAGTTACGGTGCCCGGATGTTTGGAGTTGCAGTGCCCGGCTGTTTGGAGTTGATGTGTTCGAATGTTTGGGGTTATGGTTCCCGGATGTCTGGAGTTACGGTTCCCGGATGTTAGGAGTTACGATGCCCGGATGTATGGAGTTGCGGTGCCCGGATGTTTGGAGTTGATGTGTCCGGATGTTTGGGGTAATGGTTCCCGGATGTTTGGGGTTATGGTGCCCGGATGTTTGGAGTTACGGTGCCCGGATGTTTGGAGTTACGGTGCCCGGATGTTTGGAGTTACGGTGTCCGGATGTTTGGAGTTACGGTGCCCGGATGTTTGGAGTTGCGGTGCCCGGATGTTTGGAGTTACGGTGTCCGGATGTTTGGAGTTACGGTGCCCGGATGTTGGGAGTTACGGTGTCCGGATGTTTAGAGTTACGGTGCCCGGATGTTTGTAGTTACGGTGTCCGGATGTTTGGAGTTACGGTGCCCGGATGTTTGGAGTTGCGGTGCCCGGATGTTTGGAGTTACGATGCCCGGATGTTTGGAGTTGCGGTGCCCGGATGTTTGGAGTTACGGTTCCCGGATGTTTGGAGTTACGGTGCCCGGATGTTTGGAGTTACGGTGACCGTATGTTTGGAGTTACGGTGTCCGGATGTTTGGGGTTACGGTGTCCGGATGTTTGGAGTTGAGGTTCCCGGATGTTGGAATTGTGGTGCCCAGTTGTTAACAGTTGCGATGTTTTATTTAAGTCTATCAGGTGAATCAGGAAAGTATGTATACTGTTTCGTTTTTCAGCAATGTTGTTTTTATCGATGGCACATTGATTTACACTGAATAAAGTTCATTCGACCTTGTCCTTTCAAACATTTATGAATACATCGACCCAGTCCACGTTTT
Organism: Spisula solida; assembly: GCA_947247005.1. Taxonomy (NCBI): domain Eukaryota; kingdom Metazoa; phylum Mollusca; class Bivalvia; order Venerida; family Mactridae; genus Spisula; species Spisula solida. The sequence goes on from OX365962.1 coordinate 1,792,043, forward strand.
ATAACTATTTCACCATCGTTATTATCTTCCGCATCCTCTTGCGCATGCGCAAAGTATTCATCCGGGCCATCTGATAGACACACGAGTGCATGGGAGAATAAAGTGTCACAATTTTGAACTGCCGGTATTTTATGGTTGGTTGCTAGGCACAGGATTAGATCGTAGAGTGAAGAGGAACAACGCGCCAGGGCGTCTTGTACAATATCATCATCTGCAATAAAACAAGACTCAATAAAGAGTGAGTAGGACTAGGTCTAATTTTGATCCTGAACTCTCAAGTACAACTCTCTTCTCAATAGCCTAGTAGAAAAGCGTCCGCTTCAAGTGCGGGAGGTCCCGGGTTCGATCCAAGGCCGCGTCATACCAAAGACGAAATAAAAATAATACCGAAAATTCCCTTGCTAGCATGAAAGCGAAACTAGCTTCTCATCTCTCATACCCTCGTGGCGTTTGGTATCAACGTGAATGAGGTGTCGAGTGTGATTAATATAAGTTGGAAAAAACTTGCTTCACAATCGACCTTAAACAAATACAAACTGTAATATATACTTAAATAGAAATCTCATGTCAAATTGACATTTTATTCAAATCACAGTCTAAGTTGAGATAATGCTGAAGATGAAGAATCCGTGAAACTATACTGTTATATAGGCATTCTGTGACGATATCTATGATGAGATTTACCTCAGACTAGGATGCATAGGGAGATCAGGCCTCGATCACCAGAAACATCTCAAGGAGAAATCTCAGCTCAAATTGACATTTTGCTCAAATAAGAATCTGAGTATAAGACAAATCTCAAGTTTGAGCACCTAAAATAATGCTGATATAATGCTCTAAACAATGTTTTCATTCTGATGATACCAATTTAGTCTCATCTTACAAGGAAATTCACTCAAAAGACAATCGACAAAATTTGAGCTGAGATTTATCTCAAATTGAGATGTTTCGGGAGATCAGGCCTCGATCTCCCGAAGAATCTCAATTTTAGATAAATCTCAATCTCAAATACTGCCATTTGTCTGTGTGGTAAATTCCGTGAGAGACTGGAGTCAAAATTGGCATCACAAAACAGAAATGTTTTTCTAAGCTAATAACATTATAATTTATAGAGCTCGAACTTCAGATTTATCTAAAATTCAGAGTCTAATTTGAGCAAAATCTCAATTTGAGTTTAGATTTCTAGTTGAGATGCTTCGGGAGATCGGGGCCCGGCCGGCCTCGAACTCCAGAAGCATCTCAATCTGAGCTAAATCTCATCTCAAAATTGCCATGTTTCTTTGAGTCTTGTCTCCTATTTCAAAATTGGCAACACAAAACAGAAACATTGTTCTGAATTATTCAAGGGAAAATTTCAAGAGCTTGAACTTCAGAATTATCTCAAATGCAGTCCCTGATTTAGCAAAATCTCAATTTGGGTTGAGATTTCTACCTGAATACCTCGGAAAAGTTTATTACTCAATGATTAACGGTTAGCTTGCTTACAGTGGCTGCTGTATTAGATTATCTAGATAGCGTATGTATACAAAATGAACAAGTCGTTTTCTTCCATCAGAGCTACACATTATCATCAAAGTCAACATATTTACTTAAACTACAAATAAGTGAATCATATAAGTGGAAATTACGTCGGATGGTGATCTATTTGATCGTACGTCAGCGCGCGCTTTGAAAATGACGACACGTCAGCATTAAGAGGCACCATACGGGGCAATAAAATTCAATTAGTAGCTAATTGGTTAAGAAATATTGAAATAACGCATTAAATAAATAGAATATTTGTGTTTTTCGGTGTAAGATCGAATGTTATTTCACAAAATTTGAGTAAAAACATATAAAGCAATGTGTAAGTTACGCAATAGAGTTTAAACAGTATTCTAAGTTATTAATGAAATTATGTTTGTTTAAAATTCTAATTGGGTGTAACTTTAATTGTCATCCATGTGTTTGGCACATTTTGTGGAAAGTCTGGTTAACGGGACATGTATGTGCATAACAACATAGTACAAATACTGTGGTATGGTACTTCGATCGTAGCATTAAAGTATTCCACTTCCACTTCATGGGTTTAGAAATGGACGTTTCAAAAAGTGTTCTTACCTGTTTGATACAAGGCGGAAGTGTTCATGACGCATGCGCACAGTGACGCCAAAATCAGAGTTTCCTTTCCAGTCATGTTGACAGAATATCTGCATTAATGTGAAATGTATCATAAAATACATGAAAATATCATAAAATACATGAAAAATATCATAACACATATAATAAAGTTTCTGTTTATTTCCTTGATTAGATCTATATTCTAGCAATACGTTATTGCATGTAACAATGCATATGCGCAAACGTGAAATACGTAATTGGAATTGGGCGCTAAATAAACATTAGTTTGACGAAAAATAAACAGAATAGTCAAACTTAAAATCTAGGGGCGGATGTCCTATACAGTAAAACCTCGTTATCTCGAGGACCCATCGGGACAAGCCAAATGCTCGAGTTAAGCCAGGTGCTCGAAATATCCGAAGTCAATGATGAATTGTTGTTATGACTAATTGAAGCTGTGTTTATAACGAAAATGAGTTTGAAATTTGCTCGAATTAGGCCGGTTGCTCGAATAATCGCTGCTCGTATTACCGAGGTTTTACTGTACTACTATGAACAGCCAAAGTTTTCTATAGCAACATGAAAAATAACTCATCAATTCCGCAAACAAATTAGTCCGTGTAAAATGGCACACATTGCACGTGTTAGAATGCAATTTTGCGTGATATACCGGTGAATAAATCACGGTTTGTCGTTCATATGCGTAGGAATTAATCACGAAGGCCGTATCGTTCATATGCATTATAGTTATTTTAAAATCACTCAGGCGTACGGCCTTTCAGCCACACTTTGACATTTTAAAATCCCCTGGTCATTGGGCTACCTAAGGAAACATGCGTTCGAGTCTCTGAGGGGAAACTATTTCTCTCCTGGTTGGTGTGCAGCCAACATCAAGATACGGCGCCCAGGAATAACGAACATGTTCAGACACCGCCCTCACAGGCACCCATTCACACATTTGTCGAGTGGCGCAGACGGGAATCAAACCCGGGATTTATCGATCCCGAAGCGCGCGCCCTACCTCTAGGCAACCGCCCTCCCATATAAACATATACATATTCTGACGTCATAGGCTGTTTTGTTGCAATTATGAATTGTGAAATCGCCATACATGTCATTTATTGCTTGAAAGATATTCATGAACGACATTTTGATTTCGAGTTGAGTGTTGACGACTATAGAAGTCCGTGCAACAGAATCCGGGTTTCTTCTCTTATGTCGCTTGATTGTGCATTTTATATGATGTTGATTGGGCAACGGAATCAAAAATATTGAAACAGACGTGTATGAAAATTGGTAAATAAGAGTCAATATGTGGCGTTGAAATTCGAACATCGCGCAATAATTAGCAGTTAAAGGTTCACTTTTTGTACTGTAAAGTAGGCAATACTTGCGATGTTAGAATCGAAATATTGACATGCTTTAGTGTGTGATAGAATACAGGCACTCGTTTGGATGCGACTGAGACATTAAACTTTGAAGTCACTTGTGCTACGCACTCGGGAATTAATTACTACGCATTCAAACGAGTGCCTAAATTTTGTTACGCATAACGCCCAACTACATGTTTTTATTTCTTAAATGATACATGAAAAATATCACAAAACAATACATGAAAAGTATCATAGAGTAATTATGCATAAACATATCATAGAATAATAGGCCTACTTGAAATATATCATAGAATAACGCATGAAAAATATTATAGAATAATACAATAAAACTGTCATAAACTGACCTAAATAATACATAAAACAATAATCATAAATGAAAATTATTTTAAAATAGGCCTACATGAAAATTATCATAAAGTTATGCATGAACAATAACATAAAATAAAACAGTAAAGATATCGTAACATAGTATCATGAGACCGTGAACCACCATTATCATAATTTTGGCAACTAAAAGTATGAAACGTTTTTGGTTGTTCGGTAGGTTTTTGTCTATTGCGCCTGTCGTCATACGGACATTTTGTCTATTGGGCCGGTCATCATACGGACATTTTGTCTATTGTGCTGGTCGTCATACGGACATTTTGTCTATTGTGCTGGTCGTCATACGGACATTTTGTCTATTGTGCTGGTCGTCATACGGACATTTTGTCTATTGTGCTGGTCGTCATACGGACATTTTGTCTATTGGGCCGGTCATCATACAGACATTTTCTCTATTGCGGCTGTCGTCATACGGACATTTTGTCTATTGTGCTGGTCGTCATACGGACATTTTGTCTATTGTGCTGATCGTCATACGGACATTTTGTCTATTGTGCTGGTCGTCATACGGACATTTTGTCTATTGTGCTGGTCGTCATACGGACATTTTGTCTATTGTGCTGGTCGTCATACGGACATTTTGTCTATTGTGCCGGTCGTCATACGGACATTTTGTCTATTGTGCCGGTCGTCATACGGACATTTTGTCTATTGTGCCGGTCGTCATACAGACATTTTGTCTATTGTGCCGGTCGTCATACAGACATTTTGTCTATTGTGCTGGTCGTCATACGGACATTTTCTCTATTGTGCCGGTCGTCATACGGACATTTTGTCTAAATTTAATAAATAAGTTAAGGCGACCCAGTTTGTTCGTTTAACAGGAGGTCACCGGGATCGTGGTGATTTTGAGAATTTTGAAATTCGGGTGACGTAAAATACGTTTTTACCACATGCGTTGTTACCGAGCAATACGTAAAATAACTAGTACAACAATACGCATATATAGTGCAGAGAATTTGACACGACTCTCGAACTTTAATTAGCATTATTTAACAGCTGATTTCTTGTCTATATTTATAATCCCGGTTGTATGTTTTTATAAGCGGAAAGTATCACGAAGACGCTCAAGGTGTAATACCAACACAAATCTAAAGGACCGATATTGCACGATTTACTCGCGGACATTTATATATTCAACACAGGAACCTTGTTAATATTCATGCATAAAGGTCAGGATCATGTCAAAGTCTCTGTGCTATACCATGATTAAAGGCCCTGGCATACAAAACACATCTATTTACCAAAGCCTGACAAATAGAGTAATTGTGTGAAGTCTAACGAATTCTGACCAAACAAAACTAATAGCAACGGTCACAAACACTCAAAGACGCATCAATACCACCCATACGAACACCATCAACGAACAGAGTACACATCGCTGCCTTAGAATTAGAAGGTCGTTAGTACAAAATCAATACTCGAAACTACTCTTTACTTAAGGAAAAAAAGTTTTTAAACTTCAGTTTGCTCAACATGGTCACTTCCGATTTTCATGAAAATAGGCTCATAAGAAGTGCCTTGAGATGCAGGTTTCAAATATGCACGAGTCCTATAAGTTAGTAGTAATTACGACTTCTAATTCTAATTCAGCGATATACTAATGAGAACGAATTTAGCGGAAGTCATACTCCCCGGTTTTCGCAAGTTGACGTCGGGTGGTATTCGTTATGTGTGCCGGTGCATTAAACTCGATCATGGTAAATGTGTCGGAAAAATTTATATTTAATGGTTTCGAGGAAATATGAAACAAAATGAAAATGTAGCGTTATGAGTGCCCAGAAGTCTATGACTGACTATCGTTTATTCCCGAATTGTAAAAGGCCTTCAGATAAGTCAAGATATTAAAATACCGTTTTCATATTAAAACAACCATTACACAAATAAGAGAATGACAATGAACTAATACAATATCACAGTAGTAAATGTTTTAAGAGTGAAATATTGCAAAAACATAAACAAATAAAACCTTGAACAATATTAAAAATAAGAATATTTGACTTACGTTCCAATGTGACTGTCTCGCCCGGGATGGTTATAATTTCTAATCCGTCCACTGTAGGATTTGATAATTTAAATAAAATAATTCGCGCATGCGCAGTGAAGTTGAACCAATTTATTGCAGACTTTCTATAATAATTGATAACAAGACAATTGGAAGATAGAAATAACCTGTCATTGTGCTAATGAATAAAGCGATTGTCAAGATTTATAAGATAATAAAGTAAGTTCTAAAGCTAAATCAGCTAGTGCGTACCCGAAGCATTTCGTACACGCAGCGATTCGTACCAGTAAATTGTCTAATCGCACGTAATAGCGTAGATTAATCTGCTAAGTATATATATCGCATACACGACTTTATCCGAGTTGAATTGTTTTATTTTAGTAACTGTGAACTCGGGACTATGTCACGATAGAAACAATGGGGTTTGTCACGCGATTGTGTGCCCACACTGGATCGATGAAATCCACCATTGTTTAATTGATTTAAAACAATTCCTCTGACGTTTTGCTAAGGCCACATATATTTGACTTAAGTATACCTTCTAGTTCGATCAGAATGTCTGCAGGATTAAATTGGTTAACTCAAGAAAATATCGTTTATCAAAATGTCTCATGGACATAGACACGATATCGGTGGGCGTTACTGGGTTAATTACCTTGTTAAAGAAATCTGTGAAACGTTCAGGATGTCTGTGGGTGAGCACCAGCGTTTTTCACTGTTTGTTTGTGTGTGACGTTAAATCAAGACACTATAACGACGTTTCCACTGTCACCACTCGTCTGATTCGAACTAATATTCAATCTTTGACGCTGAGTTTAATATATGTGTTAATTGTATCTTTCTGTCGCTTATCTGTTATTTGTTGTGGTGCGCACACCATGCATAGCCACTCATCTGACATATACGTATGTAGGGACTCGTTTGGAGTTTCAATGTAATTATTTAGGCCTTTCGGTCATGGATAACCCATGAAAGTGCAAGCACTTATTTCCAATGGGGTCCTGTTTTTTGCTGAAGGGACAGCGAGTAGAAGAAAGAGTTGTGTGTTACCCTAGCTCGTTCCGAATAGACTCCCTGGTTTTTTAACGTGTCCGATGTATAGCACCGATACACGCGAGACTACCTCTGGGTTTCCAACCAGTTCATCTCTAGTTGGGTGGGAAACACTGAAAAGCGTTCCAGAAATGACCAAGTGTCCCGGCCTAAATTCGAACCAGGGACCTCTCGATCAGTAGTCAAGTGCGTTATCCACTCGACCACCATGCCACCCCCTTATACCACCCTCAATATGTTTTAGATCTACATATTATGTAATGCACTGGTACAAGACTAGATCTAGTAGATCTATAGACATATTCAGCCTGATCTACATGATACTCTTCAATATTAACGTATGTAGAATGCAAAAACAGGGAACTCACTTGATCATGTTGAACAGTTGGCACACATATATCATTAAAAAGAAGAATGTTTCAGCTACAAAATAAGACCAACACAGGGGATCATGTTTAAAATAAGAATAATTTTGTGCGTCAACTGATTCAATGCGGGTTTTACCCTACTCTACTTTCGCTTTTTGACAAACTTGCCAAAATCTCAAAATATTCAAGATAAAACCGTTTCACTACTTCATCTAAATGTAAACAATGCCTTAAACATGGTGTTCACATTTTGTGGCACCTATTAGGGGGAATAGCTCGAGTAATTTGGGAGATCGTTGAAATACTAAATCATAATGCCACAATTAAACGCAAGTCCTCGATTTGTCGACGTTTCCTGCGTTTTGTGTTTGACAATTTTCCCACTACATTCATTATGCGAGAAGTGGGATAGTGTTCCGAGCATCGTGGCTTCAGCATTGTGACAACATAATTGTTCGTTATTTACTATTAAAGGCGGTTAATTAGAAACTGAGGACATTTATAAAAAATTATAGTTTATTCAAGAAAAAGGCAAATATGCCTACCATTCTACAAGTATATACAATTTGACATATTTTACAATGGTTAATGCTGACATTATTAGCATATTCAGTTCTAATCTTATCAAATATATTCATATAATAATTTACAATATAATCAATTTTTAAATTTTAACTTTAGCATACAACATAATCGGTTTGAACACACACTCCTACTGTAATTGTAGATATTCAATGAACACATATACATATATACAAAGTGAGAGAGAGAGTTATTAAGTGAAATATACTACAGTACTAATTAAAAGCATACATGATTGTCTTGCGTCTTATTTCGAAACTTTTCTGTAAGTACATAGATAGGTTTTTCTTGATAGTCTTATTATCAGATTTTAAAAGTTCAACAAATTTTGGCACATTTGGATGATTCCAGAAATATCGTTTAATATGACATTTTCTTACTTCGTGATATATATCCAACAAATCTCAATAACATTATCATTGTATATAAACGCCTCGATAGCCTAATGATAGAGTATCCGCTTCGAGTGCAGGAGGTCCCGGGTTCGATCCAAGGCCGTGCCATACCAAAGACGAAATAAAAATGGTACCGACAATTCCCTTGCTCAGCATTAAAGGGAAACCGGCCCTCTTTTCTCATACCCTCGTGGTTATTGATAACATCAGGAATGAGGTGTCGAGAATGGTTCATATAAGTTGGAAAAATTGTTTCACAATCGACCTTAAAAAATTAGTATAACCTAACATAGTCTGGCTTGTTTCCCAGGGCTGGCCAGTGTTCACAAAGTATCTTACGGGGAAACTTAAATATATTGACTTAAAAAATTGAGCAGCACATATTTCCCAAGAAACTAAGAATAACCCATGCTTTCTTTAGGAGTATTGTAGCTCTCTACATAATGCTTCTAAACTATGTAAAAACATTATAATCTTTATTATCCTGTTGAGCTGATATACACTTCTAAGAAGAATTCTAAGATTTTAAGAAAATTCTATATTTTCCCTTAATATGATTTTCGAATACCACCTCAGATCTTCGTACAAAGGTCAGGCAAGCATCAACAACACAAGATAAATTGCAGTTTCAATCATCCATTATATTTGATAAATGTTCTTTCTTTCAATTATTTGATTATCTATTATCAATTTATTACCTGCGTCAATTTATCATACCCCTGGTGTTCCATATCAAGCCTTTATAATATTTTAACTTGTTAACGTCATATGTCTATTTTATAATTAGTTAATTGATTAATCAGCGGTGGACAAAGGAAGACGGATTAGAAGAGACCGAAAAGGCGCCGTGGTGGTTTAATTCGTATTAGTGAAAAGGTTAGTTTATAAAAGGTTTATGGAATCGGTCTCACGCGATTCAAACATTTATTAAGGTCATTGTTTATAAATATCTGTCCCAAGATGTTCAACACGCGACCTTGGTGATAGAACGTTACAGCGTGCTATGATATGGACATACGCAATATGTATACAGTCAAATCACAGGTAATCGTATTATTGATAAAGAGTAAAACATTATGTTATCTTAGAAAGGTGCATTTGTACTAAAGTGGTCAGATGTTCATGGTACATGTATCGAAAAACAAGAATTGGCTTTCGATATCTTTATAAAGTAATTACATTCATAGACAACATTGTTAGAACTACCTCCATGCAAAATCCCATCGAAATTGATCCACTGGTTCAAAGTTATAGGCCTACCATGAAATGTATGCCACGGTGTCCAGTCAGTCACTGAGGTGCATTCAATAGAAACGACAATGCTATTCTAAACGAGAAAAAAGAAAGTGATAGCACCGTTTCTTTAACCTTTATTCCTTTATATACGGCGGTCGATTCACCTTAAGAACCAGTTTCTAACCAGTACTTACGTACCTAGCAACTTCTCTACAAGTGGAGGAAAATAGACGTTGTGGTCAAATCTTCTGGGTTTCCAGGCGCAGTGGTTTCCAGAATGCTTTGTCGATGCGTAACACTTCTCAAAATGTCACAGCAAATAATAGATAAATATATTTGCCACAGTGTGTGCCAGTTTACCATTAACTTGTTAACGTACATAACTTCTTACATTATACATTATATGCTTCTAATTCTCGCAAAAGATGCTGAATCATCAACTTTGAACGCAAACCAAAAGAAACGGGGAAAACAAAGAAACATAGTTTGAACTTGACAAATAAGTATATAAAATTCAATAAATAAAACGAACAAAAACCCAGAAGGAAACACAATATTTTATAGTATAGGAACTGTATATGTTATTTGATGTAAATGGAATAGCACATGTTTTCGCAACCATGCTCTGATTCACATCAATAGAACACTGAAACTGATCAAGCTTGAACACATGCTATTAAAATAATGAACACCTGAGTGCTGAAATCATTACTATGGTTTGACACTGAATGCAATTAGCCAGCTAGATTCCATAACAAATTTGGGATTTTCAACCGTTTCGTGTCTCTCTGACAGCTTTTTATGACTATCATGGTATAAGAAAAAGCCACTATGTTGTATCACACATGTATGTTTATTGTATTGTAGGGTGAGGCCGCAGATGCCATGGGGAGCAAACATTTTACAACAAAAGAAAGCGATGTACACACACTTATTTTGGTCGTACAAAATAGAAACAAAGTTTGTTCTTGAGGCAGCATAGAGTGCTGAGGATAAACTTTTCATTCAGTGTCATGACAATTGTATGTTACTCGCCTTGTTGTAAATGATTGCTGAGTATGATATTTTTATTTGGATTTCCCGACCGAGTTGCTATGTCATGTTGCTTGGTGATTTCAAATGGTCGTTAAATACAAATTCAAAGCTGATTGCTACATATGAAATAGCATGTACAAATGTACAATGTCGGCTAATTTCTCTTGGATATGTATTCAGGTTTTCATGTAGGTATTTCTTGCCTTCTTAGTACATGTATCAGTGTTTCTAACTTAAGAGCAGTTCTCTGAGAGCACAGACTTATTTTGGCCACGCAATCTATCAGATTTTGATAAAAAATGTGTTAGTTGTGTAGATCGACCCCATATTTTTCATTTTTTTTTCGTTTCTTGAAATTCCTCTCCATTTCCATAGCAACGGGTCTTAAAGTTGGGAAAATGTGAAAAAACGTGAACATTTACTCAAATAAAAATATATGATTATTCTTTAAATTTGTTTTATAATTTTAAAGTTTGTAAAGTGTTGCGTTTATGTCAGAATGTATGCTGATTTGAAACCGCTAAGAACAAAGCATTTCTGGGTTCACTGCAAATAAGCGGTTGACAATAAGACAATTTGCACGAGTTGAAACGATGTTCGGTGCATAATTAGCCTGTCAACAGTTGACAAGTTACAAATGTTGTCATCACTTACCTGTCAATTGCGTCTCAATATCGACACGTTCTCAACGTTTAGGTGACAATCAGGCAATAAACACATGTATAATTGACACAATATATGTACAGACAACTTTCCACCCGATTATGAATATCTCAGACATAATAGAAAGCCGTTATGATAATATTTTAATGACGTGTGTCCGGGAACAATTTGGACTATTTTTTAAGAAGTTGGATTCGTTTGAAAATTTCGCCTTGTGTTCTATATGTAAGGTCTATTGGTCAAACACCTGGCCCCGTTCTCCCGAAGCATCTCAACTTGAGCTAAATCCTATCTCAAATATTAGAGAATGCACTCAAAATTTGCATAACAAAACAGAAACATCATTCTGAATTTATTACAGTAAAATTTCATGAGCTCGACAATCAGATATATCTAAAATTCGGACTCTGATTGGATCAAAATCTCAATTTGAGTTGAGATTTTTACTTGAGATGCTTTGGGAGATCGGAGCCAGGAGTGGTATTCAATATTGATCTTACTTGACTTAATGATAAGGACATTTAATCAGATCACACCATATTAAACTCTTGGTCAGTAACAGGCGATATGATTGGCTATTCTTATTCTCCAATTAAATAAGATCAGAATAGAAGAGAATAGCACCCCAGGTCTCCTTTAATACATTGTCAAAGAGTACTTCGGTCTAGCTGGACGCAGTTCATTCACAGCATTCTATTACAGGCCCTGGATCTTGCTTAAGTTTTGACAATTTTAACTTGATGGTGAAAAGTGTAGGTTTTATGTACCAGTCAATTGAATTCACGGCCCCCAACCCCGAGGTAGGGCGTGGATAGCGGGGGGAACTGTCCCGTGCGTTACCTTACCGATGTATCCGTACTATAGTGTGAGTGCGGGGCTTTTGTTTCGCGCCAAAATAGCGGGGAAATAATAGCCGTGACTATACCCATGATCTTAGCAAGTGTTTGCAGGAAAATAGCCGGGTGATCACCGTAGTTCTGTCTTGTACTTGTAGCACATTTTTACCATTCATTGTTTCTAAATGTGCAAATTAAATGTAGGATTTTAATGGTTTAAAATGTAACAGTAAGTGGGGTCACTTATCATCTGTATGGCCCTGGGGGCAGGGATTTTACCAGGGTTTTTGAGAAAAAGAGAGTAAAAATCTCCGCCATTCCACAGGGTCGGGCCATGGCTTCAATTGACTGCTGCATTACTTTCGGTAAATTATGGACACAGGTACTGTTTTATCAAAATCGCAAACTGACGCGCACATTTAAATTACTCCGCTAAACCAACACATTGGGGGACAAATGTGGTTCGTATGAGTTTCTTGGCAGCACATTAATTAATAAATGAACACTCATTGACCACGATTTGTATTTGCTAAAGAGCTTCTAAGTATTTAGAATTTAAATTCGAACGTAAGTCTATGGTTTTCGTAAGTGCTTTGATAAAACAGTACCATGGAGTGTAATATATTGTAGAAAAGTGCATGCATTGTCAAGAGCAATTTGTTGATGTCTGGTTGTTACTGATTTAATAATGAAATATATTTAACGATATGAGTAATTACACGTTTCAATCACTTATCCTTCACTTGACTAACTTCTCTATTTTCGAACTATAGACAAGTAAGTGTTGCATTTGATTGAATAAGACAATAATCGATCACGAAAAGTATGTCAAGTTATATTAATCATGAATGTATTGCGCGATCATTTGAAAAGGTGACCTTAAACATGGGGGTTTTCAAGCTCCCACGACTAATTTTTCTTAGGACAATTTTTCTAGAGCTTATATCACGAAAGTATGTATGTAAAGTATGTGTATTATGGAACAGTAGACATTCTTTGTTTTGCAAATAGTTTTAGACGGGCACTATTTATCAGCTACAATGACTGGGCTATATGTGAAATACTAAAAAGTAGCAATTTTCTGTTTTGGCGAATCTGCATTCAAAGTCAACTTTAAAAGGTGTTAATGTTGATTTATAAACATTGTTCATAAATGTTTACTCCTCTTACCAATGTTGAATTGTTTATGGATAACGCTGACATTCTAATTGCTCTAATGAACAATGTCTCGGCTAAGGTGACAATAATGCTATAATTAACCATGTTGTAATATGTCTCAGGCATTCAGCTAATGTGACAATAACTCTATATAAAACCTGTTGAAATACCTCCGCACGAGATATTCACCTATATGCTATCTACACGTCGGCATGGCAGATTTATATGCTTTACAATTGTAGCAAGGACATTTTAAAGTCGTACACATTACACCCATCTTCAACACAAGACAACTTCATTTCGGCAAACGGAAACTATTGCATATTCTAGAGACGTTTTCCGATTCGTTCGATTGTGCAATTTCTGTTTTAAGAAGCTCTACCGTCCCTTTCACTCAATATTTACAAGCGAAAAACAGATACTGCAAACCAAAATGGCTAGAGCAAATGAATAGTAAATTTGACCAATGGACTTCTTTTTTAAAAAATTTAACTTTGGCCTACGCAGGGAGTATTGCGAATATGCACGGGGTGTACTAAACACAAACCTAGTGGACCGACTATATACAGTATGCTCGCGAAAATTGGTTATATATGCGTATATATTCATGCTCAGAAAGTTTGAGTGACATCAGAAATACGTAATCAAATAAGCGTATTTCAAATCATTACGCAAATCGCTTGTACTCATTAAATTGGAACAGGAAACAACTTCCGCCTTCCTGCTGACGACATTTGAAATCGACCAACCACATCGCTTGTAGACCATTTTGACTAATGTACGTACGGCTTACCCGAGTACATCGCTGTCGTCACTATATGGTTACTCATATCAAAGTCGTCATAATCAATTCAAAAATATTGTTATAATGAGCATTATGTGCCGTATACAGAATGACTTCTCACTTCTAACTGTCAGAATATCGTCCTAACTCTCCTCAATCATCGCGAGATTTTACGAGACCCTAGTACAGCCCGGGGCCATGTCTGTCTCGAATCACGCGCATCCTAACAATTACGTCCCCTAAATTACCCGGTACAGTTGTCTGTGCTCACATTCTGCAGAAGGCTTCAGTAAACGAGACGTGTTAGAATTATCAGTGCACGACATAACTATAACACCATAGTGTATGCTAGACACTCAGTGTTACTGTAACATCATCGCGAGTGTACTTTACAAACAGTGTTACTATAGACTATCAGGATGAAGCTTTATATTTGTGTTCTTGCTGTGGTTCTATGTTTTGTTATAAGACAAAGTAGCGGTGTTCATTTAACAGGGGTAAGTCATTTATATATTACACGAGGGATGTTCAGAAATAACGTAGACTTTTACTCTGGTGTTCGCATCTGTTCAATAGTACGAAAATAATAAATACACCATCATAATTCGATAACATTCTGCGACCAGTACACCAAATAAGGTATATCTGTAACAAGTCTGTCATATATCATATTCTAGACTTAATAAAATACTGACCGGTGTAAACGCATCTGCATGCTAGATTGCAACATTCTGCATGTTATTTTTTATATCTCTTTTGAAACTTTGTGTACATTTGCTGGCTTAGAATGAGAAGGTCGTAAGTACAAAATCGATATTTTGAGAAACAAGAAAAAACTATCTGAAAACTACTCTTTACTTATGGAAGAACAAGCTTCAGTTTGGTCAACATGACCACTTCCGATTTTCACGAAAATAGGCTCATAAGAAGCGCCTTGGGATGCAGATTTTAAATATGCATCATTCTTATGAGAACTCACGACCATCTAATTCTAAGCCAGCGATATATATAGGGAGCGAAATTGGAAATATATAGTGTAAACATATTTTACAATAATATTATAATTTATATTGCACCGAGAATTTGACATGATCCTGACCTTTATGCATGAATATATTACAAGGTTCTTGCGTTGAATATATCAATTTACGCGAGCAAATCGTGTAATATCGGTCCTTTAGATCTGTGTTTGTATTACAGCTCGAGCGTCTTCGTGATACTCCGCGCTTATTAAAACATATACCCGGGATTATAAATATAGACAATACATCAGCTGTTAAATTATGCTTATAGAAGGTCGAGAGTCGTGTCAAATTCTCTGCACTATATAAACAATATAATACAGAACTGAGATTTCAAAGGAAGCTTTCAGAAGCTAATTGAAATCATTTCTCGTTAATTTGGAAGTAAAAGATTCTTTTACTCTATTCTCAATAAAACTTAATTTCCATTTAATTGCTCTAAAATTCAAATGACCATCAATATATCGCAGACTTAGAATGAGAAGGTCGTAATTATAAAACGCTATTTTGAGAAAACAAGAACAAACTGTCTGAAAACTACTCTTTACTTATGGAAAAAGATGCTTTTTCAACTTCAGTTTCGATTTTCATGAAAATAGGCTCATAAGAAGTGCCTTGTTATGCAGATTTCAAATATGTATGGTTCTTATAAGGTCGTAAGTAATACTTACAACCTTCACACTCTAAGCCAGCGATGTATTATTTTAAAACCTCTGTAAATTGTTTGAAGTATGTTCAAACGTCTGATTAACACACGCCTTGAAATCCCATAATTAACACACGTCTTGAAATCCCATGATTAACACACGCCTTGAAATCCCATGATTAACACATGTCTTGAAATCCCATGATTAACACGCGCCTTGAAATCCCATGATTAACACACACCTTGAAATCATATGATTAACACACGCCTTGAAATCCCTTGATTAACACACGCCTTGAAATCCTATGATAAACACACGCCTTGAAATCCTATGATTAACGCACGCCTTGAAATCCCATTTTAGTCGCAAATACGTAAACATATGTTATGTTGGGTGACTGTTTTATCTGGTAGATTTACTAAGCAACAGCAAGTTTTCATAGATCATCAGAATGTATGGAATTTCCACAGTGATACTAAGTCTTGTCATATCTACTGTCCGTACAACTTGAAATAATTTAGCATTTACATTGCACGGACTCTTTGAAACAATTGCTGAAGTATGTTCAAGTAATGTATCACCATTTGGTGTTAGGAACTTCTTAAACGTACTAAGTACCAAGTTTACAAAAATGTATATAACATGCTTTGGCCAAACATTTACAAGCGTGATCATACACACTTGATTGAATAACATTGTTAAAACCATTCTTGTAATTAAAACCAAACTTGTAAGAATTGTAAACTGTGTTTTATTACATTATTTTATTACAGGACTTCACCTTCAACGTTTGCTTGCATTAATCTACTTGTGTCGTCCCCTGCGTTAATTAACACGTGTAACACAAAACTTATGTCAATAATAATATTATAATTATGCTTATCCACGGATTAAAGAGATTTATCAGTAAAATAACTGTTACAGTCAAAAACATAAGTATCCTCAATAAATTACATTGAACAGAGACAGGGTTAACTTGACATATACCTTGGATACACGCATGACCATCACTTGTCATCGGGTTGTCAACTGCTTTACAAAGAGCAAATTGGTATTGAACTTTCTATTACATTGACAAATTGGTGAAAATGACCTAAAGCGCAATACACAAATGATGAATACAATTAATTAATAGATTTATGTCATGGGATATTGAAACAATTATTTATTTATTCTTTAGTTTGTACTGTGTATTCGCCGTTTTCCCAGGCGCACACTAATATGTATTTTAAGCGTCCTGATGTTAATTTGTATTGTATTGCATTAGCGCCGTTTTCCCACATTGTTTGTGACCCTTGCTTGTCTTACCGTACGACCTAACCAGTTTCCCTGATATTTTACGCCCAGTACTAACTTGTTTTTCCCGAGGCAACTGGCAACTTCTCCACATAAGGAAGACAACATCACGGAACATAATTGACCCAACCCTCAATTGTTCTAACAACTTCGCGGACTTAATATATTCCAATAGATTCATGGGCCGAAGACACCTTAGTAACAGCACAATGACGTCATTTAATTACGTCACGTTAATCACGCTCTCGGACTATAAGTTTGTAAACACTATACTGACCACTCATAGTCTTACGTTCGATTACCGATTCGATGATCTAATTATTTAAAGCCCATTGTTTGCTCATGCTTATAATTCTATAGGCTTTGTTCTACGGGTACAACGTATTTTTTGTGATTGTAGACCTCATGACGTAATTGTATGACGTCATTAAACTGTTACTAAGGCATCGTCGGCCATAAGCATGGTAACCATGAATATTTTAGTTGATTCCAAATGTTTGTGAAACTATTCAAGTTGTCAAGTTGCTTGCGGAAAGTTCTAGCGAAACATTTTCACTGGTTTAAATATTCTTTTGAAACAACGCTGAAGAACCTTCCCACAAAATGTACGGAATTACAAGATTACAATGCTTTAAAAAATGATGCTTTGAATAATCGTTTGATTTAATTTTGGGATGGGCACTTAATTGTGAGTGTTTCACGTACGCTGCACCCAGTATTCGCTTGTGATTTTTTTATTGAATTATAATCCGTTAACTACGAGGGCCATTCAAAAAATACGTAGACACCATTGATTGCTTAACTCTCTTTCATCCGATTTTCATCAACTTTGGAAGAAATAATGCCCTTTCATTAACAAATTAAATACATATGGTAATAAAGAAAGATATATTTAATATTCTAAAGTGGGGTAGTTATAGCAACGTAAAATTGAACACACGGGGCAACCCGTCAATTTGACTTGTCAAAAATTTGTGTTGATACCTTTGTGCCATCAATTTCCGTTCACAGGGGGACACCCTGTCAATACTTTCTGCGTGTATGCAATGATACTATGCAGTAATACATTTTATCTTGCAAAATAAACTAGTAAATTGATGTGTCTACGTATTTTTTCAATTGACCCTCGTACTAGCTATATAATCTAGGTTCTTCGCCATTTTTTGTAAGAGTATAAACTTGTAGATATTATCTAGTTCAACTGAAATTTTAGAAACCAAATAAATAGATTAGTAAACAAACAAACATTTCACAATATATATTTTCAGGGCCGTCGTCATGGTTACCCGTCTTACGGACGTTCAACACCCATGTTCGGTAATTTCCGGGTGAGACGACAGAGTCCTACATTGGGAGGTTTCCGCTCCCCAGTGCCCCGGTTCAACAGGTTTCCGGGATTCGGTACACGGTCCAGAATGTCCCCTTTTATGGGGTTAAGACAACGAAACCCCTTCGCAAGTTTTGGTGGCGGACAATTTGGCGGCGGACTCAGGTCATCGTTTCTACGAAGCTCACCGATAATGTCCGAGTTCACACGACCAAACACTAACCGCTTACTTCAGAGAGGTTTGTCTGTCCGCAGACTGGGAACTCCTGCCCGGATCCCTATTGGTAGGCGAGGGGGTTTACGATCATTCGGAACAAGCATTGGACGATCATCTAGGTTCCGTACCTTATCCAGGGGTCAACGTTTGGCTTCCACCGATCTGCAACTACAACAACAACTATCAAGGGGTTTCACCGGAACAGGAACACGCGACGACCCAATCAGAATAAGGTCCACACTATCGGCAAGCAGACGAGTACCAGGAAGCGTTAGGAGAATCAGTCAACGAGCCCCAGCCTCCGGTAGCCAGGTACACTCAGTAGATCACCCAGCCGGTGCTGACCCAGGGGTTATTGCTCTGTTTGGATTTGAGGAAGCTTTACGAGGAGCAGGTAGTGGCGGACATATACTGGACGAGTCGTTACCTATACTCTCTGAAACTGTTGACCTTCCAGTCGGTATCAAGAGAACCCCCATCAAGAAAACTGCAACAAAAACTGAAGCTGTCGCAAAATCAGACAAAGGCACACATACAGCGGAACAAGAAAAGATAGAACGAATAGAGAGAATTGTTCGTGACGGCGCAGCCTCTGTAATCAAATCTGAGAAGAAACTTTTGACAGTCACACAATCTGAAGTGCTTGGAAAACATGAAAAGGCTGTTGCACAGACGCAAGAGGAACTCGTTGCCGGCACAAAAGGAGACGTTACTGAAATTACACACGAGAAAGTGTTTGCGCAGACGGAAGCAGAAGTCATTCATCAGATACCAGCGGAAGACGTTGCCCATGTACCAGCTGAGGTCCCTGTAATCGATCAGAAGATAATACTGTCCAGTTCGCCAGCAGAAAGTGTCGAAGCTAATCCGATAGAATTAGTTTTAGAAACGCCAACAAAAGCCATTGAAGGAATTCCGTTGCAAGTCGTGGAAGGGTCGGAAGTATCAGGAACTACTGTAGATGTTGCCGCTGAACCGGCTATCACAGTTGATGCCACCATTCAAGATGCCGACACAGTCAATGTTAACATAAATGCTACCATAACAACCAACAACACAGTGATTGCTGACCTCCCTGTTGCTGCAGAATCGGTTAAACAAACCCAGGTTGCTGAGGCAACATCCACACTCGTAGAGCCATTGGCAGTTTATGTAGAAGGCCATGCTGTATCCGACATTCATCATGTTAGTTCTAACATCGAACAAGCTACCACTAAACAGTTAGCGGAAGTAGCTCACGTGGACGGAGGTGTTGTCATTGATGCCCCAGTTGATGCTACAAGTACCATGCATCATGATGTAGGTGGTGTATCAGTTATAGCAGACAGCAAGGCAGGTTCACCTTCTGCTCTAGTTGATTCTATAATAGCTACAGTAGACGCTTCTAGTGTTAAAGATACACCACACATCTTAACTGATACCACAAAGGTAAATACAAACTCAAACAATGCAAACACGAATGATATAAATGTGTTGTGACAGACTGAAAAAAGTCATAGACAATAAACAAATGTACTTATTTGCTTAACTATTTTATTTATACAATGTCCTCGTTACGAAGCGATTTATGCAAGGGAAGTAATTCGTATCGATTGTGGGACATGAGAAGTAACTCATATGGAACTTGATGAGTAATTTTGGTCTGGGCAAGGGAAGTAACTCGTATTGACTGTTGGGCAAAAGGGAAGTAACTCGTATTGACTGTTGGGCAAGGGAAGTCACTCGTTTTGACTGTTAGGCAAGGGAAGTAACTCGTATGTAGTAACTCGTATTGACAAGAGAAATAACCAATATTGAACTTTATAAGTAATTTTGATTTGGGAAAAGGGAAGCAATTCGTATTGACTGTTGGACAAGGGAAATAACTCATATTGAACTTATGTGTGATATTAGTATATGGCCTTGAACGAGCGAGAATTGTTGCTCGTTTGGTCGTCGTGTGGAACTTTCCGAGTGTTGACAGGAGACAGGTAGCGGTAGGAGTTGAGTATTAGATGTTTAAATGATTGTGTTATTTATTAGTACGATTGCTGATGTCATGTTTACTTGTATATATGTAATTGAGTTTGTTAAACAATTAATGAAACGAAAGAACGTACAATACAAATATTTTGATGAATATCTGTGGGTAAATGTTTCGAATGGATGGACAATGTATAGTGACTGGTGGATATCGCTTGTGGTATATTTATGGTCGAATATTTGCGGGTGAATGTTGATTAACTAATAAGTATATGTGTGCGTTATACATAATATTTATGTTGTATTGCTCAGAGAATTTGACATGATCCTGACCTTTATGCATGAATATATTACAAGGTTCTTGCGATGAATATATACATTTCAGCGAGCAAATCGAGCAATATCGGTTCTTTAGATTTGTGTTGGTATTACACATCGAGCGTCTTCGTAAAACTTCCCGCTTATGAAAACATACAGCCGACATTGTAAAAATACACAATATATCAGCTGTTAAAGTATACTAATAAAAGGTTGAAAGTCGTGTCAAATTCTCTGGACTATATTTGACTCTATTTATATATTTTCCAGATCGTGTTCATATATTATCCAGTTATATGAGCATATAATAATGTTTGATGTAATAAAATGATATATTATATGTATTGTGTTTGTGTACTCTTTATATACTCAATACATTTATAAACGCACACTCTGTTTCATTCTTAATGTTTGTAAAATATTACTTCGTTGTATTCTGTCAAAAGCACATGTAAATTGAAATGAACAAATGCAAAACAGCTTGGATTTGGGTTAATCTGTACTTGTTTAGTTGGGCATTGTACATTGTATGTGTTGCGTGTTTTCTGTGCTCAGTTTGTTCCGTTGGGCATTGTGCCTTGTGTGTTTTAAATATTTTCTGTGCTCAGCTGGTTAAGTTGAGTGCGGCCGTCTCTGTCTCACTTAATATGATCTTTTTTAAATCCATTTGAAGTTTTTTTATGCGAGTCAACAAACCGAAAGAAATTCAGTAGTGTGTGTTTATAAATGAACTTAGTATATATTGTATGGCAGTTATGCACAAAATCGAAAAAATGACACCCGAAACTATATATACGAGGGTGTCCTAAAAAGATTCAGTGTCTATTTATCAAACCTCTTCATTCGGAAATCGCAAAGAAATTTTGCTTATGTGTAGAAAAACTTGATATCCTTTCTGCTACCACGATTTTTTGGGGGGCTATGAGAAATTCATATGGTCCCTATACCTCGTCCCTGAGACACTATTGACTTGCAGCACTGATAAGAACTCGATACATCCGGATGCTACACACCTGCCCCAAAGTGAAAGTAGGAAAACTGTCAACATTTCGACTAAAGGTCACCTGAAATGACGATGTGACGTGACCCTTGCGTTAAAAACTTCTTTTTTAGCTGGGTAAGCCTACTTTTGGGCCCCTGTGCACGACCTTGGGCCCGTAATATCTTTTATTCTGGGATGCATGTGTACCCATGACAGCAAAATTCCCGAATTTGGGCATTTAGGTCGTAAACTACGGAAGACCGAAATGACCATCCCGGCCAGTCTGCATTAGTACGCTATGGCATTAGAAAATGTCAATTTACTAAAATTACCTTATTTTCCCCGTGACGTCTATTCAGTAATTTATGACGTTCTAAAGATGTCTACCCTTAAGAATGCTAAAACTATTGATTACATTTGTACATGTGTCTAAACTGATGTTCGTACCTTCTCGTTTGATGAACATGGACGTGTATAACAGACATGCCGCTATCAAAATCGCAGACATCCATACAGGTCGCATAGATAGCAAGGCTGTTGTACGATGCTTATTAAGTACGACAGATACATTAACTTACAGAATACACCAACACTTCATCACAATTGTCGTCAGCATCCACGTTGCTTGATTTGCAACTCTCGAGGCGAAAGCAACAAACACGCACAAATATATTATATTCCAGAAACATACTAGAGCTATCACTGGAGTGATGACTCATACATCCACAGCACTGCCTTGACACAGGAATATTATTTAAAATCATAGTTCATGGGTGTTGCGCATGACACACCGTCTTGATGTGGTGGACATTTGTACCAGGCAATTTAATAATCCAGTAAGAAAGTTACACAGCGGACACGATATTGCTACTAGTAACAGACCAACCAACCAACCACCCAACATGGTGACTCCAGTATACCCCCTTAAAAGTTTGCGGGCGGGGGTATAACTACAAGAAGCAACATACACATGTTATCAGTTCGAAGACATTTTATTTGGAGAAAGTCAGTGTACAGCGCACACAACCGAAACATCGATGTGACAGGAATGCCAAAACTATTGTCGAAATTAATAAATATAATGTTTATTTTTAGGTCCCATTAAAAGGAGGTCAATCTGTCAATCCCCTCTCCCAATGTTGTCATTGTATCATGGGTCGTTATCTAGTTTAGCCGTGGAAAGAAAATTTGACAATTCAGGAAATTTATTAAATAGGTCTGAAGTGATGGTAATTTAGTTGAATGGAAAGAGTGTTATATTTCTTTATAGAAATGATATTTACTGCAAGAAATGATATTACTGCAAGAAATGATATGCAAGAAATGATATTACTGCAAGAAATTATATTACTGCAAGAAATGACATTACTGCAAGAAATTATATTACTGCAAGAAATGATATTACTGCAAGAAATTATATTACTGCAAGAAATGACATTACTGCAAGAAATTATATTACTGCAAGAAATTATATTACTGCTAACAACTTAAAGTATATTTGCGTAAACTCATCGAGAACAGTAATGAATAATGCATTATGTCGAAATATATCATTGAAACCAGGTCGTGACTTAGCAGCCTTCGGCGTTCATCTGTTGGTAAGCAGTTGACGCCACCACTAAACACAACACTGGTAACATCAACATACCTCAACACAGTTTATTATTCTTATCACCCAATGAGAGCAAAGCATGTATAAAAACCAAGATTTATATTCAACGAAAAAGAGGAAATACTATTATTAATTTAAAATAGTGACTGAAACAAGAAAACGACAACATGACCGATGACAACACTAAACTTAAGTTCAAAGAAAAACAAATTTTACTCCCAAATTTTTTATCTATCCCAAAATAAATTAGACTGCCACACCAATGTTCGGTTGAAATGCATATTTAGTGACATGGTGAGTTTGCCCCAGTGAGGCATTCCTCGTCTCCAATAGCAACATCTCTCACAGCATAGATGGCTGCTTCTGACTTGCTTGTGTCTGCACGAACTGTTTCTCTGAAAGAAAACATAACAACAACATAGTTTAACTAGTACATTGTAGTTTTAACAAAATACCATATGTACAAAATATTTCCAGTAGTCATACAGGAATGATGTTTTATTATTACAAACGATGTGTACGAGTGCATGATGTTTACTTTAATTATAAATCTTTCAGTTTCCTTATACATGGCTGTGTATATGCTAGTCTGGTTCCTGACGTTCTCTATAGTAATAGTACGACATAATCACATAGTGTAAGGGGCAAGTAATCCAGACTGTCTGTATGGTGGTCGAGATTACCAGACTCGGACATTGAACGTGTGTACATGTAACGTTATACTACGCTCGTACAATACAATATAAAATGAATGTGTGTACATTAACATGACCCACAGAAAACAAGAGTTGGGGTGGTAATCACAAAGCATCTTAGTAGAAAATTTAAGATTTTCTGAAAAAAAGTCCTCCCAAACTGTATTAGCTAAGCAAGAATATTACGAGTATTAAATATGTACATCATTTTTAAGCATTATAGTCAGGGGCGTAGCCGGCGATACGGCATTAAATGCCTACAATAATAAGGACTCCAACCATAACAACCAACTTCGTCAAGGTTTGTGTGAGTAACAGAAATTCAAGTCTGGCTACACCCCTGACAGTATATAAATGAAAAGCGTCGGTAATTCTTCTATTTGTGTGAAAGTGTTCCACTAAGAGTGCTTTGCGACTACCAGGACAGTCTATATATAATGTTGAGCACTAACCGTTTTCTGTTACATTCTCTAGCGAATGCTAACTTCTGCTCCAGCTGTTCCTGACGTCTGGCAAGTGTAGCCGCGTACCTTTGCATCGTGTCCGTATAGGAATCCTGTAAAGGAATCAATTCATATTGTATTAGATTGCGGCGATAGCTCAATGGTAACGCACTGGGCTGTAAATCCAGAGGTCGTGGTTTTAATCCTATAACTAACGCTTTATAGATATGGTATATTTTTTATTTACTTAAATATTCTAATTCTATTTAATGTTGCTTCAACAAAAGGCAAAATTCACAAATGGCTCAAGTTGGCCCTGTGTTTTTTGTAAAAAAACCCGTATGCCTCTGAAGCTCAGTGGTTAGAGTGCTTGTCCTCTAATCGGGCGACCCGGATTCAAATACAGGTGGAGGCACTCATATGCCTGCCGTATTTCAGCAGAAAGCTGAATGAAGGATAAAGGCTATGCTCAGAATTTTAAAAAAATCTATCATTTCAAACGATAAAGCATTACTATCCTATAATTCCTTGTAATCGACAGACAAATCCACTGAAAATAAGCGTCATATTTACTATTTAGCAAACATTGCATTTTTAGCAATTTTAGCCATTTTCATGACGACCCATGACGTACAATCTTCCGAAAGAGTATGCTGATATTCTTTCCACACTTTCATATTTTGTATATACGTAGGGTGTTCCAGAAATAATAGGACTTTTTTGATAGCAGCGCGGTAAATGAGAAATTTAGAAAACTAACTTAATTGCTGTAAATAAAATTTCATCTATCACTGACAAGCACGCGAATTACTAAAGCAATTGGTTGAACAATAGAAATTCTATTAAACATTAAATAAACCATGTACCAAGGAGGCGGGTCGCGCCATGACGTTATGATGACGTCGCCTTTCAAACACAGTATTTTAACCGACATACATCCTAAGTAATATTTATATATTGTCACCCTGACTTTCAAACAGATCTGATGAAACTGTCCACATTTTTTATATAAATCTCTGTACCTCTGTTCCAAAAAAATGAGTAACAGTGATGTAAGAAATTGCTCTAACCTTGAAGCGTCTATCAGTGTACGAACGGTGTCTATCAACGTCAAACTACGTTTTCTGTGACTTGACCTGTGTTCACTTGTTAGTTCATACCTCCGCCACCTGCGAACAATTTGTGCCAACAGAACACGAATAGATGCTGGATGCCATAACATTTTGCTTATTTGATTGTTTAAATGGTTGGCATTGTTTTTTTTTCCAATTTATGACATAATTTAACAATAGCGCAATTTCTAGTGTTTGACGTTGACGTCGTTTCGTCCATGACGCGCTTAGATGTATACTTTTGTCTACTCAGTCGTGATCATAAACTAACAGCGATTGCTTCGTAAGTTTACATGCACACGTCAGTAACATCAAGATAACGCCACATAGTTTGCCAATATTATTTATTCAGTGGTTACTGAGATATTCACGTGTTTTGTATGGTCAATAATGAAAAATTACAGTGTGACCCGCCTGTGTGTAACATGGTTTCTATGACAACGCTTTGTATAAGCATCACCAACAACAACGAAAATATGTTGCTGCCAGTATATAAATCATGAACGACTACACATATGAAATAAATTTCATTAAAATGTAAGTGTTGAGTAAGAAGTTATGCGAAAAGTCCTATTATTTCTGGAACACGGGTTATGTAAAAGTATAAAAGTGTAGAATGACTGTCATCAAATTTTTGAGAAGATTTTAAGTCCGGAATCTTCAAGTCTCGTTCAACAGAGTATTCTTCACCCGTGGGTGGGAATCGTCACGAAAGTGGTTAAAGAATGTCATTTTTGCTAATAAACATCACAGGTAACTGTATCATTAATAAACAGTTAAATTTAGAATTCTTATACAAGGTATATTTCCCGGAGAAGTGATCGTACAGTCACTGGGTGTATTTTGTTTTTTTATAATTTAAAGCATTTACGGCATTATTCATCTATTTAAAGCTGTGGGTGATCAAAAACATCTTTGTGAATCGAAAGCATTCGAAAACATGCTTAAATTTACCTTCGTACGATATAATTCATTGTTTAAACTTTGATTTTATTTTTCGAGGGCGTAAAACGCTGTAGGAACGACTGTAGTGGTTTTTAGTGTGTCTGACGGGTATTTAGAACGTATTTTATAACGGTCGTTTTCATTGGCGTAGTATACATCGTTTGTACGCTGGTTACCAAGTCCTGGGAAATCCCAATGAAATCAACCAATGAAAATCGTTGTTACAAAAAGGAAATCACGCGCATCATTCGGAACGTTCGGAGAAACATGGAGTCATTTTGACATTTAAATATGCAAACGATTCGTTTTTCGGCTTACACGTATACATTCACTGAAGTGAACATGTGTCAACCAGGTAAATCTGTTCCAACTTTTTCGTTCTTTAATTTTACCGCATTATTATGTTTCTACACAACGGTAAATTCGACATATGTTGGTGATTTCCTCAATATTTCCGTGTTTTTGTTTTTATTGAGTCCACCCTAGTTGGTCACCGGGAAAGGTATTTATGGTATAACTGTTTAACTACTTGACCAATTTCGATGGGATTTCGCATGAAAGTAGTTATAGTCATGTTTTTTACGAATATAATTACTTTATGAAGATATCGAAAGCCAATTCTTGTTTTTGATACCTGGTCAATTCATGGAAATACACCTTGTATAAGAATTCTAAATTTAACAAAAAAAAATTTTGTTTTTAGGTACTGTTTATTAATGATACAGTTACCTGTGATAAACATGACAAATATTCGTAAAATTTATCATCCGATATTACGAAAGACATTTGGGCTAGAGAAGGAGACACTAAACATTCAACCTAACTCTTCAACATTCAACCTAACTCATCAACATTCAACCTAACTCATCAACATTCAACCTAACTCATCAACATTCAACCTAACTCATAAACAGACATGATGATGAGCATGATTGATATATCATGATTTGATACTTACACACTGGTTGGATCCTGGACGCGGGGTGAGCCCACGGAATGATGTTGGAACTCTATCATCAAGAGCTAGGTTGAAGGATATACCACTTCTAGTAACTCTCATAATAGTTCCATCTGTTAAACAAATATAATAATAATAATAATAATAATAATAATAATAATAATAATAATAATGATAATAATAATAATAATAATAATAATAATAATAATAATAGTAATAATAATAATAATAATAATGATGATGATGATAATAATAATAATAAAGCTTTATTTAAAGAGGCAACACAGTTGGGTAATGCCCAGTGTTCCCTGTGAGCCTCATTATGCATTTACAAATATGTACAGATATTCATAATAATAATAATCATGTTAATACGTGTAGCACTAGCATTTAGTGTAATTTTTATCGAAAATAGAATGAAACTACCAAACACGAATGTATATTCATTAAAATACGACGTTTCGCCCAGTAGGCTTCTCCAGGTAAGACGTTACGTAGTAAATGTAGCGCAAAATACATATGAATAAATATTAACAACGTTTCATATATTGAAATGTAAAGAACAACAATAATAATACATAATATACAGTACATGTATAACCTCTATAAAGCAACACCTAATAGGAGCTACAAAAGGTGGTCGTAATTAAGAGGTAGTAGCTATCCGATGTAAGATTTGAAGGAAAAGGGGCTAGTGAAAAGATGAATGTTTATATGAGGTAGTTGCTACACAGTGGTCGCTCTAGAGAGGTTTTTTTTGTGTGTAATTTTTATAATATAATACAGTCAGGTCGCGATACAACGACGCTGTTTGTTTACGAGCAAAATATCACCTATTGAATTGATACAAGTGGCGTTTTGAAACATTTGTCCCATAAAATGGTGTCTAAGTATATCAAGACGTGACTGTCTACTCACATTGTGATAAGGGTAAAAAAATCAATATTCATGTCCGTCCGTCTTACGTTACCAGAACAAAACCGTAAGAAAACGTTATAAAAAGTATTAAAACATCATCCAATCCGATGCTAAATTCCGAGATATTCATGCAATACATTATGTATGCATTCAGTTAGAACAGACCACGTGGTATGTGACGTTATTTTAGACCTATCTAATCGTCGACACAAGCCACACAACTTAATATTTTTCATGTAAAGGTCAAACATCAGCCCGAAACAGATTAAACTGCCTGGATAGCAATCGAGTCGGTTTCGGGCAAAACCTGTGATCTTTTGCACAAAAATATGACGTGGCGTGAATAGTACTCATTTTCGATTTGAGCGTTGAGGATGTCTCGTTAAATTTATCAAAGAACCGTACAATAGTTACGTTAGTTGCTATGATGACATATGTTTACTTGCGTTCTTAGCCAAATAAGATACGTCACATACCACATGGTATGTCCACACTGTATGTATAGGTTAGAGTTTGTAAAAACGATTCTAGGAGTTTGTCCATATTGGCTTTGACATAGCGTCGTCTTTTCCCAGGTAACTGATTATAAGCCCTATTGACAGAAACCAAAGTGGCAACAATAACATGGAACTATTATCTCTTTGTTATTCCCTTTGCTAGGCCAAAAATGTCAAAACACGGATCGCAATCTGTTATCAAAGGATTTAATGCGGCACAAACATATTAGCGAGGTTGTGCTTTTCAGCGCTTAGACTTCAAATTTTGAAGCAATCTTTATTCGTTTACACATGTAACGTTAATATGTTTTATGACAATACAATCAGTCCATCTTACCGAGTAATAAATTTGCAAACTATTCACAAGTAAACTTTGCTGACCTTTATCAAATTTTTAGCAGTATATAAACATCCGGGCAAGTCCGATTATTTATTTATTTTTATAAACTTTATATTTTGTATTTAGCTATAATCCAATTAGGACGCAGAGGGTCGAATCCACTATAACGATGTAAAACCGATTAGTAAGGCTTATACTACATACAAACAACTAAATTTCAATGCTAAACTAACATACTATATTTGCTCTACCTGTTCAAACAATGTATTTAATCTTTTTGCGTACACATAAACTGCAACGTCACTGTCACAATATCTTAACTGGACTGTACATGTATTTCATTATTAGGATGAAGCCAGCATATACAGGGTGTCTCAAAATGTAAGGCTGTTTGTTGAAGACATAGTTGTGAATCATTAATCTTTATCTTTTAATGAGACTATGATCGACCATCAATTTATGATTTCTTCTCGTACTGTACATCTCCCATCTCGATTTATATTTGCTAATTACCGGTAGGCTAATGTTATAGCCATTCAATAAGCAGACATGTATCGTCGAGCATCCTGTTTATTGCAGTTTTAATAAACTTAGGAACCAAACACCGAACTGTCCATGTTTTGACATTGTTCATTCTAATTATTAATTATAGACATACATTTTGCTTGTTCGCATGTTTATGAAATCTAATATGAGAATACCAGTACTGTTTACGTATATTTCATGACGATTACTGTTGAACACATTAGTAGTTAATATTTTATATAATAATAGTAATTAAGTACCTCCAGTCTTGGTTGCATTGGGTCTTGCGGTTCTACCATGCCTCTGCCTCCCAGCTTGATCCATATGACGCCGCCACCTCTTGGCCACCCAAAATACAGCACCAGAAAAACAGCCCATGGCTGCTTCTTGTGCTGATCGTGTCGACCAAACTGATTGTCCCCTAGACAACGACGTCGTTGACGTCACTATTCAATGACGTCATAACGTCATCAATATGACGTCATAACGCCATAAATTATACGACGTCCGATGCGTTTTATCAGCATGAGAACGTCTGTCGAGAGTATGTTGAGTAAAACCGAGTTTTCTTTGGTTTTATTCACAAGCATAAACAAAGACCTAAACTTTGCAATAAATATCTGCTTCCTATAGCAATACCACGTGGCTTTTGGCTACAGTAACTAGTAGAACTTTGTAATCATTGGAACATAAATATAGCCATAAGTATTTTATTTCTTCATCGATTTCTATAAAATATACACAACGCTAAGGGGGGGGGGGGGGGGGAGTATTTGCTTTCCGTGACATATAATATCTTTTTCAGCAGCTTTACCGATTTTTCCATTGGCCTGTGAAACCTACAGGTAATAAAAAAAACGGCACAACCGCTGAAAAAGATTTTATATTTCATGGAAAACAAATAATTGTCACCTTAGCGTGGCATATATCTCATAGAAGTCTATACCGAAATAAAATACTTATAGCTATTTTATTTTTCAATGTTTACAAAGTTAGTTTAGACCAGTTGAGGTAAAAATAGCGGATAGCGGTTTCGGAGGACCATTCGTACTGTAAGCAAAATGTCCCAGGTTCAATCCGGTCAGACTGCACAGTTTTCTTACCCTGTGCTAGAAGTAAGTATGAAAGCGCAAGTCGTGTGGATTACTGTTCACATATATATCGCACATGTTTATAACAGTATATATCTATATGTATCTATACACGTGACCTCTACATGGTCACAGGGTCCCTATTGGAGTATCCCATCGGCTTACACCGCTTGACGTATTTTCAACAGGCATAACATTATTTTGGACTGAACCTATTACATCGTACGAGTTATATTACTAGTAGGCCTACATGTATCATATTGGAAGTCCGAATTATTCTACTCCTGGGCGAACGAACCCATTTTTCGTTTCTCGGGGTGTTTAAAAAGCTACGTTTCTTAGACAGTAACTATTGTCCCGATCAGACTTACATTTTATTTTTGCCCAAGTCGTTTCAGTGACGTCACGAACATCTATATATACATATATAACTTTTAGAAACTCAAGTACTAACCATAGACAACAATCCCTTCATTGAATGTGTTGAAGAGTTCACATATCTTGGTCACATGTAACTGTATGGTTAATAAAGAGTAAACACAAACAAACTATTTTTTTTTAAATTTATAATATCTTAGAAAGGTGCATTTGTACTAAAGATGTCAGATTTTCATGGTATCAAAAACAAGTACATTTGTACTGGCTTTCGATATCTTCATAAAGTAACTACATTCATAGACAACATTGTTAGAAATACCTACAAGCAAAAAACCCCATCGAAATATATCAAATAGCTAAAAAGTTATACCATGAAATGTATACCACGATGTCCAGTCATTCACTAAGGTGCATTTAATAGAAACCACGATGTTATTACAAACAAGAAAAAAGAAAGTGTTTGACGCCCTATGAGTTTATTTTCTTACTTATGGGCGGATTTTTAAAATATTGGTATCAAATTACAGACAAATGTCTCACGTGTCTGATTATGTAATAATAATTAAAATAACACTAGTATTAATGAATTGTTTATTAAAAACAAACTGCACCTCAGTGACTGTGTGGTCGATTTGACGCGTTACAAACCTTTCTGAGATACAAGTATCATAAATTTTATAAAAAAACATTTTTTGTTTACTCTTTTTATATTACTGATACAGTACGGCCTACGGCCTTCGTGGTTAATTCCTGTAGTAGACGCGTCAGAACTCCAAACCATTGTATAACAGCCGGTATACAACGGTTTTCATAGTTTATTTCGATTCTAACATGATTTAAACCCGGAATTATATAAAAAGCCAGTGTTATTTTGCGAGATCTATGTTGCTTAGGTACTTTTTGACGGCTGTTACGATTATCTTTATCACCCCCGGTATAACTATACTTCAAACAATAATCAAAATATGAAATAAGATGAAAATCTGTTCAACATCATAGATATTTATTTAATTAAATATCATTTAAGTATTCCTTACTAACAAATAGTCTAAAATACGCAAAAACATTTACAACGATAATAATACAATATCACGTGATTTCATTAATAAATTTCCCGACGTGTAAAAAAGAACAGCCGAGTCGAAAGTACACAAAAATGTAGTTCAAATTACCATTGTACATCGACCGATATACTATGATTTGCTCTTTGTCTATAAAGGCAAAATCGCCGGTTGTGTTAGAATTCTTAAATATAAAACATTTGCTCCATTATGAATTAGAACCGCCTCCTCGATAACCTAGTGGTTAAGCGTTCGCGTCGAGTGCGGGAGGTCTCGGGTTCGAAATAAAAATGGTACCAGGAATTCCCTTGCTAGACGCTCGGCATAAAAGGGAAACTGGCTTCTCTTCTCTCATACCCTCGTGGCGATGGATTACATCAGGAATGAGGTGTCGAGAGTGATTAATATAAGTTGGAAAAACTTGTTTCACAATCGACCTTAAATAAATAAGTATGCACTAATTAGAATGTTCAAAGCAATATGAAGAAGGGTTTTACAATAACTGCCTGTGCAAAAACGTGATACATGCATATACACGTCTGCCCTTATATCGAGACAATCGGATGAAAACAGAGTACCATATCTACCAAAATATATAAAACATTTTTTATTAAAGTGATATTCCATAATTTTAAGTGCTTGTCAATATGCATTCAAACTACAGTTATTTTTGTTAGTTTTAAAATATTTCAAATTGTGATTTATCTTTTCAGCTTGCAGCTTTAACACATTATGTTCTGTTCTGTTCTGTTCTATTCTGATATATGTTCGGATATGTTATAGTGCAGAGAATTTGACACGTCTCTCGAACTTCTATTACCATAATTTCACAGCTGATTTATAGTCTATATTTATAACCCCGGTTGTATGTTTTCATAAGCGGGGAGTATCACGAAGACGCACGAGGTGTAATATCAACACAAATCTAAAAGACAAATATTGCACGATTTGCTCGCGGAAATTTATATATTCAGCGCATTAAAACCCCTTTCACAATTGTCGTAGGAATTTCTTCGTCGCACGACGCTTGCGCATCTACGTCGAAATGTACCGACTTGCGTCTGGAAGGGGTAATTTCGTGGAGCTGTCACAATTGTCGTGCGACGGACGTGCGACGGCTCTACGATGCGTATTAGGGAACTATCGTGCGTCCGTCGCACGACGGACGTACGACGGTCGTGCGATGGTGGCAAGACATAACAATTAACACACGACAGCCTTACGATGAACAGTTGTCGCACGTCCATCGTACGACCGACGTACGTCCGTCGTACGATCGAAGTACGTCCGTCGTACGACAATAGCATTGTCGAACTATTAGCTGGTTTCAAAAATAAGTTTCAGCAGCTGGATATATTTAATCAAAACGTCGAACCAAACTCTTCATTTTCGAATAATAATATTTTTAGCAAATAGGAACTTGCTAAATACTAGACTGAGTATTAAACTGAACTACATGTATGCATAATCAACATAATAATAAGAATGCATTTTATGGTCCGCTGGTGTCAAACGCGGCATGTTTTAGGCGGGGTTTGTTTCGAGATATTTTGGATGTCCACTTGTTATAAAAGAGAGAAGAGTTGATTCCTAATTCAAATCAACGCTTTCTTGTGCATAAAATGTTAGAATTATTATTGAATTAATAAATCGTGTTTATAGTCTTTAGATATACTGGTATATTATAACTAAGTATACATTTAAATGTAACTAATTATGGAATAAAAACATAAATGGTTTTGGACATTTTTATAACCTGCTAAGTGATTGAAGTAGGTTGTTGATATGCATGTATGAGAACATTCAGGCAACTTCGAGATCTTAGTTTATTGCTGAATGCATTTGTCATATGTATGTACAATGCAACCTCTCCAGAGCAGCCCTCCACTGAGCAACAACCTCTCTTAAGCAACATAAACATGTTGTTCGAGAAGAAACAATTTAATATGTATACACATTTACCTCTCCAGAGCAACACCATCTGTAATGTTATGTTCTCATTGTGTGTCGCTATAGAGAGGTTTTATTGTTTCCAAAGTACACATATTTCTCTAAGAATATTATTTTATCTTAAATTTGCACTATAGGGTATGAATTTTGAAAAATTACATATATGTTTACGAGCGTCGTACGACGGTCGTGCGATTGACTCCCGGTTGTCGTAGAATAGTTAATATACACAAGACTGTCGTGCGACCATCACACGACCATCGCACGTCCATCGTACGTCCATCGCACGTCCATCGCACGTCCATCGCACGATAGCGGTGGGATTATAAGTGCCTAGTTTGACCTTATAATCACAAACAAGTCGTGGGTCCATCCTGCGTCCATCGCACGTCCGTTTTGCGACGACGAAGGGCATCGCACGACGGACCTACGACAATCACCCGTCGTAGAAAATTTTGAACATGTCCAAAACTCTACGACGAGGGTCCACGATTATATTTTCCGTCGCACGACGGTCGCACGATGCAGAAATTTCTTAAGTCCGTCGTGCGACGGACGCACGATAGTCCCCAAATTTGCATCGTAGACCCGTCGCACGTCCGTCGTACGACAATTGTGAAAGGGGTTTAACCTACAGATAACTGTATCATTAATGAAGATTAAAAACAAATTAAAAATTTTTTTTGGTCAAATTTATATATTCATACATGTATATGATTAATTAATTTTAAAAACATTTTTTTACTCTTAATCAATGATACAGTTATAGTCCAGTCAGGATAAATATCCAGTGACGCAGCGGTCGAGTCCACTATAACGGTGTAAAACCAATTATAAAGGCTTTTACTGTACAAACAACTATAATTTCAATGCTAAACTAACATACTAAACTTCGCTCTACCTGTTTAGACAACGGTTGTGATTTTTTGCGTACACATAAATTGCAACGTCACTGTCACAATATCCTAACTGGACTATACCTGTGAATTAACCTTGTACATGTGTAATATATTCATGCATAAAGGTCAGGATCAAGTCAAATTCTCTGAGCTATATTATGTTATCAGTAGAGAAAGCCACAAGTAAAGACAGATGTATAAACAAGTTTGACTACAAACAAACACCCCTTACTCAGGTTATCATTCTAACAAATTGATATTTAATGTACACAGTAGGATTTGCGTATTTTCCTACGCCTTTCTGGGATTACTATAATCAAATAAACGCACGTACACATTCACCAAAAAAGGATTAATCTATGAGGCGTATCTCTGACGTCACATTATTCACGTCGGGCAGTCGCTCCTTCACAAACTGGAGAGTTCAATACTAAGGTATTCGATACTGACCCCGTTTCATGAATACTGTTGTAATGATGGATGGTTTAATGTAGTAATGGTAAATGGTTTAATGTTGTAATGATGGATGGTTTAATGTTGTAATGATGGAGGGTTTAATGTTGTAATGATGGATGGTTTAATGTTGTAATGATGGGTGGTTTAATGTTGTAATGATGGATGTTTTAATGTTGTAATGATGGATGGTTTAATGTTGTAATGATGGATGGTTTAATGTTGTAATGATGGATGGTTCAATGTTGTAATGGTGGATGGTTTAATGTTGTAATGATGGGTGGTTTAATGTTGTAATGATGGATGGTTTAATGTTGTAATGGTGGATGGTTTAATGTTGTAATTATGGATGGTTTAATGTTGTAATTATGTATGGTTTAATGTAGTAATGATGGATGTTTTAATGTTGTAATGATGGATGGTTTAATGTAGTAATGATGGATGTTTTAATGTTGTAATGATGGATGGTTTAATGTTGCAATGATGGATGGTTTAATGTAGTAATGATGGATAGTTTAATGTTGTAATGATGGATGGTTTAATGTTGTAATGATGGATGGTTTAATGTTGTAATGATGGATGGTTTAATGTTGTAATGATGGATGGTTTAATGTTGTAATGAAAGTTTGTTCAATGTTGCAATGTTGGGTGGTTTAATGGTATAATGATGAATGGTTTAATGTAGTAATGATGGATGGTTTAATGTTTTAATGATGGATGGTTTAATGTTGTAATGATGGATGGTTTAATGTTGTAATGGTGGATGGTTTAATGTTATAATGATGGATGGTTTAATGTTGTAATGATAGATGGTTTAATGTTGTAATGATGGATGGTTTAATGTAGTTATGATGTATGGTTTAATGTTGTAATGATGGATGGTTTAATGTTGTAATGATGGATGGTTTAATGTTGTAATGATGGATCGTTTAATGTTGTAATAATGGATGGTTTAATGTTGTAATGAAAGTTGGTTCAATGTTGCAATGTTGGATGGTTTAATGGTATAATGATGAATGGTTTAATGTAGTAATGATGGATGATTTAATGTTGTAATGATGGATGGTTTAATGTTGTAATGATGGATGGTTTAATGTTGTTATGATGGATGGTTTAATGGTGTAATGATGGATGGTTTAATGTTGTAATGATGGATGGTTTAATGTTGTTATGATGGATGGTTTAATGTTGTTATGATAGATGGTTTAATGTTGTTATGATGGATGGTTTAATGTTGTTATGATGGATGGTTTAATGGTGTAATGATGGATGGTTTAATGTTGTAATGATGGATGTTTTAATGCTGTAATGATGGATAGTTTAATGTTGTAATGATGAATGGTTTAATGTTGTAATGATGGATGGTTTAATATTATAATGATCATTGACTACCCGTTGTGAGTTTGTCTACCATTATAACATCAATGTATGACGTTATAAACATGTTTGGTATTGAGATATGACTGTCTACCCGTTGTGAATTTGTCCACCCTTATATCATCAACGTATAACGTCATAGACATGTTTGATATATGTTAGCTGTGTTAGCATCGTGTTTTACTATAAAGCAAACATTAGTGTAGGATTAATGTTATAATCTATAATCACAGGATATCAGAGAACTGGAAGTGGATATTTTATTTCATATTTGGAGTACTATCAGGATTAAAGGTACTGCACAACCAATGTAATATCTTATAATCACTTCTAATGGTTGGAATAATGCAATACGTGCATGTTAAAAACACGCTTTAAATCGTTATTCCTCACAGCAAATGTACGTCAAAATATGTTGGTCCCTTTTTACCTCAGTAGTCACACCCTGGGAAGAATTCTTCGTAGATTTTATAGAAAATTGACTCAAGTTATATATAGACATATAACTTTATTGCCTCCATTTTCATGATTTGCATATGTATTGATTTAATATATTAATTTTGGTTCATACAATGTATTTATTCAATTCGCAGTCATTTCTTAACACATACCCCCTTTTCAGTAACTTCTTGTGCTATATTAACCGTTTTTATTTCAAAACTATAATAACAATAAATTATAATTATGATATTGATGTATTCAAATATTGATCTTGATATTTTGTGTTTGTTTAACTTTATATTTTTCGGTAAATCAGTGTAGTAATACCACGTGACTTTTGGCTACAGTTACAAGACGAAGTTTGTAAACATCGGAAAATAAAATAGCCATAAGTATTTTATTCATTTCTTCATTGATTTTTATTAAATATACGCCACACTAAGGGGATAAACATTTGCTTTCCATGAAATATAAAATATTTTTCAGCTGCTGTGGAATGTGTAGGTGTCACAGGGTTAATTATAGAAAAATCGGTAAAGTTTTTCAATGTTTACAGATTTATTCTTGTAACTGTAGCCAAAAGTCAAATTAAATGATACATTTCCTTCGAGCGGAAAATCGAGTCACACCGGACATGAACCATTTGTATTTGGTTTTTATGAAAAGCTTCAACATGTTCGGATACATAAATAATTTTAGTATTTACATGTATATTGATGTTTGTAATCACTTTAAACATTAAATCTGTAGTTTTCGTCCATAAAATAATAATCATTTCGTCCTTGATCACGAACATGAATCCAATATCGCACTTATAATAAATAATTAATCAAAAGCTTTAGCATGCATATAGATTAATTACTTTGGTATGTATGAGTAGTTTTATGTTTATTACCAATTTCAACATAAAAACCTTCATATTTCTTCATTAAAACAATAATTGCTCATGTTTGGTATTTACCATTCATGTTCGCGAACATGAGTCATGCATGTCCGGTATTTAGACATACCGATGTAACCGTTTTACTTAACAAATTACATGGGATGGATAAATCGTTTTTATTTTTATTTTTAGTAGTGAGCTCTTAAGTAATTGATTGAGTAAAATAGTTCCGTTGTGTAGTTACGTTTACCTCTGTATTTAGACACATTACAACTGTATCGTATCTCACTGCTGTGTCGAAATACACTTGTATGCACTTATAACTGTGCACTTACACAAATCTCACTACCTCAGTATTTACTGGGTATATTTTGTTGAAATTTGAAGCACGTGTAGTTAAAAGATGTGTGCTAATGTTTCAGTATACTTCATTTCATAACACAGAAAATTTAAGAAACTCTAGCACATATATAATTCGGCGTTGTGTAAAATGGCGAATTCATGAAATATGTTCCGACTTAAAATGTAAAGTCTTCCAGCCATCCTGTGCGTTTAGGCTATGCAATATTCTCGTATCAATAATTGACGTCACATTTGATGTGCAATCTCGGTGACAGTTGATCGAAACATAATATGCTACTCGGATATCCGACCAGTCATTGCAGAGATAAGAGTTGACAAATTTGAACAATCAGCGGATAGCTGTACAGGTGCAACAAGGCTCCAAATACCTGTAAGGGGGTTAAGAATGACTGCATAAAACATAATTTTACTTATTATAACGCCAAAAAATAGTATATTCAAACAGTACGTAGAGACGCACGACGTCACGGCGTCAATTCAGACACGCAGTCTGGTTTGTGTTTTTGGTGGTAAAATTCTCATAAAATTACAGGAAATGACCACGTGTAATTCCTGGATACTGTACTAATGGTTACCTATGTTATACCTTACAGATAGAGAATGTTACTACAGACTGTATGCTTGGTTGCTGTACTAATGGTTACCTGTGTTATACCTTACAGATAGAGTATGTTACTACAGACTGTATGCCTGGTTGCTGTACTAATGATTACCTATGTTATACCTTACAGATAGAGTATGTTACTACAGACTGTATGCCTTGTTGCTGTACTAATGATTACCTATGTTATACCTTACAGATAGAGTATGTTACTACAGACTGTATGCCTGGTTGCTGTACAAATGATTACCTATGTTATACCTTACAGATAGAGTATGTTACTACAGACTGTATGCCTGGTTGCTGTACTAATGGTTACCTGTATTATACCTTACAGATAGAGTATGTTACTACAGACTGTATGCCTGGTTGCTGTACTAATGATTACCTATGTTATACCTTACAGATAGAGTATGTTACTACAGACTGTATGCCTGGTTGCTGTACTAATGATTACCTATGTTATACCTTACAGATAGAGTATGTTACTACAGACTGTATGCCTGGTTGCTGTACTAATGATTACCTATGTTATACCTTACAGATAGAGTATGTTACTACAGACTGTATGCCTGGTTGCTGTACTAATGATTACCTATGTTATACCTTACAGATAGAGTATGTTACTACAGAATGTATGCCTGGTTGCTGTAATAATGATTACCTATGTTATACCTTACAGATAGAGTATGTTACTACAGACTGTATGCCTGGTTGCTGTACTAATGATTACCTATGTTATACCTTACAGATAGAGTATGTTACTACAGAATGTATGCCTGGTTGCTGTACTAATGGTTACCTATGTTATACCTTACAGATAGAATATGTTACTACATACTGTATGCCTGGTTGCTGTACTAATGATTACCTATGTTATACCTTACAGATAGAGTATGTTACTACAGACTGTATGCTTGGTTGCTGTACTAATGGTTACCTGTGTTATACCTTACAGATAGAGTATGTTACTACAGACTGTATGCCTGGTTGCTGTACTAATGATTACCTATGTTATACCTTACAGATAGAGTATGTTACTACAGACTGTATGCTTGGTTGCTGTACTAATGGTTACCTATGTTATACCTTACAGATAGAGTATGTTACTGTATGCCTGGATACTGTACTAATGGTTACCTATGTTATACCTTACAGATAGAGTATGTTACTGTATGCCTGGATACTGTACTAATGGTTACCTATGTTATACCTTACAGATAGAGTATGTTACTGTATGCCTGGTTGCTGTACTTATGGTTACCTATGTTATACCTTACAGATAGAGTATGTTACTGTATGCCTGGATACTGTACTAATGGTTACCT
This sequence comes from Spisula solida, assembly GCA_947247005.1. Classification (NCBI taxonomy): domain Eukaryota; kingdom Metazoa; phylum Mollusca; class Bivalvia; order Venerida; family Mactridae; genus Spisula; species Spisula solida. Next base: position 1,832,677 of record OX365962.1, read on the forward strand.
ATGTTATACCTTACAGATAGAGTATGTTACTACAGACTGTATGCCTGGTTGCTGTACTAATGATTACCTATGTTATACCTTACAGATAGAGTATGTTACTACAGACTGTATGCTTGGTTGCTGTACTAATGGTTACCTATGTTATACCTTACAGATAGAGTATGTTACTACAGACTGTATGCCTGGTTACTGTACTAATGGTTACCTATGGTTTCCCTGCACAGAATTACCAAGGTAACGTATGATTTACTATCGTATTATAACACCATTTTCCGGCCTGTGTTTCATTCAAATTGTGCTGTGTCATTAAGAAAATATGTATTTGAGCAGGTGAAAGTGTCCTATACATGTACATACTAGGCAAGGCATATGAATATTTGATAGCATATTTAAGATGTTGTATAAAATTGAGAATTACGCACTTTCAGAGTAACTTGACAAGAAGGTCGGCCTCGAGGCCAGTAATAACGGTTAATGTAACTTGGAAATGTCTTTGACAGTCATAGTGTCTCTCTCTGGGACAATGGGAGTTAAGTATTGTTGTTATATTGAGGACACAGGACGTAATTATGCTCCGAACGTTTAATCTCAGTCTCTGTAGTAGAATCGAATTATTTTCGAACAGATTCAATGATATATTTGACATCAATGGACGCAATTTAACATGAAATGAGTTAGAAGAGTTGTTCTCATGTAAAATATAGCGGCGATAGCTCAGTGGTAACACTTCAGAGGTCGTGGGTTCAATCCCTGGCGTGGTAACTGGACTCGTCGGAATTTATAATATTTACCACTGTATCTGACCGTGTGTACATTAAATAATAAGGCTGTCTAATAGAAATATTAAGAGCTAGGCGCACTTCTGCTCCGGACACTCCTGTACCTAATGTCTCTCCCTTTCTCTGTGGCTTTCCCTCAATATGTCCTTCTGGTCAAATCATGATGTATCTGTTCTGCTAGAGGACGCACCTGTGTCCTTGTGGCTGCAACACTATATGTAAAGTGCCGTTGAACATGTGTTCGCGTGAAAAATGAGCTACATGTATATAAATCTGGTATATTTATTTATTTTTTTATTTAACATAACTTTAGTATATAAATAACACATGATTACGAGGGTGATAGAATGTAATACAAAACAAAATATCAACAAATGTAAGCAGAACCTAGATTGCCGTTATGAAATATTTTACATGTACATTCTCAGTCCGTTTTAAGCTTCTAATGATTTGGTGGTTGAAATTGACAAGATTTACTAAAAATAGCATGTGAAATATACACAATTATAATGTCAATAGCATACCGATACTCTCTAGCAGGGTGCTTTCCGGACTCAAATAGTAACTATTTCTATTAATAGCCCAGCCTCGTTTTTGCCATGTGTTATCGGCGGAGCCTTGATCGAACAAAATATCACCCAACAGGCTTATGGGGAACATACATTGAGAGGTCACGTGAGGTATAATAATACAGATTAACAAGACAAAGAAATAAATACTTCGTCTACTAACACACCTCTCAACCATCAAGTCACGTGATACCATTGTACATGACAAAGATATAAAATACTTCGTCTACTAACACACCTCTCAACCATCAAGTCACGTGATACTATTATACATGACAAAGATATAAAATACTTCGTCTACGAACACACCTCTCAACCATCAAGTCACGTGATACCATTGTACATGACAAAGATATAAAATACTTCGTCTACTAACACACCTCTCAACCATCAAGTCACGTGATACTATTATACATGACAAAGATATAAAATACTTCGTCTACTAACACACCTCTCAACCATCAAGTCACGTGATACCGTTATACATGACAAAGATATAAAATACTTCGTCTACTAACACACCTCTCAACCATCAAGTCACGTGATACCATCGTACATGACAAAGATATAAAATACTTCTTCTACTAACACACCTCTCAACCATCAAGTCTCGTGATACCATCGTACATGACAAAGATATAAAATACTTCGTCTACTAACACACCTCTCAACCACCAAGTCACGTGATACCATTGTACATGACAAAGATATAAAATACTTCGTCTACTAACACACCTCTCAACCATCAAGTCACGTGATACCATTGTACATGACAAAGATATAAAATACTTCTTCTACTAACACACCTCTCAACCATCAAGTCACGTGATACCATTGTACATGACAAAGATATAAAAAATACTTCGTCTACGAACACACCTCTCAACCATCAAGTCACGTGATACCATTGTACATGACAAAGATATAAAATACTTCGTCTACTAACACATCTCTCAACCATCAAGTCACGTGATACCATTGTGCATGGCAAAGATATAAAATACTTCGTCTACTAACACACCTCTCAACCATCAAGTCACGTGATACCATTGTACATGACAAAGATATACAATACTTCGTCTACTAACACACCTCTCAACCATCAAGTCACGTGATACCATTGTACATGACAAATATATAAAATACTTCGTCTACTAACACACCTCTCAACCATCAAGTCACGTGATACCATCGTACATGACAAAGATATAAAATATTTCGTCTACTAACACACCTCTCAACCATCAAGTCACGTGATACCATCGTACATGACAAAGATATAAAATACTTCGTCTACTAACACACCTCTCAACCATCAAGTCACGTGATACCATTGTACATGACAAAGGAATAAAATACTTCGTCTACTAACACACCTCTCAACCATCAAGTCACGTGATACCATTGTACATGACAAAGGAATAAAATACTTCGTCTACTAACACACCTCTCAACCATCAAGTCACGTGATACCATCGTACATGACAAATATATAAAATACTTCGTCTACTAACACACCTCTCAACCATCAAGTCACGTGATACCATTGTACATGACAAAGATATATAAAATACTTCGTCTACTAACACACCTCTCAACCATCAAGTCACGTGATACCGTTATACATGACAAATATATAAAATACTTCGTCTACTAACACACCTCTCAACCACCAAGTCACGTGATACCGTTATACATGACAAATATATAAAATACTTCGTCTACTAACACACCTCTCAACCATCAAGTCACGTGATACCATCGTACATGACAAAGAAATGAAATCCTTCGTCTACGAACATTCCTCTTTACCTCAAGATCTTATTTCTCCAGATACACGGTCGAGTGGTTAGAGTGTCTGTCTCAGGAAGTTTGTGGGTTCGATCCATTGGTAGTTCAAGGTACCCCCGGTTCACCCGGTGTCAAGATAATGTTACTTGGTAGTTCAATGTACCCCCGGTTCACCCGGTGTCAAGATAATGTTACTTGGTAGTTCAATGTACCCCCGGTTCACCCGGTGTCAAGATAATGTTACTTGGTAGTTCAATGTACCCCCGGTTCACCCGGTGTCAAGATAATGTTACTTGGTAGTTCAATGTACCCCCGGTTCACCCGGTGTCAAGATAATGTTACTTGGTAGTTCAATGTACACTCCGGTTCACCCGGTGTCAAGATAATGTTACTTGGTAGTTCAATGTACCCTCCGGTTCACACGGTGTCAAGATAATGTTACTTGGTAGTTCAATGTACCCTCCGGTTCACCCGGTGTCAAGATAATGTTACTTGGTAGTTCAATGTACCCTCCGGTTCACCCGGTGTAAAGATAATGTTACTTGGTAGTTCAAGGTACCCTCCGGTTCACCCGGTGTAAAGATAATGTTACCTGGTAGTTCAAGGTACCCTCCGGTTCACCCGGTGTAAAGATAATGTTACTTGGTAGTTCAAGGTACCTCCGGTTCACCCGGTGTAAAGACAATGTTACTTGGTAGTTCAAGGTACCCCGGTTCACCCGGTGTAAAGATAATGTTACTTGGTAGTTCAAGGTACCCCCGGTTCACCCGGTGTAAAGATAATGTTACTTGGTAGTTCAAGGTACCCCGGTTCACCCGGTGTAAAGATAATGTTACTTGGTAGTTCAAGGTACCCCCGGTTCACCCGGTGTAAAGATAATGTTACTTGGTAGTTCAAGGTACCCCCGGTTCACCCGGTGTTAAGATAATGTTACTTGGTAGTTCAAGGTAACCCCCGGTTCACCCTGTGTAAAGACAATGTTACTTGGTAGTTCAAGGTACCCCCCGGGTCACCCGGTGTAAAGACAATGTTACTTGGTAGTTCAAGGTACCCCCGGTTCACCCGGTGTAAAGATAATGTTACTTGGTAGTTCAAGGTACCCCCGGTTCACCCCATGTAAAGATAATGTTACTTGGTAGTTCAAGGTAACCCCCGGTTCACCCTGTGTAAAGACAATGTTACTTGGTAGTTCAAGGTACCCCCGGTTCACCCGGTGTAAAGATAATGTTACTTGGTAGTTCAAGGTAACCCCCGGTTCATCCTGTGTCAAGATAATGTAACTTGGTAGTTCTAGGTACCTCCGGTTCACCCGGTGTAAAGATAATGTTACTTGGTAGTTCAAGGTACCCCCGGTTCACCCGGTGTAAAGATAATGTTACTTGGTAGTTCAAGGTAACCCCCGGTTCACCCTGTGTAAAGACAATGTTACTTGGTAGTTCAAGGTACCCCCCGGGTCACCCGGTGTCAAGATAATGTTACTTGGTAGTTCTAGGTAACTGCTGGTTCACCCGGCGTCAGGATAATGTTACTTGGTAGTTCTAGGTAACTGCTCGTTTGCCCGAAGTCAAGATAATGATACTTGGTAGTTCTAGGTAACTGCTCGTTTGCCCGAAGTCAAGACAATGATACTTGGTAGTTCTAGGTAACTGCTCGTTTGCTCGGTGTCAGGAGTGGGTAGTTCCGCATACAGTCATCAGTGGTTAGTCACGTAAGACAAGTTTTCATGTGAAGAATGCCTCTGTCATAACCTTTTTCCATCAACGATATTTTACTGAATATTGTATACATTACAGACACTGACGTGGATGAAATCGCCACGAAACTTGTCCGTCTGAAGGAACTGGTAAGTGACTGTTTTCTCATGTCATGTGATTTTACAAGCACACGTTGTCTTTCGCAAGCCAATTTTATTTGCAATGCGTACGTATATATGTACGGGTAGCTACACGTAGACGTAGTCGTACACGTTCGCTACGCAACCTCTCTATTGAATAAATAGTTGGTAGTTACCTTCGAGATTTTCCATTTGAGCCAGAACATAATTATAGCTTCATTTTAATATTTACTATAGTCTTTGAAACCAAATGGTTAAATGAAACTTACAGCAGACTTCAAAACCTACAGTATGTTTTCATAGACTAGGTCCGAATTAAGGGGAGGTTTTCACAGACTAGTCCGGGTTAAGGGGAGGTTTTCACAGACTAGTCCGGGTTAAGGGGAGGTTTTCACAGACTAGTCCGGGTTAAGGGGAGGTTTTCACAGACTAGTCCGGGTTAAGGGGAGGTTTTCACAGACTAGTCCGGGTTAAGGGGAGGTTTTATATAATATAATTAAGAAATAATTTATTATACATAACTACCAAAAAGATAGACAGCATTCAACTTAACCAGCCGAGTACAGATAACATAAAAACAATACATTCTACAATTTCACGGCAAATGCCAAACACATAACTGAACGAGAAAATGAACTTCACCGCTAAACCCAAGTCCCAGCTGTCAACATTCTGAATGACACAGTTTTAGCTGTTAAAAAGCTGAATGACCTAGTTCCAGCCACAGGTAACGGTATCATTGATAAAGAGTTAAAACAATATTTTCTAAGATATTATATGTTTTTTTGTTTACTCTATATTAATGATACAGTTACCTGTGGTTCCAGCAATACGTTCACAAAACATTAAACACTTGACTACTGTTTCACTATGATCGATTACATTAACGAGATGTACATATTGAATGAATCTACCAACATTTCCTCAAGCGTTAAGGAGGCCCAAGCTACCTTGTGCGCATGCGCGAAATTTCAAAATAGATAAAATGAACAAAATACAATGGTAGGTCATTAGAAAGCCGTGTATCTCTAAATTTGTATGTCTAAATTTCAAACTTTGCTAACTTTTCAATCAGCGAGATTATCAACTTTTACTGTATTAGATCAACTTTTCATTGATTTCAGCTTGAAAAACTTGATATACATAGAAAGGCAGACACTGGAATGTCAGCAACATCAGATGACGTCAAGGAACCAATGGAATCTCGAGATAGGCTGAAGTCATTAATGCGGGACAAACAATATAATGACGTAGACAAGGAGAACTCCCGTACGCAGCAGATGAAACATTTCATAGACTCCCTTAATGAAGAAGATTTGAACAGACTTAAGGTAATACAACACCCCGGCTATTTCTTAGACTCCCTTAATGAAGGAGATTTGAACAGACTTAAGGTAATACAACATCCCGAACATTTAATAGAATCCCTTAATGTAGAAGTTTTAAACATATTCGAGGTAATAAAACACCCCGGCTATTTCTTAGACTCCCTAAATTAAGGGAGAAGATTGGAATAGACTTAAGGTAATAAAACACCCCAGAACATTTCATAGACTCCTTTAATGTAGAAGATTTGAACATAATTAAGGTAATACAACACCCCGAACATTTCATAGACTCTCTTAATGAAGAAGATTTGAAAAGACTTAAGGTAATACAACATCCCGAACATTTCATAGACTCTCTTAATGAAGAAGATTTGAAAAGACTTAAGGTAATACAACACCCCAGAACATTTCATAGACTCTCTAAATGTAGAAGATTTGAACATAATTAAGGTAATACAACACCCCGAACATTTCATAGACTCTCTAAATGTAGAAGATTTGAACATAATTTAGGTAATACAACACCCCGAACATTTCATAGACTCTCTTAATGAAGAAGATTTGAACAGATTTAAGGTTATACAACATCCCGAACATTTCATAGACTATCTAAATGTAGAAGATTTGAACATAATTAAGGTAATACAACACCCCGAACATTTCATAGACTCTCTTAATGAAGAAGATTTGAACAGATTTAAGGTAATACAACATCCCGAACATTTCATAGACTCTCTAAATGAAGAAGATTTGAACAGACTTAAGGTAACACAACATCCCGAACATTTCATAGACTCCTTTAATGAAGAAGATTTGAACAGACTTAAGGTAATACAACATCCCGAACATTTCATAGACTCTCTAAATGAAGAAGATTTGAACAGACTTAAGGTTATACAACATCCGAACATTTCATAGATTCTCTAAATGAAGAAGATTTGAACAGACTTAAGGTAATACAACATCCCGAACATTTCATAGACTCTCTAAATGAAGAAGATTTGAACAGACTTAAGGTAATACAACATCCCGAACATTTCATAGACTCTCTAAATGAAGAAGATTTGAACAGACTTAAGGTAATACAACATCCCGAACATTTCATAGACTCTCTAAATGAAGAAGATTTGAACAGACTTAAGGTAATACAACATCCCGAACATTTCATAGACTCTCTTAATGAAGAAGATTTGAAAAGACTTAAGGTAATACAACACCCCAGAACATTTCATAGACTCTCTAAATGTAGAAGATTTGAACATAATTAAGGTAATACAACACCCCGAACATTTCATAGACTCTCTAAATGTAGAAGATTTGAACATAATTTAGGTAATACAACACCCCGAACATTTCATAGACTCTCTTAATGAAGAAGATTTGAACAGATTTAAGGTTATACAACATCCCGAACATTTCATAGACTATCTAAATGTAGAAGATTTGAACATAATTAAGGTAATACAACACCCCGAACATTTCATAGACTCTCTTAATGAAGAAGATTTGAACAGATTTAAGGTAATACAACATCCCGAACATTTCATAGACTCTCTAAATGAAGAAGATTTGAACAGACTTAAGGTAACACAACATCCCGAACATTTCATAGACTCCTTTAATGAAGAAGATTTGAACAGACTTAAGGTAATACAACATCCCGAACATTTCATAGACTCTCTAAATGAAGAAGATTTGAACAGACTTAAGGTTATACAACATCCCGAACATTTCATAGATTCTCTAAATGAAGAAGATTTGAACAGACTTAAGGTAATACAACATCCCGAACATTTCATAGACTCTCTTAATGAAGAAGATTTGAACAGATTTAAGGTTATACAACACCCCGAACATTTCCAAACATCTCTCATGTATTGACATTCCTTAAACTCTCGAAATAAAGATGATTAATGTTTAGTTAGGGTATCACTGACGTAATTTCTAACCGATTGACACGTATTGAAATATTATTTTGTTAGCACTCGCACCTTGCTGTTATGAAATAATGTAATAAACACACCATTCAATGATTGTTTCAATCAATGTCAATGACGCAGCATACTTATTCGATTTTATTCCACCTTAAGAGCGATGTATAGTATCGTGACACACATACCATACATATCAGGTTCAGACTGTGACGCACTGTTTCCTACATAATATCGTGAGACACTGTACCCTATATAACAGGTTCAGACCGTGACACACTGTACCCTATATAACAGATTCAGACTGTGACGCACTGTACCCTATATAACAGGTTCAGACCGTGACACACTGTACCCTATATAACAGGTTCAGACCGTGACACACTGTACCCTATATAACAGGTTCAGACCGTGACACACTGTACCCTATATAACAGGTTCAGACCGTAACACACTGTACCCTACATAACAGGTTCAGACCGTGACACACTGTACCCTATATAACAGGTTCAGACTGTGACACACTGTACCCTATATAACAGGTTCAGACTGTGACGCACTGTACCCTACATAACAGGTTCAGACCGTAACACACTGTACCCTATATAACAGGTTCAGACCGTGACACACTGTACCCTATATAACAGGTTCAGACTGTGACGCACTGTACCCTACATAACAGGTTCAGACCGTAACACACTGTACCCTATATAACAGGTTCAGACCGTGACACACTGTACCCTATATAACAGGTTCAGACCGTGACACACTGTACCCTATATAACAGGTTCAGACCGTAACACACTGTACCCTACATAACAGGTTCAGACCGTGACACGCTGTACCCTATATAACAGGTTCAGACTGTGACACGCTGTACCCTACATAACAGGTTCAGACCGTAACACACTGTACCCTATATAACAGGTTCAGACTGTGACACACTGTACCCTACATAACAGGTTCAGACCGTGACACACTGTACCCTATATAACAGGTTCAGACTGTGACACACTGTACCCTACATAACAGGTTCAGACCGTAACACACTGTACCCTATATAACAGGTTCAGACCGTGACACGCTGTACCCTATATAATACGTTCAGACCGTGACACTGTACCCTATATAATACGTTCAGACCGTGACACGCTGTACCCTATATAATACGTTCAGACCGTGACACGCTGTACCCTATATAATACGTTCAGACCGTGACACACTGTACCCTATATAATACGTTCAGACCGTGACACGCTGTACCCTATATAATACGTTCAGACCGTGACACGCTGTACCCTATATAATACGTTCAGACCGTGACACACTGTACCCTACATGATATCGTGACACACTGTACCCTACATATCGTGACACACTGTACCCTACATGATATCGTGACACACTGTACCCTACATGATATCGTGACACACTGTACCCTACATGATATCGTGGCACACTGTACCCTACATGATATCGTGACACACTGTACCCTACATGATATCGTGGCACACTGTACCCTACATATTATCGTGACACACTGTACCCTACATATTATCGTCATACTTATTTCAAAATACAATTCTTGAACACATTTAGAACATTCTAGTTGGAGTACATGTATATAATTTGTACATTGTATATGGTCACATTGACAATGGCATTAAAACTTACATACTATTTATGTATATTTGCAGTTGTTCAGGAATATTGCGGATAAGGACATCTCGTCTAGTCGAATATCAAACACAAATGAAGGTATGTAATACTAGATTATTTCATCAAGTTGTTTAATTTCTGGACTTCTTTACATTGCGAATTATCTAGTAATTTATTCGCGTGTTCATGGATTCGCGGCATATCGGATAATTCAGGTTCTAGATATATAAATAACTGAATATGGTGATCCATTGTGCTACAGATGTATCCAGTACTGATACGGAGAACAAGCAAGCATCATCCCTACATCAACAGTTAAACGCTATCATACAGGAAGGTGAGTATAGTCAGTATACATTAAGAAACCATCTGATACCCTGCGCTATTTCCCAGATTCATCATTGCTGTTTCGTGAACCTTTGAAGACATTTAAATGTTCTTATGATCTGCGATATTTGGGCGACGCATTTGCGGTCTCTGGATTTAATCCCCGAGTATTCGGTTATATTTATCGGGATGGTAGCTGGATGTATTGGTAGAACAATCGATGTGTTCCCGACTACTTGCTTCAGTGTCACTGCCTCGGGAATGTACTCCCGGTAAATATTGGGTGCTTCGGAAGATGTCGGGGACAGGTTCTGCAAAAACATAGGGAGTATCGGGAGTATGTGTAATTCTAATGAGTTTTCCCATTGGGACCTAGGCATGAATCGCCGAGTTACCCAAATGACATCCGAAGATTTTCCGTGAATGGTCGAGATGTTCCGAATGTTATCCGAAGATTTTCCGTGAATAGCCAAGTTGTCCCGAGTGGAAGTATTGGAGTAAATTGTTTTGTATTTGTTTTACAGAAAAGAAACCAGGAAAAATCCCAGCTGTTACAATGAAAGGAAAGTTCTTGCCATCCAGGGAAGAAAGTAATTATTTTATGTTCTATTTATAGACATCATTATTAGTGACGTGTTCTATTTATAGACATCTTTATTAGTGACGTGTTCTATTTATAGACATCAATATTAGTGACGTGTTCTATTTATAGACATCATTATTAGTGACGTGAAAATCACCCCCTAGTTAAATAAGTCCGAGAATCAGATACATGTACATTAATTACCTTACCATTAGGAATCCTCTGACTTTATCGCAGACAATCAATAAAAAAAGCTCCATGTGAGTTCCGGACGACTTGTCTGCGATGGACGAACTGATATCGTACGGTTTCATACTCTAATGATCGTACGGTGTCCGACTGTATATAAACGTTAGGACTCTTAAATGTGTGTACTCTGAAGAGTTGGTAAAATCGCACTGACTTATTGTATATTGACAAAACAATTGTTTGTTCTTATTATAAACATCATTTTGTGTACAAGTATTGTTATATTATAGTTAAGTACGCGGTGGAGAAGAACCTGATGTCAGACGTGGCTCTCGCTCTACACAGTGGAATCACCATCAATGATTTATTGAAAGATTTAATTGGACAAACAGAAGGTAAAATTTATGTTTACTCATTGGGAAAATATCGTAGAGCTTAGAGTGAACTTAAGAGTTCATTGGGAAAATATACCATAGCTTAAAGTAAACTTAGGTGAGTTCATTGGAAAAATATACCATAGCTTAAAGTAAACTTAGATGAGTTCATTTGGAAAATATATTTTAGCTTTGAGTAAACTGAGGTGAGTTCATTGGGAAAATATATTTTAGCTTAAACTTAGATGATTCCATTGGGAAAATATATTTTAGCTTAGAGTAAATTTAGGTGAGTTCATTGGGAAAATATATTTTAGCTTAGAGTAAACTTAGATGAGTCCATTGGGAAAATATATTTCAGCATAGAGTAAACTTAGATGAGTTCATTGGGAAATGTTTTAGTTTAGATAAACTCAGATGTGTTCATTGGAAAAATATATTTTAGCTTACAGTAAACTTAGATTCATAGGAAAATATACTATAACATAGCATAAACTTAGATTGGAGAAAACCTATATCCTTTCCGCTACCACGATTTTTTGGGGGGTTATGAGAAATTCATATGGTCCCTATACCCCGTCCCTGAGACACTATTGACTTGCAGCACTGATAAAAACTCGAAACATCCGGATGCTACACACCTACCTCAAACCGAAAGTAGAAAAAATGGTCAACATTTCGACTATAGGTCACCGGAAATGACGATGTGACGGTGACCCTTACGCAAAATCTTCTTCTTTTTTTTTTTAGCTTGACAGGCCTACTTTTTGGCCCCTTTAGGGCATTGGTCCTGACCCCTTTGTCTAGCCTTATATTCCTGCTATAGAAAAATAAAAACTTTTTGGCGCTAAATGTTAATGCAATTCCACAGGGAATCGTACCGCAATGGCGGGTAGGACCAGTAATTTCAGTTTTGTAAAATCTACGTTCAAAGCCCTCTTTAAAGGGTCTAGCGGGCCCAAAAACCTGTGTACGACCCTGGGCCCGTGATATCCTGTAGTCTGGGATGCCTGTGTACCCATGACAGCAAAATTCCCGAATTTGGGCGTTTAGGTCGAAAACTACGGAAGGCCGAAATGGCCATCCCGGCGAGTCTGCATTAGTACGCTATGGTAGCGGAAAGGATATGAGATCATTGAAATATATACATGTACTTTAGTTTGGGGAACACCTAGGTGAGATCATAAAAAAAGTTTAGTTTTCAGAAAACCTAAGTGTAATTATTAGGAAATATAAGATCCGTTATGAGTTGCTTTGGAGATCAACAGTTCTTAAAAGAGTCTAGAAAACACAAGTTATTAAGCGAGCCTTTTGTGAATTTGTTTTCGTGACGAGTTTAAGAAATGTGGATCTCAAAGACAACGAATTACAAATTCTTTTTACCACATAATCACAGTTACCGAGTGAAAACAACGTCATAGATTACGACTAAAACTTAAGTAAAAACAACTTGTTTATGATACAATGTACTTAATGTATGTTATACCGGTGTGTTTCAGATTCCAAGATGGCGGCTGTGACGTCACAAGGGGAATGGTTGGATACACATGAATAAACTGCTGAACGTGTTATACACATACAATGTACATAATGCTATAGATGATTAGTTGGTCTGACAATAATTGTGACAGCACTAAACCATTAACTGCGCGTGCTTCTCGTGGACTCATGCATTAACTGTGCGTGATTCTCGTGGACTAAACCATTAACTGTGCGTGATTCCGCTGGACTCATCCATTAACTGTGCGTGATTCTGGTGAACTAATTCATTAACTGCGCGTGATTCCGCTGGACTCATCCATTAACTGTGCGTGATTCTGGTGGAGTAATTCATTAACTGTGCGTGATTCTGGTGAACTAATTCATTAACTGTGCGTGATTCCGCTGGACTCATACATTAACTGCGCGTGATTCTGCTGGACTAATACATTAACTGCGCGTGATTCCGCTGGACTAATCCATAACATGTGCGTGATTCTGGTGGACTAATCCATTAAGTGCGCGTGATTCCGCTGGACTAATCCATAACATGTGCGTGATTCTGGTGGACTAATCCATTAACTGCATGGTTTTGCTGGACTAATCCATAACATGTGCGTGATTCTGGTGGACTAATCCATTAACTGTGCGTGATTATGCTGGACATATCAACATATGTCTCATCTTCATTGTTACATTCCGTAAATTACTTCTGATATAATGATTTAATCGTCAGACCCTTATATTGATACTGTCACTTACGTCATTGACATATAAATGAGCCAGTCTCCAGGAAAAACTGCTATTTTGACAAACATTTTGATTTTGAGATTTTCCACAGTCTTACAGGATCATGTTTATGAAGCAAAATGCAAAATAAATTTTGTAAATATCTTGAATTTTAAGGAAGTTACAGCTGTTTTTGTACAGTCCCTATTTCGTGCTTTCTGTGTGACGTCGCAAACGTCATTGAAACGTTAGATCAATTCTTGGCATAAACTGTAAAAAATACTATCATGTTTTAGAAATATGTTTTAATTTGTTAAACTATACATCAAAATGGTTTGCATTCCGAGAAAGGCTATTACATTTTTCTCAATCGGAGTACTTTTCCGGAATTGGTCACCATAGAAACGAAGCATCGGTGAAATTGACATAAAAACATAACTACATTCAAATCAGAAAATATGTTTTAATTATCACGTTTCTGGTTTTTAGGCAATTTTAGAATGTCAATTAAATCCTTGACCTATGGAATAAGTTGTGTTGCCATGGTTACAAACATTCAGAATATTGTTCATATATGATACATAATCATAAAGGAATGATAGCCAGTCATTGAAATCTTATTGATTTCTCATTAAGAGGTCAGTTTGTAAATGGGAAAGATTTTAAATTTGAAAGTAGTACGACACGAAATATGGTTCCCATTGACTCCCATGTAAAGTGTGTCATCTATTGTTAAAAAATACGGAAACTAAATTTAAATGCTTGTTATTTTCATCTTGGTTATCGGATTTTCTTCAAATAAACTTTATTTAAAGTTACAATCTTTTGTATAAAGGTGTTCTAGAATTGCTTAGCAACCGAGAATGTGCAACATAGATAAGTAACATGCATTACAGTTCTGTCAGGAATTGATTATTCTACTTAATGATAGTCAACATAGACATGTAAGGGTTACATTGCCTTTGTTGCGCTGTTTTTACTGAGTAAATTAAAAAAATATCTTTGTATCTTTTGTAGTTTGTGAACTTTAATTTGGCACATGAGTACCTAACAATAATAATAATAATAATAGTTTATTTCAAAATACCATAGGTCACCGGGCCAAAATACACACCAATACACAATGATAACATATACTGTCGATTCAAAGATATCTGTCAAAACTGCCAGAATGTTCCATTTCTTAATAGGTAAATGTATGTATTGACCAATCAGCGCTCATATTTTACTCAAAACGTCTTTGACCATATCTTTATGTATTAAAATAAGCGTAATGTATTTCATTACTGTTCTTAGCGTAGTGCGTTATAAGCCCGGTATCAGCATAAATCATTGGCGAAATCCAAGTAAAGGTTCAAATCCAGTCTGATTCGCTTTTTCTTTTATGCTTTTTATAATTTTTTTCTGATGTTTTTATATCAACAAGTAATTTTTTAATACTTTTCTTTGCGAAAAAAGTAGCTGGCTTGATATAGATACGCTATGTTTTTTTTATATTTACTAGTTCATTTAATGCAAAATTGCAGAAATTTCCAGCTTCGTATGATGAACTCATTCTGGTGTGCTAGATTGATAGATAGAATTTCAAATTCCTGTGATTCATTGTTTGTATGTAATTACCGGAATGAGTGAAAGCATAAATATACATAATTTAAGCAAAATAAAAAAAATCTAGACATTGTTTGGATTTGAACTCGCAGTAAATGGTATACATTTTCAAAATAAGACTCACAAAAGCATAGCTGTTAACCACTCGGCTATAGGGCAAATACTACATTGTCCAAATTTCGTTACACTTGGCTATATATTGAACTAGATATATCATAAATTAGAAATGATCAGGTTATGTTTTCATCTTCCCTTTGTAATATTTCCTACCCCGGGGCATAAACGTAAAGTAAACGTAGCCACATAATAAAAATAGATTTGCATACCAATTTTCACACCATTTCACACGTGGCAATACCTGTCCTAATCAAACCTTGCCAGTACGCAGTGATCTCACCATACCGAGTTCGGATAAGATTGTCTCCACGTTTCCCATTGTTTCATATTCAGGAGTGGTATAATATTCTACGAGCGACTGCTGTCTGTTAAAGTGATACAAGGCCCAACAACAGAAAAAAGACATTTGCAGTGACAGGGGCACCATGCAACTCCAAAGCACGTTCATTGTGTAAAAGCCTGGTAATCTCACCACCCTTCACACTCTAACCACATAAATTTGAAATTCTATCCATAAAAGTCAGTATTATATATACGTATAGAGCGATTTTGATTAGATCGACTGCTATGATATTTTATGGGTGGAATTTTAAATCCCTGTGATCTAACGGTGGTTTATGCTCTTGACCCATGCACAAAGATCGAGATATATACATTTTAATATATGTACAGTACAACTTCTGTAGATCAACACCCTGTGGGTGCTACAAATATTTGTCATTGTTTCGAGGTTGTTACTGTAATAGAGGTTAAATGTATAGTAAATATCAGCTTAGGGAAATTTTGAATTGTTATACAGAAGTTGTTGCTATACAGAGGGCCGCTCTGGAGAGGTTGTACTGTAGACGCTCCGAAGATAGCTTTGATTTCTACTACCGTTCAAATCCATGTATTTTGTATATGAAGGTCCTAAAGGGACAGAATGTTATCGACCGCGACAAAACAGGGTTATAAATGTCGAGCTCTTCAATGTGTGCACATTGAATTCGATTGTTGAAATGTCAATTGTGTTATGGATATCACTCATACATACAGTTTCGGTCGCCACATTCAAATGCATACATGCATACATTCTTATCTTATTTTAAAGAGTTATACCCCAATCACACTAGAGTCGGAATGAGCCGGATCGACTGCCGTAGGAATAGCAATTCGAGATACAAATATACATTTGAATGTACGTTTGAAATGATTCCGTCTACATTCCGAGTGCATTCTATATGTTCGGGCCATTTTGAATGTTTTCACATGCTCTCAACCTATTTCTTTGGAAACAAAATACATATTAAACTAAAAAAGCTATGCTTTAAACTTCTGTGTACTTATTCGAATGATCTAGATCACATGGCGTTGGAATGAACCGGAATGTCGTCAAAATAAAAAATCGAGGTGTATTCCTGCATGATCGAAGTGCATTCTAAACATTCTGTCTGCACTCGTAGTGCGTTCTGTATATTCCGGCCCATTCCTGCGGCCACTTCGAATGTTGTGCGCATGTTCAAAACTTTCGAGATGCTTTCGAAGTCTATTCTTCCGACATTCTGATTACACGGTGTCACAGGGTATTGGACAAAACGGTACAACCGCTGAAAAAGGTTTTAAATTTCATGTAAAGCAAATAATGTTTCCTTAGCGTAGCGTATATTACATAAACATCGATGAAGAAATAAAATACGTATGGCTACATTTGTGATCCAATGTTAACAAATTTCTCCTTGGAACTGATGCCAAAAAACCAGGTGGTATTGCTACACTGAAATACTAACATTTGTTATACACGAATAATAATTGTGGTCGTCGCCTGATGAGTGAGTTGAGGGTTGACTGTAATGTACCGGTATGATATTGAAAACAACAATTTGTATAGTCGTTGCTTCCTTAATACCGTAGCGCTTGTTTCTGGTCACGTTCTGCTATTGTACGTCCAACCTGTACGTGACGTGAACAATCACATGCCACCATCTCGGTAATATCTGACATGATAAACAAAAGCAATCAAGTCAATGTAAATATAAATTCTGTTATTATTAAACGAATTAAGAGATAACGAATTGTCCTGGTAAAAGTTCGACATGCTGGACGGTTCATCTAATATTGTTAAATATTTAAAGATGCCGAACTTTGATAAAAATCACATTTGTAAAATAAATGAAAGCTATAATGTGTCCAATATTCAGAACAATGTAGATGTCTTGAAAGTCTATAACATATTAATAAAGTGTTTACTATCGAAAAGTCTTAGAGGTAAAACTGTGATCAAAATTGAGATTGTAGGCGTGTTTCAATCCTAATCGTTTCGACTCTCTGAAATTTACTTCGGCCTCTCTGGTTAATTCATACACCAAAATTAAGTGCGGCCTCTCTGGTTAATTCATACTCTGAAATTCAGTGCGGCCTATCTGGTTAATGCATACTCTGAAATTAAGTGCGGCCTATATGGTTAATGCATACTCTGAAATTAAGTGCGGCCTATATGGTTAATTCATACTCTGAAATTAAGTGCGGCCTATCTGGTTAATGCATACTCTGAAATTAAGTGCCGCCTATCTGGTTAATTCATACTCTGAAATTAAGTGCGGCCTACCAGGTTAATGCATACTCTGAAATTAAGTTCGGCCTGTCTGGTTAATTCATACACCGAAATTAAGTGCGGCCTATCTGTGGTTAATTCATACTCGTCTGAATGCCAAATCATTGTTAAACAGCTGGTACCGGTATTTTATATATTCAATATACTATTTTGATGTAAACATGAATTTTATTTGAACCCCCCCCCCCCCCAGAAACTTCACTGTTTTTAGTTTAAGTTCCTAATACATGGATCCTGTATACTAGTATATGTGTGTCGTCATGAGGTAAATACAATATGAAAACATGACAGAAAGAGACGTTATTCAAATAGTCAGTTTTTAATAGTTGGATACAAAAAACGTCATTAAAGACAGTTCGTTATTTAAATGACAGTTGTGTTCAATTTCTGGTCGATGTTGGATCAAGTACTCCAGCCTGATTGACCCCACTTTACTCTGGACACCTCCTCCTCGACACCTCCTCCTCGACACCTCCTCCTCGACACCTCCTCCTCGACACTTCATCCTCAACACTTCATTGCCGACACTTCATCCCCGACACTTCATCCTCGACACTTCATCCTCGACACTTCATTCTCGACACTTCATTATCGACACCTCATTCTCGACACCTCATCCTCGACACTCCATCCTCGACACCTCATCCTCGACACCTCATCCTCGACACTTCATCCTCGACACTTCATCCTCGACACCTCATTCACGACACATGTTCCTCTACAATGTGATATAAAGCGACAAGACGTTACAAGTTGTTAACAAACATAACTTATTGGCAACGAACGTACTAATTTGCAACAAACGTAACTAATTGGCAAAGTGCTTAATTGTTAGCAACAAAAGTAACTAATTGGCAACGAACGTAACTAGTTGGCAATACTGTTAATGTACTATATAATATTTGGCAACAAACATAACAAATTTACAACAAAAGTACTAATTAGCAACAAACGTGCTATATATAATTGGCAGGAGTTGTAGGCCTAAGTAAGGATAAAAATAATTATAACACATTCATTGGTTACATGTAAAATCCATAAAACAAGTGTTACAAAGTAGTCCTCAATGATGGGGCCTTAAAATCACACGATATATTAGCCAAATGATCGGTTCGGGCCTCGATCATTTGATTTATTTTCCGGTGTTCGGACCTCAATCGTTTAATTTATTTTCCGATGTTCGGGTCTCAATTATTTGATTTATTTTCCGTAGTTCGGGCCTCAATCTTTTGATTATTTTTCGGTGTTCGGGCCTCATTCATTTGATTTATTTTCCGGTGTTCGGGCCACAATCATTTGATTTATTTTCCGGTGTTCGGGCCTTAATCATTTCATTTATTTTCCGGTGTTCGGGCCTCAATCACATGATACAATTCGGGTATTTATTATAAATATACACCTCGCCAATAGATGAATAGTTTCATTCTGTTCTAACTGACACACAGACAACACTGACGTCAGAATTCGACGAGTGTTTGGATAAACCATGGATATATTACGTCATCTATTGATGTTATATGTCACTGCTGTATCCACATCAGGTAAGAATCATTTAATTATCTCACATTGTCTTACTGAAGTTAAAGGGCACTTCTTCGTTTTAGGATTTCTGACAGCTAAAACTAGGCATTATAGTCGATTCGCTTTGGAAGCTGGGTCATTCAGCTAGGACATTCAGTCTTTTGGTTGCTGAAACTATTAATTTATTATACTTTTCGACAGCTTGGTTTTGGGCGGATATTAATTTTTTCTTGTTTAGTTGGCCATTGTGCCTTGTATGTGTTTTATGTTTCCTGTGCTCGGTTGGTTCACTTGGGCATTGTGCTTTGTGTGTTTTTAATGTTTCAGTGCTCGGCTGGTTAAGTTGAGTGCTGCCTTCCCTGTCTGACTTAATAAATTATAGTCTTTTTTAAGTCGTATTTAATTTACAGTTTACCAACACTAATTTTTTGATTATTTTTTTATAACTCTAACGCGATAAATTGCAGTACAAAAACCAACACAATATTGCCTATATGTTGTTACGAATTAAAATCAAGGACCGTAACATGCCCATGAAAGCATTCAAACATTTGGCACAACGTGCTTCTAAGTTTTCAGAAACGATAACATGCCTATGAACGCACTAAAAAAGATAATATCAAGTCAGACAGGCAGCACTCAGCTTAACCAGCCCAGCACAGAAAACAACAAAACACACAAGCCACAATGCCCACCTGAACCAGCCGAGCACAGAAAACATAAAAAACACACAAGCCACAATGCCCACCTGAACCAGCCGAGCACAGAAAACATAAAAAACACACAAGGCACAATGCCCACCTGAACCAGCCGAGCACAGAAAACATAAAAAACACACAAGCCACAATGCCCACCTGAACCAGCCGAGCACAGAAAACATAAAAAACACACAAGGCACAATGCCCACCTGAACCAGCCGAGCACAGAAAACATAAAAAACACACAAGGCACAATGCCCACCTGAACCAGCCGAGCACAGAAAACGCACTCAAGCCCACAGATTGTTGAATGCCGACACCCCAGCCAGACAAGAGCATCACCCGTTGTTTTTAAAAATATGATATGATTGATTATTTGTGTTTTAGCGCACAATACTGATTAAGAAACATGTTTGCCCATCAATATAAGTGGATACCTTCAGTTTTTTAATTATTTGTATTCTACCTCACAAATTTTTCCTAAAAATATTTAAAAAAAACAAGTCGCCAATTAGAAATTCGTTGGAGTGTATGCTTACATCTGACGGCTGGTGCGCCTTCCGAATTAATGATTTTCGCAAAGTTGAATACTTTTCATGAAAGGCAATCAACAAAGATTACATTCCCATACCAAGTACGGACATGTTCCATGCCGTGCGAGAGGACCACGTGCATATAAGCCATTTCAAACAAACCGTTCCGCATAGATGATTTTGTTCATGAATTAGTGATTTCTTTCTGGAAATCGATAGATTAGTGCGTGGAATGAAAAAATAAAACCACTTAAGATATATTGATAGGATATATCATATAATATAATACAATGTAGTTCATAGGTGGCCAACTAAAAAATTCGTTTAACTGAAATATCCCGCTAGTTTAAAACAAATATTTCAAGAATAACTAAATATCGTTGTCGCAAATAAAAGGCTGACATGTTTTTATTCGAATCGATATACCAAATATCGAAGCGCGCGTTATAGAGTAAATGTTTACGTCAAATTCTTCTTTGACTTTTCGATAATAGTTGGTTAAACGCAATTTTGTTGTATACGAACCGAGACACTCCCGTTTCTGAACATGCCCCTTTAAATCCTTTTAAGATCAAGAAGACAATAAAAAGTTGAAAACATCAACTGACATCAAACGTTCAAGAAATACAGATGCGCTAGAGGATGGCACGGTAGCAAAATGGTTAACACTAACGACTACCAATCCGGCGGACATGGAATTTCTGAAACGCTTTTCAATATTTCCCACCTAACTAAAGATGGACTCAGAGCACCCAGAGATAGTCATGGTATTCTGTCTGGTGTAATATTGTGTGTTAATATTGTAGTCAGTAAAGCCCAGCTGCCATCTACCATATGTTGGTATTCTGTCTGTTGTAATATCGTGTGTTTATATTGTAGTCAGTAAATCCCAGCTGCCATCTACAATATGTTGGGTTTATGTCTGTTGTAATATTGTATGTTTATATTGTAGTCAGTAAATCACAGCTGCCATCTACCATATGTTGGGATTCTGTCTGGTGTAATATTGTATGTTTATATTGTAGTCAGTAAATCCCAGCTGCCATCTACAATATGTTGGGTTTCTGTCTGTTGTAATATTGTATGTTTATATTGTAGTCAGTAAATCACAGCTGCCATCTGCCATATGTTGGGATTCTGTCTGGTGTAATATTGTATGTTTATATTGTAGTCAGTAAATCACAGCTGCCATCTACCATATGTTGGGATTCTGACTGTTGTAATATTGTATGTTTATATTGTAGTCAGTAAATCACAGCTGCCATCTACCATATGTTGGGATTCTATCTTGTATCATACCGTGTGTTTATATTGTAGTCAGTCAATCACAGCTGCCATCTACCATATGTTGGGATTCTATCTTGTATCATACCGTGTGTTTATATTGTAGTCAGTCAATCACAGCTGCCATCTACCATATGTTGGGATTCTGTTTGGTTTAATGAATCATCACCAAGTAACACAAATAGGTAAGTAGTCACGTATACTGCCGTATCGTTATAAATACATTTATGTACCATCTTAATAATTTCATAGTCCATAAGCTGATATCATAGTCAATAGGCCGGTCTTACGAGCAATCGGTTACAAGCGGACATTTCTTGTTCTAAATTTAAGACCTTGTGGCATTAAAAGCGAAGGAATAGGCCTATTGGTAGGGCGTCCGCTTCGAATGGGGAAGGTTCCTGGTTCGATCCCTGGCTGTGTCATATCAAAGACGAAATAAACATGGTATCAGATATTGCCTTGCTTGACGCTCAGCATTGAAGAGAAACTGGCTTCTCTTCTTTCATACCCTCGTGGCGATGGATAAAAATGATAGCCAATCATATTGCCTGTTACTGACCAGGAGTTTAATATGGTGGGCTCTGATTGGTTGTCCTTATCCTTTATAGTATAAAGTATTTACATTTGTATTTATAGCGCAAAAATATGAATGATTTCAAAATACTTATTTACGGAAGGAGCTTTAATGAAGCATGATTTTGTGTTAGGATTTAGCCGGAAGTGAATGGATAAAACGAATTATTTTGCCACCTCACTTATATAATGCACTAACTAACATACAACGTGTATATGATTGCAGATCGGACTATGAACATCAATCTACCAAGGTGTTGAATGCTATATGTAACACTGGTCAGGTGATCGGTGCTCAGTGTAAGGACGAGAAAGGTGAAACGTTTACATCGTACAAGAACGATACATCCAACATGTATGTAGCAGTATGTGACGTAGTGACTGGGCTAATCTGTACACCATATAACACATCACAGCAAATATGTCCCGATTTCTCCATACGTTACGGCTGTCAGTGTACCACATCCTTAGTAGTAACAGGTAACACACCTTTCAACCCGATATCGCGTAATCGGTTGATATCACGTAACCAGGTGGCAGCGAACGTCACGTGACTTTCAGGCGGAAGTAAGTATTACGCGATATCGGGTTGAACGGTGCGGGCAAGTTCAGTTAAACATGTAGGTATTCACCACCCATGGGAAAAGCTAAATATCGCTGGTGTTTATAGAGCGTCTCTTCTAACAGGTTTATAGCATTTCAATTGGTCTGATTGAAGGTGCAATTGCTGATTTTGCAGACAGGAAATGTCGTCGTTTGCTGTTTCAGCTAGATTATGCTCTTCTTAATTAACCAATTAAGCGCTTTAAATACAAATGTAGTCAAGTCAGGATAAAAATCCAGTGACGCAGCGGTCGAGTCCACTATAACGGTGTAAAACTAATTATAAAGGCTTATACTGTACTGTACAAACAACTATAATTTCAATGCTAATCTAACATACTAAACTTCGCTCTACCTGTTTAGACAAGGGTTGTGATTTTTTTGCGTACACATAAACTGCAACGTCACTTTTACACTATCCTAACTGGACTATATATCAATGTGACAGAAACACAATTCATAAAAACACACAGTCCACTTTCTGTAACAGAGTAATCGACGTTACGTTTTGTTTGAATAATTTTGCCCTTATTGCGAAGAGCTCATGTAGTCATTTGTTTTCACATACCTGTCTACATGAGTATTAACATGTGTGGATGGTCCGTAAGGTGATTTTTTTTCATACTCGTTAGATCATGTAGACGGTATATCACTATAGTCCAGTCAGGGTAATAATACAGTGACGCAGCGGTCGGGTCCACTATCATGGTGTAAAACCAAGCATAAAGACTTAAACAGACCGTCATAAGTTCAATACTAAACTAACAAACTATATTCGCACTACCTGTTCAGACAATGGTTGTAATATTCTGTGTACACATAAACGGCTACGGATTAAAGACGGTATACCACTGGTTCACATTTTGTTTGTTTTGTGTGTAATAAGGGAAACAACTCATACAGGTATACAAGAAGTATCTCTATCAGGCATTATCTACATCCATTCAATCTATAGGAGAGATCATGTTTGGATAAAAGGTATTCATACCACCAGCTAGCTACTGGTGAATGGCAGGTTTTTATTGTTCATTCATTCAATAGATTGCTGGTGGGCATTTTGCATATGAATAAGCAGATCTCCTATTCCTGTTGTAGGTAACGGCCGAATGACGACTGGAAGTCATCTTACAACGACGAACCAAGGTCAAAGTCAACAAGGCCAAGGTCAACAAGGCCAAGGTCAAAGTCAACATGGTCAAGGTCAACAAGATCATGGAAAAAACAATGGATGTAATAAACACACAATAGAATATATGTGTATCATATTTGGTATACTAATCACAGTGATGTTAACATACTTTGGATAGTACCTTATCATCGCTGGAAGTACCTGATTTTCACCGGAAGTAATATCTACCGGAAGCGAGATTTTAGTCTGAATTTAGTCAGTAAAGTTCTGACATCATACAAAACCATGGCGACGGACTGTGATAGAACTAAGATGGCGGAACTACAGTTATATTGTTTTGTATATATTGTAAGTTTTGTTTCAACAACACCAGCAGAACAGAACAGAATACATTTAATAGTTACAATAGTTCCACCACCGGAATCCGCCATTTTTAGATGATGCCAGACGACCTTTACTGCGAAAAACTGTGTGACAACATAACACACAAACCGTCAACTTACATTGTTTCTTATCATATTCTTATTTTTATCAAATGAAGAAATTATTTTTAGGAGTACATACAGCTTAAAATGAATGATATATTCTTGTGACTTTATTGCTATTTTAAATATACCATTAAACTTATTCTAGTACACATCTTGTTCTTCCCTGTTTGCCTAATTTATCACTTACACAGATATTTCATATGAAGTACCGTATGAAGCTTGTCAGTGCCCTACCGGTTTTCAACCGGAGGGGACGATACAATGAAGGTTTGCCCTCCGTCAGTCCGTCCGTCCTTCAAACAATCTGGATCCTGACATAATTCAAACAGTTTCCAAGCTAGGTTTATGGTATATGGATAGGGGGCAATAAGGGGATTATGCACATCGAACAATATTTTGATTCTGACAAAAATTGTGGTTGCTATGGCAACAGAAACATTGAAAATGGCCTCAAACCGATAGGGGACTTCTGTATTGCTTGCAATAATTCTTAATTACTTGTTATTTCATAGTTATCATGCTATTTCATATTATATGCAATAATATAATTATCTTGTCAATACGTATACCCCTTGTTATGTGATTTATATCTACTGTGGTAGAACGTGCACTTCGAGTTAGTCTGCCTATAAATACCCTATGTTTAATTAAAGGAGACAACTCTTCAGTCTACTCTTTTTCCCCTGATATTAATTCCCTTTGCACCCTCAAACATAATCAAGCCCATAATAAATATAGCTAAAATTGAAAATGAACTTATGATAATTGATTTAAAAAATATACAGTCACTAGTAGGGTAGCCAAACTAACTTAGAGTCGATGAGGTATCCGGTTAGATCCCAGTACTGGTAGCTCTATATCTCCATTGCTTGGTGGTCAACATAGCTAGGTGTTAGCCCGGTGTCTGGACAATGTGAATAATCTATCATAAATAACTACAGTAAAACCTCGGTAATACGAGCAGCGATTATTCGAGCAACCAGCCTAATTCGAGGACATTTCAAAGTCCCGGCGAATTTGCTGTATATTGTACATTAATTTATCCCTCTAATTCGAGTACAATTATTACGAGCATCCGGTCTAATTCGAGCAAATGGCTTGTCCCTATGGGCCCTCGAGATAACGAGGTTTTACTGTAGTGATTTTTGAGGTGCAAACTCGCTACGCCTAACATGTGTTATTTAGTTTTATGCTGTGTTTCCAGACAGCAACACACATGTATATGATCTGGGAATGTCATACGTACAAGCATTTTGTGGAAATATTTACAATTTTATAAAACTTTGTACATGTATATACAGATGCATGTACATGTATGTTAAATAACATCAAAATCGATACATAATATGATCCACAAAAAATAACATTACATAAAGCTTATTGAAAACTGCATGTACAAGCAAAGCATTGTTGCGACTAGATACAAAATGTATATACATGTATATGTAAATCATAGGTCAAGCTCAAAGTTTTCTTAACATCCAACAATCCACTAACGTCAGTCAGAATCGTTGTTGACATCGTCTTGCAACATTCCAATAACATCAGTCTTCCAACATTCCACTAACATCAGTCTTCCAACATTCCACTTACATTAGTCAGAATAGTTGTTGCCATCGTCTTCCAACATTCCACTAACATCAGTCATAATCGTTGTTGACATAGTCTTCCAACATTCCACTAACATCAGTCCTCCAACATTCCACTAACATTAGTCAGAACAGAACAGAACTTTATTTCACCCAGGTATACATGATACAACATGGGGATATGTAACAAACATATATACATAAAACAATACGGGCTTCCGGTCATATATACAGGTTGGGGGTGTGGGGAGATTTCATCGTTACAATAACAAGTCAGAATCGTTGTTGACATAGTCTTCCAACATTCCACTAACATCAGTCAGAATCGCTGTTGACATCGTCTTCCAACATTCAACTAACATCAGTAAGAATCGTTTTGACATCGTCTTACATCACTCCACTAACGTCAGTCAGAATCGTTGTTAACATCGTCTTCCAACACTCCACTAACGTCAGTCAGAATCGTTGTTGACATCGTCTTTCAACACTCCACTAACATCAGTCAGAATCGTTGTTAACATCGTCTTCCAACACTCCACTAACGTCAGTCAGAATCGTTGTTGACATCGTCTTCGAACATTCCACTAATACCAGTCTTCCAACATTCCACTAACATCAGTCAGGATCGTTGTTAACATAGCCTTCCAACAGTCAACTAACATCAGTCAGGATCGTTGTTAACATAGTCTTCCAACATTCCACTAACATCAGTCAGGATCGTTGTTAACATAGTCTTCCAACAGTCCACTAACATCAGTCAGGATCGTTGTTAACATAGTCTTCCAACATTCCACTAACATCAGTCAGGATCGTTGTTAACATAGTCTTCCAACATTCCACTAACATCAGTCAGGATCGTTGTTAACATAGTCTTCCAACATTCCACTAACATCAGTCAGGATCGTTGTTAACATAGTCTTCCAACAGTCCACTAACATCAGTCAGGATCGTTGTTAACATAGTCTTCCAACATTCCACTAACATCAGTCAGGATCGTTGTTAACATAGTCTTCCAACATTCCACTAACATCAGTCAGGATCGTTCCAACATTCCACTAACATCAGTCAGGATCGTTGTTAACATAGTCTTCCAACATTCCACTAACATCAGTCAGGATCGTTGTTAACATAGTCTTCCAACAGTCCACTAACATCAGTCAGAATAGTTGTTGACATCGTCTTTCAACACTGCACTTACATCAGGCAGAATCGTTGTTGACATCGTCTTCCAACACTCCACTAACATCAGTCAGAATCGTTGTTGACTTCGTCTTCGTTGATAAGCAAGCCGGTATTTCTCTGACTGGCTTTTCTGTTAACATACATGAAAGCTCTGTAATATATAGAAACTCGAGTATACTAATTATATACATGTACAGTACTACATCTACAGGGAGGCTGTCTTTCCACGCTATGCGACCGTCACACAACACGGCAGGTTTATTCCCGCTGTACGGTCGTCACATAACACGGCAGGTTTATTCCCGCTGTGCGACCGTCACATAACACAGCAGGTTTATTCCCGCTGTGCGACCGTCACATAACACGGCAGGTTTATTCCCGCTGTGCGACAGTCACCTGACTCGGCAGGTTTATTCCCGCTGTGCGAACGCCACACGACACGAAACGTTAATCCATGCTGTGCGACCGTCACATGACACGACAGGTTTATTCCCGCTGTGCGACCGTCACATAACGCGGCAGGTTTATTCCAGCTGTGCGACTGTCACATAACGCGGCAGGTTTATTCCAGCTGTGCGACCGTCATATAACGCGGCAGGTTTATTCAAGCTGTGCGACCGTCACATAACGCGGCAGGTTTATTCCCGCTGTACGACCGTCACATGACATGGCAGGTCAATCCCCGCTGTGCGACCGTCAAATGACACGGCAGGTCAGTCACCGCTGTGCGACCGTCACATGACACGGCAGGTTAGTCACCGCTGTGCGACCGTCACATGACACGGCAGGTTAGTCACCGCTGTGCGACCGTCACATCACACGGCAGGTTAGTCGCCGCTGTGCGACCGTCCCATGACACGGCAGGTTAGTCACCGCTGTGATGCCGTCACATGACTTGGACAGAACAAAATGCTGGACGACGTAGCAGATGTTATTACACTGTGTAGAATTAAGTTAATGTTACATAAGGTAAATTCTAACACGATATGCGGATTAATCCATATACGCATAGAGCAAACCAGGCCAGGTGAAAATGGAATGCGCGCAGTTAAATAGTGCGGGATATCATCGTACTTAGAATCGAAATAAAAACTCTGTTCTTGAATTTGTCAGTGAACAAAACACAGGCACTCGTTCGGATGGGCTCGTGATTTAATTTTTCCGCATCCGAACTCCTGCCCGTGTTTTATTCACTGACAAAATACGCGAACAGATTTTTTTCTTAAACAAGTTGTAGAAAAGTACATAATGGATGACTTACAGCAGCAATGTCGCCCCGATAAACGTGAGGAAAGCCAATAAGAGGAACACCAACCCGTTCATGATAGATAATGTAGCAGTGTATACTGCGGTGTTACTGACCGATCCAACGAGGGAACATAGACCTTCAATGATACCAATACCAGCGTACATCACACCTGTAAATATCAACATAAACCTTCAATGATACCAATACCAGCGTACATCACACCTGTGAATATCAACACAAACCTTCAATGATACCAATACAAGCGTACATAACACCTGTAAATATCAACATAAACCTTCAATGATACCAATACCAGCGCACATCACACCTGTGAATATCAACATAAACCTTCAATGATACCAATACCAGCGTACATCACACCTGTGAATATCAACATAAACATTCAATGATACCAATACCAGCGTACATCACACCTGTGAATATCAATATAAACATTCAATGATACCAATACCAGCGTACACCACACCTGTAAATATCAATATAAAACTTCAATGATACCAAAACCAGCTTACATCACACCTGTGAATATCAATATAAACCTTCAATGATACCAATACCAGCGTACATCACACCTGTGAATATCAACATAAACCTTCAATGATACCAA
Source organism: Spisula solida (assembly GCA_947247005.1). Taxonomy (NCBI): domain Eukaryota; kingdom Metazoa; phylum Mollusca; class Bivalvia; order Venerida; family Mactridae; genus Spisula; species Spisula solida. The sequence goes on from OX365962.1 coordinate 1,862,044, forward strand.
TACCAGCGTACATCACACCTGTGAATATCAACATAAACCTTCAATGATACCAATACCAGCGTACATCACACCTGTAAATATCAATATAAACCTTCAATGATACCAATACCAGCGTACATCACACCTGTAAATATCAATATAAACCTTCAATGATACCAATACCAGCGTACATCACACCTGTGAATATCAATATAAACCTTCAATGATACCAATACCAGCGTACATCACACCTGTGAATATCAATTAACATATCCATATACATTGTATACATATTCATTATACTACCCGCTTAAGGACGTTTAGGACCTTTCTCCGACGTCATCGGTCAAGAATCGACTTTTCGCAGAATCTAATGAAAATCTCCAGAATTATGCTTTAACATGCTCTTCGTATTATGTCGTTTTTAATTTTTCAAAATATCTCCTCGTTTCCTAGCAACGTGACGCTATGTACATAGGGCGTAAATGTTTTGAGGACGAGGTTAATTTGCTGACACTACATGTATATACAGTTATATGGCTATGATATACGAGTACTACAGTTATATGACTAGGATATATGAGTACTACAGTTATATCACTAGGATATACGAGTACTACTAGGGTACACGAGAACTACAAATATATGACTAGGGTATACGACAACTACAGTTATATGACTAGGGTACAAAAAAATGTATACGAGTACTACAGGTATATGACTAGGGTATACGAGTACTACAGACTACATTTATATGACTAGGGTATACGAGTACTACAGACTTCATTTATATGACTAGGGTATACGAGTACTACAGACTTCATTTATATGACTAGGGTATACGAGTACTACAGCTATATGACTAGGGTATACGAGTACTACAGCTATATGACTAGGGTACACGAGTACTACAGACTTCATTTATATGACTAGGGTATACGAGTACTACAGTTATATAAATAGGGTATACGAGTACTACAGTTATATGACTAGGGTATACGAGCACTACAGTTATATGACTAGGGTACACTAGAACTACAGTTATATATGACTAGGGTACACGAGTACTACAGTTATATGACTAGGATATACGAGTTCTACAGTTATATAACTAGAATACACGAGTACTATGTACAGTTATATGACTAAGGTATACGAGAACTTACCCTGTTTATCATCGGGGGTTAGGGAAGACATCAAACTTCTAATCATGGGTAAAGGCAGGTTGGATAATGAGGCAAACAGAGGTACTGTGAATAAAACAAGTATTTATATATACGATAGAAGGTAATATTTGAGACGAACAGAGGTACTGTGGAATAAAACAAGTATTTATATATACGATAACAGGTAATATTTGAGGCGAACAGAGGAACTGTGGAATAAAACAAGTATTTATATATACGATAGAAGGTAATAATTGAGACTAACAGAGGTACAGTGGAATAGAACATATATTACAAGTTTTATATACACATAGGTTAAGAAGACCGTGATATATGATATTTTGTTTGAATGTATGAAGTGTAAGACACTTCTTACATATGTATTATGAAATGGTTTTTTTCAGGAGTATTATCATTAATTTATGTGTTGTTCTATTACTCTTGTAAACATATATATATATACATGTATGTTCTTATCATTTGAGGCTCACATGAAAGACTGGGCTTGCCCAACTGTGTTGCCGTTATTCAACGGCGCAGAAAGTGCCGTAATACTGGTATGCCTTTTTGTCAATGACCATGCACCAATCGCAACTTCTTGCATCAATCATCAGGATACTGTCCGAAATATCCCGAAATAAGGCACAGCTTAAACTGCGGATCTCTGCAGTGCTATTTGCGGGCCTATATGATTATTATTAACTTACCTGTATAAAGGAGAGCATCAGAAGCAGCGAATGCCTCCACAATATACGACACAACGTTCATATATATACTGACTGTTGTTATAGTATCGTCTGCCAAACAATGACGTAGTACACATGCACCACACATACTGGCGACGGATTCGATCAGAGAGCGAATAGAACCATAGTAACCAACTTTTTTGGAATCCCAGCAGAATGGTCTACCTAGTTGATATAACACCTCCATTGTTGACCGGCTCATCGCAGGTACACCAATAAACACCAGTCCAAGAATCAGCAGACTGTATCTTAATCTTTTCCCGCTCGCTCCACATGTACAATAAAACTTGAACGACTCTCCTAGAACCCGGAAAACATTTCTGGAACGACTCTGAGCACGATCCGGATGCCTGGTTTCCGGTACAAGGAAGATTAACATGATAAGCCCTAACACTCCCGCACAGAAGCACGCACACACCGGGTACAAGTATTCACTTCCGGTAAACATATAACCGGAAGTGAACGATGACACGGTGAAACATAAACCGACCGTTAGTTCTACAGTGACTATAGCAATTGTTCGCTGCTTGCCTTGTCGTGTTATATCGGATATATAGGAGTACAGGGCAGAAAACAGGAGCATGAACGATCCACACATTCCATCAACCATTGCACCAATTACCATATACACCAAACTTAGCTCATAGTGTATCACCACAACAGACAATCCTAACCGTACAGTGAAACCGGAGCAACAAAGTATAAGGGCAAATCTTCGACCTAGAATGTCTGAGTACGATGACCACAACAAGTTGGCAAACAATGCAGGAACAAACGAGGCTATCGTGTAATACATAGACCACATTGCTGTGTCCTTCTGTACGGCGTCACCCGTCGTATGAGATTTAGTGTTGTTACAATCTTCTGCACCAGAGTTTTCTCTTACGTCATTCATAATGTTAACTGACGTGTTAATGACGTCATTCATAACATTAACTGACGTGTTAATGACGTCATTCTTAACGTTAACTGACGTGTTAATGACGTCATTCATAACGTTAACTGACGTGTTAATGACGTCATGTTGGTGTTTCTCCACCATTCTGTGACGTGTATACTGCGGCACCGCGTACATAAATATTCCCCCAGCTAGACAGTAGCACACAAACACAGGTAGTATCATACACCGCCTTACTGTGAACCCTGTACCGGTCGTTTCTCGTGTACCGGTCGTTTCCCGAGCACCGGTGGAATTCTGTAAATCGGTGGTTTCCTGAGTCCCGGTAGTATACTGGTCCGCAGTATGAGGAGCATTATTGGACAACAATGGGGATGTTTCATCCAGGCTGTTTCCGCTCCTCGCACCAATATCAGTACCTCCCTTCATCTGTCAATATATCGTCTAGATCTATCTATATGTATATAGTATTCACGTAAGAGTCGTGAGCTTACTTATCAACGGAACTATGTAGTATAAAAAAATAGTCCAGTCAGGATAAAAATCCAGTGACGCAGCGGTCGAGTCCACTATAACGGTGTAAAACCAATTATAAAGGCTTATACAGTACAAACAACTATAATTTCAATGCTTAACTAACATACTAAACTTCGCTCTACCTGTTTAGACAATGGTTGTGATTTTTGTGTACACATAAACTGCAACGTCACTGTCACAATATCCTAACTGGACTATAGGTAAATTTATCACTGTGGATTACAGCTGAGAGTCAACACTGTCACAGTACTGAATTAACATATCAACATGTATACATTTATACATCAAATATCGTTATGTGTACGTCCAAGATTTGAAAACGTAGTAAAGTGTAATTTATAAAAAATCACATTCAGTTAGATTATCTACTGTTCAATTATCTACTCCACACTGTTCGATTATCTACTCCACACTGTTCGATTATCTACTCCACACTGTTCAATTATCTACTCCACACTGTTCAATTATTTACTCCACACTGTTTAATTATCTATTCCACACTGTTCAATTATCTAATCCACACTGTTCAATTATTTACTCCACACTGTTCAATTATCTACTCCACACTGTTCAATTATTTACTCCAAACTGTGTAATTATCTATTCCACACTGGTCAATTATCTACTCCAAACTGTGTAATTATCTATTCACCACTGGTCAATTATCTGCTCCACACTGTTCAATTATCTACTCCACACTGTTCAATTATCTTCTCCAAACTGTGTAATTATCTATTCCACACTTGTCAATTATCTACTCCAAACTGTGTAATTATCTACTCCACACTGGTCAATTATCTGCTCCACACTGTTCAATTATCTATTCCACACTGTTCAATTATCTACTCCACACTGTTCAATTCTACTCCACACTGTTCAATTATCTACTCCACACTGTTTAATTATGTTCTCCGCATAACTTAGCGTGTGTCCAACACTGTTCAAATGTCTATTATACCAAATATAGGAGGAAAAAGTTAGGCGTTTTCATGTAAAATTTACATTGAACTTCCAGTGAACTGTTCAATAAATCAAATAGAGTTTTAGATTATATCTTTATACCAATGTATCACAATAAAAAATATGAAAGTAATTATTCCCGTATTGTCCTTATCAGTTGTATAGTACTATAATACACACGCATGCACTGACAGGTTTATAGGAGAATTAATGTCCTTATTCAAAACTTCCTGGACTCACATTTAATCCAAACCTTCATTTTCATATCCTTATAAAACATAATCATATATACATACCGTCGACTACTTGTGGGCATCATATCTATTTATAACTGTAATGATCATAGAAACTACAGTTCAATTGAAAACGTTTATATAAAGATATGATCATACAACGCTTTAATGACATAATGTTTGTAATATCACACAACATACGGTGTGACTGCACTTCACATTCCAGTCGACTTCCTATTCAGCGTGACTTTTCAATGAAATTACTGAATCGTAAACATCAAAATACCTTCAAACTGTGAAGGTATAGCAGTAAAGTCGATGACCAAACATTCGTATGGTGCCATCATGTTTACGTGCTTGTGTCGTCAGTTAGCCTGACGCTGACAATCGTAGGTGTAATAGGACTATAACTGATTCTCGAAAACACTGCAAGTCTAGCACACGATACAATTATTTATGTTAAAACTTGAACAAATATAAATTGGTTTGTAGAAGTTAATTAACTGATAACATTCTTATAGTTATTGTGAAATCCATCCTACTCTATGGAGATGAATGCTGGAGGCTTTTTCTGAGCGACAAAAAAAACTTTCCATAATACCAACCTGAGAAAAGTCTGTAAGATATACATGTATTGGCCAAAAAAGATCACAAACAAAGCCCTATGGAAGAAAACATCCCAAAAAGACATTGAGACGGAAATAAAGCAAAGAAGACGGAGATGGATTGGCCATGTAATGAGAATGGAAAAGACCAATCCAACAAATGTCGCTCTTAGATGGAGTCCAGATGGCAGACGAAAGAGGGGAAGACCGAAAGAAACATGGATGAGAATGGTGGATGGAGAATTGAAAGAGATGGGACTGACTTGGAAAGAAGCAGAAAAGATAGCCAGGGACAGACCAAAATGGAGACAGCTGACATCAGCCTTATGTATCGAAGTACACGAAGAGGACTAAGTATTCTTAGTTTCAATGAAGCACCTTAACCTAGGTTAAATGTATCAAAACCCACTATTGCGCTTTGAAATCAGTCAAGTGTACAAACATTTCTATTATCCTTTACGGATTCTATTCTGTATTTTCTTTAATACGTGGACGAACGGGCAAAGTTTCAATCAACCCGTGATAATGTCACTCTCAAGTTCAAACATTCCGACATTCTACATTACTGCATAATTATTAAACATTATACAAGTGTATTTTTTACACCAGGAAGTTAATGTCAATTAATGTACTTCAATTCGCTTCCGGAAAGAAACTTTATTTTCAAGAGAGGATTACGGTGCGCATTTTGTGCCGTAACTTAGCTACAAATCGCCTATTCATAAACCCGATTTCACGAATCCATAAACTTGAAAGTAGCGAGTTAAACTGCATGTTCAGACTTGCGTGTGTGTATGCAATGCCTCTTGTATCCTAAATGTTGATGACTACAAATCAGCCCATGCGGTGAATACATTATATGACTCGTGCATCCTCAATGTTGATGACTACCTACCAGACATCAGCCCACGCGGTGAATACATTATATGACTCGTGCATCCTCAATGTTGTTGACTACATACCAGACATCAGCCCACGCGGTGAGTACATTATATGACTCGTGCATCCTCAATGTTGATGACTACCTACCAGACATCAGCCAACGCGGTGAGTACATTATATGACATGTGCATCCTCAATGTTGATGACTACCTACCAGATATCAGCCCACGCGGTGAGTACATTATATGACTCGTGCATCCTCAATGTTGATGACTACCTACCAGACATCAGCCCACGCGGTGAATACATTATATGACTCGTGCATCCTCAATGTTGTTGACTACCTACCAGACATCAGCCCACGCGGTGAGTACATTATATGACACGTGTTAATGACTACCTACCAGACATCAGCCCACGCGGTGAGTACATTATATGACTCGTGCATCCTCAATGTTGATGACTACCTACCAGACATCAGCCCACGCGGTGAGTACATTATATGACTCGTGCATCCTCAATGTTGATGACTACCTACCAGACATCAGCCCACGCGGTGAGTACATTATATGACTCGTGCATCCTCAATGTTGATGACTACCTACCAGACATCAGCCCACGCGGTGAGTACATTATATGACTCGTGCATCCTCAATGTTGATGACTACCTACCAGACATCAGCCCACGCGGTGAGTACATTATATGACTCGTGCATCCTCAATGTTGTTGACTACCTACCAGACATCAGCCCACGCGGTGAGTACATTATATGACTCGTGCATCCTCAATGTTGATGCCTACCTACCAGACATCAGCCCACGCGGTGAATACATTATATTACTCGTGCATCCTCAATGTTGTTGACTACCTACCAGACATCAGCCCACGCGGTGAGTACATTATATGACTCGTGCATCCTCAATGTTGATGACTACCTACCAGACATCAGCCCACGCGGTGAATACATTATATGACTCGTGCATCCTCAATGTTGATGACTACCTACCAGACATCAGCCCACGCGGTGAATACATTATATGACTCGTGCATCCCCAATGTTGATGACTACCTACCAGACATCAGCCCATGCGGTGAATACATTATATGACTCGTGCATCCTCAATGTTGTTGACTCCAAATTTAGACATCAGCCCATGCGGTGAGTACATTCAATGCCTCGTGCATCCTCAATGTTGATGACTACCTACCAGACATCAGCCCACGCGGTGAGTACATTCAATGCCTCGTGCATCCTCAATGTTGATGACTACCTACCAGACATCAGCCCATGCGGTGAGTATATTCAATGCCTCAATGCCTCGTGCATCCTCAATGTTGATGACTACCTACCAGACATCAGCCCATGCGGTGAATACATTCAATGCCTCGTGCATCCTCAATGTGTCTGTGGTAGCATGTTCCTCGTTGCATCGTATAGCACGGAAAATTTGACATGATCTTGACCTTTAAGCATGAATATTACGGTATAAGGTTCTTGCGTTGAATTTATAAATTTTTGCGAGCAAATCACGCAATGTCGGTTCTTCAGATTTGTATTGGTATTACACCAGTATTACACCTCGAGCGTCTTCGTGATACTTCCCTGGATTTTAAATATAGACAATATATCAGCTGTTAAATTATGCTAATAGGTCAAGAACGGTGTCAAATTATCCGTACTATAGCACCAAGTTATCTGTATATAGTGCAGCATGTACTGCTCTTGGTAGTTCTCACACCTGGTCCCGATCTCCCGAAGCACCTCAAGTAGAAATCTCAACTCAAATTGAGATTTTGATAATTTCAAAGTCTGAATTTGAGATAAATATGAATCTTGAACTCTATTGAAAATTTTGCAGTAATTAATTCAGAATAATGTTTCTGTTTTGTTAAACCAATTTAGAGTACAATTTTGCATGGAAACTACCTCAAATGATATTTGACTAAATTTGAGATGAGATTGAGCTCAGATTGAGATGTTTCGGGAGATCGGGGCCTGGCCCCGGAATTACACCAATACTTACTCAGCACTCAAATATTGAAATCATTCTTTTGATGTTCATAGCAACATTTCTTCACAATCAAAAGTTGTAATTATGTTAAATAGGTACTAAAGAGTATTTTTGGCTTATTTCATAGTGTAAATGTAATTTGTCAGTCTGAGTGCTGAGTGTGGCACTCAGGCTCAATAATGACATATATATCCAATAATTAGCACACAATGGCATAGAATATGTACATAATGTTATTTTTAACACTCATAACAATTCCATATGTTCTCCTCATCTAGATTTGCAATCTATGACATATAATAGCTCATTATATAACATTTTCAAAATTTGAGTGCTATGTGCTGAGTGTAAGTATTCGTTGTAATCCCGGCCCCTGGTCCCGGAATTACAACAGCAGCAAAATATTGAAAATGGGATAAATTAGCTCTTATTAATCTTAGATTGCAAATCTAGATGAGGAAGATGTATAAAAGTGTTATATAAGTATTGAAATTCACATTTCATATATTTGCTTTGCCATTTTGTACTATCTATGAGGTTTAGATGTACCGGTAATTATTGAGTCCGAGTGCCTCACTCAGCACTCAGACTGATAAATTACAATTAAAGCTTACAAATATACTAAATTACACTAGAAATTAAGTCAAAAATAATATTTAGTACCAATTGTACATGATTACAACTTTTTGATCTCAAAAAATGGCCTTGTGAACCTCAAAACTGCGATTTTCAATATTTGAGTGCCGAGTTTAAGTATTGGTTGTAATTTCGGGCCCAGGTCATTGATGAAGTCTAGGAACAGTGTTAGGGACAGAACTCCTCCCTGAGGGACACCATGTCGTAAAAGGAACTTCCTATTGCTCTTTTGGTCTAAGCCGACACTTCCTCTTCTGTTGTTTAGGTAGGATTTGATCCATTGTGACATGTGACTAGAAGCCCGCCAGTAACCTCATTAACAAGTCATTAAGAATTGCAAACCAAAACAGAAGTCCCCTACCGGTTTGAAGCCATTGCAATGTTTATGTTGCCATAGCAACCACAGTGTTTGTCAGAATCCCCTTATTGCCCCCTATACACATACCAAGTTTCATTAACCTAGCTTGAAAACTGTTTCAGTTATGTCAGGATCCAGATTTTTTGACGAACGGACGGCAAACCTATAGTCCCCTCTTGTCAAAAACCGGTATGGGATAAATAACGATGTCAATAAAAACGTTGTCAATATTCCCATTTTATAAAATGACCGTTTATAAAGTCCCAGAGTGATTTGTGTTGCCTCTCGTGTTCAAATTCCTCACATATTATATGGAGACAACCTCAGACAGACGGTTTTAAGCCATTTTCAATGTTTCTGTTGCCATAGCAACCACAATTTTTGTCATATTCAAAATAGTTTTAGACGTGCATAATCCCCTTATTGCCCCCTATCCACATACCAAGTTTCATAAACTTAGCTTGGAAACTGTTGGAGTTATGACAGGATCCAGATTTGGGCATATTTTCACTCTTTCTGTGGCCATAGCAACCACAATTTTGTCAGAATCAAAATATTTTGAGACGTGCATAATCCCCTTATTGCCCCCTATCCACATACCAAGTTTCATAAACTTAGCTTGGAAACTGTTTGAGTTATGTAAGGATCCAGATTTTTTGACGGACGGACGCGGACTGATGGACGGTCGGACGACCTGACTGACTGACTGACGGACGGACGGTAAACCTATAGTCCCCTCCGGTAGGGGACTAAAAAGGGATGCAAAAAAGTAACCTATGTACACATACTAGCATATAAAACAACAAGTGAACTAGTTCTCACATAGTAAGAGATAATTTTATTATTATACATTGACATTAAGTATCAAAACATCGTACATAATAATATATATCAACATATCGCTGGCTTAGCATTAGAAGGTCGTAAGTACTACTTGCGACCTTTTAAGACGCGTGCATATTTAAATTCTGCATCTCAAGGCGCTACTTATGAGCCTATTTTCATGAATATCCGATGTGGTCATGCTGACCAAACTGAAGTTTTATAAGTTTATTTTTCCATATGTAAAGAGTACTTTGCAGACAGTTTTTTCTTGGGTTTTCTCAAAATATTAATTTTGAACTTACGACCTTCTAATTCTAAGCCAGCGATATACTGTCAGTAAACATCATACATAATAATTAATATATCAACATACATGTATTATACTGTCAGTTAACATGTAAAGTCAAATATTGAAATATGCATTAAAGATTATCTGCAAACAAAGAGCACTAATATTACTACAGGGCCCATGGGCCCTAGGTCGCTCACCTGCGCTCATTGATCCAGTAGAACCATAGTTCTCATGTTTTTTTAAAAAACGTTTTTCTTATCAGTTGCCATGGCAACCAGAGTTCTGCATAGATTATAATTATTTTAGCTATTTTTAGAAAGAATAACCCAAGGAACATCGTTACCCATTTAACATGAAATACCAGTACTTTTAGAGAAGAAGATTTTCAAATGAATAACCTTGGTAGAGGATGAAGGAGGAATGAACTTTGTAGATGGCGGCCATGTTGTTTGAAGAATCACTATAAAAATCAATCGGGACACCTTGGACAATCTCTACGAATCATCTCTCGGGTGTAAATAGAACGTCGCCATTTTTAACGTCTTTCGCCATGACGTCATCATGGCAGATTTAAACAGTGCTTCAATGGAATACACGCCCATCAAGCAAGTGCTGCATAGCTGCGTGTTATGCTCAAGGAGTGTAGTGAAATTGTATTGTTTAATCAATAAAACATCTTTTGATATTTCCGCTGCTGATAAGTTACGGTCAATTTTCTTCGGCCTATTTTCTTCTGCGTAGGATTTAAGAAAGAAATCTGCTGGATTCATACGCTTGATACATCCGAGGTATTTTATCCCGTAAAAATGCCGTACGGACTGTTCCAATTGTATAAAAATGTATATTTCTGTAAAATTATTTTGAAATCTGGCCAGTGGTTGATTTTAATGATTTTTTAAATGATTTTCCTATTGGTTGCCATGGCAACAGGAGTAACTTATACATTACAATTCTTTTAGCTTTTATTAGACAAAACCACCCATGGAACATTCCTGTCAAGTTTGGTTGAAATTGGCCAAGTGGATTAGGAGGAGAAGTTGTTTGAATGAATTGTTGATGAACGGACGCACAGACTGACGAAGAGTGATCACAATAGCTCACTTTGTCACTATGTGACAGGTGAGCTCAACTGCCAACTTATGATACATACAAAGACTTCTCAACTTACACAGTTACCTCCCCTGTCTTTAATGTATATATCAAAAACTGTTCGTCAGAACTCAAAAAGATCCCAGCCTTGCTGATTATAAGTGGAGTGTACAGTGGAAGAAGGCTGTTATTATATAGCGGGTATATTTCATGGGGGTCTAATTTTCGCTATATTCGCGGTCAACATCAATAGCATGAAATCTAAACCCAGCGAAATATTCACCTCGTTAATATGCAAATTTAACAAAGGGAGACAATTCATGATAAAACACATGTGAAGGAGCAACAAGAAATAAACCAGTATTATGGCCCAGAAACACACATCCAAGCACCCTAGTACTGTTCTATAGTTCTAAACACTTAAACCTTAAAGTGAAAACAAGACTGCGTTCAATAAACGCTTATGCCCCCTGTGGAAGCCTTGTCCATAAACAAGTCTAAGTCCAAAATTAGGTCAAGGTGAAGGTCAAAATGGGATTAGGTGATACAGGCATGTGAAGAGTGTTCATATACAACATCCCTGCAAGTATGGAAGCTTTGTAGCAAGCCATATTAATGCTAGAAGAAACGGTCAATTTGGGTTAACCGGACGGACGGACGAACGAACGGACAGGTGAATCATTATATGCCTCCCGATCTATCGATACGGGGGCATAAAAAAACAGTTAAATTCTTTATAATTCTAAAACAACTACAAATTATCCTAAAGAGATGTGAAATACCAGAGACTAAATATAACATTATCTACAGTCCCTGTAAAAACTAATAATTTTTCAGTTAATAAACCTCTACAAACCAAGTGGAGGAAATTGCCCAATCAGGCAATTTGGGGATTCCCCTAACTACTTGCCCAATCAAGAAATCAACCAATAATGAAACCCTCCGAGGAAAGCTGAAATCATACCGACATTAGTGCAAATCTTACAGATTTGACAACATTGTATTAATGATTGTAAACCAACAAACTATTTCGCATGATTCAAGTGCTTAGACAACATTAATATATTTCATAGTGAAACACATACAAAATGCCATCTTATATAACTTGAACAGTATTTCTGACACTATGTACCAGTGATTTTTTCCCATTCTTTGCTACCGGTAAACGGTACCTTCCTAATTTTAAAAAGGCTATAATTTTCCCAAATTTGAAGGGAGAAATTCCCAGTGAACATTTTTAAAAAAATCAAAATCGGACACAAAACGACAAAATTATGAACATTTTTGAAAAGAGGTCAAGCATAAAAGTTTACAGAAACCAGAAAACAGTCACATGAAATCTCTTTTTCTGTTTTATTTGGCCTTTCTGCTTCATGAAAATTCCCAATCTGAACGGACCCGGACCCTTTACCAAAGAGGCAAAAAAATCACTGTGTACATAGTTTAGTGAAGATGAGGCATGATGGGTAATGTTTGTGAAGACGAGGCATGATGTGTAAAGTTTGTTGATGTATATGACACTGCGCTGGTGGAGATCATCATACGTCCTGTTGTACAAACGGGTTAGCTATAGCTTCCATGCCTTCAGCAGGACAGATCAACACAACAGATGTACCACGACAAACTACAAGTCCTAAACTACGAGTATCTTCTGTCAACTTGTACGGATCATCAGGGTCTGTAATAATAACATACGTAAGCTTACATGATTATGGACATCAATATATCAACGCGTTTGAATAGTTAGTTTGTCAACAAACTGACTCAAAATCTATATAACCTTAAGTGTGCCTCCGTAGCTCATTGGTTAGCACGCTTGCCGTCTAATCAGGTGACCCAGGTTCAAATACGGGTAGAGGCACTCATATGCCTGCCATATTTCAGCAGAGAGCTGACTGGCCAATAAAGGCTATGATCGGCATTTAAAAAAAATATTTGTTTTTAAAAAATATAAAGTTATCAGTAATAATCTAAGTTTATCATTTTACCTTTCACCTACAAAATCATAACTCAATGAATGAGATCAGCACGGGATCATAGTTTATTTTACATTGAATGTGGTGAGGTACAGGTCTGTTGGAACTGAATCTTCATACTGAGGTCAAACTTAATATATTTATTGTTTCCCCTTCCCTACCCAAGCAGATTTAGAATGAGTAGGTAGGTAGGTTAAACGTTTTTTTTGGAATTGTTTCAGAATGATAGTTATTGGTCAAGACATACAAATAAGGAAATTTAGTAATAACTAAAGGGAAAACCAAGTCTTACATTTAAAATTTACCAAATTTCATAGTAAGAAACAAGCTTTTATACAAAAAATATTTTCATCCCCAGTATTTCATAAATAAAAAAAATATGACTTCAATTTGGGCAATAAAATAGTAAATTTTCGGGTAGGTAGGGGAAGGGGAAACAAACAATATTTTAGTTTAGGCCTTATCTTAAAGGGAACAAAACTATACAGCCACCTGTACCAAAGGTGTGCAATACTGGAACAAACACTTAAGATTTTCATGTCATGACCTTGTTTATGGCTCCTTGGGACCCAGCTACATACACAGTAATGTTTTCCTTCTTTATTAGGGCCCGGTAAACGGACCCTTTCTTAATTGCAAATAGGCTATAATATTCCCAAATTTTAATGAAGAAATTCCCAATGAACAATTTGAAAAAATAATTTTCAAAATCGGCCATAAACTGATAAAGTTATGAACATTTTTGACAAGAGGTCAAGCATAAAAGTTAAAAAAAAAACAGTAAACATTCACATGACATTCACATGTAATCTCTTTTTCTGTTTTATTTGGCCTTTCTGCTTCATGGAATTTCACAATTTCAAGTTAACACGACGCTAAAATTCCCAATCTGAACGGACCCGGACCCTTTCCCAAAGAGACAAAAAAAAACGCCGATACATGGCCAAAGCTGTGGTGACAAAAACATTGTGACATGGTTTTAAGATTATTTCAGCCTATATATAGTGACATTAATGGAAGATAGATAGATGATACATGAAATGAAAGCATACCTCTCAAATACTCTGTAGTGTCATCTAGTACAAGGTTCAGCAGGGGATCGTATCCTTTCAGTATACCACTAGCTGTAAACATAAAATGATAATGTATATATTAACACATCAGGAACACATATTATTATCATTATTACATAGATAATCAGTAAGTTAGATCAGGTGTCCTACTGAGGCATAATGCACAATCCTGAAAATAAGTCGCAAGTCTATTTCAGGTGCCATTGGCACACATCCCTACACCTTAACTAGGTTTCGAACGTTGTTTTATTGTTAAAATTCATATTATTATAATGTTAATAATTAAGTGTTTTCATAATGGCCTTGTTATTGGGCTGAAGACTGTCATATTAGCCTGAGGCCGAAGGCTAATATGACTGTCTTCAGCCCAATAACAAGGCCATTATGAAAACACTTGATTATTGACAATTTTATTAATTAACTATACAATTTGGGCAAAAGTACAGTAGAAAAATAAGGAATAATAAATAACGTGTTAACACAATCAATTTAATGAAACAATTCTTTTGACATGTTTAATAGATCTTTATCTTCTGACATTATGTTCACATGGTCTTGTCGACATTGTAGCCCAAAACACACACCATTGTTTAACCTGTATACACTGACTGCTCAAGATTATCTGAAAAATATGAAATCATAAGTATTAGAATCTAAACCTCTAAATGTTAACAGTTTCTTACAAGTCTGCAAAACAAATGGCAATTTTTGTTCAAACTGCTACATGATAAACGCAATAAAGATCTAATTAATGAAGTCGCCAAGTAGCCTATGATAAAGACTATTCGCTTAAAAGTAATTTCACATTTTACTGCTAAATTCATTCATCTCCGGGTTGGGTGTACAACGGACCGGTGAAAAAATATCTTGATATACCATTTTCCCATAGTCATTCAATATTTATTTGCGCCATTGTTATGAAATAATAATCTTAGCCTACATAGACCTACCTTGATAAAATCTAGCAAGAATTGTGACAAGCTCACTGGCTGGGGTGACTTCAATAGGCCTTGTCTCATTCACACTAGAATCACACTAGCTGTCCATTCTTCAACAACCTGAGATCACTTTGTTGTTTTGTACACTGTGACCTTCACTTTATTTCATTCAATATATGTTCTAGTTTCACTAATGTCTACATTTCTAAAACGTTTAAACTGTCATTCACACAGAATTGGAAGATTCGTTATCCGAAATACCGTTATCCGAAACTTGCACAGAACTATATCCGACCCGCCATCTAGATTCTCATTGAAATTGTCACAAAAGTCTTCATTTATATCAAACACAGTTACTTCAATGTAATTCATTATGCCTGGTTTTGCTGTCGATGATGCTGTCCAGAGTCAACAAATGATTTACCAACTGGCTAAGAATACGCTCCCCTTTGTTCAATTTTGTGCAGCCGCTGCTGATGACGCGCTTAGTTTGATGACGAATACGATGACGTAATCCAAGTAATGTACAGTAAAACCTCGTTATCTCGAGGACCCATCGGGACAAGCCAAATGCTCGAGTTAAGCCAGGTGCTCGAAATATCCGAAGTCTATGATGAATTGTTGTTATGACTAAGTGTAACTGTGTTTATAATGAAAACACGTATGATACATGTATTTGGTTGTAACTACGAATACTGTCATTGTTTATCAAGTCTATACGCAATTTGAATCGTGTGGACATTTGCCGAATTGAACAAATTGCATATGAAAGTCGTAATGAATCTTTTTACATTAAATATCAAACTCCGTTTAACGGTAAAATTGTAATAAAAGTTCGCATCGGCAAAAAGATAACATTACCCAAAGCGCACGATAGATCCTACATGTTTGAACAAACACCCACGCACAAAAATCGCACGTGATAAAATAAAACCCGGATGCAAAGTCGATCCAGTTTCCAGCACAGGGATACGGCTCATTGAGTAAAAAACATGCACTATATTATCTATGATAATTTATTTAGGACATGATGTTTAGCTGAATGAGTTATATCCCTGTGGTTTCCAATTGAAACGCGCGCGACGATTTGGAGACATCAAACGTGGCGGTCTTTCGACTGACTTCAAACGCGCCGCACATCAAAGAAATTGCCGGTACAGTTGGGAGTAGTGTTTCGTCAGAGTTCCATACCGCGGTATGAATTCGCCAATCGGCGCATAGTGTAGATTCAATTGACATTTAATTTTCTACTGTACAAAGTCGACGAATTTTGTATTCTTCAGGGTTGTTTGATAAGAATTGGATTTAATCGCGGACTTGATCTACTTCACTTATTCAGTATCAGACACGTGAAATTGTACTGTACGTAAGCTTACATTCGCAGGTTTTCATGAAATACGGGAAATGAAAAGTTTTTGAAATGATTTTTACTTGCAGTTTTATAACGAACGGAGCCTAAATATTTAAGATTCTACATGGACGTCGGTTTATCTTACGATAATTTAAAAGTATGTGCGAGTCAGTACGTTCGAAGCAACGATGTTGCAAATAATAATTCTAGTTCCCGTATAAGTTAATGTTCCCAATTGTTGCCTATTGAACTTGTTCTGAAACGTATGCGTAGTTTAAATCACGCTCATTAATTAAATATCTTCTACTTCGTGTTTAATGTAACGGATCGAAAATACGGACATCAATTTAAGTGTTAGGGATTACGCTATGTAATAAACTGTGATTATCACGATGTGTGAAAAATACGGACCGTAACAAAATTTAGTATGACATTTTTCGGAGGTGTGAAATTTCGCTCGGATGATTGCCTCGAGATAAGGTAATTAATTATCGTTGAAAATTGTTGATTGGACCGACACCTGCGCTCGAATTAGACCGGATGCTCGTAATAACTTTACTCGAGTTAGAGGGATAAATTAATGTACAATATAGAGCAAATTCGTCGGGACTTTGAAATTTGCTCCAATTAGGCCGGTTGCTCGAATAATCGCTGCTCGTATTACCGAGGTTTTACTGTATATAAGCCGTCCAACCCGTTTGATATTTAGCGATATTTCGTTGTTTTAAATCATCACAGAAAGGGCCCTCGTCTTTAAAAACATTCAGAATATAAATTTAGTGAAATTCAAAATAGCGGCTATTTTTTTTTCCAAGAGAACCACGGGTTTCATAATGGCCGAGCTAGACAGCCAATCAGAATGCCCAAATCTCATAATGGCCGAGTTTTTTCATAAAGGCCGCGTTTTTCCCATAATGGCCGCGTTTTTCCCATAATGGCCGAGTTTTTTGTCCATAATGTCGAGGTGAGCGTCGTATTGGCCCTGTATTTGGAGTTAAACCGCGCCAAATATTGTATAGTCAATTAATAAAGAACTTTAAATGGCCATAACTTTGTCGATTCTTTGAATTTTTTCATCTAACAACTTTTATTTTGTGCATAAAAGATAATTCTTTCTAATGCATGAATTGTAGAACCTCTGTTAGATACTATAACACATAGATAATCTTTTCTGATATGGGCCTACGGCTACCAACATTAGAATAAGGCTGTGATTTCAGACATGGACCCAGGGATACCAACGTTAGAATAAGGCTGTGATTTCAGACATGGAGATAGGTCTACCAATGTTAGAATAAGGCTGTGATTTCAGACATGGACCCAGGGATACCAACTTTGATAAATACTGTGATTTCAGACATGGAGATAGGTCTACCAACGTTAGATAAATACTGTGATTTCAGACATGGAGATAGGTCTACCAATGTTAGATAAAGGCTGTGATTTCAGACATGGAGATAGGTCTACCAATGTTAGAATAAGACTGTGATTTCAGACATGAAGATAGGTCTACCAATGTTAGATAAAGGCTGTGATTTCAGACATGAAGATAGGTCTACCAATGTTAGATAAAGGCTGTGATTTCAGGCATGGAGATAGGTCTACCAATGTTAGATAAAGGCTGTGATTTCAGACATGAAGATAGGTCTACCAATGTTAGATAAAGGCTGTGATTTCAGGCATGGAGATAGGTCTACCAATGTTAGATAAAGGCTGTGATTTCAGACATGGAGATAGGTCTACCAATGTTAGATAAAGGCTGTGATTTCAGGCATGGAGATAGGTCTACCAAGGTTAGATAAAGGCTGTGATTTCAGACATGGAGATAGGTCTACCAATGTTAGATAAAGGCTGTGATTTCAGACATGGAGATAGGTCTACCAAGGTTAGATAAAGGCTGTGATTTCAGACATGGAGATAGGTCTACCAATGTTAGATAAAGGCTGTGATTTCAGACATGGAGATAGGTCTACCAATGTTAGAATAAGACTGTGATTTCAGACATGGAGATAGGTCTACCAATGTTAGATAAAGGCTGTGATTTCAGACATAGGCCTAGGGATACCAGAGTAAGAATAAGGTTGCAGCAATTTTTTTTGCTTGTTTGGGAAATGTACCGGTACCAGACAAATTGGAAAAACATGCTGCTTTTTACTCAAATTGGGAAATTTTTAATAAGTTGTGAATTCTTAAAAGAAAACACATCTATCTTATTTATGATAGAAATTACCATAAAATAGCTAGGACATGGTCTGTCATACATTTCCACATATAAAATGCAAATGCGGCCAAGATGCACCAGACTGGGAATTATTTTCCTCTAAAATTGGGAAAATGGAAAATTTTCTAATTTGGAAGCTACCTTTTAGGGGTACCTAACAAAGAAGGGGGAAAATTGCTGGGTTGTGATTTCAGACATACCTTCTCTGCCGCCACTAAACTTGACTCTTATTGGTTTCTCCAGGTATTTTAATAAATCAAGAATCGTCTCCTTCTTTTTCTTCTCTTTATCTCCTGGCCCTTTATCTCCCTGAAAGTAAATACATCCAGCCCTTTATAAAATGATAATTTTAATGGACTTTGTTTCAACCTTCTTGTCGTAAGGGCAGGTGTAATGCGCACATGTATGCAACATCATATTTAGACCAATCATCAGTTGCATCTCCATTTTTTCTAGTTTGTGAATAAATTATTGTGGTTAAAATTACGTTAAGACGCGCAAAAATTGTGAACAAAGTTGTGTGTTCGAATTTTCAGTAATTTGGAGTAACTGGATTTAAACTGGTAAACAGTGTTTATCAGTGATGTACCAATTATCGGATAACATCCAGTGATTTTTCTTGACCCAAATTAAACAGCCTGTGCCTTTAAAATTGGGAAATTTAGCGCATTTTGGGAATTATTAAAAAAGATTGTTTTGTGTTCATAAATTGCTATTTTCTACTGATAATACTCTAGTCATATCGACTCTTGCAAGTTTGAATATCCATTGTTATGACTTTAAAACAGCTATACTGTAGTTGCATTGAAACCAGTGAGCACAAAAGGGGGAAAATATGCATACTTTTTGGGAAAAAATTATGATTTTTTGGGAAAAATGGAGGTTATTTTGCTAGGGGAAGGGGCCTGTATTCGGCCCCAAAAATAGCCAAAAAAAATAACTGACATCGATTAGTGGCTTGCAGAAGTCAGCTGATTCCGATGATCGATGTCATTCATCCCTAACAGTTCATCAGATAATTATAACGAAATGTTAAACAAGACTTTTTTAATCAAATATTTGCTAGGAAAACCTCAAAGCATGGAAGTTTCAACCAATTGAACGCCTACTAGAACCAATTCAAACAAATTCTTCAAACTCAGTAAAACGTCTACTGAAAATCACTGATTACCCTTTGTCACCTTTTTTCATGACTTGGGAAGTATGAAAACAGACATTAACACACTGCATATTAAGTCAATGTCCTGCCGATTATTAATCGGAAAATTGCATAGATAATGCCAGTCGATTCTAGCTAATGATCGATTATGATTTGCAACCGATGTCCGATCACTAGTGTTTATATTACATGGAAAATGTGAATATTGACCAAAAAATTGATACAGCACCGTGCCATAAGTGAACGTCAAAATGTTGTGTATGTGACGTTTGCGCAAAACGTGTCGGTGAAAACATTAACATAATTATTTTCTCTTAGAGTATGTCTAGAGATAGCTGAATCGCTCGCCTGGTTGGTAATACTTGCAATATCTGATAAAATGCTCCTTTAAAACTGGAATCAAAAGTCGGCAAGCATCGCCATTTTCACGAAATTTTACTGGGGAACCCTTTCTTGGCATCTTCTCAACAATCAACATTACCATGTTGCCAACATTTATTAATAATTCATGTTGTGGTAGTCCTAGGTATGTCTAACCTACATCATATATGTCTGTTTGTCTGATTGCTGAGTGGTACACTGATACAGAGGCTTCTTTTGTACCAGGGCTGCATTTAATCCGCCTTCCTTTGGTTATCCACTCATAACCAAGCACCATTTTGAAACGATGTTATGACATTCACTTGTGGCACGACTCCTGTATTTTTTAAATTTTCGCATCAGTTATAAATATTGATAAACTTGTGTAAATAACCAATATCTTCTAGACGTTATTGGATACAAACAATAAACAAAACTAACTCAGTATCAAACAGAGCAACAGATAAGGTTTTAGTCCAGGGATTTCCCCGACGCAGGTTTCTTGCGTCTCTGACGCAATATTTTGGAGTTGGACCCGCATTTGCAATTGTGTGTGCGTCCTCGGGACCCACAATTACCAACGGACGCTGTAACTGGTTCGCTGCATTTTCAATTTACACAATATTGTATAAAATATTAATTGATTATTCTCCGCTGCGATATTCCGCGATAGGATTTGTTCCGAAGTAAACAGACTTTATTGTTACCCGGATGTCCGAAATGACCGCGCGGTCTAAAAAAGCAGACGACTAATAGCAATATCGCTGTCGACGCGAAGGTTTCGTACCCAACACAATTCGTACTCTGAAAAATTCTGACCGTTCGTGAAAAAAGTCGGGAACAAAATGACATTGTTAGGATAGGCACATCGTTGTAGGTTACTCACTAGTGTATGGTACATCATACAAATGTTGAAAACAATGGTACATGAGATTTTGCTATTTTATTTATAAAATTGATCTAGTTTGATGCAGTAAACTTTACTCAAGCCCTTGAGCTGTGGTTTTATCAGTTTTTAGGTTTTCAAAATATCAACAACCAAAATACATATCTGCTTATGAGGGACCCTCAAAATTTGCCCGGGACCCCCAAAATGCAAACCCTGAGGGTCCTGGGACCCCCATATGAAAATTCCAAGGGAAAACCCTGCATTGGGTATTTTACCCCTGAGTTTCAATTTTGTTTGGGTTTTGACAAATTTTAATTGGGTATTGAATAATACTCATGGGTAAATGATCTTTTATGTACTGTTTTTCACTATAACATCATTTTCTTTTTGGATATTTCAGATTGTCTTTGCTTTTTCTTACTCCCTCCTCTCAAAATCTATTGTGTTCTTAAGAAAAATTAATTGGGTAATTACCCCAATACGCAGCTTATCTGTAGCTCTGATCCACTAAGTACTATGTCTATAAATCTTGACAATCAAGTAGACTAGAAGACATAAAACATGTTTTGGAAATGTACATGTAGCCTCTATTCCTATAACTTTGTGCATTCCTACAAGTTTGTGCATATTAGTAAAACATTCATGCTTTGCCAAATATCTCATTTCTATGCCCAAATTTATTTTAAGTTATTAAGAAGTCATTTATACAGCCGAATAATGCAAAAGATGCGACAAAAACAGGGTTTGT
Source organism: Spisula solida (assembly GCA_947247005.1). Lineage (NCBI taxonomy): Eukaryota > Metazoa > Mollusca > Bivalvia > Venerida > Mactridae > Spisula > Spisula solida. The sequence continues at coordinate 1,883,978 of OX365962.1, forward strand.
TATAGTCCCATAAATAAGACTCTACGTACGTTCCACAGTACTATAGAGTCTCATAGTTTTGAACTTAGCTGTCCATAGCAAAATTTTATTTCCGAATTCGAACGACTCATTCGGGATTAAACAGTTGAATCGACTGCAGTGAAGATTATTTCAATCATTAAGTACAAAAACAGCGTTAAACATACCTTAAACAACCAATATTAGATAAAATGTTTGTCTGACATCTGTCGCTATTCACTTCCGTTTTAAAAAACGAAAGTTACCTACAGTTGACAAATTCATCTTAGACGAAATAATTATTCGGTATGGAGTAGTCGTTCTTGACCGACTATAATGTAGGCCTATTTTTAGTCTGGATACCGGGTTTTAGTTATAGCCATTTTTCATCTAATCAAAATTCGTGCAAATGTCAGAACAAAAACATTCAAAATACATCGGCTCTGTTGCACGGCTTCAATGGCGTAAATAAGGACATTTCAGTAATTTTGGAAGTGAAATGAAACAGGAATAATTTATGTATCAATGAGGTTAGTGTTCATGCAATCATTCGTTTTCAAAGATAGAAAAGGCATTAATAAAGCCACGTGTGGTGTGCCTTTACTTTGTATTCCTTTTTAGGGCTCATAATCGGTCACCAAATAGCGACAAAGAATCAAGTCGCAAACTGCTACATACATTACTTGCGACCCGGTGAGACCTAACGTAATGTAATGAAATGATACGTTTGGTCTCTGTTGGGACTAGGTTTGTTACGGTCATGGCAAGTTTTGTCCGAGCACCGATTTTACTGTTTACATATTCACTGCTTGTGGTCGCAAAATCTAGACTAGAGACACAGGGTTCTCGGTAGGATTTTAAAGTAGGAGTCCTCGGACTCCTTCTTAGCAAAAAGTTGGAGTCCTGAGGACTCTATTCGAGTCGCGTAGCGATGAGTGGGGGAGGGTGAGGGAGGGGGTGACCCCCTCCCGCAAGGGGGGTTTGGGGGATCTCCCCAAAGAAAATTTTGATTTCTGGACCCTTAAATCCTGCATTCTGGTGAACTATGGAGCTAATTGTTTCAGTTACTTTGTGACCTCAACAGATTTTGTTTATGTCAGTGTGAATAAAAAAGTTTTTGTGGTAGGTTACTGAATGATTCAATGCAATACATTCCGAAAATATAACAGAGATCAGGTGTACAGTACTGCTCAATGAAAATGATTATATTTCATAAGTACAGATAACATACTTGAATTATTGCTATATAGATAATAGTAGCCAAGAATGTATGAATCACGAGCTTATCCGGAAATATGTATATATCCGAAAAAGTGCAACTCGCATGTCACACAAGTCGTTCTTATCCCGACCATTTGCAGTAATTTATGCACCTAAACGCATTATATTGATTGCTAATGTTTGAAAGTCATTAAATTATTTAAAAACTCTAATAATACCAGCGCCATTTATTGCGTCCGAAAATTTGATCAATTACGCGGTTTTAATGTTCACGAGTGACCAAATCATTCTCTGGAAATTCAGAAAATAAGTCTGCTGTTCGGTAACAATATCTCAAATTTAACACACGCGTATCGAACCCAATTTACGGACAAAATTCCCATGCCGCACGATCAAAGACGGCCGAGGCTTTGAAGTGAACCGCGCGTCGGTAACATCAAAAGTCCTTAGCATAGAGATTGGCGCCGCACACGCGTTTGATGAAACTGACGACTTACATTTTGGCATAAGTTTGTTGGATTGTTGTGATATTTTAATCTGGGAATTATTGGCACGGAATATGAATTACAAGGTATATATTCTTTGAAAACTCGATATTTGCGGATACATTAGTTTTGAACACGAATTTAAAATTAACGTGCGTGGTTTTGAGTCTTTTCAATGTTTTTAAATTTAATGTGCGTACCCAAAGTACGACAAATATCACAGTTATAATCAAACTATAATAATCATCGGACGCGGCAATCAAATAAAATCGATAATTGACTCGATAGATCAATTAAAGCGTACGTGTTTACATAACATCTGTCTTTACTCAATATTATCGCGACGCGTCAATCAAAAGTGATTGATGGTGACTCGTGAACGCTGATTGGTTGATGAGGCAATTAACTCCACCTCTCGTCTGTCAATTACTCGAAACGAGTGATGCTTTATTGTGTACGGTGTACGCGACGAATTTATGAATCAATGTCAAACGCGGCCGATAGAAAAACGGCGCGTCCCCAAAACGCGTAGATCGGTAATTTTACGCGTCTAATTAAAAAAGTATGTGTCCAAATACGCTTAATTACGCGTTGCCGAGAACCCTGAGACATTTGTTGTCCTCAAAATTTGCATTAGATACGAAATATTCACGAGCGGAAAAAGGTGCCAACTTACTGACAAAATCACAACTTTTTATTGGAAAATTCCTTTCTGTGCGCTCTTAATGATGCCATCAGTTTTTGTGCACAAACTTACAGGTCGCAAACGTTTATGTCAAGACTGCAAACTGCATGTAACATTGAGCCATTTGACACCGATTTTGCAGTTTGAGTCTTTGACATTCAATTTGAGTTTGAATTTTGTTAATAGACAGATAATTGATATGATTTATCACATGGTTGATTCCAGTGTGTTTGTTAAGTGCAGATGCGCCCATTTCAAATCTAAGATGCACTTACTTGTACATGTAGGTGTAGTGGTTTCATGTAATATCCGACGGACCGCTATTCTCGATATCGACATTACTCAATAAAACCCGTTTTTCCGGAACCGAAATTTCACGGTCAGGGGGTTATCGAGCAATAAGCGGTATAGCGGGAGTGTGTATAATTATTCTTTTTTCAACGTTTAAACATGAAAACATATAAAACAAATATTACACATTATCATTAAACATCTTTGTTCTTAAACTTTAGCAAGAATTATCCTAAAAAGTGCTTTATATTTGAAATATTGCATTTTATTCTACACTGCCGCTTCCGTGGCTCGATACCGATGTCGAGAAAAAATACGCATTTTTCAAGTTAAACATATTATTTAGGCGAAAATATTATCAGCGAGGTCGTAAAATTGTGTTGTCATTGTTTTCTAGTAAGACTTTTTACAAATTCTTATCATTTGGCTTAAATAATCGCGACTTTTGTACCTAGTTGCTCTATACGCTATATCCGTTTCCCCCCCTGACGTACATTCGGAATATCTCGCACATTGTCGCTCAATTAATTCCGTAATCCCGGAAAACGGGTTTTAAGTTCTAATGTCGATATGGTGAATCCGAGTACTGGTCTACTTTGTGTCATTTGTGTGAATAATCGACTTACCATGGTACAAATACATGTTATCATGGTATTTTAATTGTAAATTACATTAATAAAGGACTAAATATTCTACCTGTTGCATCTTCGGCGGCTGTTGAGACGTCATTTTGTTTATAAACAATTAAACGTGCGAATTTCGTGCGTAAATATACCGGCGTTTTATTAAGAAATCGTGATAATCACTAACTACAGCGCGGTACAATAAACTACCGGAAACAAGATATGGTAAAATTCATCGAAATTTTACCCTGTATCTAGACAGGTGCCGCGGTCCGATTGCTTTCTGACGTCGCAATATACGGACCGGTATTGGCTAATATACTGGATTCCGTTCCTGTGCAACTTACGCCCGAAACCAGGGAACCAGCGTAAATTGCAAATGGCGGCGTTTATTTGAAACACCTAGTGTAACATTTTAGCCGATATTTCTGCGAAATAGGTAAGTTGAGTATTGAAGTTACATTTGTTTGTTCTCAGACATATTTTTACTGCTGAAGACGCGAAGAAATTGATGCTTGAACTTGTATTTGCTGAGAAATATCCGATCAAATGCGTGATGTCTAATGAATTTAGACTCGTATTTTTGTGCGTCTTAATCAGTATTATCATTCCTTTAAATGGTTAGAATCCGTCAAAATGATGCTCAATTTTTTTGTAGGTTCGACAGAGTTTCCGGGTCATTTTGATGCCTAGCTTAAGTAAATCGGTCCACAAATAAAAATTGAGCACCATTTTGAATAGACCCATGTTTAGTGCTGTTTTATGCGCCGTCTGACCAGGTCAGACTTTTAAACACCCACTTAGTCGTTTTTTACATTAATGAAAATGATGCTCATTTATAATTTAAAAACAGTAAAGCTTCAGGTTCAATTTGATCTATTACTCAAAGAAATCGGTCTAAAACTGCAAAATGAGCACCTATTTGAATAGACGGTCGGGATAAGAACGACTTGTGTGACATGCGAGTTGCACTTTTCGGATATATACATATTTTCGGATAAGCTCGTGATTTTTTTATACTATTCATACATTCTTGGCTACTATTATTTATATAGCAAGAATTTAAGTATGTTATCAGTACTTATGAAATATTATACTTTTCATTGAGCAGTACACCTGACCATCTGTTATATTTTCGGAATTTATTGCATTGAATCAATCAGTAACCTACCACAAAAACTCTACTTTTTTATTCACACTGACATAAAAAAATCTTTTGAGGTCACAAAATAATTGAAACAATTAGCTCCGTAGTTCACCAGAATGCAGGATTTAAGGGTCCAGAAATCAAAATTTTCTTGGAGGGTCACATCCTCCCTCACCCTCCCCCACTCGTCGATGCGCGACTCGAATACAGTCCTCAGGACTCCAACAATTTTGCTAAGAAGGAGACCTGGGACTCCTACTTTAAAATCCTACCGAGAACCCTGACTGACCTATGTAGGGGTGTTGGGCTAGACTCCACCAGGTTATCTCAGTCATAAGACAGCCAATTGGTCAATGTTTGCATCCATTATTTTTATATTTTGTTCAGTAGAGTGGAAGGCTCATTTTGGTGTATAATTTATTGAAATCGGGCAAAAAATGTTGAATTAGCACCATTTTTAATTCACATAGAATTAGGTGCCGCAGACTCAGCACTGTCTGTAGGCACCCATTTGGTCATTATTTGTATTCATGAAAATTATTGAGCTATTTATTTAAGTTTAACAAAGTCTCAGGTTCATTTTGGTGCATAATTAATTGAAATCGGTCAAAAACTGTAAAATGAGCACCTTTTTTTATAGACCGGTGTATAGTGGTTTTGTTGAGATGCTATCTGATTAGCTCAGTTAGTACACACACATTTAACTTATTGTCAAATGTTAGCATCAATGAAAATTATGCTCATTTTAAAGTTAAGTTCAGTAGAGTTTCAGCTTTATTTTGATGGGTAACTTTAATACTAAAATCTGTCAACAAATAAAAATTGAGCACAATTTAAAGAAAACTAAGTGGTTTGAGGTTAAATTAATTAGGCTGGTATAATGAAATTTGACTTTACTGGTACATTGTAGTTGCACATGTATCTCTTTAGTGGTTTACAGCCATAGCCATCAAACTTTACAGAAATATCACAACCATGTGTACTCCTAGATATGTTGATTCAGATCCATCCAATATTAGCAGAGTAATGGCCCTTGAAGTGCTGAAAAGTTGTGAAATTTGGCTTGTTGCACACATACCAGTAATTATTAATTTTTTAGCTACATACATCAAACTTCATAGAAATGTTGATTAGCATGTAAGTTGTGCACATGGCTATTCTCATTTAGATTCATTCAGTTTTAGCAGGGTTATGGCCAGATTCATCCAGTATTAGCAGAGTTATGGCCCTTGAATTGATGAAAATCGCAAAACTTTGGTTGTTACAATATAAAAATTGGCTTGCGTATACATTTAAAAGTATTTGAGCTGCAGTCATGAAAGTTTATATAGATATTGGTCTGCATGTGCAGTTATGCTCTTGGGTATTTTGAATTTTAAAATTCAAATTCACCCAGGATTAACTCTCTGAGTTAATATGCCCCCATCTTTGATGAGGGGGTATATTGCTTTGCACATGGATGTTGGTCATCAACAGTAGATGCCCCTTATTGTAGGTCAGTAAGTCAAAGGTCAAGGTCACTGTGACCTTAACCATTCCTGACTATTTGGCTGTCATGTGAGTATACATGTTTTACAAACATCTCTTGTTGCCCTTGAAATGATGAAACTGTTGGAACTGATCCGTAGAAGGTTTTGAACCTTCTTCTTTCTTAACTACTCGAAGTGGTCACAGGTGTTATGATTATTGGATATTATTAGTTTAATTAATTATAATAGCTAGCTCAATAGTTGTTAGGAAGTTGTATTATGTATGGCTTTTCTTTTTCAGCTAAACTTCTTGATTAATGAAACAACTGGACCAAATACATCACAACTTATATGTTATCTTAACTCTTGTCCAATCTATGGTTAAATGGTCACCACAGGGACATGCAACTTGAGCAATGGATTTTTCATACATTCAGATAATTGTCCAGGTAAGAGGTTTCCAACTTCAATAGCATTTTACAAGTTTAGATATTTAGGTCATATATATAATTATGCTGTTTTCACATGTAAGCTTTACATAAGGGACTCCCTTATTTGGCTGTATTGTCCTGATTCATATGTCATATTCATGACCCTTAATTGGAATAAAATGTATCTTATCTTCCGCTCTTTAAAGTTGTGATCTCCCGCTTAGCGGCTTTGAAGAAAACCATCCTAATTGTTTGCTGCAGGGTAAAGTTGTAAGCTGAATATTTTTTAAAATTTTTTATTACTTGTAAAATCATTATTATTAAATTGTTCTTTTTAGGATAGAATCAATAAGACGAGATACTCCGATCACTGATTTGTCGTAGTGACAGTATAGAATTCCAAGTAAGTTACATTCAATGGACAGGCCACCAAATTGAAACTTTTTTATTTATTTCACCAATTATTCCAATCATAATACTAATCATTTATAAATAAACGTGCAATATTGCAATCCATGCTCATGGCAAGGCTGCCGGATGAGCGTTTGGTTGGCTCTGGCTCAGACGAGATGAAGAGACATGGAAGTCAGCTTAGATGGATCAATGGATGATCACCACTGTTTACATCACCATCAAAAGGATGTTTTGAGTAAGGGTGAAACACCTAGCTGATGACAGATACACCCTCGGCTGATGATGTCTATGTTCATTGCTCTCACTTCTGTATTAAATGCACATAAATATAGAACAATAATTTAATTCCATGTCCTTTGACTATATAGATTTCTTAAATTTCTTTAGCCTAGAATGAATGTGTAATTAAGAATGTGATTAACCTTATACATTAACTGCTGAGTATGACTATGTGTGATGTTATTGAGAAAATATTCAAAATGTTGTTTGTATTCATTACAGTACTGGCAGGGTTATGGACCATGAATTAATGAAACTCCTTCTTCGATAGTGAAGGTAGACCATCAAATGGGACATCAAGGTATTTGAATCAAGTTTATAAGCTGTCAGTGTATTAACTAACCCTGGACTAATGGAGACACGTTTTGATGCATCTATCATACTCCATGCATGAGCATATTTATACATTTGGATGCATCAATGTCATACAGTATGTATGGTTTCTAGTAACTCGAGTGAAAATAGTGAGCACGGTATCGATATGCAGTAAACCCCTTTAAACTTTGTTTGCGGGGTATAAAGACTTAGTATTGAGTTTAAATTAATAGCAAAATAGAGAAAATGGGAGTAATAAATTGTATTCTTAAGTTAAAAAATACCAGTTTCCGAGGACAGCTTTCAACAATTCAGCTGTTCAGCCACCCTTTGACATTTTAACTTCCCTGGTTATTGGGCTACCTAAGCAAACCTGCGTTTGAGTCTCCCTGGAGACTAATTCGCACTTAGTTTATGTACAGCCAACATCGGGATATGGCGCCCAGGAATATCGAACATGTATAGATACTGCCCTCACATGCACCAATTCACACCTTGTTCAAGTGGAGCATTTTGGATTATTCTTGCTCAGAGAAATTAAGCAGTGGCGTAAACGGGGATCAAACCCTGGGACCCCTCAATCCTGAAGCGTGCACCCTACCTCTAGGCCAACACTCAGACTTTGTTTTATTATTGAGTTCATTTTACTGTAATGTAGTAAGTAGACCTGGGATCTATGTAGGGAAGAGGTAATGTTCATGTGGTTATCCTATGGTATTAAGTTCACTTCAACTTGCATATAGATTTAAATAGAAGCAGTAACTTAAAATAATTCAATGTATGATGCTTTCATTATAGTTTTATATAACAGGGTTCCCCCAAATTTTCAAGACAAAATTCCCTGACTTTTTCCCTGACCACAGAGCACTTTTCCCTGACTTTTTACAGCGATCGGGCGACAGAGCATTTTTTTGTTCGAGCAAAATATGGCAATAAAATAGAGAAAATGAGTATTTGCTTTAAATGCAACAAAAAAGTCAGAGTGAGCAAAGCGAGCGAGGAATTTTTCAGTCTTAGGTATTTCTGCATAGGAATTCTGGAAATGTCACTTATCGACAGCTTCAATGAAAAATTCCCTGACTTTTCCCTGACTTTTGCTCAATTTCTAGATTTCCCTGACTAATTCCAAAATTCCCTGACTTCCCTGACCTTGAGAAAATTATATTTTTTCCTGACTTTTCCCTGACCGTGGGAACCCTGTATAACTGATTTTGTATGTTTTGAATGTTTAAGAAATGTTTGATATTTCAGGTCTTATCAGGAGTTTCTTCAGTGTAGCCAGCTATTGTTGCAGTTTCAACCACATATATATCTGAAGTCAAAGTGAAGAAAATTGTTCTATCCTGACGGATCCAGCCAACCAATTCAATCTGTTAGACATACTTTTTTTCGATTAACATGTCCACTAAAATACTGCTTTTTGTAACATATTATGTACAGTGACATTATATACATGAAATACCTCATAAATTCATGAATTCAAATTGTCTTGATTTAATATTTAAATTTACACATTATATAGAGGATATGTGTTGATTCTGGGGCAAGATCAAAATTTATTTCACCGAGTGATCACAGACATCAATATTTTCACGAATTGGGTAGCCAGGAGTGAAAATGTATTCTTCTGTGAAAACAAGTGAAATAAAGTTTGATCTTTCACCAAAAGTGAACAGATTTTCTGTTTATTATATGCTTCAATTTCTCGTTTAAATTAACGGTACAGTAATTGGTTTAATTGGGAAAAAGACGATGAAATTAGAAAGTCACGTTAAGGCGTCTATAATGACGCCATTTCTTTTTCTGTATGGTAATGGAACCAGCTTCTAAAACAGTGAAAATGACAAAATGGTAATTTCACTGATAAATCTCCATAGATAGCAAATAATAAATTCAATGTAATCCTTAAGAATGTCCAATATAAAATATCATGGTAACCAGGTGATCACTTTTATGCTCCCACCAAATATTTGGGGGGGGGGGGCATATAGATTTGCCCTTGTCTGTCAGTCTGAAAAACGTGATGTCACGACGGAGCCAAATTGATGTACGTTGTCTAGATGTAAGATTTCTTTAACAGTTTGATTGACTGTTTGAGCACAGACTTGTTTCTGTAACTTGATCTAGTTATGCAAACTCTTCAGAAATTTCACTGGATCAAAATTCATCGAAAGCTAATGCATCCTCTATTGCAGAAGGTTTTTATACGCCTGTGAAAACGGGACGTATTATGTGAACACCCTTGGGGGGAGGGCGTGCGGCGGCGTCCAGTAATTTGTCTGTCCTCTAACGCAAACAGTTTTCATCCGATCATCTTCAAACTTTGTGACAATGCTTATGGCTATTATATCTAGGCCAAGTTCAATTATAGGCCAAATCGGCCTAGGCCTTATTGGGTTATGGGCCTTTAATTACCAAATAAGTATGAAATTGGCCTTGTCTGTACTCTAACGCAAACATTTTTCATCCGATCATCTTCAAACTTTGTGACAATTCTTATGGGTATAATATCTAGGCCAAGTTTCATTATAGGCCAAATCGGCCTAGGCCTTATTGGGTTATGGGCCTATAATAACTGAGTATCTTCAAACTTGGTGACAATGTTTATGGGTATAATATCTAAGACAAGTTCAATTGTAGGCCAAATCAGCCTGGGCCTTCTTGGGTTATGGTCCTTTGATTAAAAAAACTGTTGGATTGTTTTTTTTTTCTTTCACCATGCCCTGAGATTCACCATGCCCCAAGACAGGCGTATTTTGTGACATTTTGGCATTCTTGTTTATAATGACCTGCTCTTTTACCCTAGATGACCCAATATTGAACTCTGTCTACAGATAGTCATTGTGACCAAGTTTCATAATGAATAGCCTAAAGTTGTATTCTGCAGCCTAGTAATGTGTCACAAGCACACAGGAACAGTTGGATGAGGGACTAAGAGCACTCACAATAGCTCACACAATGTAACTTAGTGACAAGTGAGTTAAAATAAATTGTTCTTAACATTAATTTTCATGACAAAAATTTATTTTTAAAGAAAACACATGTTTACATAATAACACATTTATCAATCAAATACTTGAACAAGACAGCATCCTAGATTTCATTAACAAGAGGATCATAGATCCTTGGGCGCTCACCTGCTAAACATGGCCAAACTTTGAACTTGACCTTAAGGTCATCAAGTTAAACATTTTGACCAAAGTTGATGAAGATTAAAGCAAAAATATGGCCTCAAGAGTGTTAATAAGGTTTTTCTATATTTGACCTATTGACCTTCTTTTTAGACCCCACATGAACCAACTTCAAACTTGACCTTAAGGTTATCACGATACACATTTTGACCATACTCCTTGCAGATTGAAGCAAAAATGTGGCCTCCAGTGTTAACAAAGTTTTCCTATTTTTGTACCTAGTTTTTGACTGCATGACCAAATTTCATTGAGATACAACTACTGACCAAGTTTGGTGAAGATTGAAGCAAAAATGTGACCTCCAGAGTGTTAACAAGGTTTTGCTATTATTTGACCTAGCTTTTGACTCCACATAACCCCACTTGGAAATTGACCTAGATTTCATTGAGATACAACTACTGACCAAGTTTAGTGAAGATCAAAGCAAAAATGTGGACTCCAGAGTGTTAACAAAGTTTTCCTACTATTTGACCTAGTTTTTGACACCAGATGACCCAATTATGAACTTGACCTATATTGCAAAGAGACATACATTGTGATCAAGTTTCATTAAAATTATGTCAAAATTGTGACCTCTAGAGTGTTAACAAGGTTTTTCTTTGATGTGACCTACTTTTTGACCCCATATGACCCAGTTACGAACTTGACCTAGATTTCATAGAGACAAACATTGTGATCAAGTTTCATACAGATTAGGTAAAAAACGTGACCTCTAGAGTGTTAACAAGGTTTTTCTTTGATGTGACCTGGTGACCTAGTTTTTGACCACAGAAGACCCAATTACGAACTTGGCCTAGATTTCATAGAGACAAACATTGTGACCAAGTTTAATAAAGATTAAGTGAAAACTGACCTCTAGATTTAGGTGAGCTAAAAACAAAGGGCAATAACTTCCTTAAAATCAATCTGACCAAGAAGCACGGAGTATATGCACAACTAGACTTGTTACTTATTGAAATCTGACCAAAGGTTACCGAGAAGTAGTGCAGATACATAATTATGTATCATGATGAACCAATACTCCAAGGGGCATAATTTGACCCAAATGAAATTCGAACTTGACCTCAGTATTTTCAAGATCTACCTATATTCAAATTTCCCAATACCAATGCATGACTGAGATATTGAGCAGTGCTATGCCAATGTGTTACCTCAAAGTGTGACATTGACCTTCAAGTAAGAGACACAGGCCTTGCATGTGACGTGCTGCCTCATCAACTGTAATTGAACATTTGTACCAATCGACTAAAAATCCCCAACAAATGAACAATATCTGATCTTGACGAGCGATAATATATCAATTTTTTACCTTCAATTGTGACCTTTGAGCTATGGTCGTGGGTCTTGCATGTGATATGCCGCGTCATAAAGATGAACACAACACTATGCCAAATTATTTAAAAAAGCCCCCAATGAATGAAAGTCTGTACAAGAATGATTACAGAAGGACAGAAATGGGTAACACTATATGCCCTGGCGATTTTCATGATAAAAGTCCAATGAGAAATACAGCCTCTGTTCAAACAGAAGATTATTCTATGATTAGACCTGGTTACCTAGTGTACCCAAGATGAGCCATTGACCCAATTTTGAACTATACCTAACCATTGTGACCAAGTTGCAACCTCCAGAAATACAAGTGTGATGACAGACAAAGAGCAATCACCAAAGCTCACCATCAAACTTGAACCAGATTCTATATAGATGACCAATGTGACTAATAGTCACAAGAATGATTCATGAAGATAAATTCAAAATTCTATCCTCTAGTATGTTTGACTGTGTCCAATGCGTCTACTTAAATTGGGCCTTGTGACCAGCTTTTAGACCCCAGATGACCCATATTGAATTTAACCTAGATTTTATTAAGATGGTCAGTGTAACCAAGTTTCATGAAGGTTGTGACACATACCGTAGTGTATTTACAAGCAAAACATTATTGTGAATAGATAAAACGACGGATAGATTGCGATCACAAAAGCTCACACTGTCACTATGTGACAGGTGAGATAAATTATAAGTAATGACATTACAGAATTTTAAGCACTAAGAGTAAGAAATGAATGAAAGTTAACTTGAAGTTGAAGCTGTAAAAAATACAAAAAGGAATGAGTAAACAACATTATGTCAATCTATGATTCATTATTTACAATGAATTAAAATGTGTGAACACATGGTTACAGTTCTAGAAAACACTGATTTCTAGTTTTCTTAACATAATAAATTATCTTCTTAATCCTTGAAATAGAATGTTTTTAACGTTGTTGGTAAATTTCAAAGCCTGCAGACTGGAACAGGGAATATAGTGTTGGTCTTGTAGTTTCCAACCAATGATTTTATCATTATGTTGTTATGCGCTGATAAAAAGCGTCAAATCTGAAAAAATAATATATTTATTAAAAGTTTATTTAAATTGCTGAGGTTTTTGTAGACCTTTTTTGCTATAGGATAAAGAATCATGTGCTTCTTGGGGGCCTATTTATTTACCATGTAGCATTAACCATTTACTTAGTAACCAAGTTCATAGTACATGTAGCTATCTGTGCTATCTCTATGCCTATAATTATTGTATTACTCACTAAAACTGTTAATTAAGAGTTGAAGCCATTTCTTAACAATTTTGAGTTATAAACTTCAGCCGGAGACCCATTCACTTAGCCAGTTTACCTGGACTGCATCTTAACCAGTACTAAAGTACCCTTCCACAAGGAACAAGCAACTTCTCCACATGTGGAGGAAAATCAACATTAATTGTATAGTCAAATTTCAACCAGCATGTGACCTGGAAAGGAACCCTAATTGTTACAAAGCCAGTGCACACACCACTCAAAATAATAAGACCACATATAAATTTTGTTTAATGTGTTTTTGTACCTCAATATTGAATAATTATGATAAAACTAACTCAAGACCATCAGGATCTGGGTTCTATCTTCTCTCATACCGTCGTGGCGATAGATAACATCAGGAATGAGGTGTCGAGAGTGATTAATATAAGTTGGAAAAACTTGTTTCACAATAGACCTTAAATAAATTAGTATAAACTAATCTGGGTCTTGACTCCCACAGGAGGTCTTGTTAACAAGGTTTTAATTAAATAAATTTAAATAAAGACCAAGTAAGTATTTCTTTTGGAAATAAACTGAGTAAATGGCCAATTCTCACCTGCCACGTTACATGTATGTGCTACACTGTGACTGTCAGTGTGTGATGTTCGCAACCTTGCTGCAACCAGAGTTCTGTCTCCCTTGGACCTCCTTAACACCAAGTAATGACCTTCCAGTTCATCTTTTTCCAAAACTCTGTGGAATCTTAAAACAAAACCAAATAGGTATAATATTATAAAAAGCAATCATATAGTAGCAAGATGGAGAGCTCTAAAAGATAAAGATGATGACTGTAGTGATTATTCAGTGATCAAATGAGTCCTGCTTCACTGCATGGTTCAATCCTTGGTTGCTCCATAGGATTGTTATAATAATCTCCTGGTATACTTAAGGGGTTCGAGCCCTGCATCAGGTGCACAGACAAGCTTGCTGTACTGTAATTCACTAGTTGGCTGCTTTTTTAATTTCTAAACTTCCAGCCAGTAACTACTATGAGGCGGATCGGTTTGCTTTGACTAACTGGTTACACTATACTAGTATATCTATTAGTTTTCAGAGTGGTGTTACCGTGCATGATTGATAGCCAACTGTTGTTTCAAGTCGTGTAGGTCTGGGTGTACTCATACGGGGTTAGACTCCTGTTTAGTAGCTTTGTTGTTTGTGAGTTTCATAGTAGACAATAGCCTGAATAGGGTGTTGTGGTTCGAACCCCAGATCAGGATTTGCAGCACCTCTTGGAGTACAGACAATATTGGCACATATTTTAAAAGGGCAGACAAAGTCAACAAGGAGACAGATGTGTGATACAAGGAATCTGGGTTCGCAGACATAGCTCTTTTTAAATTGATTCCCGGTGTATAGGACCGATACACACAACACCATCTTTGGGCCGAGGATCAAACCAGAGACCTCTCGATCAGTATTCAACAGCGTTATCCGCTCGACCACAGTGCCACCCATTTAATATGGTATAATATAAACAGTCAGCTGGTGGTAGGGGGCTTCAACCACAAGCCCCCCCCCCTCCACCCCTGGTGACTAGTGAGTCGGGCTACTTTTTTTTAAAAGACCCTCTCAGTTATGCCACCTATTTAAAGACATGATTGGAATGCAAGGGTTCGATTTCAGTCAATGATCTGCGTTTTCATGAAATAATGTATAAACATCCTGATTGCTTTGCGCCATCGCCACTATTTTGACAAAATAAAAGTTTGATTGAAAATAATGAAAAACAAAATTCCTACCCTTCATTTTAAAAATCCAGTGTCCGTTAAACGAAGCTCAAAATGTCAATTCATCTCATTTAGCCAACGATGTAACGTAATGTCTACTCTTCCGAACGATTTATCAGCTGGAAATCACCCACAAGGGCGAAAAGTTGTGCGAGTCGACACCAATTCGACGCCATTTTTGTTGGTGGTGCTCTTCAAATTTGGAGGAAATAAAAGTATCTAAATCTTAAACTATGCTGAAGAAGGTCAAGGTCGAATTAGCCAATACCGGTCTGATATTTTTAATATTCGAACGGGAACCAGTCTACCCTGTATCTGACTCTGTTTTCATTTAAACTGACCATTAGTTCAAGGTTCACAAGAGTAAACGCAGATGGGTATGATATACGTCCGTACTAAGTTTCAAGTAAATATGTCAACTTTTGATTTCGAGCTCGGAAAGTCCCGAGCCACCTTAAAGTACCGGACTATCGAGATGAAATAGTACAAATAGGCTTATAATAGATGTGCCTCAAACTATTCATTAGTGACTATTAAAGAAAATAAAACACCCAAAAGTGCCCAATCGGACTATAGGCTAAATTCGTGCAAATAACATCATTAACATCAAGTCGCACACACACTCGAAGACTTTTGTTCATTAGTGAGATACTTTCGAGGATACTATACTGATACAGATGTGTCCGCATGTTCCCATGTCTTTACGATTTTACTGGAGGCCCTATATACATACACATGTAGCAATTAATACTTTATTGATAAATAGAGGATATTTGTTGATTTTGGTGTAAGATCGAATTTTATTTCACCGAGTGATCACAGAAGTAGCCACGAGTGAAATTAAAATTTCTGTTCATTTTATGCCTCAATTTCTCTTAAATTGAAAAAAATCACGTCGAAATTGGAACGTCACGACGTGAGAATTATGACGTCATGATGACGTTACGTTTCCTTTTCTGCATGATACTGGAACCAGCTTCTAATTAAATGAAAATAACAAAGTGGTATTTTCACTGTAATTTTCACTGAAAATCTCCAAAATATCACATTACGGTCCACCCTCTTTCATCATTAAACTTTTACTTAATATGTTCTAACTACAACGTAGAATAAGATATAGCTGAAGTTTTATGAATCATGTATTCATTTATTGGCTTTTAAACACCAAAACATAATAGTTAAATTTATCAAAGTATCAATATTGTTTAAAAACATCCCGAACATTTTATATATACGAGGGTCAGTCAAGAAAAATTGAGAGTTGGTAATTTAAGCCTTCACAATCTGTTTGCGGTTGTACTAAATCTATTATGCATCGTCAAATAGTATCCCCTGCATATCTTCTAAAGAATTCTGTCATCAGATATAGGCTCATAAATATAATTGCTAAGCAACCAAAAAACGTCACTAAGAAGTATTCGTTCGCGCCACCAACATGAAGATTGAATTTGTTGTAAATGCAATGATTTCTTTCAACCTTATACACCGTGATTTATTACAACTAACACGTGTATATTGTAGAATAGCATATCTCAGATAATAATTAGCAATTATTTCCGAATGGTCACTTATGCTGTGTTATTTTGTTGCCTAGCAACAATTTTACCCACATTTCATCAATTTTCCTGGCACGCGTTCTTTTCGTTACCCTGGTGTTCTAAAAGATTATATAAAGTCAGACAGGGAAGGCAGCACTCAACTTAACCAACCGAGCGCAGAAAACATCAAAAACACAAAGCACTGAAAACACGGCATCCCGTCCCGAAAGTCTGCCGCCTAAGCCAGTCAAACCAAAACGGAACGAGTGCCATGTGATGAGAAAATAACAACCGGACACCACACGGACAATCTACAACATATATATAGTGTAAATGCAATTTTGAAAGATACGAAGCAGTCTTGTGCTGGACAACGAAATTGCAGAATGGCACATCCAAAATGAACAAAAAGGCACAATGGCGAATTTTTTTTTATATTTTTTTTATTTTTACTATAAAGTGGACAATACATACATAAAGGAAGGTCGACCAAAGGGCTTCCGCCTTGGTACGGACAGCGACAAATGTCACTGGGGGCTTAAACATTTTACAGTGCACCAAACCTCACATTTACCCAATAGACAATCTTATATAGCACATTACAGTGTAAATAAAAGTTTCCCGCCATGTAATGCCCTCTAACAAACTAATAACTGATTTCACCTTTTCTTTTCAATAAGATTATGAATAATTATATCTCCAGGAGTCCAATAACCGTAATATAAATAAAATGTATAATTTCGCTTTGGAAAAAAATGATTCGTTCTTTTGGGTGGGGTAAAATTGTGATTTTAATACCATTAAATAAAATGATAATTTACATTTTCGTCAAGCATATGTTCTATATTGGTGGAATAAATCAATTAGAATTAAGTTTGTCTAATACTAGTAGATTAATGTATAACAAACTTAATAATACGTTTGAACATGTCAGATATATCTTTATGTTACCATAGCAACACAAACGCTTGCCCCCGAGTTGTCCTCTTTGGTTGCCTGGCAACAAGAATAAAATTGTCGGCGTTATTTAAAGAGGGATATAGGTGGACAAGTGGTCTAGTGGTATGGGCTACTGACTGCTGATCTGAAGGTTGTGGGTTCGATCCCTACTCCAGACGGTCAAAATAGAAATGCTTTTCAGTGTTTCCCACCTAACATAACTAAACTTACTAACAGTCTTTCGGACGAGACGTTAAGCGAGGTCCCGTGTATGATGCTTTACATCGGCACGTAAAAGAACCAGGGATGCTTCTGGAACTGGAGCACCTTCTGTATCATGCACTATCCCCCAAACACTAAAGTGACTAACCTCTTCTGGGGGCCTCGCCCATATGGATTATCCGGTGTCGAGGATAAATAAAAGCAAATAAACAAGCCCAGTCTTCCAATGAGAGGCTTGAATGAATACATGAATTTAAGGATCGTACGTTGATTCAATAACCCATTATTTAAAGCGACATGATCTGTGAAGAAACCTCGACCGCGCAGAAATTAGAATTAACCAAAGACTCTATATTGACGGAGTAAATACAGTAGCCAAAAAGAAATGCAAAAGTAGTCAACATTTTTAGTACGACCTAGTAACGAAGTGATATATGGGAGGTAATCCAACTATTAAGCCGGACGACTAGACATCGAAATTAGTCGTCCGGCATTAGAAATAGAAGTAGTAATGGAACATAGAAAGTTTCAATTACACTATTATGAGGATGGGGATAGTATATGACTTCACTTCATGCTGAATAAATGAAATTGCTGTGTTAGGTAATTGACAGTTTGGAATGTCACTGGTTATAATAGCGTGAAAACAATGTTACCGTTTATGAATCGTATCATGGTAGGTCCTATTCTAAACTCCCTGATTGTATATTGTATTTAAAATTTACAAAAAATACAATTGTATTGTTTTGTATATATGTGCTATTAAAACTGCGAATGAAAAGTAATTAATTGCCAGATATCTTTGTTTGTGTTACTTCGGCAAATTAACGTGCGTACTTTGTTTGTTTTCCAATATGGCGGACATTATACGGAGATACACGGCCGGTCACAAAATGGATGCAGATAAATGCACTAACTTGTCTTTCTTAATTCGTAGTTTATTACAAGGTAGAAACATATGTGATACTTATCACAAGAAAATAACTGAAATTATGGATGCCTAATGCATAGAAATAGAATGACAGTTACCTAGCCAATGCATGTATCGTTTGCTAGTCGTCCGATGACGGACGACTAATTTCGCTGTCTAGTCGTCCGGTGCCGGACGGCTAGCCACTGCCTTTCGGTAAATAAACGCACCCCAATATTTGGATGACTTCGGAGTTTTTCTTACTCTCGCCGTTTCTCGGCTTTGTCTACGACGTTGGGCGAGACTTAACCCTTGACGCAAACAAAGCGGGTACCAACAGTCACATTTGCATGTTTCGACAGCCGTCTAGAAACTTCTATGCTCCGGAGAAATATACGTATATTCATTGAAAACGAAAGAGGAACTAAATACATTAAGGAAGAACTATCGACGTTTTATTCAACATTATTATTACGCTAGATTCTAACGCCGGTAAGTTCCGTTTTTCTCCTTCTGAAATGTCGACTGATTCACGTTTTTTCGATTTTTATCGTTTTTTTCCCGTGATCATTGATCGTACTTTCAACGTCATTATTGAGTTCCGTGGTTCATCGCAGGGGGTTCCACTATTAGGTACAAGCTTCTGAGTCTGAAAGGGGTTTTCGATCAAATTTTAGAACCTTCAAGTTCAAAATAAGAATCTTTAAAATTTGTCTTTTTCAAGTTATTGGAAATTTCATCTTCACAGGGTCAAAACCCCTACTCCCGAGTCAATTGACCCCTGGTTATTATTAACACAAACATTCAATGGTTAATGAAATGATTTTCCGGAAAGGAGAATGATCGTGTTGAATGTTTCGTAAAAAATATACTATGGAATACCCAAAATGCCAAATATTCCGTTGAGCCCAATCCGAGCCCTTTACTTAGAACTGGCAGGCCTCAACAAATATTTGTAAAAGCACTCGTCCTGCAATATAGACAAAGAAGAAAACCCCAAATATTACTTGTCCTGATATATAAATAAATGCACCTAATACCCGCAAGGGAGTGATGCAGTATAAATAGATAGATAAAGAAGGATGATATTGTGCAGGACCAGCGGACGAGTGGATTGAGGCCTGTCTGGATACCATAATGTTGTTTCAGTTCGGTGGCAAAGTCGTCAAGTGATTACACACTTGACTACTGATCGAGAGGTCCCTGGTTTGAATCTCGAATGGAGCACTTGGTCATTTTTGAAATGCTTTTCAGTGTTTCCCACCCAACTTGAGACAACCTGGTTGGAAACTCAGGGGTAGTCTCGCGTGTATCAGTGCTATATAAAGAATCAAGGAATCTATTCGAAACGAGCTAGTGTAATGCACCCGAATTCCTTGTAATTCACCTCGGTCTCTCAATTGATTTTATGTCTGCCCCTATCAGACACTGCCAGTTATAATCAGAAAGCGATTGTCGGCAGTACAAAGTAGCTCTTCTAAGTAATATCACACTGCATGGGTACGTTTTGGCATGACTAAATGATCTATAGACTCGTTCACTCGTTTGATACATAGTAAAAATCAGTGCATTGCCACTTCCGATTGATAAGGTGTCAATTAAATTATTTCGTCGAAAACGTGCGTTTTGTCAAAACATGAATACGACTCAAACCGAGTTGTCCACCTGTTGAGTTTCAAAGAAGAAATGGCTTTGACAATGAAATGGAATGATCCTAGTCACAAACCTTGGACTAGCCGAGCCCCAGTGATGCGTGTCTCAATAATCAATTGCACGATGAAGGGCTCACCTAGTAAATATCTAATAGGCTAATATCCTAAATAAACAATTATGAATCTGTGTTTTCCCACCCCTAAAATAGTTATGTTTTAGAATAATCTCTCCCCCTGTCTCAGCGATGGACAAAGTACAGGTCACCACTGGTGTGAATAAACTACTTTTTGGACTTTTCCCACATAAAGCATCAGGACCTCATGAACTATCTCCACATATCCTGAAGGAAGTCCACCATGAAATCGCCCCTGTACTTCCCAATATATTAAACTTATCTCTTGAAAGCGGCCTCATACCAAGTGATTGCAAAAAAGCCACCTTAGCCCCTGTTTTCATAAAAGGTCTCTTCCAATTTCCCTTCCCTGCATAGCCTCTAAACTCCTCAAACATATTGTTGTCTCCAACCTCATGACCTACTTTGACGAACATAAACTCCTCGGTGAGTTTCAGCATGGTTTCAGATTAGGTTACAGCTGTGATTGACCCAACTAATTAACTTCACTAGGGACCTGTTCAACAACACCAACCAGTGTTAATAGACTAACGTTGGAAAGGCATTTGATAAAGTCGATCACATGGGGTGATCGCGGCCCGTGCATACATTCGGCAAAAATAATTAGGGCTCCCCCTCGGGTCAATGAGAAGGATAGGGTCAATGAGAATGAATCATACATACATATTGTTTTCTTTACAGAGCAGCCAGGATGGTCAAGGAGACAGGATATTATGAAATACTCGGTGTCAAACCAGAGGCTACACCAGATGAAATCAAGAAAGCTTACAGGAAGCTCGCATTGAAATATCACCCAGACAAGAATCCTGAAGACCCAGAAAAGGTAAGTAGCCGTTTCAGGGGTGTCAATTTTCCGGAATAATCCGGAATTCCGGATTTAGCTATCCTGAAAGAGCTATGATATCTGACCAAAATAAAAGTTATTTGATGAAAATATCTCAAGAAATGGCAAAGTTATGGCCAATTTAATCTTATCAAAAGGTTTTATTCAATACAAACTGACTTAAATATGGATATAATGCGATTGAATGCCTCTTGTTTGACAAAAATGGTCAGCCACATTTGATTTTCAGGATACGTAATTTGACCCTGTGGACACCCGTTTAAATGCAGACAGAGAATTCCCATGCAAGATCTTTTCCAACATTTGTGATGGGGTACTGATTTTTATGCTCCTAGAATTTTTTTCAGGGGAGCATGTTGTTGCCGCTTTGTTTGTAGGGGTTAACTTCATTTTTTGGAGTAAACCTGCCTGGTTTAAAGAATATTTTCTGGGGAAGAGGTCTAGTTAGGCCAGAGTTTTTTAATTTTTTGTTACTCGGACATTTTTGAGAAAAAAGTCCATAGGACTAGGAGGGAAAAAAAACAAACTCTAAAATGAAGTTGATGGTGGATTGTAGTCAATGACGGTCCATTATTGAAAGCAACAATGTTAGTTCTAACTGCAAATTTATCTTATAACAAATACAGTGCACATGTATCTGTATCATTGATAAAGAATTTTTAAAAAATCTACAGAAATTTAATTACATGTACATTTGATTTAAAATAAATTTCAGTTAGATAATTTTTCAATGATATCTATGGCACAGTGGTAAATGAGAGCACTATACCTACTTATCATTAGTAAAATATTGAAATACATAATAAAACAAGGCATATAGTAACATTACCATCAAAATATTTGTACAATTTAGATTTCCAATTTTTTTTTTAAATGCCAAAAAATAGAGCAGGAGGGTCCGAGTAACGAAAAATCAAAGAACTCTGGCCTTATGAAAGAAAACTCTTGTCATATTCAGTTTCCCATCAGATCAGAATTCATCTGAGATCAGGGGTCCTCGTTATTCCTAATGAATTTAATACAGTGATTTTTTTCGCTTCTATGGGAAAGGATCCGGGTCCATTCATATTGGGAATTTTCGCATCGTGACAACTTGAAATTTGGAACTTATATAAAGCAGAAAGGCCAAATAAAACAGAAAAAGAGATTACATGTGGCTATTTACTGGTTTCTGTAAACTTTTATGTGTGACCTCTTGTTAAAAATGTTCGTAACTTTGTCATTTTATGTCCGATTTTGAAATTTTTTGTTTTTAAATGTTTATTGGAAATTCTGCCTTCAAATTTGGGAAAATTATAGCCTTTTTCAAATTGGGAAGGTACCGTTTACCGGTAGCAACTAAAGAAGGAAAAAAAATCACTGTAATAAGTAATTTATTCCCAGCTGTGATACATGCAACTAGCAATTGTTATCATGTGAATTATAGTTGAAATACTAATATAAATTACCTTTGGTTTAGAATACTAGTTGTAGGGGTGTCAATATTCCTGATTAATCTGAAAGTGCTTAGATTTCTGATAAAAATAAAAGTTATTTGATGAAAATACCTCAAGACAAAATATTTTTGACCCAGTGGAAACCCTGCTTGCCGATTTTATTTAATCATTGTTGAATCACTCGTTATGACTATGTTATTATTAATATAACAATGTTATGATTGTGTTTCAGTTCAAACATATCAGTATGGCATATGAAGTATTATCTGATGTAAAGAAACGCGAGACGTATGATCGTGGTGGTGAGGAAGCCATTAAAGGTAAGATAACTCTAGCTTGTGTTGTCAAGATAAGATAACTCTAGCTTGTGTCGTCAAGATAAGATAACTCTAGCTTGTGTCTTCAAGATAAGATAACTGTAGCTTGTGTTGTCAAGATAAGATAACTCTAGCTTGTGTTGTCAAGATAAGATAACTCTAGCTTGTGTCGTCAAGATAAAATATTATAAACTCTAGCTTGTGTCGTCAAGAAAATATAACTCTAGCTTATTAGTCAAGATAAGATAACTCTAGCTTGTGTCGTCAAGATAAGATAACTCTAGCTTGTGTCGTCACGATAAGATAACTCTAGCTTGCGTCTTCAAGATAAGATAACGCCAGCTTGTGTCGTCAAGATAAGATAACTCTAGCTTGTGTCGTCACGATAAGATAACTCTAGCTTGTGTCCTCGAGATAAGATAACTCTAGCTTGTGTCTTCAAGATAAGATAACGCCAGCTTGTGTCTTCAAGATAAGATAACTCTAGCTTGTGTCGTCAAGATAAGATAACTCTAGCTTGTGTCTTCAAGATAAGATAACTCTAGCTTGTGTCCTCAAGATAAGATAACTCTAGCTTGTGTCGTCAAGATAAAATATTATAAATTCTAGCTTGTGTCGTCAAGAAAATATAACTCTAGCTTATTAGTCAAGATAAGATAACTCTAGCTTGTGTCGTCAAGATAAGATAACTCTAGCTGGTGTTGTCAAGATAAGATAACTCTAGCTTGTGTCGTCAAGATAAGATAACTCTAGCTTGTGTCCTCAAGATAAGATAACTCTAGCTTGTGTCTTCAAGATAAGATAACTCTAGCTTGTGTCCTCAAGATAAGATTACTACATCACCTACATTTATGATCCGCGAAAACCTTCAGTCCTGACTGACAAGTTTGTTTTCGGACAGTCAATAACCCTGTGTTTTTCTATCTTACATAGAGGTACTTTCACTGATTTTACCAATTTGGACTGACAAGTTCAAAATCCCTGTATTATCAATTAGAACAAATCAGTTTATGTATATTCTGTTGTGGCTTTGACTTCCATTCACCTATGTTTATGTATATTCTGCAGGCGGCGGCGGTGGTGGAGGGTTTGACTTCCATTCACCTATGGATATATTCGACATGTTCTTCGGTGGCGGTGGACGACGACAAAAAGGGCCACAGAAAGGGAAGGATGTAATACATCAGTTACGTGTCTCGTTAGAAGATCTATATAATGGTACAACTAGGAAGTTATCTCTCAAGAAGAAGGTGATCTGTAGCAAGTGTGATGGTGAGTATATTCTCAACTCAACTCTCATCTTAACTCTTACCTTAACTCAACTCTCATCTTAACTCAACTCTCATCTTAACTTTCCTCTCACCTTAACTCAACTCTCATCTTTACTCAACTCTCATCTTAACTCAACTCTCACCTTAACTCATCTCTCATCTTAACTCAACTCTCAACTTAACTGAACTCTAATCTTAACTCAACTCTCATCTTAACTCAACTCTCGTCTTAACTCAACTCTCACCTTAACTCAACTCTCATCTTAACTCAACTCTCACCTTAACATAATCTCTCAACTTTCTTAACTCAACTCTCACCTTAACTCAACTCTCATCTTAACTCTACTCTCACCTTAACTCAACTCTCATCTTAACTCAACTCTCGTCTTAACTCAACTCTCACCTTAACTCAACTCTCATCTTAACTCAACTCTCATCTTAACTCAACTCTCATCTTAACTCAACTCTCACCTTAACTCAACTCTCGTCTTAACTCAACTCTCACCTTAACTCAACTCTCATCTTAACTCAACTCTCATCTTAACTCAACTCTCACCTTAACTCAACTCTCATCTTAACTCAACTCTCATCTTAACTCTCACCTTAACTCAACTCTCATCTTAACTCTCACCTTAACTCAACTCTCTTCTTAACTCAACTCTCTTCTTCACTCACCTTAACTCAACTCTCATCTTAACTCATCGTTTCTTCACTAGGCTACTGTTTGATCAATGCACTTACCGAAATCTTAAACTTACGTTCAAATGTTAATTCTTCATATATCTCTTAAACAATTACATTGTGTGTGTTGAATGTTACAGTGATATATGATTACAGGTAAAGGAGGGAAGGAGGGAGCAGTAGAGAAATGTCCGACATGTAAGGGATGTGGTAGACAGGTACATATACGACAGTTAGGTCCTGGTATGGTACAACAAATGCAGTCAGTATGTTCTGAGTGTTCGGGTAAAGGTGAACGAATCAATCCCAAACTACGATGTAAGACTTGCCTAGGAAAGAAAGTTGTAGATGATCACAAGATTCTGGAAGTACACGTTGATAAAGGTACGTTTACTCTTGTAACTCTGAAGTCATCCAAATAGTGGGGGTGCGTTTATTTACCAAAACAGCAGTTTTGCATCAGTTTGGATTATCTCCCCTATATCACAGACACTACGTTGTTAGTTCGTTGCTCGGTGAAACTAAAATTCCAATGTGATAATGTATTTTTCATTAGTTTGTCTATGTAGTTGGTTAATTAACAGGGTTCCCACGGTCAGTGAAAAGTCAGGGAAAAACATAATTTTTTCAAGGTCAGGGAAAAGTCAGGGAATTATGAAATTAGTCAGGGAAATTTTGAAATTGAGCAAAAGTCAGGGAATTTTTCATTGAAGCTGTTGCTAAGTGTCATTTCCTATGAAGAAAATACCTAAGACTGAAAAAAATTCTCGCTCGCTATGCTCGCTCAGAGTATTTCTAATTTGTATTAACTTTTGTTCCATATAGAGCAAATATAGCCTCCTTTTCTATTTTATTGCCATATTTTGCTCGAACAAAAAGACGCCGATGTTGCCCGATCGCTCTAAAAAGTCAGGGAAAACTGCTCTGTGGTCAGGGAAAAGTCAGGGAAAAATCAGGGAATTTTGTCTTAGAAAATTTGTGGGAACCCTGAATTAATCAAATGAAACACTCTGAATGAATAAATGTTTTTAGTTGTTTGATTTATCGAACAACTATATTTATACACACGTTTCTACAATTGCTCATAGTTTAGATGATGAAGCTACTTTTCTTCCTACGCCACCGCTAGGCGGTGCCACCTTTGCAATCAAACAACTATATTGCTTTCGGAGCTTTGATTTATCAAATTGTTTTCATTTATGTATAGGTATGAAGGATGGTGAGAATATACGTTTTAGCGGTGAGGGGGACCAGGAACCGGGGCTGGAACCCGGGGATATTATCATCGTCTTAGATGAGAAGGAGAATAACGTATACAGACGTAATGGTAATGATCTTATCATGGAGATGGACTTACAGCTGGTCGAGGCATTGTGTGGATTTAATAAAACTGTGGATACATTAGACAAACGAACCTTGGTGATCATTCATCTAGCAGGTACGATATGCTCATCATATCCAGGGCTGGTCTTAGTAGCAGGGGTGTCAATTTTTCTGATTTATCCAGAATTCCTGATTTATCATTACTGAAAGAGCAATGGTTTCTGACCAAAGTTATTGTCATATATATCTGCTGCGAAGGATTTTTTTAAAAACTGAGTTATATATGGAAACAATAAGGTTGAAGGCCTCTTGTTCAGCAAAAATGGTCAGCCGCATATGATTTTCAGGAATTTTGATTTGGCTCTGTTGACACCCTTGTAGTAGAAATCTAGAAATCTTTGGCTACAAGATGGTAAAATTGCAATCTCATTTAAATCAGGGTTCATATTCACAAAGCATCTTAAGGGAAAACTTAAATATTTCTACTTAAGTTAAAATATTGACCTGCACGCATTTCCCAAGTAAAGTAGAATAGCCCATGTTTTGTTTGTGGTTATTGTAGCTCTTTACGTAATGCTTCCAATATATGCAAACAATTGATAATCTTGATTTTCTTAAGGAAATTTTAAGATTTTAAGAAGATTCTAAGTTTTCCCTTAAGATGCTTTGTGAATACCATCCCAGACCCCTATTAGGCTTCACTTATTTACGCTGATGTAGGATCTGATAACACTCTGTGTGGGGTGATGTGGATGTGAACTTTACGTCATCCAATCAAATTGCTGCTTTCACAAATCTGAAAGTGCGGTGAAACACTTCAGAGGCTACATGACGTCATTGTGTGCTAGAGACGTCATTTTAACATGACCTCTCACAGAGGGTAGTCACATCTCTTAACAGCTTAAAGAAATGTAGAAAATGTAAGGAGATTATAATGAGATTGGTAAACATGAGTACATGCCTGAGATATTGGACCAACGGTAATGTCAGAACTCGGTAGGTAATGAATTCTCAGATATCTGTGTTTGACCCGAGAAATGTGTTTTATCAGATCCGGTGTTATGTGTTTGACCAAGGTTCGCACAGGCCTTGAAAATTCCTTGAATTTGGTTTTAACCTTAAAAAGTACTTGAATTAAGGGCTGCCTTGAAAAAAAGGCAAAATGGTACTTGCATTTAACTGAAAATCCTTGAAACTTAGGCAAACAGCCTTGAATATACATAAAAGTGTATGGATTTGTCAAAATGGTACATTATCTACATAAAAATGAAACAGAAACACTCTTTTTCTTACAAATTAAAAGTAGGTACTGGTATATGTATGAGTTCAGAGGGAGGCAGGTCGTACTAAGCAGTAGTTGTGATGACAATAATTGTCATGATATCTAGTCAAAATCGAACAATTTTACCTTATTTTTTAAAAAGTGCCTTGAAAATACAAATTTTACCTTGAAATAACCTTGAAAAGTCCATGACGTTGGGTGTGAGAATTGTGTATGAACCATGTTTGACCTGAATGATGTGTTTTATCTTGTAGGAGACGTGATCAAAACAAATGACATTAAATGTATACTGGGTGAAGGCATGCCCATATATAGGGACCCATTCACTAAAGGAAGACTTATTATCAAATTTAACGTAGTATTCCCGACAACAGTAGAATTGAATAAAATAGCCGACTTGGAGAAATGTTTGCCAAAACGGGAGGAAGTGATTATACCAGACGAAGCAGAGGAACACACGTTGGAGGAATATGATCCACGTGTACACAATCGTCGTCGTGGTGAGGCATATGATGAGGATGACGAGGGTGGAATGGGCGGTCAACGTGTACAATGTGCATCTCATTGATCGAACTTCATACATAGTCACCGACTTAGTCACTCTTCTCATGATGTTAATTGTTTATCTCGAATTTTTAAATATCTATAGTCCAGAGAATTTGACATGACTCTCGACCTTCAATTAGCACAATTAAACAGCTGGTATATTGTCTATATTATAATCCCGACTGTATGTTTCCATAAGTGGGGAGTATCACAAAAAAGCTCGAGGTGTAATACCAACACAAATCTAAAGAACCGATATTGCACGATTTGTTGGCGGAAATTTATATATTCAACGCAAGTACCTTGTAATATATTCATGTATAAAGGTCATGATCATGTCAAATTCTCTGTGCTATACATGAAGTGATTAAGATATATACATTTGTGCGTTGTTGCTTAATGGTATTACTGTAAATATTATACTGGACAGTATTTGTCATAATTTTATTATACATATGCCCTGTTTCAGACAGTGGGGCATATTACATTGCACATGTGGGTCTGTTGGTTGATTCATAAATCAAAGATTTTACAATCTAGAATTTTAGGATCGTGTGTGACCCTTAACCTAAGTGTGCAGGTTACTCTTGTAGTTGACCCCGCATGGATTTGGTGGTCAGTGGGTCACAAGTCATAGCAGCAAAGAATTAGGGGGCAGGCATGTTTTTCAAAATAATTGATCTTGTTTTTATTTTGTTTTACAAAATTCTTTGCACAGTTTCTGAAGCGTATTTATCATAAGATTGGGGCCGACTGTTGGCTACATAGTGTAGGAAAGCAATTCTCCAAGCATGTTTTGTTGAATTTGCACAATAAATGTGATGTCATTCAATATTGTCTTACTTGTTACATTCTGGAGAAATATTTTTTTGTCTGTTCAAAATTTTACACTCAATTCATTGATGTTTTCAAACTGGTATTACTGGATGTACTATATATGGTTTAGTGAGAAGAGCACGTAAACTAGGGAAGTTAGAGGAGTAATGTTGGAATGGTTGTAGCCTTGACTTGAAATGAGTGTAGCCTTGACTTGGTGAAGTGTATATATGGAATATCATTACACTTTGTACATTCTATATACCTACACTCGACCACTTTTCTAATTGGTCACCTTCAAAACCCGAAATACCTTAACTGTGATCATAACATTTGATGTTATTTTGCACACTAGGTTTTATGTATGGATTCAACATTGATCGAATGACTGACCATGCAAATTTTGGCAGGTGCTTTTGATTTTTAATGAATTAAGTGTTAGGATCAATGTCATAAAAAGTTTGTGTCTAAAATATCATCAAACATTATGATCACAGTTAGACATATTTGGTGTAAGAAAAGTGACCAATTAGAAAAGTGGTTCAGTGTATATGACCAGTGCACACAGTGTTACATGTTGTTTGTATTGTGTCCTTCAGTGTTTTATACAAAGACCAAATAACATTATAATGTATGGTACCTGGTAACATGATGACAAAATGCTCTCCAGTTTCCAGGTTTTATACATGACCCAGGGGTGTCAATTTTACTGATTAATCCAGAATTCCGGATTTATCAGTCCTGAAAGAGCAATGGCTTCTGACCAAAATAAAAGTTATTTGGTGAAAATATTTCAAGAAATGGCTAAGTTATGGAAATGTTTCTTTAATACAAAATGAAGTTAATTATCGAAACAATGTCATTGAAGGAAGTGGTTGTAATATGTTCCTGATTTTTAATTTGGCCCTGTTGACACCCCTGATGACCTTTACTCATTAATATATGTTTATTTGAATTGACATGTTCAATATTTTATTTAACTTAAAAATAGATATTTGTGTAACATATTGATTTTTCTGTATGATCCATTCTTTGTATTGGTATTTTTCTCACAAGTGATTGTCACAGTTCCATTACAACCAGGACATACACAATTCATGATTTTGGATGGTTAGTTTGTTTGAATATTGTGTGGAGCATATTATCACAACTTGGTATTTATATCCAGATAATGGATTCGTGAATTATGACTCTTTGTCGAATAAAATTTTAATGAAATACAAGCCTTTCTTTTGATTTATCTTACCTCTCACTTTGAGCTTTTGTGATCTGTCCTTGTTTATCCACTGCCCACAGTTGCCTGTGAATAATTTGAATTTGTGTGTAACTGTGCTTTCCCTAAGTCCTTTGATGAAACTTGCCCTAGGTCTCACTCAGGCGTATTATTTCACATTGCTTACACATTTGTATACATAGAAGAGAAGGACTATAAAATGAATTGTTTACGCACTTATTAATTCATTATCTATTATGCAAAAACACATTCATTCATTATCTATTATGCAAAAACACATTCATTCATTATCTATTATGCAAAAACACATTCATTCATTATCTATTATGCAAAAAACGCTCTTGTTTATTCATTATCTATTATGCAAAACACACAATGTCATTTATTTATTCATTATCAATTATGCTAAACACACAATGTCATTTATTTATTCATTATCAATTATGCAAAACACATTTATTTATTCATTATCAATTATGCAAAAACACACTTATTAATTCATGATTAAATATGCAAAAAAAACGCACTTCTTAATTCATTATCTACGAGGGTCATTCAAAAATTACGTAAACACATCAATTTACTAATTTTTTTGCAAGATACGTAAACAAATCGTTAATATTCTATAGCTGCATCTTTATTCGTCTAAATTCGAAAGTTTCATTGAAATTGCCCCGATCGTTAAGCGAGGAACTTGTTCTATAGATTGTACCCATAGCGACGTCGTTGTTGACGTCATCACATTTTGTAAATTCACCTCTTTTCTAAATGCTCCGCATAATACACTTAATGCAACTGTCACTAACCCCATTCTGTATAATCATCCACGTACCATGCCGGACTAAACTGAACAGAATAGGATGAATTAGAATACCTAATTTTATCTGTTGTTGCCAGTCTTCACACCACATAAAGAGGCTTTACCATAGTAAACACTTGGGCGTTCATAAAGGCCAAATTAGGAATGAAGAGATCATGTTGAGTTGGCTAAGTCAAGAATTATCCAACACCAGAGCTGTTGATTGAACACGATGTTCCTTCACTTTGTCTTGGTGAAATACTTGGTAACCTATGATTCAAGCTAGTATTTGGGTTTATTCAAGCGCCAAACACAATTTAATCATTAATCGCGTTGGCCCGTGGTTTCACTGACGTCACGTTTTCGTACTGCCAGTAAAATAGTGGCTTGGTATGATAACCAAGATCTCCGTAACGGTTTTGAATACGTTATAATTTGAAACGTATAACTGCATAGTATCATAGGATACACACATTTTTTATTGACAGGTTTTCCCCCTGTGAACAGAAATTGAGGGCACACAGCTATCAGCACAAATTTTCGACAGGACAAACCGACAGGTTGCCCCGTGTGCTCAATTTTGCGTTGCTATAACTACCCTATTTTTAGAATATTAAAAATATTTTTCTTTATTACCATATGGAATTAATTTGTTAATGATATGACATTATTTCTACCAAATTTGATGAAAATCGGATGATAAGATAATTAAACAATCAATGGTGTCTACGTATTTTTTGAATGGCCCTCGTATTATGCCAAAAACACACTTATTAATTCATTATCTATTATGCAAAAACAAACTAATTATTATCTGTTGTGCCAAAACACACTAATCCATTATCTATTATGCAAAAACAAACTAATTATTATCTGTTGTGCCAAAACACACTAATCCATTATCTATTATGCAAAAACAAACTAATTATTATCTGTTATGCAAAAACACACTAATCCATTATCTATTATGCAAAAACAAACTAATTATTATCTGTTACGCCAAAACACACTAATTCATTGTCTATTATGCAAAAACATACTTATTAATTTATTATCTATTATGTCAAAACACACTTATCAATTCATTATCAATTGAGCAAAAAACACTTATTAATTCATTATATATTATGCAAAAACACATTAATTCATTATCTATTATGCAAAAAAACACACTAAATCATTATCTATTATGAAAAAACATCCGGTCTGAGAATGTACACGTACATGTAGTTACACAATGATTATTCTACCTTGATACGGTCTGATACTGTACACATGAAGTTGCACAATGATTATTCTATCTTGATTTCAGTGAATCCGTTCAGATCTTGATCAGGTCTGAGACTGAGTATAGCAGCTGTAGATATAACAGTGACAATGAGAAATAAAACAAAGAAGAGTCTATCCATGACAAATGCTACATCCCGCCATTCCTGGAATGATATATCCTCCATGCATTCCACGCTATGTTTCCTGTGTAACCATTGTATTAACTCATTCACACAGTTCTGTTTATCTCGGTAATGTTGTAGTATAGGATCAAGTTCGTTAAGATTAGCATCGGCTAGCAGACGATCATACTCGGCTTGTTCCTCGGCTGTCTCCAACATTCCCTCCATCTGTATCATCTCCTGTTTGTCACGGTACGAGAACAGACGGTTGCTATCGTTACCACGTCTTCTATGTTTACCTGAGTGTGACGTCGACCTGAGCTTTAGACAAAGCAGACGTGCTATAACTGAGACAGAGATATATTTAACAATAGCTGGACAACGTCTGGGTCTGCCACGTTGATGATGTAGACTGAGGATATAGACAGAGAACAATATGGAAACACACGACATGGTTAGTACCACCATCAGATATATACCTGAAATATATAATATATACCTGAAATATATAACATAATATATACCTGAAATATATAACATAATATATACCTAAAAACTAATACGTTATTTCCTATTGTTGGTTTTTATATATCGTATTGCTATAGGAAATGTTTGTATTTTATATCCGTATAGTACTAAAGTTAGAAAGTTCATTACGATACAATTGTTTGTACAATCTAACATGCTTCATAAAATATTTTCCGCCAATTAACGTAACGTCTAATGTGCATGACGTCACGTCCGTTGTTTTCATTAATTTGTATTTCCTGATGAAGGCAAAATGCCGAAACGTTAAATATACTATATAATTAATTTCTACACGTGTTTTTGTTGACATTTATCTTTGATAATATATACCTGAAATATATAATATATACCTAAGATATATATAACATAATATATACCTGAAATATATAATACATACCTGAAATATATAAGATAATAGTGTATACCTATTATTCTGATTGGCTTAGACGGCCTGCACGACAGGTCTTTATATTTTAATATACCCCCCTCGAAACCGAGGCTGGGGTGGATATAACTTTTATTATGACGTGACGTCATTTCCTGCGATATAACGCTCCAAAGAACGTAACGTTATTTCCCGTATTTTTTGGCCTACAGCTGCTCATACACATTAATACGCTCTAACCTAGACATTAATGATAAATGCTGTTAATAAATACGTGAATACTCTTTCATACATATACATAAGAAGAGCATTGTTAGCTAGAACATTTGAAGAGTCGTCTTTTCTTTCTATTACATAGTAACATACACTTTTCTGAAGAGGGACTGTAGTTGTTATTATGTAAAAAGAGTCAATGGCATGGTATACAATATAACAGTTGTCGACTTATGTTTCGATGAATATGATTTTTAGAAAATGATCATTATATATCATATCTAATTACACAATAACAGAAGTACAAGAACAAAAGAGATATAACCGTAATAAAATAGAAAAGTGGGTCCGTTGGACGTGGGTACGAATAAGATCGGGACGATAAGTACTTACGAATCCTCTGACAACTACACACACACGACATCGGATGTTGATTTCGTTGTATAAATACGTTAATTTTGCGTACTAAGACAACTTTCCTTGCTTACCAAGTACTTGCATCGTGCTGTCACTGCTGTAATCAGTTATTTAACTGATATCATTATCGGCTATTCAGACGAATAAAAACAGGCGGAATACTGAGTTACTTCCCCTGTTCCTTGGTTGTTTCTAAAACCCAGAACAGAAAGCTGAACGGACAGAATAAGCCATCTTTCCGGACTTAGATTTATTTATTCATTTATTATGTAAAGCGTAATTTTAGATCTGCAGAATTTTAGATATCCTAAAAATACTATTTTCAAAAGCAGAAAAATGAACATATTGGGGTATGAATGTTGCACAATTTTCTTACCTTAATACTCATTTGGAGTTTGTTTCCTTTTAAAAGGGGAAGTGTGTGCATTCTTGATACACTTTTACTGTGTATTTAGTTTATGTGATGAACAGAATCTTACATGAATTGCGTTTTGGGTTTTAGAAACAACCAACTAAGGAATAGGGGAAGTAACAGCACACAACAGGACACATTGTCAATGTTGTTTATTCACACACAAACATCTCAAACATGGCTTTTAAACAGTCATTCTTCATCAAACTATTTGTGTTTGAAATTTCATGCACGAAGGGGATTACTTTTTTGCACATTAACACGCGCCTTTGCAAATCATACTAATCATAACAAATGCACAGATTGTCTGTCTGCCTTATTTTACTAAAGTTTCGCACTCGAAAGTTTTAACATTTTGGGTCCTATGAAGTCGATAGGTTTTCATAGAAAATAGCGTTCGTTCATTCTTCGGCCAATAACATGGAATTCATAGTTATAAATTCTAAACAAGAGCCATTGTCTCTACTTTTACTACTGTTATCCACCTGTTTACAATTGGCGGCCATCTTGGAAGGTAATTTTGTTATAATATAGGAAAAATCAAATTTGTTACTAAACTACTAAATTTATATAGAGTAACCCGAAGATGAATTTGTTCAGGTCTTAGTAGCTTATCACCGGTAGAAGGTTTATGAAAAAGGGTTATCACATACAAACCCTAGGTTCAAAATTAACTAAATTGCCTCTAAAGACGGCTAACATTTCAAACCAGGAGAGGTAACTACTGTATGATTAAAGTGAATATGAGAACAATGGAGGTACCTAACTACTGTATGATTCAATTAGATATTGAAACTATGTAAGTTATACTTACTTATAAGTGAAATACTCTCGGAGGTTTGAGGCATTTTATCTGCTACCATCAACATGAATACAGTGATTGTTAGAAGTACAGATAAACCGAGAGTTATCTTCTCTCCACTCTCCGGTGGTAGCAGAAACCTGCGGTAGAAACATCATCTGATTATAGGAGTCGCATTACATACAATGCCCGTAGATCGGGATCACATTACAAGCAGTGTCTCAAGTTATGAATCACATTACAAACATAGTCCCTAGTTAGGGATCCCATTACAAACATAGTCCCTAGTTAGGGATCCCATTACAAACATAGTCCCTAGTTAGGAATCCCATAACAAACATATTCCCTAGTTAGGGGTCCCATTACAAACATAGTCTCTAGTTATGAGTCGCATTACAAACATAGTCCCTAGTTATGAATCGCATTACAAACAGTGTCCCTAGTTAGGAATCGTATTACAAACATAGTCCGTATTTATGAATCGCATTACAAACAGTGTCCCTAGTTAGGAATCGCATTACAAACAGTGTCCCTAGTTAGGAATCGCATTACACACATAGTACCTAGTTAGGAATCGCATTACAAACATAGTCCATAGTTAGGGATCCCATTACAAACATAGTCCCTAG
Source organism: Spisula solida (assembly GCA_947247005.1). Classification (NCBI taxonomy): domain Eukaryota; kingdom Metazoa; phylum Mollusca; class Bivalvia; order Venerida; family Mactridae; genus Spisula; species Spisula solida. The sequence continues at coordinate 1,919,586 of OX365962.1, forward strand.
TTAGGGATCCCATTACAAACATAGTCCCTAGTTAGAGATTACATTACAAACATAGTCCCTAGTTATGAATCACATTACAAACAGTGTCCCTAGTTATGAATCGCATTACAAACAGTGTCCCTAGTTATGAATCGCATTACAAACAGTGTCCCTAGTTATAAATCGCATTACAAACAGTGTCCCTAGTTATGAATCGCATTACAAACAGTGTCCCTAGTTATGAATCGCAATACAAACAGTGTCCCTAGTTATGAATCGCATTACAAACAGTGTCCCTAGTTATGAAACGCATTACAAACAGTGTCCCTAGTTATGAATCGCATTACAAACAGTGTCCCTAGTTATGAATACATGTACCTAGTTATGAATCGCATTACAAACATAGTTCCTAGTAAGTGGTTTTGTAGAAAATCGAGTGCCTAATGGCAATTATTCCCGCTTATATATACAGAAAGCCGAAGTTGAATATAGACAAGTAGTCCACCGTTAAATTATGCTAAATATAGACAAGTAGTCAACAGTTAAATTATGCTAAATATAGTCAAGTAGTCAACAGTTAAACTATGCTAAATATAGACAAGTAGTCAACAGTTAAATTATGAGTACATGCCTGAGATATTGGACCAACGGTAATGTCAGAACTCGGTAGGTAATGAATTCTCAGATATCTGTGTTTGACCCGAGAAATGTGTTTTATCAGATCCGGTGTTATGTGTTTGACCAAGGTTCGCACAGGCCTTGAAAATTCCTTGAATTTGGTTTTAACCTTAAAAAGTACTTGAATTAAGGGCTGCCTTGAAAAAAAGGCAAAATGGTACTTGCATTTAACTGAAAATCCTTGAAACTTAGGCAAACAGCCTTGAATATACATAAAAGTGTATGGATTTGTCAAAATGGTACATTATCTACATAAAAATGAAACAGAAACACTCTTTTTCTTACAAATTAAAAGTAGGTACTGGTATATGTATGAGTTTAGAGGGAGGCAGGTTGTACTAAGCAGTAGTTGTGATGACAATAATTGTCATGATATCTAGTCAAAATCGAACAATTTTACCTTATTTTTTAAAAAGTGCCTTGAAAATACAAATTTTACCTTGAAATAACCTTGAAAAGTCCATGATGTTGGGTGTGAGAATTGTGTATGAACCATGTTTGACCTGAATGATGTGTTTTATCTTGTAGGAGACGTGATCAAAACAAATGACATTAAATGTATACTGGGTGAAGGCATGCCCATATATAGGGACCCATTCACTAAAGGAAGACTTATTATCAAATTTAACGTAGTATTCCCGACAACAGTAGAATTGAATAAAATAGCCGACTTGGAGAAATGTTTGCCAAAACGGGAGGAAGTGATTATACCAGACGAAGCAGAGGAACACACGTTGGAGGAATATGATCCACGTGTACACAATCGTCGTCGTGGTGAGGCATATGATGAGGATGACGAGGGTGGAATGGGCGGTCAACGTGTACAATGTGCATCTCATTGATCGAACTTCATACATAGTCACCGACTTAGTCACTCTTCTCATGATGTTAATTGTTTATCTCGAATTTTTAAATATCTATAGTCCAGAGAATTTGACATGACTCTCGACCTTCAATTAGCACAATTAAACAGCTGGTATATTGTCTATATTATAATCCCGACTGTATGTTTCCATAAGTGGGGAGTATCACGAAAACGCTCGAGGTGTAATACCAACACAAATCTAAAGAACCGATATTGCACGATTTGTTGGCGGAAATTTATATATTCAACGCAAGTACCTTGTAATATATTCATGTATAAAGGTCATGATCATGTCAAATTCTCTGTGCTATACATGAAGTGATTAAGATATATACATTTGTGCGTTGTTGCTTAATGGTATTACTGTAAATATTATACTGGACAGTATTTGTCATAATTTTATTATACATATGCCCTGTTTCAGACAGTGGGGCATATTACATTGCACATGTGGGTCTGTTGGTTGATTCATAAATCAAAGATTTTACAATCTAGAATTTTAGGACCGTGTGTGACCCTTAACCTAAGTGTGCAGGTTACTCTTGTAGTTGACCCCGCATGGATTTGGTGGTCAGTGGGTCACAAGTCATAGCAGCAAAGAATTAGGGCGCAGGCATGTTTTTCAAAATAATTGATCTTGTTTTTATTTTGTTTTACAAAATTCTTTGCACAGTTTCTGAAGCGTATTTATCATAAGATTGGGGTCGACTGTTGGCTACATAGTGTAGGAAAGCAATTCTCCAAGCATGTTTTGTTGAATTTGCACAATAAATGTGATGTCATTCAATATTGTCTTACTTGTTACATTCTGGAGAAATATTTTTTTGTCTGTTCAAAATTTTACACTCAATTCATTGATGTTTTCAAACTGGTATTACTGGATGTACTATATATGGTTTAGTGAGAAGAGCATGTAAACTAGGGAAGTTGGAGGAGTAATGTTGGAATGGTTGTAGCCTTGACTTGGAATGAGTGTAGCCTTGACTTGGTGATGTGTATATATGGAATATCATTACACTTTGTACATTCTATATACCTACACTCGACCACTTTTCTAATTGGTCACCTTCAAAACCCGAAATACCTTAACTGTGATCATAACATTTGATGTTATTTTGCACACTAGGTTTTATGTATGGATTCAACATTGATCGAATGACTGACCATGCAAATTTTGGCAGGTGCTTTTGATTTTTAATGAATTAAGTGTTAGGATCAATGTCATAAAAAGTTTGTGTCTAAAATATCATCAAACATTATGATCACAGTTAGACATATTTGGTGTAAGAAAAGTGACCAATTAGAAAAGTGGTTCAGTGTATATGACCAGTGCACACAGTGTTACATGTTGTTTGTATTGTGTCCTTCAGTGTTTTATACAAAGACCAAATAACATTATAATGTATGGTACCTGGTAACATGATGACAAAATGCTCTCCAGTTTCCAGGTTTTATACATGACCCAGGGGTGTCAATTTTACTGATTAATCCAGAATTCCGGATTTATCAGTCCTGAAAGAGCAATGGCTTCTGACCAAAATAAAAGTTATTTGATGAAAATATTTCAAGAAATGGCTAAGTTATGGAAATATTTTCTTTAATACAAAATGAAGTTAATTATCGAAACAATGTCATTGAAGGAAGTGGTTGTAATATGTTCCTGATTTTTAATTTGGCCCTGTTGACACCCCTGATGACCTTTACTCATTAATATATGTTTATTTGAATTGACATGTTCAATATTTTATTTAACTTAAAAATAGATACTTGTGTAACATATTGACTTTTCTGTATGATCCATTCTTTGTATTGGTATTTTTCTCACAAGTGATTGTCACAGTTCCATTACAACCAGGACATACACAATTCATGATTTTGGATGGTTAGTTTGTTTGAATATTGTGTGGAGCATATTATCACAACTTGGTATTTATATCCAGATAATGGATTCGTGAATTATGACTCTTTGTCGAATAAAATTTTAATGCAATACAAGCCTTTCTTTTGATTTATTTTACCTCTCACTTTGAGCTTTTGTGATCTGTCCTTGTATATCCACTGCCCACAGTTGCCTGTGAATAATTTGACTTTGTGTGTAACTGCGCTTTCCCTTAGTCCTTTGATGAAACTTGCCCTAGGTCTCACTCAGGCGTATTATTTCACATTGCTTACACATTTGTATACATAGAAGAGAAGGACTATAAAATGAATTGTTTACGCACTTATTAATTCATTATCTATTATGCAAAAACACATTCATTTGTTATCTATTATGCAAAAAACGCACTTGTTTATTCATTATCAATTATGCAAAACACACACTTATTAATTCATTATCTGTTATGCAAAAACACACGAATTCATTATCTATAATGCAAAAACACACTTATTAATTCATGATTTAATATGCAAAAAACGCACTTATTTATTCATTATCTACCAGGGTCATTCAAAAAATACGTAAACACATCAATTTACTAATTTTGCAAGACATGTAAACAAATCGTTAATATTCTATAGCTGCATCTTTAATCATTAATCGCGTTGCCCCGTGGTTTCACTGACGTTACGTTTTCGTACTGCCAGTAAAATAGTGGCTTGGTATGATAACCAAGATCTCCGTAACGGTTTTGAATACGTTATAATTTGAAACGTATAACTGCATAGTATCAAAGGATACACACATAATTTATTGACAGGTTTTCCCCCTGTGAACAGAAATTGAGGGCACACAGCTATCAGCACAAATTTTCGACAGGACAAACCAACGGGTTGCCCCGTGTGCTCAATTTTGCGTTGCTATAACTACCCTATTTTTAGAATATTTAAAATATTTTTCTTTATTACCATATGGAATTAATTTGTTAATGATATGACATTATTTCTACCAAATTTGATGAAAATCGGATGATAAGATAATTAAACAATCAATGGCGTCTACGTATTTTTTGAATAGCCCTCGTATTACGCACTTATTAATCCATTATCTATTATGCAAAAACAAACTAATTATTATCTGTTATGCCAAAACACACTAATCCATTATCTATTATGCAAAAACAAACTAATTATTATCTGTTATGCCAAAACACACTAATCCATTATCTATTATGCAAAAACAAACTAATTATTATCTGTTATGCCAAAACACACTAATCCATTATCTATTATGCAAAAACAAACTAATTATTATCTGTTATGCCAAAACACACTAATCCATTATCTATTATGCAAAAACAAACTAATTATTATCTGTTATGCCAAAACACACTAATCCATTATCTATTATGCAAAAACAAACTAATTATTATCTGTTATGCCAAAACACACTTATCCATTATCTATTATGCAAAAACAAACTAATTATTATCTGTTATGCCAAAACACACTAATTCATCGTCTATTATGCAAAAACATACTTATTAATTCATTATCAATTGTGCGAAAACACTTATTAATTTATTATCTATTATGTCAAAACACACTTATCAATTCATTATCAATTGAGCAAAAAACACTTATTAATTCATTATATATTATGCAAAAACACATTAATTCATTATCTATTATGCAAAAAAACACACTAAATCATTATCTATTATGAAAAAACATCCGGTCTGAGAATGTACACGTACATGTAGTTACACAATGATTATTCTACGTTGATACGGTCTGATACTGTACACATGAAGTTGCACAATGATTATTCTATCTTGATTTCAGTGAATCCGTTCAGATCTTGATCAGGTCTGAGACTGAGTATAGCAGCTGTAGATATAACTGTGACAATGAGAAATAAAACAAAGAAGAGTCTATCCATGACAAATGCTACATCCCGCCATTCCTGGAATGATATATCCTCCATGCATTCCACGCTATGTTTCCTGTGTAACCATTGTATTAACTCATTCACACAGTTCTGTTTATCTCGGTAATGTTGTAGTATAGGATCAAGTTCGTTAAGATTAGCATCGGCTAGCAGACGATCATACTCGGCTTGTTCCTCGGCTGTCTCCAACATTCCCTCCATCTGTATCATCTCCTGTTTGTCACGGTACGAGAACAGACGGTTGCTATCGTTACCACGTCTTCTATGTTTACCTGAGTGTGACGTCGACCTGAGCTTTAGACAAAGCAGACGTGCTATAACTGAGACAGAGATGTATTTAACAATAGCTGGACAACGTCTGGGTCTGCCACGTTGATGATGTAGACTGAGGATGTAGACAGAGAACAATATGGAAACACACGACATGGTTAGTACCACCATCAGATATATACCTGAAATATATAATATATATCTGAAATATATAACATAATATATACCTGAAATATATAATATATACCTGAAATATATAACATAATATTATACCTCACCCTAATTTCATTCAACTGTTTCTTTGTTATTCCAATCAGTCAATATATCCAGTGATAGACTGACTGATTTTAATGTTCCATATACAACAGCCGGTCAATATTTTAAAAAATATGGACAGGCAAAAATATGGACCGGCTGCTGAAATTAATGTCTTGTTTATTGCATGACGTCATGGATACTGTGACGCTGTCATAGAGCGTGACGTTGCGCGAACTTTTCTTTTTGTAGCGTTTTTATGTTTGAATTAGATTTATGTCCTGCCAACAGTAATTGCATGGATCATTCATGTGCTTTTATGAAAAAAGTTGAGAATGAACTCTAAAGACGCATTAGTTTGCATAAAAAATAACAAAAAGTCGAAATTCCAGGAATGGTGATTTATAGGCCTACTTGAAACAACTTTATTTGCCTATAGATTTGTTATAGCAACACATTTTTTCACATTTCTGGGTTATTTAGGTGGATATGCAGACATACCAAAAATAGATGTTAGGCCTACCTATAATGATATGTAGTTCTTTAGCACATAACCAACTTAAACCCAATGTATGTAATGATTTCTTATTAGAATCTAGATCTAGTTACAAAAGTTAGCCTATAATAATTATCGCAATTGAATGTTCGGTATAATATAAGAAATAGTCCACATCACTTCAGACTTCGCTTCGGTCCATATACACAACTTGGGCTGACTAGCCAGTCCATATAATGCCATAGGGCCCTCAGTGATGTGAACTATTTCTTAAATATATACCTGAAATATATAACATAATATATACCTAAAAACTAATACGTTATTTCCTATTGTTGGTTTTTATATATCGTGTTGCTAGAGGAAATGTTTGTATTTTATATCCGTATAGTACTAAAGTTAGAAAGTTCATTACGATACAATTGTTTGTACAATCTAACATGCTTCATAAAATATTTTCCGCCAATTAACGTAACGTCTAATGTGCATGACGTCACGTCCGTTGTTTTCATTAATTTGTATTTCCTGATGAAGGCAAAATGCCGAAACGTTAAATATACTATATAATTAATTTCTACACGTGTTTTTGTTGACATTTATCTTTGATAATATATACCTGAAATATATAATATATACCTAAGATATATATATAGAGAAACTCTGGTCACTGTCCGGTGAGAACAATGTTATCAGGCGAGGTGATATCGTCCGGGTGGCGAGCCTTTGGCGAGTCACCCCGGACGATATCGCCGAGTCTGATAACATTGTTCGATCCGGACAGTGACCCGAGTTTCTTTTTATCATGCAACCAGCACCACGGAACAAGTAAGGGGCGTAATTCCTCATTTTTAAAGTTACAACCGAGTTGTGGGTTTTAGTAGATCCAGTAAACCCGCCGATTAACACAATTCAATGTGCTTCCGCGAAACAAAATAGTTCTCAATTCTACGCTGCTTAACAAAAGAAATATTAAAAAATGAAATATTTCAATTATATATTCAGAAAGGGAAACCTTAGTAAATGGTATTACCAAATAACTACATTGTGTCATAATAGTAGAATAAAATTTCGCCCATGAATTTATGAAGTTTTTTGAATGAATCATCAATGACGTACGTGTGTGAACAAGGTCGATTACTACGTCATAAATCCTTCTGTTATTCTTAACAATGCCTTGGAATAAATATAAACATGGACTATGTGAAACACTGGGTTGTTTGGGGTAACTGTCAGTGCAAAATTGAATTCCGGACGGGGGAAATAACTTCAAGAATGAACAGTTTATACAAGCTTACTCGTCTTAGTCAAGTTGGTGGGTGGAGAATGGCAGTAGGGAGACCTCAATGCTTGGAAAATCGATGGAAATAGAATAGGGTAAGACATTGATCTTGTTGAAGAGCCTCTTATATTTTTTTATGTTTTACCTTTGTATGAACCATATGTACACTGAATCTAACAATGATTTAACTGACCCACTTAGTCTTAAGATTCGCCAAATATTTCCGACTTTTTTCATTTTCAATGATTTTGTATGCGCATCGTATCGAGTCTTTAAATGAGTTCCATATTGCATTTTGTCCAGTGTATTTGATGTGGAACCGTTGTCTATGCATACTCTTTATGTTTATTTATCTTTGATGATCCTATGCCAGTGGATTTATCAGTGTTTATTGTTTTTTTCAGGGCCTTTCCCAAACGATTGATCCGTGGATGACCCGTATGAATTCAAGAAAAAATACACTGGCGTAGCCCTACATGGCGAAGAAATATTGCTGATGTTGGTTGTAAATCTAAACTTTGAATAAATATTAGCTATCAAATGTATATTTTTGTAGTTTTCAATAATATGTAGGTCAATTTTAGACGGAATGAGAAATGGGAAAATAGTCCGTGATTTGTGGGCGGAGCCAAAAAGTGTTCTCAGGCTACTAGCAGCCTATTGACCTGAGAACACATACTGTTCTCAGGTCATGTGTTATCAGGCAGTTACCATGGCAGTTGCATGATAAAACATAATATATACCTGAAATATATAATACATACCTGAAATATATAAGATAATAGTGTATACCTATTATTCTGATTGGCTTAGACGGCCTGCACGACAGGTCTTTTTTTTAATATACCCCCCTCGAAACCGAGGCTGGGGTGGATATAACTTTTATTATGACGTGACGTCATTTCCTGCGATATAACGCTCCAAAGAACGTAACGTTATTTCCCGTATTTTTTGGCCTACAACAGCTGCTGCTCATACACATTAATACGCTCTAACCTAGACATTAATGATAAATGCTGTTAATAAATACGTGAATACTCTTTCATACATATACATAAGAAGAGCATTGTTAGCTAGAACATTTGAAGAGTCGTCTTTTCTTTCTATTACATAGTAACATACACTTTTCTGAAGAGGGACTGTAGTTGTTATTATGTAAAAAGAGTCAATAGGTTTGATTTCCTTGACTTATGCCATTATGGCATGGTATACAATATAACAGTTGTCGACTTATGTTTCGATGAATATGATTTTTAGAAAATGATCATTATATATCATATCTAATTACACAATAACAGATGTACAAGAACAAAAGAGATATAACCGTAAGAAAATAGAAAAGTGGGTCCATTGGACGTGGGTACGAATAAGATCGGGACGATAAGTACTTACGAATCCTCTGACAACTACACACACACGACATCGGATGTTGATTTCGTTGTATAAATACGTTAATTTTGCGTACTAAGACACTTTTCCTTGCTTACCAAGTACTTGCATCGTGCTGTCACTGCTGTAATCAGTTATTTAACTGATATCATTATCGGCTATTCAGACGAATAAAAACAGGCGGAATACTGAGTTACTTCCCCTGTTCCTTGGTTGTTTCTAAAACCCAGAACAGAAAGCTGAACGGACAGAATAAGCCATCTTTCCGGACTTAGATTTATTTATTCATTTATTATGTAAAGCGTAATTTTAGATCTGCAGAATTTTAGATATCCTAAAAATACTATTTTCAAAAGCAGAAAAATGAACATATTGGGGTATGAATGTTGCACAATTTTCTTACCTTAATACTCATTTGGAGTTTGTTTCCTTTTAAAAGGGGAAGTGTGTGCATTCTTGATACACTTTTACTGTGTATTTAGTTTATGTGATGAACAGAATCTTACATGAATTGCGTTTTGGGTTTTAGAAACAACCAATTAAGGAATAGGGGAAGTAACAGCACACAACAGGACACATTGTCAATGTTGTTTATTCACACACCAACATCTCAAATATGGCTTTTAAACAGTCATTCTTCATCAAATTATTTGTGTTTGAAAGTTCATGCACGAAGGGGATTACTTTTTTGCACATTAACACGCGCCTTTGTAAATCATACTAATCATAACAAATGCACAGATTGTCTGTCTGCCTTATTTTACTAAAGTTTCGCACTCGAAAGTTTTAACATTTTGGGTCCTATGAAGTCGATAGGTTTTCATAGAAAATAGCGTTCGTTCATTCTTCGGTCAATAACATGGAATTCATAGTTATAAATTCTAAACAAGAGCTATTGTCTCTACTTTTACTACTGTTATCCACCTGTTTACAATTGGCGGCCATCTTGGAAGGTAATTTTGTTATAATATAGGAAAAATCAAATTTGTTACTAAACTACTAAATTTATATAGAGTAACCCGAAGATGAATTTGTTCAGGTCTTAGTAGCTTATCACCGGTAGAAGGTTTATGAAAAAGGGTTATCACATACAAACCCTAGGTTCAAAATTAACTAAATTGCCTCTAAAGACGGCTAACATTTCAAACCAGGAGAGGTAACTACTGTATGATTAAAGTGAATATGAGAACAATGGAGGTACCCAACTACTGTATGATTCAATTAGATATTGAAACTATGTAAGTTATACTTACTTATAAGTGAAATACTCTCGGAGGTTTGAGGCATTTTATCTGCTACCATCAACATGAATACAGTGATTGTTAGAAGTACAGATAAACCGAGAGTTATCTTCTCTCCACTCTCCGGTGGTAGCAGAAACCTGCGGTAGAAACATCATCTGATTATAGGAGTCGCATTACATACAATGCCCGTAGATCGGGATCACATTACAAACAGTGTCTCAAGTTATGAATCACATTACAAACATAGTCCCTAGTTAGGGATCCCATTACAAACATAGTCCCTAGTTAGGGATCCCATTACAAACATATTCCCCAGTTAGGGGTCCCATTACAAACATAGTCTCTAGTTATGAGTCGCATTACAAACATAGTCCCTAGTTATGAATCGCATTACAAACAGTGTCCATAGTTAGGAATCGCATTACAAACATAGTCCGTAGTTATGAATCGCATTACAAACAGTGTCCCTAGTTAGGAATCGCATTACACACATAGTACCTAGTTAGGAATCGCATTACAAACATAGTCCATAGTTAGGGATCCCATTACAAACATAGTCCCTAGTTAGGGATCCCATTACAAACATAGTCCCTAGTTAGAGATTCCATTACAAACATAGTCCCTAGTTATGAATCACATTGCAAACAGTGTCCCTAGTTATAAATCGCATTACAAACAGTGTCCCTAGTTATGAATCGCATTACAAACAGTGTCCCTAGTTAAGAATCGCATTACAAACAGTGTCCCTAGTTATGAATCGCATTACAAACAGTGTCCCTAGTTATGAAACGCATTACAAACAGTGTCCCTAGTTATGAATCGCATTACAAACAGTGTCCCTAGTTATGAATACATGTACCTAGTTATGAATCGCATTACAAACATAGTTCCTAGTAAGTGGTTTTGTAGAAAATCGAGTGCCTAATGGCAATTATTCCCGCTTATATATACAGAAAGCCGAAGTTGAATTTAGACAAGTAGTCCACCGTTAAATTCTGCTAAATATAGACAAGTAGTCCACCGTTAAATTCTGCTAAATATAGACAAGTAACACTGTTTAATGTTTCACTCTTTCTTTAATATTTCGCCATACAGGCTTTATCAAAAATTACAAAGATTCCTTCTTTCCCGACATAGTCAGCTTGATTGTTCAAAAAGCATAAATAAAATGGCGCAATTTTGATAAACAGGATATGACGTCATGACGTCATTATTGACGTCAAACATTGTCATACAACATTGCGCCAAATTTGATTCAACAGATAAAAGTGCATTACAGTAAAATTCAACCAGGAACAATGGAAGCCAGCAATTGAGTTACAGAAAATATATGTAGTAATAACATTTTAAGGCCAAAACAAATAAATTTAATGATTCTACATAGTACCTAGTTAAATTGAATTTCTAGACACGATGATAACAGTTGATGACCAGGGCTATATACAAACCGACCTATACACCAAACCGACTGACAAACACATGTATGTGAATTACCGGTCCAATCACCCATCAAGTGTGAAGAAAGCTATACCATACGGGCTAGGAATTCGGCTAAAGAGGATATGTACAAGAAACAAAGACTATTGGTACCATCGACAGCAACTGAAGAAGCAACTTAGAAAAAGGGGGTACAGTGGTAAGTTTTTAGAGAAGCAACTGTCAAGGGCAGATAGGACTGAAAGGGAGAGCCTTCTCAGCAAGAAAGATAACAGAAAGAAGGTAGATAGAGTTCCACTAGTACTAACATTTTCGAACCATCTACCAGATATCCACAGAATCATACGAAAAAATCTCCATGAACTACACAAATCAGACAATATGAAAGAGGTTTTTGAGCATGTCCCAATGGTAGCGTATAGACGTGGGAGGAACCTAGGTGACACACTGGTACATGGTAAAACCAATAGGGTCATGAGAAACCAATCGAACCCGAAACATAGATGCCAGAAAAAATGTGTTGTTTGTGATATGTTGTCCAGAGGAATGCACAATAAGGATTGTGGTACGACAGTGCAGGTAGACCGCAGGCAGGAGTGTGATATGTGGAATGTGGTGTACGGAATAAATTGCTGTAAATGTGACAGGGTGGTGTACGTGGGCGAAACAGGTAGGACACTGAAAGAAAGACTGAAAGAGCATGAGGCGGACGTAAGACTGGAGAGGGAGAAACCGATTGCGGCTCATTTTGGTTCGGCGGATCATTGTGTTAACGATATGGGAGTTTGTGTGTTAGAGAGAGTAAAGGACAGTTCGAAGTGGTACAGAAAGATAAAGGAACTTGATTGGATCCAAAAATTGAACACTGAATGGCCTGTCGGACTTAACACCAAAACGAAAATGATATGGTATCAATGTTGATTATACCATTATGTTTTTAGGCCAAAAGACAAAGTAATATTGTGGGTCTGGTTACCTCTTCTTAAGTTTTATTTTGCCCCTATCCTAATAATTTTGTTGGCATGGCCTGGGAATAAGTGTGGGGTTTTTTCCTATGCACTTGATATTTTAATTATGTCTTGGGAATACAAAAAGGTTTTTACCCTTTATATTTATATTTTTCTGGATATTCCACCATACAGGACCACCATATTACTTTGTTTTTAGCCATTGAGTGATTGCTGCTGCATAATGTATTCTCTATAATTTAGTTGCCTGTTGTTGTTGTTCCTTATTGAATTTTATTATGATGCAGTTTTATTGGTATATTTTTAGTCAATTATGGCACAATATGATAATAGAACTATGCAGAACCATACAGTCTATTAATTTGTTTCGCTTCAAAGATTATTGCTACATAACTTTCCTATAACTTAGTGACATTTTTCTTTTAATCCTCATTGAATTTTGCTGTGATCCCTATTTAATTTATTTATGAATCTAATTTGGCGGTATTTTCCATGACAACATTTGATGTAAAAACTATGTAGAATCATTAAATTTATTTGTTTTGGCCTTCAAATGTTATTACTACATATATTTTCTGTAACTCAATTGCTGGCTTCCATTGTTCCTGGTTGAATTTTACTGTAATGCACTTTTATCTGTTGAATCAAATTTGGCGCAATGTTGTATGACAATGTTTGACGTCAATAATGACGTCATGACGTCATATCCTGTTTATCAAAATTGCGCCATTTTATTTATGCTTTTTGAACAATCAAGCTGACTATGTAGGGAAAGAAGGAATCTTTGTAATTTTTGATAAAGCCTGTATGGCGAAATATTAAAGAAAGAGTGAAACATTAAACAGTGTTATTTGTGAAATATTTGTCCCTAAATTGGACTTTATTCTGAGATATAGACAAGTAGTCAACTGTTAAATTATGCTAAATATAGACAAGTAGTGAACTGTTAAATTATGTTATTCATTTAATAAATTGTTAAAAGTTAGTTGCTGTTAATTTCTAATAGCGTTTGTCTGAACGTTGTGATAGACAAGTAGACAACTGTTAAATAATGCGAATAGAGTGTTGATGTCTCCGCAATATATCTCCTTGTTTTAGCCACTTTAGTTGTTCACTGTACGAGTAGGTTGACGTCTTACTCACTAATTGAACTCATAAAGTTGATAATAAACAGAACACAGGAACTGTCTGTGGTTCTCGGCTTCATAGAGTAATGGTTCTCGGCTTCATAGAGTAAAATTGTCTAACTATATACAGGAGAGGCCAGTACCAATCATTGGCCTCACAGACCGGGACATATTGCATAGAAATGGTTATATTTACATTACAAGACGCTAGAACGTGTCATGCTTGTATAGAAATGTTGCATTAACGAAGCAATTCTGCCGGTTTATGCAAATTAAAGGATTTCATAAAAAAATCAATCGAAACAAAAGAACAGACCGTCTCACAAGATGATAAAAGACGAGAAAACACGCGTCGTCAACAACAGACGCGTCGAGATGTTTATTGAATATTTGTGGAACTAATCTCTAATTAACAAACGTTGGTTATTGTTGATGTTTATCATGGCTAACACAGGAATAATAAACATTATAACAAATCGTATTTAAAGCACTGAACACCAGGCCATAAAATGGTTAATTACTAAAAACGTTCCGTCGTAACGACATGTGACGAGAAATGCCGATACATACCGAAACCCATTAGGATGTGGAGACGTTTAATATCTAATGATTTAGTTGAATTGCCAGTAGATCTAGCTGAACATCAGTGGAAATTCCATACATGTAGTCCAATAGATATCGCGGGTAACACATTATTCTATCATACCATATGGTTCAAGTATATGTACGTTTGAATTTAACATTTTACAATTTCTTAAAAGGTCTTCATTTCAGAGATTTAGAAATATTTTATACTTCAATAGTGATTTGAAGTCCAACCCCTATAAACGCATGCCCAAATAACTTCATAATTTCATGAAATGTCATGATATTATTTTTAATAATCAGAAATTTTGAAAATGTAAATTAACTTAATCGGAATTTATAACTAGTTGAACAAATTAAAAAGGAACGTTACTATGGTAATAGAATGTCTGATGACATGCTGCCGGTTTGAATTATTCAAGATAAATTTGTATTGACTGTTGGTAATAAGTTATTGAGTGTAATGATATAAGAAATTATTGTTAAAACGCAATTATAATCAAACTAGAGCGACGGTCTACGAATATATTGAATGACCCTCGTATTAATTAATTCTATTCTAACTACCTAAAAATAAATAATCGTTAATACATACCCAGCTAAACACAGAAATGAGAGGATAATACAGGGAATGATGATGTTCATAAAGTAGTATTTCACGCGCCTGCGCAACCGGAAATAGAACATCACATCCGGAAATGGTTCACTACAGCAGTTATAAACAACGTCGTTTCTTGTTACCTGAAAGAGAAATAAGACCCTGATAATTCTGGAGACTGGGGAGTGGGGATGGTCAACCTTTTAGGAGATACAAAACAACCTTTTTTTTCTTTAAATCTGTTTTTTTTTTTTTACTTTTTTACTCACTACATGATAGGGAATATTCTCGGATATATAAACTCAGCGTCAATGAAAAGTTACCACCCCATAGACATTCACGTTACACTACTGTGTTAAAAGCCGAACACGACTATGTTTTGACCTTACTGTGTAGTCACAGCTATCCTATTAAACGATATACAAATGCAAACTCTATAAAACTTTTGTACCGATAGGTCATATTGTTTACAAAATACAGAGGCATTTATAAGTGGTAACTTTTTTCAGTGACGCCCAGTATATAAATGATGTTCCTGTCTACAACAGCTGCCACCTCAGTATTGTAAATCATTATGTTGTCTATATAAACATACAGTGATACAATGTCACATAAAGACGTCGTTCTATCTGTGGATACAACCACTGGGAAATAAAATATATCAACAATACAATATCCTACAATGACAGATGAAGGGCATGTTCGTAGCGTCTGTTCCGCACATGTGCGGGATGTTCTACTCCGAACAACTTATGAACAAAACGGAACTGTCCTGCACAGTGTGCCGAATGTTCTACTCCAAACACCTTACGAACAGAACGGAACAGAAAGTAAAATGTTTAAGACGACCAAAATTGTTGTCATATTGGAGAAAAACGTATGCATAATGATATATTTGAATGTGACTGTTTGCCCGCAATGCCCCATAATTGGAAAATAAATTTATTATATTCTATATTATGACACAAGCGACCATTGTTCTTGCTGTAAACACGTGACTGTTCTGGCTGCACCACCTCTGTGGCGGGCACAGAAAGAACATGTTCCGAACAGTGTTCCGGTTTGTTCGTAAGTGTGTTCCACTGTCCGGAATGTGCGGAACAGCGTTACGAATGCGCCCCAACACACAGATCAACATCTCAATAGATAGTGTACAAATCATTCGCGCATGTCTATATTTACAAACTGATATTATTTCTTAAAATTGTAAATGAACTGTGTACATGTACCCAGTTCTAGTGATAATTAGGAGAATGAAAAAGCGATGCTAAAATTGTACGGATCTTTTATAACAAGGGTATTAAAAGCACACCGGCTGCCACCATAATGACACGACACAGAGTTAACAATCACGTGGTCACGATATTGTGTTTTATATGATACCAGGGCTTTTTTCACTATATACGAGGGGCCTATATAAGGCCCCTTCACAATTTCCTATAGGCCCCTAAAGGCCCCTTCACAATTAGAAGTTGTGTCTTGGTTTTTGTGAAATCAACTTCGCCACAAAGTACCAAACAATACAAACATAAATAACAATGATATGTTCCAGTACTTGACTTGATATGAAGTATTGTATCATAGATACATGCATGTTTGGGACAAGTGGACAAAAAATTACTTAACATAATTTTATTTCACAATTGGGTGATTTATCGCGCTTAGTTTTTCACAATTTTGAGAATTTTCGCGCTAAATTTTCACAAAACAAAAGGGCTTGGGCCTCTTCACAATTCAGCGAAAAAAAGCCCTGGATACCAAATGACGTTTGCAACTAAATATTGACCAAGATACGAGGATTTAAAATCACATTTGGCACAAACATATATTAGTATCGTATGTACATTATATCGACGTTTCAATGTAAAAAAAGATAACGAAAAAATTGGACAGGGAAGGCAATGTATTGCGAGACTTCATACGGTCTCTTAAGGTAGTTAAAGCGTCGTTTGTTAAAATGTTATCTGTCAAAGAGCTGTCAGCAACATAGACAAACAAATCTTAGCTATTATGTGTAGAGAATCTTACAAAGTGAAAACAGATATATACATATCTATATGATTGAGTCTCTAAATCCTATATGACAATGTTATACTGTACAAGTGATGGTATACTGATAGCTTTATGGCTGTACTTTGAATAAACTGTACGTGTACAGTACAGACAAAATGAATCGATTCTTGGTCATGTTATAACATCATCCGTACATATCGTCAGAACTAAACGCCGGGAAAATCTGGCTGTACTCTACTGTTGTGACTTTTGTTGGAATTGATAGACATACTTGGTCTGAGACTGAATCTTCATATTTGGTTAACAACCCACCAAATGCCTACGCGGACCAAAATCAGATACACTTGAAAGTAGTCCTGTAAAAACTTTGATTTGGCTGGAAATGGTGGTATGTCTTGACAAATCAGCATTTGAATCATGTAATTGGGTTTAAATGCTTTGTACACATGTATGTGATGTAGTGAAACTGTTAATTTAGAAAAAAATGATATTCTGGCTTAAATATGAAAGTGAAAGTAGGGTTGTGGCTAACGGACTTCGAATCAGTCCGCGCGTGAGAGAAAATATGTTCACGGCGTTGGACGAACCAAATTTTTCTTATAAGATACGCAACCCCCTGTTTTTGTTTTCATTTTCTTGAGGCTATATGCTATTTCTATTGATTGGTGGATTTTGAGAGGTACCCATGGACAAAAATTTGTCTGTTTACATTGAGTTAAAGAACACATTTATTTGGTGATTTGGTACCTTTAACAAGCTCTGTGTAGGTCATCAAGATGCTTCTTACCACCGTTTGTTCTTTAAGATAACATTTTGGTTTGTTTGTTGATTTTATTAAACTGTATTAACCTAAACTTTCCGAACGAATGCCACGGAATATTCTAATGTCTTAGACCACGGAATGTCTCAGGCCACGGAATATTCTAATGTCTCAGGCCACGGAATATTCTAATGTCTCAGGCCACGGAATATTCGAATGTCTCAGGCCACGGAATGTCTCAGGCCACGGAATATTCTAATGTCTCAGGCCACGGAATATTCTAATGTCTCAGGCCACGGAATATTCTAATGTCTCAGGCCACGGAATATCTCAGGCCACGGAATATTCTAATGTCTCAGGCCACGGAATATTCTAATGTCTCAGGCCACGGAATATTCTAATGTCTCAGGCCACGGAATATTCTAATGTCTCAGGCCACGGAATATTCCAATGTCTCAGGCCACGGAATATTCCAATGTCTCAGGCCACGGAATATTCCAATGTCTCAGGCCACGGAATATTCTAATGTCTCAGGCCACGGAATATTCTAATGTCTCAGGCCACGGAATATTCTAATGTCTCAGGCCACGGAATATTCCAATGTCTCAGGCCACGGAATATTCGAATGTCTCAGGCCACGGAATGTCTCAGGCCACGGAATATTCTAATGTCTCAGGCCACGGAATATTCTAATGTCTCAGGCCACGGAATATTCTAATGTCTCAGGCCACGGAATATCTCAGGCCACGGAATATTCTAATGTCTCAGGCCACGGAATATTCTAATGTCTCAGGCCACGGAATATTCTAATGTCTCAGGCCACGGAATATTCTAATGTCTCAGGCCACGGAATATTCTAATGTCTCAGGCCACGGAATATTCAAATGTCTCAGGCCACGGAATATTCCAATGTCTCAGGCCACGGAATATTCCAATGTCTCAGGCCACGGAATATTCCAATGTCTCAGGCCACGGAATATTCTAATGTCTCAGGCCAAGGAATATTCTAATGTCTCAGGCCACGGAATATTCCAATGTCTCAGGCCACGGAATATTCTAATGTCTCAGGCCACGGAATATTCTAATGTCTCAGGCCAGGGAATATTCTGATGTCTCAGGCCACGGAATATTCTAATGTCTCAGGCCACGGAATATTCTAATGTCTCAGGCCACGGAATATTCTAATGTCTCAGGCCACGGAATATTCTAATGTCTCAGGCCACGGAATATTCTAATGTCTCAGGCCACGGAATATTCTAATGTCTCAGGCCACGGAATATTCTAATGTCTCAGGCCATGGAATATTCTAATGTCTCAGGCCACGGATTATTCTAATGTCTCAGCCCTTGGAATAATCTGATGTCTCAGGCCAATCATACATATCACTGTAATGTATAAATGTTTACACTTTGGACTTAAATTACTGACTTTGACATACTCGTAACGACACTTCTAAACATATTGGTATATACTGTATTCATGTATATATACGGAGTGATGTACTAATTTTACAGCGTTTTTAACGAATGGCACATTAAGGCTTCAATAGCATACAGCCAAACACTTTCATGAATATAATTGTTACACAACAGATCTATCACGTGATCAAAGCCAGGTGCGAGTATTTACCTTCGCTTTACAAGAAGCTTCGCATGGAGTTTTGCCCGAGTAAAAAACTACTGTTTTACTTTTAACTTAGCCACTACGATCGTAAAACACGTTTAGAGTTCCGGTTAACTCAGCGTTTTTCTTTTCCTCTCTAGACGAAAACATTAAACCGGATACAAAAAAGGTCCAACATTATGCCTGCGCTTGTTAGACACCAAGCCAATATGGTTACCTGCCAGAATATCGGGTGATCTTGAAGTGTTATGTTTAGATTTTCTGTTCCTTTAACTTTTGCAGTGTATGCACTATTATATAATATATATTTGAGCCAGTCTCCAGGAAAACCTGCTATTTTGACAATAATTTTACGATTTTCCATAGTTTTACAGGAAAATGTTAATTAAGCCAATTGCAAGAAATTATGTTAATATCTTCAGTTTTACGGAAGTTACAGCTGTTTTTGTCAAGTCCCTATTCGAAGATTTTTGTGTGACGTCGCAAACGTCATTCAAATGTTATTCGACGTAACTGAAAAAGTATTTCATAAATACACCATTTGATCAATTCTTGACATAAACCGTTCAAAATAGTACCACATTTTACAAATATGTTCACTTTTCAAAATATATATCAAAATTGAAATTTTTTGTATTCAAAGAAAGGCTACTACTGTTTTAAACAACTATTTCCTCGTTTTTTCAATCCGAGTACTTTTCTGAAATTGGTCATCATAGCAACGAAGTATGTGATTTTGACATAATTCAAAGAAAAAATTTAAAGCTAAGATATAGTACCATATGAGGCAATTACTTAAAATAGAATAAATAGATAAGTATTTTTTTCTTTTAAAGCTTTATCAAAACCTTGTTACATATAGTAATTACATAATGTCAAAATAGCAGTTTTTCCTGGAGACTGGCTCATATATATATTTATATCAGGGCTACGCGCCAATAATGTTCGGGGACAGACCATAGAGAACACTTGTATGTCAGGTAACTCTCGACATATTGCGAGACCGTCTGAAGGATGCCACTAAAGGATGCCAGCGAAGGATACCGCTGAAGTATGTCAGTGAAGGATGTCAGTGATGGGTGTCAGTGAAGGATGTCAGTAAAGGATACCAGTGAATGATGTCAGTGAAGGATGTCAGTGAAGGACACCAATGAAGGATGTCACTAAAGGATGTCAATAAAGGATGTCAGTGAAGGATGTCACTAAAGGATGTCAATGAAGGATGTCAGTGAAGGATGTCACTAAAGGATGTCAATGAAGGATGCCAGTGAAGGATATCAATGAAGGATGCCACTAAAGGATGTCAATGAAGGATGTCAGTGTAGGATGTCAATGAAGAATGTCAGAGAAGAATGTCACTAAAGGATGCCAGTGAAGGATGTCAATGAAGGATGGCAATGAAGGATGTCGCTAAAGAATATCACTAAAGGATGTCAATGAAGGATGCCAGTGAAGGATGTCAATGAAGGATGCCAGTGAAGAAAGTCAATGAAGGATGCCAGTGAAGGAAGTTAATAAAGGATGTCAATGAAGGATGCCAGTGAAGAATGCCAATGTAGTATGTCAGTGAAGGAAGTCAATAAAGGATGTCAATGAAGGATGCCAATGAAGGATGCCAGTGAAGGAAGTCAATAAAGGAAGTCAATAAAGGAATTCAATAAAGGATGTCAATAAAGGATGTCAATGAAGGATGCCAATAAAGGATGCCAATAAAGGATGCCAGTTAAGGATGTCAGTGAAGGATACCAGTGAAGGATGTCATTGAAGGATGCCACTGAATGATGTAAGTGAAGGATTTCAGTGAAGGATGTCAGTGAAGAATGCCAGTGAAGGATGTCAGTGAAGTATGTCAGTGAAGAATGTCAGTGAAGGATGCCACTAAATGATGTCAGTAAAGGATGCCAGTGAAGAATGTCAGTAAAGAATGCCAGTGAAGGATGTCAGTGAAGAATGTCAGTGAAGGATGCCACTTAATGATGTCAGTGAAGTATGCCACTAAATGATGTCAGTGAAGGATGCCAGTGAAGAATGTCAGTGAGGGATGTCACTGAAGGATGCCAGTGAAGGATGTAACATACCTTGATACCAATGAGTTTCCATTCACCATTATCCACATAGTTGGATAGATCGATAGTTTCTGATCGTTTATGTACATCTACCTGGTAGCCATTGTACGCCCAGGATCCTAACTTTAAGTAACATACCTGTACATACAAATATACAATCAAAAATATGTTACACATCTCAAAAACATCACACAAAACCTCCCTACAAATATCTCCACCACCCTCACACTATGTATAGGTTAGAGTTTATTAAATGTTTTCTTCAAAGATTTAAACCTTATCAAGCGAAAGCGAAGCGTGGTATATACTTCCCTTTCTGACTTAATAATTATTATCTTTTTTTATAATCTTGAAGAAAACGTTTTAAACTCTAACCGACTTAGTGTTTGCCCCACCCTCAATTGCTAAAACCACAAGAAATAGGATAAATTGTCTTACATATACTGTTTACATATAACTATCCATCACACTATATTGCTTTGAAATATATTATTTATTGAACTATTGCATAACGTAACTAAATTAAAGACTGTTCATGTATCTTGGCGTTGTTCTTATTATTGTTCTTATCAGTGTTGATTATATAGACGAGTGGACAAAATGATATGACACGAGTCAGTGACGGATCAATGCATGGATTGGCTAACGTCACGTCAAGCTCATTTAAATATTTATTGCACAGTCTGGGAGTGCCGAACGATATTTACGGCACGGCTTTACGGCACTCCTGGACCGCGGGTTATGTGATAAATTGAGTTTATTGTACATACTACCACTATACGATTACATTGGAGACCACCACAATACTATACACAGCACCGGTTATAATATAACAGTGAATGTAACCACTCAGGTCTAACCGACTGAGTGGGTACAAACACCAACAATACTTATACCGAATCAGAAACATACATAAGTAACATTCATTTGGGTAAGTTGCCCCTATAGGACTTTCGGTGTCGACGTTTAAAGACGACATACGGATAAAACAACATGTACTGTACAGTCCAGTTAGGATATTGTGACAGTGATGTTGCAGTTTATGTGTACGCAAAAAAAGATTAAAACCATTGTCTAAACACGTAGAGCGAATATAACATGTTAGTTCAGCATTGAAATTATAGTTGTTTGTACAGTATAAGCCTTTATAATTGGTTTTACACCGTTATAGTGGACTCGACCTCTGCGTCACTGGATTATTACCTAACTGGACTATTCCTGGTAAAACAACATGTACTTTACCTGATCATCGAAGGGGAAGAATGTTATATCTATTTTACAAGAACTGCGGAATCTCACCACAGGACCCCAGAATACACGTCCATTGTTATACACCATAGCTAAACTTGGCATGTATCCGGAAGTATAGTCATCGACACTGTAATACAATATGTACAGTTATAAAATAATTATCATATACTGGTACATGACATAATACAAATAGTGTACAGGTATAAAGTACATCTGATAATTTATCTAAATTGTACCTCCTCATTACCACACCGTGCAACGCGTGGCGTCCGATGCAGCTTTGTCGGTCACAAGCTATGTACAACTCTAACTAATGCTAAGGTCACATTTGCTCTACGAGCTCATTAAGAGCTCCGTACAAGTTGATTTTGACTAACTCGCACGGCTTCCGTACGGAAATCGAAGTAACGTACGATAATCGTACGGATTTTCTTAACTCGTACGAGCATCGTGCGGATATTGTACGAGTGCTTCTCAATAGAACTCTATATGCAAAAAATCGTTAGAATTACTAGGATGTCGTGTTTGGTATTTTTATATGTATTTCGTGGAATTTGAGAGTGATCACTTATGGATACAGTTGAAACGAAGAATAAACAATGTGTACATACAATAAGTTCCCTCAAAACCGGACCTTATCCGGACCAGGTGGACAGTCCGGTTTTCTGAGAGTCGCAGCTCACTGGGCTTTGCATAATGTACAGATATTCATTTGAAATTGCAGCGAACGCCCTTAAAACATATTTCAGTTTTGTGAAGTTTGCAAGCGTTCGACATTTTCTCATTTCTCGACTTAGTTCGTGGTTTTGAAATTTTTTTAAACATTGGAAATAAACTTCAATCCCTTACCAATAGATGTGTCGAGTCCGTATCGGGGACATGTACCTTTATTGTGATGATTGTGTAGCTAGCGGTAGGTAGACACGTACCTGCATGGCCTGGCAATCTAACAAGGATTGTTACTTTATCGGTTGCTATTACTTGACAATATAGTATACTTAGACAGTCAAACTTGTCTGAAATGACCACAATTTAATTGGAACTTAAAACTAACTGACCTATTGTATAAGACTATGTCCGGTAACCAGAGACGTCTGCATGGTATCCTGATATTGTCTGTACCCTCATAATCCTCGGCGTTCCATACCATCTTCTCATCATGCCATTCCTAGAATCATACAGTTAAATCTCAAACAGGCATACAGATGGATACAGTACCATCCCTGTCAGATCTCTAACAGGCATATATATTGATACAGTTTCATCACTGTCAGAACTCTAACAGGCATACAAATTGATACAGTATCATATGTGACAGGTCTCTAACAGTCATGCAGATTGATACAGTATGATCTCTGTCAGATCTCTAACAGGCATACATATGGATACAGTACCATCTCTGTCATCTCTCTGACAGTCGTACAAATTGATACAGTTTCATCTCCGTCAGATCTCTAACCATCATACAGATTGATACAGTACCATGCCTGTCAGATCTCTAACAGTCATACAGATTAATACAGTATCAGCCCTGTCACATCTCTAACAATCATACAGATGGATACAGTATCGTCTATGTCAGATCTCTAACAGTCATATAGATTGATACAGCATTATCCCTGTCAGCTCTCTAACAGTCATACAGATGGATATTTTATCATCCGTGTCAGAACCCTAACAGACATACATATTGATACAGTATCATCTCTGTCAGATTTCTAACAGGCATACAAATTGATACTGTATCATCCCTATCAGATCTCTAACAGTCATACAGATGGATAAGTATTATCTGTGTCAGATCTCTAACAGTCATACAGATTGATACAGTACCATCTTTGTCAGCTTTCTAACAGTCATACAGATTAATACAGTATCATCCCTGTCACATCTCTAACAATCATACAGATGGATACAGTACCGTCTATGTCAGATCTCTAACAGTCATACAGATGGATACAGTATCATCCCTGTCAGATCTCTAACAGTCTAACAGATTGATACAGTATCATATGTGTTAGATTTCTAACAGTCATACAGATTAATACAGTACCAAATATGTCAAATCTCTAACAGACATACAGATAGATACAGTACCATCTTTGTCAGATTTCTAACAATCATACATATGGATACAGTACCGTCTATGTCAGATCTCTAACAGTCATATAGATTGATACAGCATTATCCCTGTCAGCTCTCTAACAGTCATTAAGATGGATATTGTATCATCCCTCTCAGATCTCTAATAGGCATACAAATTGATACTGTATCATCCCTGTCAGATCTCTAACAGGCACACAGATGGATAAGTATTATCTGTGTCAGATCTCTAACATGCATACAGATTGATACAGTACTAAATCTGTAAGATCTCTAACAGACATACAGATAGATACAGTACCATCTTTGTCAGATTTCTAACAATCATACAGATGGATACAGTACCGTCTATGTCAGATCTCTAACAGTCATATAGATTGATACAGCATTATCCCTGTCAGCTCTCTAACAGTCATACAGATGGATACTGTATCATCCCTGTCAGATCTCTAACAAGCATACAGATTGATACTGTATCATCCCTGTCAGATCTCTAACAGGCATACATATGGATAAGTATTATCTGTGTCAGATCTCTAACAGTCATACAGATTGATACATTACCAAATCTGTAAATCTCTAACAGACAGTACCATCTGATTGATACGGTATCATCCCTGTCAGATCTCTAACAGGCATACAGATGGATAAGAATTATCTGTGTCAGATCTCTAACAGTCATACAGATTGATACAGTAATATCTCTGTCAGATCTCTAACAGGCATACAGATAGATAAGTATTATCTGTGTCAGATCTCTGACAGTCATACAGATCGATAAGTATTATCTGTGTCAGATCCCTGACAATCATATATATAGACAGCCTGATAAACATGATAGAGAAATAGGAAACCTTTTCAAATTTATTTCAAAAAATGATAAAAACATGGTATCAGTTTTATTCCAACCAGGTAGTTGTATTAGAATACAACTATGTGTTCCAACATAATGCTGTCACCCTGTCACCCTGTCACCCTGTCGTATTCAGAAAACGCGACTGATAAACAAGATAAACATGTTTTATCGTTTGAAACAACCTCTATACATTGTGTACGAATATTTATTTAATGCTAAGCGATGAGATATGGAGTTCTATGAGTGAAATAAAACCTATATCAGTCACTGGTTATCACCTACAATGTGACTGATGTAAGCTCCGCCCCCTCACAGGGACTACTTGAATTTTACCAAAAACTCAAAACTAAACTTTCCGTAACTTTTTTATTACTGAACGGAAACATGGTCATGTGGGGGGTCATATTCTTAGACCATTTCCTACAAGTTGATGTGTGATTTGATGCAAAATACTCAAACAAGACCTTTTCACATTATCGTGGTAATTTAGCATTAAATAAATAGAATGTGTGTTTGTTTTCATTGAATGTGGTTAATATCTCATCTTGTAGTGATAAAATTACGCGCTCTTGAAAATATTGAATTTTATCACTACACGATGAGATATAAACCATATTCAATCAAAACAAACAAATGTCCTCTATGTATATGATGGAGAAAACATGGAGACCCTGCTTTCTATGTAAGGGAATAATGCTTATCTATGATACCATAAGATCAGTGAAGAGTTGCTGCTTGTTATGAGAGACTATTCTGTTATACAGCCTGCTCTCTGATATGTCGATAAACAAATGAATGGATGGTTGTCTTGCATTTTTGCATACACTCTAGAAAGCAGGAATCATATTACAAGAGAAACATCCAATCATTGTGTGGCCATCAAATTTGTAAACTCTCAATTTGAGTTCAATTTCTGCTGTAATTATTATGTCACTTATCCGTGATGAGATTATTTTATGCGTGGTCACACTCGAAGAAGGACTTATAGCTAACAGCAAATATCTAAAGTTGAAACACGAGGTATGTCTCTGATTTGGGCACAATTTCAGTTTCGTGCTATGATTTCTATTTGAAGTGACTCAGGAAATCAGAATATTGTGGACGAGGGTTGTTCTATTTGAAATGACTCAGGAAATCAGAATTTTGTGGACGAGGGTTGTTCTATTTGAAAAGGCTAAGGGAATCAGAATAATGTTATCGAGGGTTGTTCTATTTGAAATGACTCAGGAAATCAGAATTTTGTGGACGAGGGTTGTTCTATTTGAAAAGGCTAAGGGAATCAGAATAATGTTATCGAGGGTTGTTCTATTTGAAATGACTCAGAAAATCAGAATATTGTGGACAATGGTTGTTCTATTTGAAATGACTCAGGAAATCAGAATTTTGTGGACGAGGGTTGTTCTATTTGAAATGACTCAGTATATTAGCATATAGCGGACAAGGGTTGTTCTATTTGAAATGACTCAGTATATTAGCATATAGTGGACAAGGGTTGTTCTATTTGAAATGACTCAGTATATCATCATAAAGCGGACAATGGTTGTTCTATTTGAAATGACTCAGGATATAAGCATAAATTATAGCGGACAAGGGTTATTCTATTTGAAATGACTCAGGAAATCAGAACATTGTTGACGAGGGTTGTTCTATTTGAAATGACTCAGAAAATCAGAATATTGTGGACGAGGGTTGTTCTATTTGAAATGACTCAGGAAATCAGAACATTGTTGACGAGGGTTGTTCTATTTGAAATGACTCAGTATATTAGCATATAGCGGACAAGGGTTGTTCTATTTGAAATGACTCAAGAAATCAGAATATTGTGGACAATGGTTGTTCTATTTGAAATGACTCAGGAAATCATAATATTGCGGGCGAGGGTTGTTTTATTTGAAATGACTCAGGAAATCAGAATATTGTTGAAGGGGGTTGTTCTATTTGAAATGACTCAGGATATCAGAATATCGTGGACGAGGGTTGTTCAAGTAACTTTTATAAAATATATACATATGTACATGTATTTCCTATTACTTTCAAATACAATCTGACAGTAAATGCACTGACTATGTGCACATAATGACATGAATGTTTATAGGTTACAAATGTTAACACAATTTATGCCCGCATAAAACAACCGCATGACATGATTTATATATGAGATCGGACAGGGAAGGCAGCACAGAAACCGCACAGCATGAACGGCACAAAAACATACACACAAGAAAAGCCAATTCACAGACCACAGGTTCAAGCCACAATGACCATTACGCGGCGAAGCACACATGAGTGAAATATCGAACTACCGATATCCCTAGCAGTATAATAAGGCCGTAAAATATAAAACTTAAATCTGTGAGAATACTAACCACTTCTAGCCATACATTGGTCGTTAGTACTTGATTCTTCTCGTCCTGAAATATATACAATAAGTCAATAACAATTGCAAGCAATACAGAAGTCTCTTACCGGTTTGAAGCCATTTTCAATGTTTCTGTTGCCATAGCAACCACAATTGTTGTCGGAATCAAAATATTTATAGACGTGCATAATTCACCTATTGCCTTCTATCCACACACCAATATTCAGAAACCGAACCTGGGAACTGTTTCAGTTATGTCAGGATCCAGATTTTTTGACGGACGGACGGACAGATGGAGGGCAAACCTATAGTCCCCTCCGGTCTAAAACCGGTAGAGGACTAATAAAAACACTTAATTCAAGTTTAAACCTTATAATGCATAATTTCAGTTAGTTTGGCCAAACGTTTTTTCGCTAACTATAGCACAGAGAATTTGACATGATCCTGACCTTTATGAATAAATATATTACAAGGTTCATGCGTTGAATATATACATTTACGCTAGCAAATTGTGCAATATCGGACCTTTAGATTTGTGTTGTTATTACACATCGAGCGTCTTCGTGATACTTTCCGCTTATGAACACATACTACTGGGATAATAAATATCGACAATATATCAGCCGTTAAATTATGCTAATTGAAGGTCGAGAGTCGTGTCAAATTCTCTGGAATACATATTATCAGAGAATGTTTAACATGACCTCTGTGTCGCTCACGTGACTCCTGTGTTGACAGGTTGCTATTATACTATGTCTGATTTAACGACATGTTGCTATACAAGTATATAGATGTATTGAAAGAAGTATGGCACCAGCACAATAAAAGACTCCAGATTGCTTCATACAATACATATACAATACAAGCTGTATAGCATAGATCTACAGAGCTAAACTCCACAACAAAACAAGATTGTATATTACATGTCGAGGTCGATGATGATAGAAGTTGATTATTGAACCTTTAGTCGGTTAGGTTTTCAATCAAATACATGTAGATGTACTGTTACACTGTTTGACAACTGTTGGCCGCTCTCGTTCCATGCCAAAATCCAAACATACTTTGTTACAAGCATGTGCATTAATAGTATGTGACGATGTTACATGAAGGCCTATTCGATTGATATCTGCATTTCAATTCCGCGAAATTATATACATATTTAAGTGGTTAAAATTATCAGAGATAATTCAATATTTCCCGCCTTATACCTAATGTACCGTAGTGACAGCGACCATATCAGCGTCATTTGAGCAAAGTTTTTTTGGAATTGTTTCGGTGGCGCAGTCGGTATGGTCGCGGTCACTTCAGTGCTAGGCGCTGTCGCCGCTGAGGTCGTGGGGTCGAATCCCACTCACGCCGATTGTGGGTTCATGTACGATTTTTAAATAAATTATATCATGGCTACGGCATTTACATTGATGTTAACTGAGGCGGTGTGGCTAAATCCGATGATAATTGATGGGGTGTGTCTTAATTTTCAAAGGAATGAGTGCAATTACTACAGTGCAGGATAATATTATCCTGCACTGTATATATTCAACTTCATTGTACTTTACTTCGGTCAACGAGACCTCTATCGATTTTCGTGGTTGAGTTGTATTGGAGCCCACAACTTTAAAATCACAACACCGTGCTATTGATTTTCATTGGACATGTTAATCGGTCAGCATTGTAAAATATTTGGACACGCCTTATGTTTACAAAGTGACAGCCAATGATATAAGTTAGAAAGAAAAACGTAACGCTAGGTTGTTTATTTTGTCTCGGGATACACCCTCGACAAAATAAGACAACCTCGCATTTGCGTTTTCTTTCTATAACTTATGTATAGGCACGTTAGAATTCTTAGTTTCAACCGTGTACTTTTCTACAGTGTAATTTGTTCTTGTGCAGTGGTAACGTACATATTAAAATACGTCATTTGAAGGACTTTGTTTATACGATAACATCAAGGAAGCATAATTACATTATTGGAGGCACGTGTGTATTTGGACACTCTTTTCAAGTTTTCTTTTCACTTAAATCGCAGATTTTCCCAACTCATAATAAAGTTTTATGATTCGAGTTTGGAAATACTCTAATTTATGACGTCATCGATGACGTCATAACGTCACTTTGACGACACAATGCCAAATACTTTTTACATTTCAGCAGAATTTTCTATTTATTACCTTTCCAGCAATACCAAATTTATATGTGTAAGTAAAGAAATAGTTAAGTTATACGCATTTACTTATGTGTGGAATTAATGGATCACCCTATATATACAGTATCATGCACTATCCCACAAAGCTACCAGTTAACGCCCAAGGACGTCACCCACGTGGAATGTTCATGGTATAGTCCAGTCAGTGTAAGAATACAGTGATACAGCTGTCGGTCCACTATTACAGTGTAAAACCAATTATAAAGGCTTAAACACACAGCCATAATTTCAATGCTAAACTAACAAACTATATTCGCACTTCCTTTTAAGACAATGGTTGTAATCTTCTGTGTACACATTAATAGATACGTCACTGTCACATATCCTAACTGGATTTTACTGACAGTATACCATTCTTCATAGGAGGCGGCCGGGAAAATTCCCATGAACGATTACATGCGAAAACACGTGATTTTTTGTTGTAGTTTTGCATTGGCTATGGCCTATATTTTTTGACAGACCGGGTGCAGAATAACGATTCGGTAGACTGAATTTCACGTCCCACTTCCGGTAGAAGCAAGTTGTTGCTCAAGATTTGAGAACCAATCTTGTTTGATTTACTTTTTTCAAATATGAAATATAAATACAGTTCCACTCTTTTAATAACGTTTCAGCATATAAGCCTGATTTTAATCATGAAAATAATGGAAAAAATACATATCTTATTTAATCCAACATAAAAAACAATATGGCGCCAAATTGTGAATATGTTGAATTGAAATATAAGTAGCAAATAAAAGACGAGTGTAAACTATAAAACATATTTATAGGGCATATCTGTGCAACCCGTCACCTAGATCGGAAAATATTATTTTCTAAGTGTTTGTTCGCCTGGTCTCTAGTGTGGTGCTCCCTGACAGCCAGAGGCTAGATCTATAGTCACTGTGGAGCTAACATATTCCTTAGTCATTTTTTCCTTTGCCTGATTAACCAAAAACCTGATGAGAAATCTGGATGCAGTGCATTTGTTCATATTATTGTATAACATCGCAGAGAAACGTTAAAGTGTTTGATATCGTATGTTACGGTGTAATAATAAAGATAAATGTCAACAAAAACACGCGTTGAAATTAATTAACTTGTAATATCAACGTTTCGTAGTTTTGCCTTCATCATGAAATACAACCATCAACTTTTTTATACGGTGTAATAATAACAATAATAAACGATAACATGATAACTATAATACAGAGCGATAAACAACATTTATAGTTCGATGATAAAACACAATTTGTGATTCAAAATGAATTTCATCTTCAATTTAAAATCCTTATAGCAATATTTTATCCTCATAATTTACATAAAACCACCGACAGATATAGTCTGAGAACATGTTCTAGTTTAATCTAATTGATTAACGATCTGACATCGTTGTTTTCAATTCCCCCCTGGAACTATTTCATCCTTTTGAACGTTTTCTCAAATATTTCCCGACAGTGTATACTCATGACTTTGAATCAATTCCTGCATGTTATTTGATGATATTTGAACAATCATATTGCTTGTTGACATCTAGTCTGCCATTACATTAGTTTTGTCAAAATGTTAACATATTTTCAAATATTGTTAAAAGAACATCATGTTTATTTGAAGTACGAACATGTAGTGTGATTTTAAAGGTGCTGCCTCACAGGTCAGACTAAAAAATTCGTATGACTTTATTTTCCAAACTAAACAATTATTAATGCAATAGAAAGCCACTGACGGTTGCTTTTTGAAAGATTTGGTGGAAATAAGCAATTTAAACCATTCTCGATATCGCACACTCAGGATTGTTTTCCTTTTAAAAATAGCACATAGTTTCCTTCCAACATGCTTTGTGAATTATGTAATTCACACGTGATCGAACTGCAACATAAACAAACTACTGCATAAACATTAGTGGGGTATTTGGTTCGTTTCCTATTAATTTTCATTGAATGAGAACAAATTTCAGGCAATTTAAGTGATAGTAGTGCAAATTCTATAAATTTTAGATGTAAACATACTTAGTAACTACATAATGTCAATGTTTTGCTTATTATTTAGGTTGTCAGTCTGGTAGTTTATGGGATATACAGGTAACTATACCAAAATTACCCGAATATTTGACATTTTTATTTTATTTTTTCAATACACCAATATGTGAGGCAGCAACTTTAAGCGTTATTATGTTGATACATGCACGTATTAAGCTGTCCCGCTAGGTCCGTTCAAACTGGTGGGACGTTTTGGGCAAGTTTTAAATATGCAATCCGGTCATATGGTTCGTTTTGGTCCGTGTCCGTTTCTTCTTCGTACTTTGGCTCCGTGCCTTGTCCATTTATTTCTGTTACTTTTTCGGTAAATACGTTACTTGTCAAGCGATGTGTGTTCTATCCGATGAAAGTTTTGAACATGTTAACAACTTGCCAGCGGACAGAGTGGTCGGAACATCCGGTGTACTATAGCTATGCTTTGTGGTCGGAACTCGTGCGTTCCTTGTCTTTTATAAGCGGATTTAGCTCAGTGGTTACGCACTGGGCTGTCAATCCAGAGGTCGTGGGTTCAATCCCTGGCATCGGAACTTGACATTTCTGAAATATTTATAATATTTCCAGCTATATCTGGCCGTGTGGTCTGCAAAGTATCTGGAAGTGCCAGGAAGCTGTGTATCGGTGCTATACACCGGGCTAATTAAAGAACCAGGCTGTCTATTCGAAATAAGAGCTAGGCGCACCTCTGCAGCGCCGGACATGCCTGTATCTAATGTTTCTCTCTCCCTTCAGGGGCTTTCTCTCAGTCTACCCCTCTGGTCAGATCATGCTGTATCTGCACTGGTAGAGGATGCACCTGTGCCCTTGTGGCTGCAACATGGGTAAAGTGCCTTTGAACGTGCGTTCGCATGAAAAGGGTGCTATATAAATCTGGTATATTTTATATTTTATTTGTCCGGTTGATGTCCGGCAGATAAACGGCTGACAAGCGGACAGTTTGTCTGTTGCTCGTGCGTTACAGTTCCATTATGTATCCGGTATCCGTTAGATGGGCGTTTTGTTACAATCCAGACGCCAGACTATAAATATATAGTATTTCTCTCAAATTATACAGATTTCAAGTAATAAACGATAAATGATATCACTGCGGCGTAAGTTACTTCATATGAATCATGTAATTTTATATTTCTAGCAACGGAACCGCTGTATCATTTCTTAATTTGTAAGACTTGTTGCGAGCAAAGACACATGTAACTTCCGGTGGCTGTATGACTTATTAAGAGACTATACAATTCAACGTGTATGACTTATTGCAATAACCGAATGTTTACTCATTTATACACTGTGGGAATTAGCACACGTTATTGGCTGATTGCTTGGGAGGACAAAGTAGGGAGGTCATAATATACAATTATACTCTTACGTAAACATATACATATCGTAATACAATATGTGACAAATAATTTACTTTGTGTACATTAGCGCGCGTGTCGTCTAATCTGGCGACCCGGGTTTCAATCCGGGTTGAGGCACACATATGCCTGCCATATTTCAGCAGAAAGCTGACTGTCAAATAAAGGTTATGCTAGGTATTTTTGTACATGCCTACATGGTACATGGTGTAAATGTTAAATGTCTGGTGATCATTAACCCTCGTAAGGTTAATACACCGTCTATATGTTGTTGGCAGTGTTTCGCATGTAACGAACACTATAAACTACGAGTATCAAGTTACAGACAGACACTATTAAAGCTAGCCCTTAAATTATATTAAAGGGATTCCCAAACGCAATACTGAACGTGATGTTAAGGGTAAATTTATCGGCGACGAGCCAGTCTTGGTTTATTGACGGTTTTATGGACCAGACAATTTTTTGTTTAACAAACCAAGACGTAACTAGTTTCGGTTTACTTAGCGGTCTTAATCCAGTTTGTCAAACTGTCCATTTTGGCATCAAACTGTCCATTTTGGCAAAAATGTTGGAACAAAGTTTATTTGCATTTTTAAAAAAAGTCTTAATATTTCATAACTTTTACATTAAAGGTGCTGCCTCACGTATTGCAAAAATGAAATAAAATTGTCAAATAACGCGTAATTTTGGTATAGTTGCCTGTATATGCCATAAACAACCACATTGACATTTAAAGTAAATTGCGAAACATCGGCATTTTGTAGTTTTTTAGTATTTTACAACCAAAATTCTATAGGGTATTAATACACATGGGTTTTACACAACTATCACTTAAATTGCCTGAAATTTGTTTGCATTTGACGAAAACGAATTGCAAAATGATCCAAATACCGCACTGATTTATACGCAGTCGTTTTTAGACGTTACATTCGATCACGTGTGAATTACACAATTTACGAAGCTTGTTGGAAGGAAACCCTGCACTATGTTTAAAAGGTAAAATACCGAGAGTGCAATAAATTGCTTATTTGCCATAAATCGTTCGTAAAGCAACCGTCAATGGTTTTCTATGTTCGGTAGGAAAATTACGTCATATAAAAATTTTAGCCTGATTTGTGAGGCAGCACCTTTAAGAAATTGCTGACTAACTAAATAGTATTACAAATCACTACTAGTTTTATTAGAAAACAATGAATTGTTTTGTCACAATTTTGTGCAAGAAAGAAATTCCAAAATCTTAATTTTCTTAATACATTGTATATGAAAAAAAACTTGATTTATGCACCAGTTAGCTACCGAAAAAGGTTAACATACTTCATTTTTAACTCCCTTGATTATTTCAGAGTATCTAATACACAATTGTACATCATTCAATTAGAACATCAGCATATTGGCTACACGAATGATAATATATATAATGCCTATATTTAGCCATGCCAACCTATTGAAATAAATACAAAAAACCATTGGCAATGAAGCAAGCTATCAGGGGTGTCAATTTTCCTGATTTATCCGGAATACCGTATTTATCATCCCTGAAAGAGCAATGGCTTCTGACCAAAATAAAATATATTTGATGAAAGTATCTCAAGAAATGGCAAAATTATTGTAAAAACAATATGCTCTTTAGGATTTTCTTTAATCAAAACTGAGTTAATTATGGAAACAATGTCATTGAATGTCTTGTTTGGCAAAAATGGTCGTCTGCATATGATTTTCCTGATATTTAATTTAGCCCTGTTGACACCCCTGAAGGTATGTTAAACCCAAAACACAAACACCATTGGGTAACCATTTACGCACATTGCTCTGTTCATGACCACAGCTCTCCTGTAAAAAAAATACGAACCGAGCCATTTCTAGCTTTTTCAAAAGCTATCATTGTTGAACTTATTTTGCCCCTATACTACTTACGCGGGAAATGCGGTGTTCCGTTTATCGTCATATTTCATACAAATCATGGTATGTAGAACAGGCGGCATTATAGAGGCTTACAAGCTTAAGCAACTGTTGTCTCTTTTTATAAAAAAAAGTAATTATTGGTATGATTACAAAGTTACAATTGAATAGATCAAGTTTTGAATACTGAACGTTTCTATTTCTGACGTCATATAAATAGGATTCATGTATGACAAAAAATACTCAAAATCTCATTCATGTTAAATACCCAATTAGCGTAGTATGCAAATGAGCACGCGGATATGCAAATGGGGTCTTATTTGATCATTTTACCGTCGGAGCAAAGGCTTACTGTAAGATTGTAGTGTGATAGCCACGTAGAGCATTCGATGATTGATACCAATGTGACAGCAAATACACACACACTTTTTAGTATGTCCGCCGTGGAATACACACACAGCACTTAGTATGTCCGACATGGACAGCAAATACACACACAGCACTTAGTATGTCCGACATGGACAGCAAATACACGCACCGTACTTAGTATGTCCGACATGGACAGCAAATACACGCACCGTACTTAGTATGTCCGACATGGACAGCAAATACACACACAGCACTTAGTATGTCCGACATGGACAGCAAATACACGCACCGTACTTAGTATGTCCGACATGGACAGCAAATACACGCACCGTACTTAGTATGTCCGACATGGACAGCAAATACACACACGGTACTTAGTATGTCCGACATGGACAGCAAATACACACACAGCACTTAGTATGTCCGACATGGACAGCAAATACACACACCGCACTTAGTATGTCCGACATGGACAGCAAATACACACACCGCACTTAGTATGTCCGACATGGACAGCAAATACACACACAACACTAAGTATGTCCGACATGGACAGCAAATACACACACAGCACTAAGTATGTCCGACATGGACAGCAAATACACACACAGCACTTAGTATGTCCGACATGGACAGCAAATACACACACTGCACTTAGTATGTCCGACATGGACAGCAAATACACACACCGTACTTAGTATACCCGACATGGACAGCAAATACACACACCGTACTTAGTATGTCCGACATGGACAGCAAATACACACACAGCACTTAGTATGTCCGACATGGACAGCAAATACACACACCGCACTTAGTATGTCCGACATGGACAGCAAATACACACACCGCACTTAGTATGTCCGACATGGACAGCAAATACACACACAACACTAAGTATGTCCGACATGGACAGCAAATACACACACAGCACTAAGTATGTCCGACATGGACAGCAAATACACACACTGCACTTAGTATGTCCGACATGGACAGCAAATACACACACCGTACTTAGTATACCCGACATGGACAGCAAATACACACACCGTACTTAGTATACCCGACATGGACAGCAAATACACACACCGCACTTAGTATGTCCGACGTGGACAGCAAATACACACACCGCACTAAGTATGTCCGACATGGACAGCAACTACACACACCGCACTTAGTATGTCCGACATGGACAGCAAATACACACACAGCACTTAGTATGGCCGACATGGACAGCAAATACACACACTGCACTTAGTATGTCCGACATGGACAGCAAATACACACACCGTACTTAGTATACCCGACATGGACAGCAAATACACACACCGTACTTAGTATACCCGACATGGACAGCAAATACACACACAGCACTAAGTATGTCCGACATGGACAGCAAATACACGCACCGTACTTAGTAGGGCCGACATGGACAGCAAATACACACACCGCACTTAGTATGTCCGACGTGGACAGCAAATACACGCAGCGTACTTAGTATGGCCGACATGGACAGCAAATACACACACCGTACTTAGTATACCCGACATGGACAGCAAATACACGCACCGTACTTAATATGTCCGACATGGACAGCAAATACACACACAGCACTTAGTATGTCCGACATGGACAGCAAATACACACACCGCACTTAGTATGTCCGACATGGACAGCAAATACAAACACCGTACTTAGTATGGCCGACATGGACAGCAAATACACACACCGCACTTAGTATGGCCGACATGGACAGCAAATACACACACCGCACTTAGTATGTCCGACGTGGACAGCAAATACATACAGCGTACTTAGTATGTCCGACATGGACAGCAAATACACACACCGCACTTAGTATGTCCGACATGGACAGCAAATACACACACCGTACTTAGTATGTCCGACATGGACAGCAAATACACACACCGCACTTAGTATGTCCGACATGGACAGCAAATACACACACAGCACTTAGTATGTCCGACATGGACAGCAAATACACACACCGCACTTAGTATGTCCGACATGGACAGCAAATACACACACCGCACTTAGTATGTCCGACATGGACAGCAAATACACACACAACACTAAGTATGTCCGACATGGACAGCAAATACACACACAGCACTAAGTATGTCCGACATGGACAGCAAATACACACACCGCACTTAGTATGTCCGACATGGACAGCAAATACACACACAGCACTAAGTATGTCCGACATGGACAGCAAATACACACACAGCACTTAGTATGTCCGACATGGACAGCAAATACACACACTGCACTTAGTATGTCCGACATGGACAGCAAATACACACACCGTACTTAGTATACCCGACATGGACAGCAAATACACACACCGTACTTAGTATACCCGACATGGACAGCAAATACACACACAGCACTAAGTATGTCCGACATGGACAGCAAATACACGCACCGTACTTAGTATGGCCGACATGGACAGCAAATACACACACCGCACTTAGTATGTCCGACGTGGACAGCAAATACACGCAGCGTACTTAGTATGGCCGACATGGACAGCAAATACACACACCGCACTTAGTATGTCCGACATGGACAGCAAATACACGCACCGTACTTAGTATGTCCGACATGGACAGCAAATACACACACCGTACTTAGTATGTCCGACATGGACAGCAAATACATACACCGTACTTAGTATGTCCGACATGGACAGCAAATACATACACCGTACTTAGTATGTCCGACATGGACAGCAAATACACACACCGCACTTAGTATGGCCGACATGGACAGCAAATACACACAGCGTACTTAGTATGTCCGACATGGACAGCAAATACATACACCGTACTTAGTATGTCCGACATGGACAGCAAATACACACAGCGTACTTAGTATGTCCGACATGGACAGCAAATACATACACCGTACTTAGTATGTCCGACATGGACAGCAAATACACGCACCGTACTTAGTATACCCGACATGGACAGCAAATACACACACCACACTTAGTATGGCCGACATGGACAGCAAATACACGCACCGTACTTAGTATGGCCGACATGGACAGCAAATACACGCACCGTACTTAGTATACCCGACATGGACAGCAAATACACGCACCGTACTTAATATGTCCGACATGGACAGCAAATACACACACAGCACTTAGTATGTCCGACATGGACAGCAAATACACACACCGTACTTAGTATGTCCGACATGGACAGCAAATACATACACTGCACTTAGTATGTCCGACATGGACAGCAAATACACACACCGCACTTAGTATGTCCGACATGGAGAGAATGATATTTACCACCGTAACACACCCACACGGCAGATGTGGTAGCTACATCCTGTATACGGTTATCCATCGTAACACACACCCACACGTTAGATCACCATTCACTACACATTGTGGTAGCTACATCCTGTGTACAGTTATCCACCGTGATACACCCACACAGCAGATCACCATTCACTACACATTGTGGTAGTTACATCCGGTGTACGGTTAACCACCGTTATACATCCACACGGTAGATCACCGTTCACTAAACGTTGTGGTAGCTACATCCTGTGTACAGTTAACTACCGTTATACATCCACACGGTAGATCACCGTTCACTGAACGTTGTGGTAGCTACATCCTGTGTACGGTTATCCACCGTAACACACACACACGACAGATCACCGCTCACTACACATTGTGGTAGCTACATCCTGTGTACAGTTATCCACCGTAACACACACACACGACAGATCACCGCTCACTACACATTGTGGTAGCTACATCCTGTGTACAGTTATCCACCGTAACACACACACACGACAGATCACCGCTCACTACACATTGTGGTAGCTACATCCGGTGAACGGTTCACCACCGTGACTTGCAGAGTGTCCAACGTCAACAAAACATTGTAATCATCCGATATTTAGACATAAGATAGTTTTATTGTTTGTGCAATCATAAACTCATTAAGTTATCTTGCGTGATTATAAAATAATTAATATCTATTTCCGGTAGCAGCGGAAACACAGTATGAGGAAATCAATGTAGTCAATGGGAATAGATTGTAGCTTCTGAATAATCTCCAGATATCAATAACACCAAACATCTACATAAACATCACTATCACAGTCTCCTATACTTTATATAATATAAATACAGATTTTTTTTTAAAAAACGCCGAGCATAGCCTTTATTTGCCAGTCAGCTTTATGCTGAAATATGGCAGGCATATATGTGTGCCCCCACCCGGATTTGAACCCGGGTCGCCAGATTAGACGGCAAGCGCGCTAACCATTGAGCTACGAAATACAAACGCATAAATCGAGCTTGTGGATGCTACAATAGCGTTAACGCATGCTTTTTCGTGATGTAACATCTGTAGAGTCCCAGATACATTGTCCCGGGGATGAGGGAAGCGAGTTGTACAAAGGCCAAACTTCTAGTTTTTTTAAACCCAGCTTTAAGATTTCGGCAATATGATGAAAGGGAAAAACGGAAAAAGGAAACGCGGAAGACCGAAAATAACATGGAGGCGCACTGTGGAAGCGGAACTAAGAAGTATGGGACATTCCTGGGGAACAGTGGAGAAGCTAGCCAAAGACAGACTCCGGTGGGTGGAGGTCCTTTGTTGCTGCCCTACATGCCAGAAGGCATAACGGGCAGTAAGTAAGTAAGTAATATATGATCAAAGCCCGGTAGGAGCTCACTATAGTTATGTCTATCAAAATGTTTGTGAGTTTGTTGCTAAAATCCGTATATATACTCAGCGTCAATGAAAAGTTGACTATATTTTAAAATTCACGTTACACTGTGTTAAAAGACGAACGCGACTATGTTTTGACCTTACTGTGTAGTCACAGCTATCCTATTTAACAATATTCCAATGCATACACTATAAAACTTTTGTACCGATAGGTCATATTGTATACAAAATACAGAGGTTAGTGGTAATTTTTCAGTGACGCCCAGTATAGCAAGGTGTGCCAAAGCGCCTATATTAGGCAATACCTTTCAATTAATCATTATACAACAATAGAACTAAATATATTATGTTTTATTATTATAATGAATAATGTTAAAAAATGATACACGTGCATTATGTAAGTGAAGTAATTATGCAATGCACACACGGATTTCCATGCCGACATCAGTTCGAACTTATATTTGAATACCATAGATGCCTCGAACTATTTTGCCGGTCCGAAGGTAGTTCGA
The DNA here is from genome assembly GCA_947247005.1 of Spisula solida. Classification (NCBI taxonomy): domain Eukaryota; kingdom Metazoa; phylum Mollusca; class Bivalvia; order Venerida; family Mactridae; genus Spisula; species Spisula solida. Next base: position 1,960,699 of record OX365962.1, read on the forward strand.
GGCATCGAATTTCTACTGTACCATAAAAATGGTGATTTGCCCATACTTTAAAGGGACGTAAACCATGCGTAAGCATACAGATTCACTTCACGCGAGCACGCACTGTTGGTGTCCAGTTGTACGCATACCAATGACAATAAATTATTACAGCGTTACATGAACTGTAATTCCCATCTGATTATAAATGTTCATTTATTTTCTATCAGATTTAAAATGATAAATTTTAACAAACCAGTATTATCCGCGTGCTTTCATGGTATTTCCCGATCCCGGAAGCCGACTCACTTCACATAAACTGGCATTAAGTAACGCTTGTCTACGCGACGTCGCCTTAAAGTATCTCGCACAAATGTCATTATTTCGAAAAACAAACGCATAAATCGAGGTTGTGTATGCTACAATAGCGTTAACGCATGCTTTTTCGTGACATAACATCTGTAGAGTCCCATAGGAACGTTGGTGTCCTTGCCCTGAAAGACTTTGGCAATAACCGTCCCTACAATAACGCTGTGAGTGATTTGGGCAATAACCGTCCCTACAATAACGCTGTGAGTGATTTGGGCAATAACCGTCCCTACAATAACGCTGTGAGTGATTTGGGCAATAACCGCCCCTACAATAACGCTGTGAGTGATTTGGGCAATAACCGCCCCTACAATAACGCTGTGAGTGATTTGGGCAATAACCGTCCCTACAATAACACTGTGAGTGATTTGGGCAATAACCTACCCTACAATAACGCGGTGAGTGATTTGGGCAATAATCGTCCCTACAATAACGCGGTGAGTGATTTGGGCAATAACCGCCCCTACAATAACGCTACAAAACCATATAATAAAAGTGCAATAAAGAAGAAGGTAAGCAAATATACAGGAAAGTAAGGAAATATAGAGGAAAGTAAGGAAATATATAGGAAAGTTAGGAAATAAAAAGGAAAGTTAGGAAATATACAGGAAAGTAAGGAAATATAGAGCTCGAGGAAAGTTAGGAAATATAAAGAAAGGTAAGGAAATATAGTTAAGAAATATATAGGAAAGTAAGGAAATATAGAGGAAAGTTAGGAAATGTACAGGAAAGTAAGGACATATAGAGGAAAGTTAGGAAACATATAGGAAGGTAAGAATATATACAGGAAAGTAAGAGAAAAACTTACAAGGTCAAGTATTTGTGTCAAGGTCAAACCTAGACCTACTTGTACTGGTTGAGAGGAGTTGTATATAGGTCGTACAGAACTCTCATATCTCCACAGTAAATCCAACATCAGTCTCTGTTCACTGGATATATTGTGTGCATATCTCGAGCTATCTGTAAATATAACGGTTATACATGTAAATGTAGGGGTAATAAAGTCCACAGGGTAAAAATCCAGTGACGCAGCGGTGTAAAACCAATTATAAAGTCTTATACTGTACAAACAACTATAATTTCAATGTTAAACTAGCATACTATATTCGCTCTACCTGTTCAGACAATTGTTGTTATCTTTCGTGTACACATAAACTGCAACGCCACTGTCACAATATCCTAATTGGACTGTACATGTTATTTTTAAGGGGTTCCCCTCGGGTCATCGGTTATTTAGATAATGTTGAACTGGAATTTACAGATTAATTTATTACTAAGTGTACGAATCTTTAATTATTACAAACGCCGTACAAAAACAAATACATGCAGTCACAAAAACCGATTACAACGCAATGTAAGACGTACTAAATATATTATGATTTCACCACGAAATTATGGTTTTAGTTTAAACAGTATTTTTTCAACAAATATTTTGCAACATGTTTATAATAACAATCGAAATGTTAAAGGATTGAGAAACATTTTTTTGAACTTATTAAATATCTGTACTGTTTTAACCGTGAGTTATTCAGGTACTTTTATTATCAGAATAAACATGTACATTATACAGTCAGATCTCGATACAACGACGCTGTTTGTTTCCAAGAAAAATGTCGTTATAACGAATATGTCGGTATACTGAATTGATACAAAGTGCATGTTAATACTTTTGTCACCAAATTTGATGTCAGTATAATGAATTTGTCAGTATATCGGGTGTCGTTATATCGAGATCTGACTGTACCACAGGAAATTGCATAATTAAAAAAAAAATTAAAAAAATAATTAAAAAAATAAAAAAACACTACTGTAGAGCCTCTTTAAAATCAATTTCTTTTTTCAAGTTTCAATAGATACCGAAATTTTGTGAACGATTTTTTTCTAATTAAAGTTTTTGTTTCTCATTATTGGCAAAAATCTACGGAAATGTAAATAGAATCCAGTTTCTTTCAAGTTCTTTTTAATTTTACAAAATATAATTATACATTTCCATTGATAATCTTAATTGGTGTGTTTTAAAAAGAAATTCATTTTCATGAAACTATCACGTACATATTTTATATTTGTATTATCTTTTATCATATGTTTGACGTCGCGGCAGCGTAATAAAGCCATTATTATTTTTGATAATACACTAGTGTAATAAAGCTTTGACGTGACGTCACTCAAAGTATAGGCGACGTCGTCAAAGTTGCGCGTTTATTATAGTGAAAATAAGTAGTTATTTTTATGTTTCGGCCAGAAATGGCTAACATATGATAAAAAGTACATTACATTTGTGACTTTCCACATTGGATTTATTAAACTCGTTGAATAAAATCAATAAAATACTCGGCAGAGCCTCGCATTTTATTATTTTATTCAACTCGTTTAATAAATTCAATATGAAAAGACACTCATGTAATATCCTCTATATATTTTATATTTGTATTATCTTATTTTTTATATTTTTAATATATTTTATATTTGTAACATCCTATATTTTATATTTGTAATATATTATATTTGTAATATATTTTATATTTGTAATATCCTATAGTATTATATTTGTAATATATTTTATATTTGTAATACCCTATATTTCATATTTTCAATATATTTTATATTTGTAATATCCTATAGTTTTTATATTTGTTATAGAATTTATATTTGTATTATCTTACCTTTCTGTTGTACTAACTCCGATTCTATGGAATTATTTTGTGGCGATAATTGTCCGTAAGTTACCATTACAATCACCGCTAGCAAGATTACACAATACACACTAACTGACACCATACTTTTATTATATTTACGTTAAGATGGACCAATGTATAGAATGTTCACATCTTTATCAGTAAACATCCTACCATAACCTGATACACCAACCCGCAACTGCCTGATAAACAATCCTGTTACAGTCAGATACACTCCGTCTGTGAATTCTATAAATGTTCATAATATCGGAAACACATGCTTTACCACGATCCGTTAAATCTACTATATCTTTAATGTGACATGCCGAGTTACATCGAATACACCTCCCTGGCACCGCTCTCCGAGGTGATTATGGCTCACTGCTATAGGGAGCTGTATTCGATCAAAAACATGTGGTCATTCAACTGATAGAGCTCCCTTTTATAAGATTAGATGCTATACTAAAATTATTTTAGAATGCTATCTTATCCGTTAAATCTACGATATCTATAATGTGACATGCCGAGTTACATCGAATACACCTCCCTGGCACCGCTCTCCGAGGTGCTGTAGTAGTACGATTATGGCTCACTGCTATAGGGAGCTGTATTCGATCAAAAACATGTGGTCAATCGACTGATAGAGCTCCTTTATTATAAAGATTAAATGCTACACTAACATTACTTTGGAATGCTATATATAGTTTGTCACAAAGGTTTACTCAGTCCGTTGTTTATACGGGAAAAGCTGTGAATCATTCGATGAAGGACGGTATGTGGTGAGTGTAATGCCCCAATCACACGTGAGTGGGAATGAGCCGGAATGCCGTAGGAATAGCGATTAGGGGTACATTCTTGTAATGTTCGAAGTGTATTCCGTCTGTATTCCGAGTACATTCTGTCTAATAGTAATTTATACTGGTTATTTCGAATGTTTTCAAATGATCTAAACCTAAAATGTATATTAATTCAAATATTCCAGATCGCATGCCATCGGAATAGCCGAAATGTCACCAAAATGTATAATTTGAGGTGTATTTCTGCGGAATCGAAGTACATTCTTAACATATTCCGTCATATTCTGTTTGTAATCGTAGTACATTCTATATAGTTCGGCCTATTCTTGCGGCCACTTCGAATGTTTTGCGCATGTTCGAACCTATCGAGATCGATTCGAAGTCGGCGATATATCGAACGGCTATCGAAATGTATTCTTCCTACATTCTGATTACATTTTAAATATTCTTACGGCATTCTGACTACATTCGAAACATTACTTAAAACCACTATACGTACTGTTATCAAACACACCACCCGTGCCAGAGACAGTAAAAGTAGTAATTCTACTGTTGCTGCCCGTGCTAAATCACGTGCAAAACGATCCGATGACTGTGTGTACCGTAGTGTGAAAGCACATGCGTGTACGTTCTCCGCTATCATTCCAGACGGATTCGAAGTGTATTCGAGTTATATTCAAAGTATATTCGAATTGTGTTTGAATTGTATTCGAATCGTATTCGAAGTATTCCAACGGCTTTTTGACAAGGCTACAATAATTTTGGTCAATTCGAATTATCATTCGGAATGTGTTTCGAATTTTTATTCTTTCTCCATTCCGACTCATTCGGGCCCATTCCGGCTATTTCGAGATTCGTGTGATTGGGGTATTACATCCTGCTCTTTGTTTTTACGGGATATATCGGTACTTTAAGTAGAAATACTTAAGGGCCATAATTATGCGAGAAAGATCAAAACAGAACAAATTGATAGTATTCACAACTAATTCTAAGGTAATTGCCGATAAAATGTCGTTGAATTCCACAAAGTAGTTACCTAGAAATAGCACGGAAAAGAACAGTGCGTGAAACAACGGACAATTTGTCAATGTTTCACCATGTTTGATTTTAAAACGATTTGTTTCCATAAAATTGTGACGCTGCACTGTTAATGAACTTACGTTACAAAACATTTCATCCTGCTTCAGAGTTTAGGTCGCATTGCATTAATGCAAATCGTTGTTTAATTATTAATAATGTGGTCTGTGATGGAAAACTATGCAGCGGAGCTGTATTCGAATTAAAGAATGCCGTTCTTGAACTAAGCATAGTTTCATTAGGAGAGTTTCATAAGAGTAACTTTGTGGTTAATTCCTACGCATCAGGGTACTGTTTTATCAAAGCATTTACGCTAGCGTAACTCTAAGTTTTCCGTAAATATTGCGTACGTCGATAATATTTGCGCAAATGCGTTTTACTAAGATATTTTTTCTCATGTTTTGTCGTAAGTATTGGCGTAATTCTACGCAAGGTCCGAGTGACCGTAAATAGCAATTCTAACACGATCCGCGGATTAATCCATTAAACAAAGAGCGGACCTAACTATTTATTATTACCCCCATAAAACATGGTAACAAATTGGCTGTTACAATTTACGCCCCGTATCACATGACCTATTTATGAATGAATGAACGTAAACATTATAGTAAAAAAAATTAACGACCGCGAGTTTCACGAGAATCCAGTGTTACAGCTATGACGCATCTATTTTTAGAAACTCCAATATACTCTCCAAATTAAGATTCATAAAAATTTCTGATAATCAATTCATTTATATTTTTCATTTCATGACAAAGATACACTTTACTCGTGTTATTAAAATTGTTTCAATGTTTAAAATGTGTTTTTTTCCTTCAGAAAATTACGAAGGTCATTTTCATTAACGAGGGCGGTAATTGTACCAGCTAATAAGCCACTCAATTTCAGCGTGGAATCATGTTCAATGTCAAATGGGTGAAAATGGAATGCGCGCAGTTAAATAGTGCGGGATATTATCGTATTTAGAATCGAAATAAAAACTCTGTTCTTGTATATTGTCGGTGAATAAAACACGGGCACTCGTTCGGATGCGGAAAATTAAATCACTCGTGCTACGCACTCGTGATTTAATTTTTCCGCATCCGAACTCCTGCCCGTGTTTTATTCACCGACAATAAACGCGAACAGATTTTTATTTCTTAAATATGAACGTAGTGAGGAGTTTTTGCCACGCACTGTTGATTTCTGACCGTCACTTGTTGTTATAGACGGTGATTAGTAATATAAACATGTTTAATCATCAAAACTTATCGAGCTTTTCTGTATATTTATTCACTCTGGTTCCCGTTATATTGGTAATAATATTAGAGAGGTTGCGATGCGAACGTGTACGACTACGTGTACGTGTAGTTACACGTACTTGTATACGTACGCGTTGCACTTAAAATGTGCATGCGAAAGACAACGTGTACGTGTAACATCACATGACAGGTGTAGCATGACTTCGTGAATCGATAATGAGTGTTTATATTAACTCAATGAAATCACGGGCGTTGAATTCTTGGGTTTCCCGTGCATACACATACCTGTGTGACATAGTACACACTATATTTCGTCTGTCACACGTCGGTTACTTGTAGAAACTACACATACCTGGATGACGAAATGCTCAAAAGTAGTATTCACGTACACGTACACGTTACACGTTGACAATCGCAACCTCTCTATTGTGGCCCGGTCTACGTTCAATATTCAATATTTTTACGTAAATATATGCAACAACTTGCGATCGATTAGTAAAACACACTTAAGGATTTGTGTAAGTGACAAATATATCCGTAAACTTACGCGACATTTACGCATTGTTAGTAAAACAGTACCCAGAACTCCAAACCATACTATAACAACCGGTATGTTATGGCTTTTCATAAGTTATTTCTTAAGTATAAATGACAAAGTGTTATATATGAATGATTCGTATGTTTATTAACTTTATTTATTTAGTTTTACCAACCGAAATCGAATTTTCTTTCATGATATCTTCAATACTTCCCTATGCAAAGTATATAAATAGAGTAAATCACATTTCCATAAAGCATTGCCTTAGATTATGTAAACCTAGAAATTATTTCGCACGATTTAGTTTCGCGGAGTTCGCTAATGGTAGAATTTCGCGAAATTACGTCGCTGCGAAAGTGCTTAAAACATTTATATGGACACTGAAGGAAACTTAAAAACGCAAACATTTGTAGTCGCGAATATGCCCACGATCAGCAAAACGCAAAAGATTGTATTCGCGAAAGTAAATTGGTTCACAGTAATGTTTACAGTGCAGTATGTCAAGCACCAATGAGATTGCTCTATTCACATCATATCCTGGACCGTTTTTTACAATGTATGTGCATTTATATAGCATCGATCTGTAGGCAATTCATGTTGATGGTTCATTTGCAATCTTGTTCAACAATCTTGTACTCAATTCAATGATATTTAAATGCTGCTTAGAAAACACACAGATCTTCAAAAGGTCAACTGTACGCGAAGCTGTCAACGCTGATCACTAAATCACGGGGCACTTGAGTAAAAGAGAAATAAAAATGAAAGATGATGAGACACGTACTGATAATCACAGAAAGAAATAGAAATGCTTAGAAGTCAGAGTGAAAGTGACCTAGTTGTGTACCCCCTCTCACAGGCAATTACACGTAGTGACCAACCAAAGGTTCCTATTTGTGTATCCCCTTTCAAAGGTTCTACACTGTGTAACCAATCAAAGGTTCATAGTTGTGTATCCCCTCTCAAAGGCTATACACGTAGTGACAAAATCAAAGGTTCCTAGTAGTGATATCCCCTCTCAAAGACAATTACACGTAGTGACCAATCAAAGGTTCCCTGTTGTAATAACCCCTCTCAAAGGCTATACACGTAGTGACCAATCCAAGGTTCCTAGTCGTGATACCCCCTCTCAAAGGTTCTACACGCAGTGACCAATCAAAGGTTCCCAGTTGTGATACCCCCTCTCAAAGGCTATATACGTAGTGACCAATCAAAGGTTCCTAGTTGTGATACCCCCCCCCCTCTCAAAGGTTCTACACTTAGTGACCAATCAATGGTACCTAGTTGTGTACCCCCTCTAAAAGACAATTACACGTAGTGACCAATCAATGGTACCTAGTTGTGTACCCCCTCTCAAAGACAATTAATTACACGTAGTGACCAATCAAAGGTTCCTAGTTGTGATACCCCCTCTCAAAGACAATTACACGTAGTGACCAATCAAAGGTTCCTAGTTGTGATACCCCCTCTCAAAGGTTCAACACGCAGTGACCAATCAAAGGTTCTCAGTTGTGATATCCCCTCTAAAAGGTTCTACACGTCGTGACCAATCAAAGGTTCCTAGTTCTAATAACCCCTCTCAAAGGTTCTACACGTAGTGACTAATCAAAGGTTCTCAGTTGTGATATCCCCTCTCAAAGGCTCTACACGTAGTGACCAATCAAAGGTTCCCAGTTGTGATATCCCCTCTCAAAGGATATACACGTCGTGAACTATCAGTCTGTAGGCAATGTCACAGAAAACCCAAACCTGTCAGACCCTGTATTTGAACCCGGATCGTCCTGGGGCCGGGATGACAACGAAAACTTACACTCAGCACTCAACACTCAAATATTGAAAATGTAATACAATGAGCTATTATTTGTCCTAGATTGCAAATTTAGATGAGGAAAATGTATAAGATAGTTAATGAGTGTTGAAAATAACATTTGATACATTTTGTTTGCAATGTTGTACTATTTATGAGGTGTAAATGTAATTATTGAATCTGAGTGCCACACTCAGAACTCAGACTGATGAATTGCAATTATAGCTTACAAATACACTAAATTAAACTAGGAAGTAAGCCAAAAACTATATTTAGTACCAATTGAACATTATTACAACGTCTTGCTCTAAAAGAATTGCCACAATGAACCTCAAAACAGTGAATTTCAATATTTGAGTGTTGAGTGTGGAGCGTGTAATCTATCCCCGCACAGTACTAACTAGACATATCTCAGCTTTATATCGTGCATCAGTATTTGAACCCGGATCGTCCTGGTGTGGAACGAGTAATGTATCCATGTACAGCACTAACTAGACATATCTCAGCTTTATATCGTGCATCAGTATTTGAACCCGGATCGTCCTGGTGTGGAACGAGTAATGTATCTATGTACAGTACTAACTAGTCATATCTCAGCTTTATATCGTGCATCAGTATTTGAACCCGGATCGTCCTGATGTAGAACGAGTAATGTATCCATGTACAGCACTAACTAGACATATCTCAGCTTTACATCGTGCATCAGTATTTGTACCCGGATCGTCCTGGTGTGGAACGAGTAATGTATCCATGTACAGTACTAACTAGTCATATCTCAGCTTTATATCGTGCATCAGTATTTGTACCCGGATCGTCCTGGTGTGGAACGAGTAATGTATCTATGTACAGTACTAACTAGACATATCTCAGCTTTATATCGTGCATCAGTATTTGAACCCGGATCGTCCTGATGTAGAACGAGTAATGTATCCATGTACAGCACTAACTAGACATATCTCAGCTTTACATCGTGCATCAGTATTTGTACCCGGATCGTCCTGGTGTGGAACGAGTAATGTATCCATGTACAGTACTAACTAGTCATATCTCAGCTTTATATCGTGCATCAGTATTTGAACCCGGATCGTCCTGGTGTGGAACGAGTAATGTATCCATGTACAGCACTAACTAGACATATCTCAGCTTTAGGTTGTGCATCAGTATTTGAACCCGGATCGTCCTGGTGTGAAGCGAGTAATGTATCCACGTACAGCACTAACTAGACATATCTCAGCTTTATATCGTGCATCAGTATTTGTACCCGGATCGTCCTGGTGTGGAACGAGTAATGTATCCATGTACAGCACTAACTAGACATATCTCACCTTTATATCGTGCATCAGTATTTGTACCCGGATCGTCCTGGTGTGGAACGAGTAATGTATCCATGTACAGCACTAACTAGACATATCTCAGCTTTATATCGTGCATCAGTATTTGTACCCGGATCGTCCTGGTGTGGAACGAGTAATGTATCCATGTACAGTACTAACAAGACATATGTCAGCTTTATATCGTGCATCAGTATTTGTACCCGGATCGTCCTGGTGTGGAACGAGTAATGTATCCATGTACAGCACTAACTAGACATATCTCAGCTTTATATCGTGCATCAGTATTTGTACCCGGATCGTCCTGGTGTGAAGCGAGTAATGTATCCATGTACAGCACTAACTAGACATATCTCAGCTTTATATCGTGCATCAGTATTTGTACCCGGATCGCCCTGGTGTGGAACGAGTAATGTATCCATGTACAGCACTAACTAGACATATGTCAGCTTTATATCGTGCATCAGTATTTGTACCCGGATCGTCCTGGTGTGGAACGAGTAATGTATCCATGTACAGCACTAACTAGACATATCTCAGCTTTATATCGTGCATCAGTATTTGTACCCGGATCGTCCTGGTGTGGAACGAGTAATGTATCCATGTACAGCACTAACTAGACATATGTCAGCTTTATATCGTGCATCAGTATTTGTACCCGGATCGTCCTGGTGTGGAACGAGTAATGTATCCATGTACAGCACTAACTAGACATATCTCAGCTTTATATCGTGCATCAGTATTTGAACCCGGATCGTCCTGGTGTGGAACGAGTAATGTATCCATGTACAGCACTAACTAGACATATCTCAGCTTTATATCGTGCATCAGTATTTGAACCCGGATCGTCCTGGTGTGGAACGAGTAATGTATCCATGTACAGCACTAACTAGACATATCTCAGCTTTATATCGTGCATCAGTATTTGTACCCGGATCGTCCTGGTGTGGAACGAGTAATGTATCCATGTACAGCACTAACTAGACATATCCCAGCTTTATATCGTGCATCAGTATTTGTACCCGGATCGTCCTGGTGTGGAACGAGTAATGTATCTATGTACAGCACTAACTAGACATATGTCAGCTTTATATCGTGCATCAGTATTTGTACCCGGATCGTCCTGGTGTGGATCGAGTAATGTATCCATGTACAGCACTAACTAGACATATCCCAGCTTTAGGTTGTGCATCAGTATTTGAACCCGGATCGTCCTGGTGTGGAACGATTAATGTATCCATGTACAGTACTAACTAGACATATGTCAGCTTTATATCGTGCATCAGTATTTGTACCCGGATCGTCCTGGTGTGAAGCGAGTAATGTATCCATGTACAGCACTAACTAGACATATCTCAGCTTTATATCGTGCATCAGTATTTGTACCCGGATCGTCCTGGTGTGGAACGAGTAATGTATCTATGTACAGTACTAACTAGACATATCTCAGCTTGAGGTTATGCATCAGTATTTGAACCCGGATCGTCCTGGTGTGGAGCGAGTAATGTATCTATGTACAGTACTAACTAGACATATCTCAGCTTGAGGTTATGCATCAGTATTTGAACCCGGATCGTCCTGGTGTGGAACGAGTAATGTATCTATGTACAGCACTAACTAGACATATCTCAGCTTTATATCGTGCATCAGTATTTGTACCCGGATCGTCCTGGTGTGGAACGAGTAATGTATCTATGTACAGCACTAACTAGACATATCTCAGCTTTATATCGTGCATCAGTATTTGAACCCGGATCGTCCTGGTGTGGAGCGAGTAATGTATCTATGTACAGCACTAACTAGACATATCTCAGCTTTATATCGTGCATCAGTATTTGAACCCGGATCGTCCTGGTGTGGAGCGAGTAATGTATCTATGTACAGTACTAACTAGACATATCTCAGCTTTAGGTTATGAATCAGTATTTGAACCCGGATCGTCCTGGTGGGGAACGAGTAATATATCTATGTACAGCACTAACAGACATATCTCAGCTCTAGGTTGTGCATCAGTATTTGAACCCGGATCGTCCTGGTGAAGAACGAGTAATGTGTCCACGTACAGCACTAACTAGACATATCTCAGCTTTATATCGTGCATCAGTATTTGTACCCGGATCGTCCTGGTGTGGAACGAGTAATGTATCCATGTACAGCACTAACTAGACATATCTCAGCTTTATATCGTGCATCAGTATTTGTACCCGGATCGTCCTGGTGTGGAACGAGTAATGTATCCATGTACAGTACTAACTAGACATATGTCAGCTTTATATCGTGCATCAGTATTTGTACCCGGATCGTCCTGGTGTGGAGCGAGTAATGTATCCATGTACAGCACTAACTAGACATATCTCAGCTTTAGGTTATGAATCAGTATTTGAACCCGGATCGTCCTGGTGTGGAGCGAGTAATCTACCCACGTACAGCACTAATTAGACATATCTCAGCTTTAGGTTGTGCATCAGTATTTGAACCCGGATCGTCCTGGTGTGGAACGAGTAATGTATCTATGTACAGTCAGGACTCATTACAACGACAACCGATATACCGACAATTTCGTTATAACGACACCAATTGGTGGGGACGAATTCTATACAACGTTAATTGTATCCGTTATAACGACATATTCACTTACCGACACCGACAGCAAAACAATGGGAACGAATCGAGTGTTAACACAGTAATTAATACTTGATATACTGACACTATCAAGGGACTATTTTTCACACTTGAACTATTTATCGGCTTTACACAAAGTCGCCGTCTAAGCAAGGAGCCTACTTATGTAATTACACTTGTGAAAATCATCTTAATTGCTCTCATTATAATAGTGGAACCTTTCACAGTCGAATCACAGTTTGAAAATACGACTCGCGCATTCGTAATCAAGGGAGATAAGCGAAGTCATCGCATATATTCGTATTTTAGAAATCGTACGGGTCACGAAATAAACGATGTCAATCGAGATTTCTCGACATGATTTATTAATTCATCAAATAAAGTCGATAGGGTATAATTAGTAACAAAATGAATCACCAATTTATTCTCTAGAGCGTTATATTTTATAGTTTACTGTAGTAGTATCCGGACATCTTTAAATTCGGACGCAAGTTATTGGGAGATCTCTCAAAACATTGTATTTTATTTTAAATATAATTTTATGCAATTATGATGATTTCATACTGCTAATTTTGCTGATTATGACAATTTTATGACATAATAAATTATATGTTAATCAATAATTGATTTTTATGAAACGATCTCCCAATCAAAATTCCCGTCACTAGTGAAATTCAGTATAACGACAAATTCGTTATAACGACATTTTGATCGGGAACGAACAGTGTCGTTGTATCGAGATCTGACTGTACAGCACTAACTAGACATATCCCAGCTTTAGGTTATACATCAGTATTTGAACCCGGATCGTCCTGGTGTGGAACGAGTAATGTATCCATGTACAGCACTAACTAGACATATCTCAGCTTTAGTTATGCATCAGTATTTGAACCCGGATCGTCCTGGTGTGGAACGAGTAATGTATCTATGTACAGCACTAACTAGATATATCTCAGCTTTAGTTATGCATCAGTATTTGAACCCGGATCGTCCTGGTGTGGAACGAGTAATGTATCCATGTACAGCACTAACTAGACATATCTCAGCTTTATATCGTGCATCAGTATTTGAACCCGGATCGTCCTGGTGTGGAACGAGTAATGTATCCACATACAGCACTAACTAGACATATCTCAGCTTTATATCGTGCATCAGTATTTGAACCCGGATCGTCCTGGTGTGGAACGAGTAATGTATCCATGTACAGCACTAACTAGACATATCTCAGCTTTATATCGTGCATCAGTATTTGTACCCGGATCGTCCTGGTGTGGAACGAGTAATGTATCCATGTACAGCACTAACTAGACATATCTCAGCTTTATATCGTGCATCAGTATTTGTACCCGGATCGTCCTGGTGAGGAACGAGTAATGTATCTATGTACAGCATTAACTAGACATATCTCAGCTTTATATCGTGCATCAGTATTTGTACCCGGATCGTCCTGGTGTGGAACGAGTAATGTATCCATGTACAGTACTAACTAGACATATCTCAGCTTTATATCGTGCATCAGTATTTGTACCCGGATCGTCCTGGTGTGGAACGAGTAATGTATCCATGTACAGCACTAACTAGACATATCTCAGCTTTATATCGTGCATCAGTATTTGTACCCGGATCGTCCTGGTGTGGAACGAGTAATGTATCCATGTACAGTACTAACTAGACATATCTCAGCTTTATATCGTGCATCAGTATTTGTACCCGGATCGTCCTGGTGTGGAACGAGTAATGTATCCATGTACAGTACTAACTAGACATATCTCAGCTTTATATCGTGCATCAGTATTTGTACCCGGATCGTCCTGGTGTGGAACGAGTAATGTATCCATGTACAGTACTAACTAGACATATCTCAGCTTTATATCGTGCATCAGTATTTGTACCCGGATCGTCCTGGTGTGGAACGAGTAATGTATCCATGTACAGTACTAACTAGACATATGTCAGCTTTATATCGTGCATCAGTATTTGTACCCGGATCGTCCTGGTGTGGAACGAGTAATGTATCCATGTACAGTACTAACTAGACATATCTCAGCTTTATATCGTGCATCAGTATTTGTACCCGGATCGTCCTGGTGTGGAACGAGTAATGTATCCACATACAGCACTAACAGACATATCTCAGCTTTATATCGTGCATCAGTATTTGTACCCGGATCGTCCTGGTGTGGATTGAGTAATGTATCTATGTACAGCACTAACTAGACATATCTCAGCTTGAGGTTATGCATCAGTTTATTCAGACTACATACAGCATAATCTACTAGACATATTGAGTGTGCAGCGATTCACTGGAAGAATCGTTATGAATGACTAGTCACTTACATTACTGAACGTCTATAATTTAATAATACACAGAAGGCAATTTACATGGAGATGTAGGCAATTCTCTGTAGACTCAAGTTTTCCTACTCGAATTTCTCCGGTATAATATAATAATATACACAAATCAACGGTCAACATTCTATCGTTTGTTATACTATATATAGGATCCGTCATGAGTTGTCTTTGAAGATCAACATTTCTGAAACGAGTCTAGAAAACACAGGGTATTAAGCGAGCCTTTTGCGAGATTAATAATTTGTTTTCGTGACGCGTTTAAGAAATGTTGAAATCAAAGACAACGAATGACGGATTGTTATTATCACATTACCATAGTAACCGAGTCAATACAACGTCAAAAGGAACGTATTTAAGCCGGCGACGTTTCGTTTTCGCGCCGAAAAGTTGGTGACGTCACGTATTTGTTATCACACGTGTTGGAGAACATTGTTCCGTCATTTGTTCTCACATGGAATATCACGATGTTTATGTGACAAATTTAATTCTGTATGTTATGTTGATATGTCTTCTTAGAGGTTTCGAATCGCTGGGGGTTGCGAAACAGACGTGTACGAGGATCTGTACGTACGTACATGCACAGGTCACAAACCACTAAATAAAATTGTTCAATAGCTCAATGTAAAGTAACAATTGTCAGCCCCAGATTATATCATGTTAAAGTCTATGGACAATTGACCGACCTATATCATTGAAAAGCAGTATGTTTCAGCTACAAAATTTGACAAAATAAACAGGGGGTCATTCTAAATATAAGAAAGATTTTGTTCGTCAAGGCGGTAGACTAATTTTTACAGACGCGCGGACTGATCCAATGTGGGTTTTACACTACTCTATTTTCGCTTTGTCAAATATGCCAAAATCTCAAAATATTCAAGACGAAACACATTCACTCATTCAACTACATGTATACAATATCTTTAAACTCAATAAGAGGATTCAAGTTCCATTTTGTCGAGGCATATCACCATTTCCAGGCAAACAGAAGTTTCTGTAAGGACTATTTGAGTCTATCCGATTTTGGTCCGCGTATGCATTTAGTGGTTTATGACCTAGAATTTTGGTTTTGTTTCCTTGTGTGTGTAATTTTGGATATAATATTTGTGACAAATAGTATTTTGTGGGGATCATTCTTAAATGGGTACTTGTAGAAATGCATAATTGACACGGATAAATCGATAATTATGTTATTTCTTACAATTATTTATAAGAAAAGAAAGAGCGAATGAATTCCTTGTGTATACCTGACTAAACTTTTTGTTTTGAGTATATATACACAAGTATAGTCCAGTTAGGATATTGTGTCAGTGATGTTGCAGTTTATGTGTACGCAAAAAAATCACAACCATTGTCTAAACAGGTAGAGCGAAGTTTAGTATGTTAGTTTAGAAGGTGAATTATAGTTTTTTGTACAGTATAAGCCTTTATAATCGGTTTTACACCGTTATAGTGGACTCAACCGCTGCGTCACTGGATTTTTATAATATTGGAATATATAATCATTTTATGTTATTTCATGAAAGGCAATCCACAGAGGATACATTCCAACCAAATACGAACATGTTTCATGCCGTGCACGACCTCCACGTGCAAATCAAAGTCATTTCGCACTAACCGCTCTGTATGGGTGAGTTCGTACCTGAACACGTGTTTTATTTTTTGTAAATCGATAGATTACTAATAAACCAATTTACTTCCGCGTATACTTACTTTCGCATTTTGCTGATCGTCGGCATATTCGCGAATACAAACTTTCGCGTTTTTTAAGTTTCCTGCAATGTCCATATTAATATTTTAGCACTTTTGCAGCAACTTAATTTCGCGGAATTCTACCAATCGCGAACTCCGCGACACTTAATTGCGTGAAATAATTTCTAGGTTTACAGTAGTGTGTGGAATGAAAACATAATACAACTTCATATGTATTGATTGAATACGTCACATAGCATCAAACGTTAAAGGGTGGCCAATTGGAAATTCGGTGAAATGTAACGTGTTACTCGTATATACTGAGCGTAAAGCAATTTAAAAACTGAAACCATTTATTTTATACTAATTTACTTAAAGTCGATTGTGAAACAAGTTTTTCCAACTTACATGTATATTAATCACACTCGACATCTCATTCCTGATTTTATCCATCGCCACCACGAGGGTATATGAGAAGCCAGTTTCCCTTTTATGCTGAGCGTCTAGTAAGGCAATTTCTGGTACCATTTTTGTTTCGTCTTTGGTATGACACGGCCAGGGATCGAACCCTAGACATCCCGCACTCGAAGTGAACGCTCAACCACTAGGCTATCGAGGAGGTGGAAAGCATTTGTTTCTCGTTGCGACCACGGACACCTCACACCCGAGGCGGAAGCTCTATCACTAGGACATCGTACATAGTAGTGAACGAGTTCAGCTGTCCTACTAGAGTTAACTCTAGTGACGTAAGAATCTAAAAATAAACTAACTCTTGGAGCTTTTAAGCAAAACGAAAAGAGTTAAACTACAGTGAAAACAAACATGGCGGACATGTGGAACAACAACAACTGGAACGGTACGTGCGGCATTTATACGTGATTCGTAAAATATCGTCCGAGGTGTCCGGCGACTGGAACTACAGCAACCCAGTCTCGCAGCGGGGTTGAACTCTAGTACACTCGAGGGTTGAAACTCGACTCGTTTTGCTGCAACTCTAGTTATTCGAGTTTACCCTCGTAAGTCAGCTGAACTCGCTCAGTTACTACAAAATTACTTATGAAAAGAATCAATTTCCGTCTTGGATAGAAACTCATATTTCCTGTATAATGCCGGATTGAATACTATACAGGAAGCGATCTAATGTACGTCATTTACCAATGTGCGTATACTATTTAGTACAATAACGGCAATGAAATATCCAGACTTGTTCGATATTACTCATCAAAGACCATGATTTAGACGGTATCCACGACAATTCGTTCCAATTTCTTCAATCAGAAACAAAAATGGGAAACCATTCTGTTGGCGATCTTAATAAAAGCAAGTAATGAATAAATTAATTTATATTGGGACGAGATTTAGCGGCATCTTAGAGCAGTTTATATTAGGAGAAGATTCAGCATCATTTTAGAACAGCTTTGTGGACATCTTGTATTTATCTCTGACAAACAACTGACGTGTTACTTACCACTCCTGTCAATACAACATATTCACAGTACATTCACGTCACCCGAGAGCAAGTGATGTCAGCCGAGAACCATCCCACGTCACCCGAGACCCAGTCCACGTCAGCCGAGTACCAGTCATGTCAGCCGAGAACCAGACAACGTCAGCCAAAAACCAGTCATGTCAGCCGAGCACCAGCCCACGTCATCCGAGAACCAGTCATACCACCCGAAAACCAGCCAACGTCAGCCGAGAACCAGTAATATCACCCGAGAACCAGCCTACGTCACCCGAGAACCATTCATGTCACCCGAGAACCAGCCCACGTCACCCGAGAACCAGCCCACGTCACCCGATAATGAGCCCACGTCACCCGAGAACCAGCCCACCTCAACCGAGAACCAGCTCACGTCACCCGAGAACCAGCTCACGTCACCCGAGAACCAGTCATGTCACCCGAGAACCATCCCATGTCACCCGAGAACCAGCCCACGTCACCCGATACCAGTCATGTCACCCGAGAACCAGTCATGTCACCCGAGATCAGGCCCATGTCACTCGAGAACCAGCCCACGTCACCCGAGAACCAGCCCACGTCACCCGAGAACCAGTCATGTCACCCGAGAACCATCCCACGTCACCCGAGAACCAGCCCACGTCACCCGAGAACCATTCATGTCACCCGAGAACCACCCCATGTCACCCGAGAACCAGCCAACGTCACCCGAGAACCAGTCATGTCACCCGAGAACCAGTCATGTCACCCGAGAACCAGCCCACGTCACCCGAGAACCATTCATGTCATCTGAGAACCATCCCATGTCACCCGAGAACCAGCCCATGTCACCGAGAACAAATCATGCCACCCGAGAACCAGCCCAAGTCACCCGAGAACCAGTCATGTAACCCGAGAACCAGCCCACGGCACCCGAGAACCAGTCATGTCACCCGACAACCAGTCATGTAACCCGACAACCAGTCATGTCATCCGAGAACCAGTCATATCACCCGAGAACCAGCCCACGTCACCCGAGAACCAGCCCACGTCACCAGGGAACCAGCCCACGTCACCCGAGAACCAGCCCACGTCACCAGGGAACCAGCCTACGTTACTCGAGAACCATTCATGTCACCCGAGAACCAGCCCGTGTCACCGAGAACAAATCATGTCACCCGAGAACCAGCCCACGTCACCCGAGAACCAGTCATGTAACCCGAGAACCAGCCCACGGCACCCGAGAACCAGTCATGTCATCCGAGAATCAGTCATATCACCCGAGAACCAGTCATATCACCCGAGAACCAGCCCACGTCACCCGAGAACCAGTCATATCACCCGAGAATCAGTCATGTCACCCGAGAACCAGTCATATCACCCGAGAACCAACCCACGTGACCAGGGAACCAGCCATGTCATCAGAGAACCTCATTGGAACCCATCGGGGACGTAGTCCATGTATACCTTAAACAGTCAAAAAACAGAGCCCTGTGTGGTACCAGATGTCACGGGTTTCCATTCTGAATGTGTCCTGTCAATCACTCTCTTACGTTGATCACTTAAAAAGTTTTTTGATCCACTGAATGTTTTCATCGGAAAAGCCATATGTCTGTAACTACATGTATAACATAAGTATCTGGTGCGGCACAGTATCATAGTCGCTCGTCACAATCAGTAATATTTACAAACCAGTGACATTTCTAAGACTCTCCCTTTGAACAACTGACCGTGCGTGGAATATAAGGGGTTTGTCATACAGGACGAGATTGGATGGATGTCCTCGAGTCGGGACTGACGTTTACTAACATGCATTCGGAACTCCTTGGCTATTTAAGAAATACGCCATCATGGATCACTAGTTAACCCAGCCTTGCGCAGGATTAGTCGAGTCTTGGTCATACGGGTCAAAGACGTCACTAGAGCCACAACTCGGGTTGTTCGAATGGAACCCGAGTCTACCTAGACCGAACTCGCGTTCCATCAAACTATCCCACACATTTCAGCTTGGGGATGTGGTATGTGACGACACCACAATGAACCGACGATGTACTAGATTTTGAACTCATTAAAGTAAATCACGAATATTTATCGTAAAATCAAGTAAATACGAAGATCGTCAATGGGATGAGATGCCTATAACATTTCTTCGTCTTGTTTGTAAATGGTTAAGTTAAAAAGTTTTCATCCGGAAATGGTACAGACATCATGTTTTGATCTTGAATGTGCGAGTGCGCATGCGCCGATTAATCTGTTAAGAAGCACAAATATATGAGACAACACATTAGAAAGAAGGAGCGTATGAAATTAGACAAATCTATCACAAGCGGGATCGCTATTTTGATAAAATTAACTTTATTCTATTTTCAATATAAAGGGAGAACATTTCGTATGTTTCTACTTTCATAAATTTCAAAACTGAAGTTCTTTATAACATGTAATCCTTTTGTTTGATGTTTTGTTCAGTACGGGCTATACTCATTTAGTTTTATGTTTTACATTTTATATACATTTTCAAAGACACAAGCTGTGTTATCAATCGATTAATCAGAACGGTCATTTGTTTACACAACATTGTGTATATAAACATTACAATTTCTCTTTTTAATGTATTATTTTAATAGACATTATGTGTATCTGTATGTAGCGTAGTGAATAAGGTATTGGTTTTCACTGCCCTTTTCTCCAATAATAAATGGAAATGTTTAAAACAATCAAAATATAATGTTATGATTTTGCAATGTTTGTATACAAGTGACAGACCTGATTAACTATACATACCGAAACCTGTTTTTATATACAATGAGCAATAATTGATGACTCTATGTAAATCAACAAAACATGCTTCAGAACGTCAAGACGATTGAGTAAAGTACCTATATAGTTTCCAATTATCGTATTCATTCCCGTCACATCTTTCATCGTCACTGCGGTAACACATGGGGTGTGCGATTGATCATCGACGAAAACTCGAACCACTCAGGCAACCTGCTCATGGCAAACTTGCTTTGCCTAAACGCCTGTGTTTTATATGTAACTTTATAAAGTCGACAACTTAAAACAAGGCAGGCAACTCTTGTAGGTGATATGAAATTACCTTAATCAAGACACCAGGGTACTGTTTTATCAAAGCACTTACGAAAACCTTAAAGTTACGTTGAAATTTAAAATCTTTATAAGTCTTTTACAACTGCAAATTGGTGACGGATATGGTTTGTAGGAGTTCATTATCTGAATCATTATTAGTATTGCATCTCCATTTACCACACTTTATAATAGTAAATAAATTATAAAGAATTTAAATTTGATCGTAAGTTTAAGATTTTCGTAAGTGCTTTGATAAAACGGTACCTGGGTCCGTCCATAACAAACACACTATAGGCACATTTCTTATAATTGTTTATGTTCTAAAAATAGTAACAAGATATCATAAAGATAAGGATTATTATTGATTTTATTTGCATGTCAGGAAAATATATAGCTAATATTGTCTTGAAACTAGTAATCTTATATTTGAAACTACTAATTCATTTTTCATACAATTTTCAAGTACTGTATCTTATATCTATGGAAAGCTCTTATCATTGTTATTTTGATTATGTAAAAAATGCTTTTCTTATCTGAATTTCCACGTTTTAACAACTTTTTTAAACTTGACATATGCTGGTGGTGTCCCAGATAAATAATTTTGGTAATTAAATTCATTATTTGGGTGTGTTTAAACGAAGATCTAAACACATGTGTTTTTAGATCTTTGGTTTGAACTGTAAACATATTAAACCGATACCAGTTTTAAAATATGAAAGTCAAGCGCTTTCCATGGGTATAAATATATTGGAATTCGGCCTATAACTGAAAAAGTTATTTAAAAAACGAGTTCCTGTGTGTATGTTTGTTTCTGCCATCCAAACAGATATATAGTCCAGTTAGGATATTGTGACAGTGACGTTGCAATTTATGTGTACGCAAAAAATCACAAACATTGTCTAAACAGGTAGAGTGAAGTTTAGTGTTTTAGTTTTGCATTGAAATTATAGTTGTTTGTACAATATAAGCCTTTATTATTGGATTTACACCTTATAGTTGACTCGACCGCTGCGTCACTGGATTTTTATCCTGACTGGACTATACAGCTAAACAGTTAAAGGTGCTTGTGACGTCACACATCAAAATGTGCATATAGCCAGAGTAACCGTTAAATAGCGGTAGGTCGAGCGTGATGCGGTATGGCACAAGCAACGAGAAGCAATACGGCTAAACGGAACAACATAACTGCAGTAATATTCCTTTTGTTATATACCTACAAAAGTGAAAAAAAACTCCTTTACGCGCGAAATGCTTTTAATGTGTATACATTGACGTCATGAATGTCGGCATACTTTCGCCATATAGCGCGACGCCCATTCATAAAAAAGTTACTGTTTACGTCGTGACGTCATTGACGTTGGCATATGTTCGGCATATAACACGTCAGACATGCATGGTACGGATTCAGAAAACCAGACATGTATGATATGGAAAATGCAATCTGTCGCGTTGTATTCCACTGTGCGATGTGGCCTGTATTCTTGGCAATACATTGCTAGGTATATAATAAATGTATGTATTGCACATGTACATTACAGGCCACGGCTCCATGGGACTGCTAGAATATAAGTCAGACATTGTATGATGAAGTTTACAGTATATTGTTTATATAGATGAACTTACAGACAAATTGATTAATCTGACAGTTATAGTTTCATATTGACTACCAACCAGATAAACGATGCAGAATAAATCGCTAAAAATGTCAAATCAAGAAACAATAATAGTCTTCTTACATTCAATGAGACGTATCATTAAATTGAATATTACCCTCACATTTCATGCTCGTCTAAATGAAATATTAACAACTGTCAGATAAGGTAGTTATAGTCCAGTTAGGATATTGTGACAGTAACGTTGCAGTTCATGTGTACGCAAAAAATCACAACCATTGTCTTAACAGGTAGAGCGAAGTTTAGCATTGAAATTATAGTTGTTTGTACAGTATAAGCCTGTATAATTGGTTTTACACCGTTATAGTGGACTCGACCGCTGCGTCACTGGATTTTTATCCTGACTGGACTATACATGTGTGGGAGTTAAGGTGGAACCAGTGGATTAAAAATGTCGGAGTCTTTATACAAATTAGTTCATATATGTAAATTAAAAATCATTTTTTGACGGGCAGATATTTTTAAATAGCAGAAACGTGTGCAATTTTTGCAAAACAAGAAGACGTCAACGACGTCATTTTAAGGATTTCGTCGGCGCGTTTTGGAATTAATGTGTAATATTTATACATGTACGGACACGCATTAATCTCATGAATCGAATGCCATAGGTTTGACATTACTGATGTTATTATTACAATGTTCTCAGGCATTTCACTACGTGTAAGGCTTGCCGCGCCGCAACGTAAAAACGTGCGTAATATAGCAACTTCACGACGTCATAGCAACATCATTATCTAAAAACGGAAGTTTACCGTTCAGTTTTAAATTGGAAATAACTTCAAGTTTACAATGATATCAAATTTGTATATAAACTCCGACATTTTTTAATCCACTGGTTCCGCCTTAAACTAGCCGATCACAGCATCTAATCACCACGTTACCGGGTGGTGATGTCCCGGGTTCGATCCCCGACTACGCCATCGTTTAATTTATCTGAGCAAGAATAACCAACATTGCTCCACTTCACCCAATTGCATGAATGGGTACATGAGAGGGACATTTATGCACATTTAAGTTTCCTCTAGATTTTTCTTTTGGTGATTCTGCTGGTTGTGTTGGAAATTTTAATTATTCTATTGATTTATTCACTGGATAATCAACGATCCGTGGTCACAGCGAATAAACCTAATCACTGTATGCCTTATTGGGAGATTATGCAATTTAACTTGTATGACTTATTGCGAGAAAAACAATCATTTGAACTTCCGGTCCCTGTATGACTTATTGGGAGAATATACAATTCAATGTGTATGACTTCTTGCGATAACCGGACATTGAATCGTTGATACTAGAGTTGTCAACCGGAGTTCGGACATCAGAACGTTCGGATCCCGTTCCGAAGTTCGGATCCAAGTTTCGTATTCGGACGTTCGTATAAAAACATGATTTTTTTGCTGAAATCGATAATCATAAAATATTATCTAAGTGTCGAACATACGGGGTGCAATATAGACTATGTCGTCAAGGTGGTGACACTTTTACACATTATACAGTTACTACGCTTACAATATACTAGTACAGAGTGTCACTGCATACGACTTACATAGTGTATGTATAATGTGATTAAATCATTAAATATCAACTTGATACACTGCGGTAGTTATTTCCAATGCTAATCAAATGTAGAGGGCAGGGGCAAAACATAAAATATGGTTACTAGAACTACAATATTATTTTGTCTTCACCTTGTTAACTCGTAAATAACATAAATAAAACACTATAAAAAACAACATGTACAAATAGGTAAAAATTGCAATAAAATTATAGTATTTAACAAATAACAAAATGTGTGCTTCGAAATGACGGGGAAGAATAGTGTTTGTGTTTTCACAAAGTAAACGTAATAAGTGATGTAAAAATAACTGATGACGTCATTAATACTATCACGTGACTGGAATAAAGGACAGACGCTCCGCATGTACAGACGTAAGTGTTTATAATGGTGTTATAAAAGTTGGACCAGACGGCTCGATGGTCAGTGTCCGTACATGTTGGTGTCAGTAAGCTCGTGTATGCTGTGTATTTCATAGTTGTCACCAATCTGAAAGTACATTACAATAGAGTTTTATTACATGACGTCATACACAAGGTTATCAATAACACATGACTTCATATAATGTTAATACATGACGTCATATACTGTTAATACATGACGTTCATATACTGTTAATACAAGACGTCATGTGTAAGGTTAGATCTACCATTAATACATTAATACTTATAATACATGACTCCATAATTATACAAGGTGAACATTAATACATAACGTCATGAACTTTTTTTACAAGTCGTCATAATATACAAACAGAATGGAAGTAAAAACATGACGTCATATACACGTACTAATAATAACCATCAATACATCATGATCTGATGTTGATAAAATAAAATATATTCAATGTCTTCATATAAAACATTATGTGAACATGTCACAAGAAGTCATATCGATAAATCATGATATCAATATAAAAAACAAGATACCGCGTAACATGACGTCATATATCATGATATCAATATAAAAAACACGATACCGCGTAACATGACGTCATATATCATGATATCAATATAAAAAACAAGATACCGCGTAACATGACGTCATATATCATGATATCAATATAAAATAACAAGATACTAAGTAACATGACGTCATATATCATGATATCAATATAAAATAACAAGATACTAAGTAACATGACGTCATATATCATGATATCAATATAAAATAACAAGATACCGCGTAACATGACGTCATATATCATGATATCAATATAAAATAACAAGATACTAAGTAACATGACGTCATATATCATGATATCAATATAAAATAACAAGATACAGAGTAACATGACGTCATTAATCATGATATCAATATAAAATAACAAGATACTAAGTAACATGACGTCAAGTATTGTATCATCAGTAAACATACCCACATATTTCCACATAGGTCGCGGTGTCTGGAAGTGCTGTGACAGCGGTTTTAAAGTCAGTTTCTGCTGTAACAAACGATGCTGTGTCGGACACTACAGACATACACGCCTGAGCTTCGTCTACAATCATAGTAAAACAAACAACATGTATTACGAACCTATCGCAGATGCATTATCAAATCAAATTGATGACGATAGACTGCATGTTTAGTTTACGACATCTTCACATTCGGTTTACGACATACACATATTTAATTAGGTTTACGGTATACACACATTCGGTAAATACGACATACAGAGCGTTTTCGAATTAGCAACCCGAGTAACCCGAGTAAAAATTTGGGCATTCGCAGTCGGATAACTCGGTAGTAATATCAAGAACGTATCGAGTACATATCGAATCGAGTTCAAAATGGCGACCAAAGGTCTAGCTATTATGATGTTAGAAGAAATGTTTAACAGCGACGAGGAGGATGACGTTATGACTGAAAACAACTGTATTATAATAAACTGTCTGAAATGTGCAACGAAACGTAATGTTCCCAAAGTTCAAAATTTAGGATAGAGATTATACGCATACCTCACGCTTTCCGCCATTTTGACTCTAGAGAACCCGCGAAGGACTGGAGGTTACTTGGGTCGAGTAGGTTAGAGATTATACGCATGCGCACTGCATTTATCATGCAACTGCCATGGTAACTGTCTGATAACACATGACCTGAGAACATTATGTGTTCTCAGGTCAATAGGCTGCTAGTAGCCTGAGAACACTTTTTGGCTCCGCCCACAAATCACGGACTATTTTACCATTTTTCATTCCGTCTAAAATTGACCAACATATTATTGAAAACTACAAAAATATACATTTGATTGCTTATATTTATTCAAAGTTTAGATTTACAACCAACATCAGCAATATTTTTTCGCCAGGTAGGGCTACGCCAGTGTAAATGCTCTTGAATTCATACGGATCATCCACGGATCAATCGTTTGGGAAAGGCCCTGAAAAAAACATTAAACACACATAAATCCACTGGCATGGATCATCAAAGATAAATAAACATAAAAAGTATGCATAGCCAACGGTTCCACATCAAATACACTGGACAAAATGCAATCTTGAACTCATTTGAAGACTCGATACGATGCGCATACAAAATCATTGAAAATGAAAAAATCCGAAGTGGGTCAGTTAAATCATTGTTAGATTCAGTGTACATACGGTTTATACATAGGTAAAACATAAAACAATATAATAGGCTCTTCAACAAGATCAATGTCTTACCATATTCTATTTCCATCGATTTTCCAAGCATTGGGGTCTCCCTACTGCCATTCTCCACCCACTAACTTGACTAAGACGAGTAAGCTTGTATAAACTGTTCATTCCTGAAGATATTACCCCCGTCCGGAATTCAATTTTGCACTGTCAGTTACCACAAACAACCCAGTGTTTCACATGGTTCATGTTTATATTTATTCCAAGGCATTGTTAAGAATAACAGAAGAATTTATGACGTAGTAAACGACCTTGTTCACACACGTACGTCATTGATGATTCATCCAGAAAACTTCAAAAATTCATGAGCGAAATTTTATTCTACTTTTATGACACGATGTAGTTATTTGGTAATACTATTTACTAAGATTTCCCGTTCTGAATATATAATTCAAATATTTTATTTTTTAATATTTCTTTTGTTAAGCAACGTAGAACTGAGAACTATTTTTGCGCGAAGAAGCACATTTACTTGTGTTATTCGGCGAGATTACTGGATCTACTAAAACCCGCATCTCGGTTGAAACTTTAAAAATTGAGGATTTACGTCCCTTACTTATTCGGTGATGCTGGTTGCATGATAAATAGAAACTCGGGTCACTGTCCGGATCGAACAATGTTATCAGACTCGGCGATATCGTCCGGGGTGACTCGCCAAAGGCTCGCCACCCGGACGATATCACCTCGCCTGATAACATTGTTCTCACCGGACAGTGACCCGAGTTTCTCTATTTCCCGACCTGTTCCTTTTATAACTCGTGCTACTCATGTAACCCGAGTTGGTAATTGGGAAACGCTCACACATATTTAATTAGGTTTACGGTATACACACATTCGGTTTACGACATACACATATTTAATTTAAGAATCAACTCATGCAACACTTGAACATGTAGTTTACGCAAATAAGAATCACTGTTAGAACTATGTACATTGTTTTAACGCAAAAGTGTTTCTAAATGAGTATGAATGGGTCAATATTTATGATTTTGATATTTTCAAAATGACCGTTAACGCAGATTCGGATTCGTTCGCATATTTAAACAAAATGGACAGACTTGTGACATCGTGAAAGCTCGGCCATTTCCGTTTGTCTCCGGAAAATAAATAAATAAATAAAGACCGAGGTGATCAGAATGAGTGTACGTTGTGTACGTTGCTACTAGGACGACTAGGAATGTTTAAGAGACAAACTGTGCGAATCTCTGATGTATATAGCAAAGAGAAAGGGACGGGAAACTGATTTACTGATCAAGTGACTAAAGTCACACGAGTTGGGACTATTTTCCGAACGTTCTACATAGTTGAATGGTAATGAGTCACAGTGTACGGGATTGTGTTTACACACATTTGGTTCATTATACACACATTTGATTAACGGCATATACGCACACTCTTATATTACGACATCTACAGTTGGTTTACGTCATGTACACACATTTGGTTCATTATACACATTTGATTTACGACATATACGCACACTCTTATATTACGACATCTACGTTTGGTTTACGACATAAACACATAATTAAGTACTTACTGATAAAGGATGAAGAGCAAAGGTTACTGTAAGCATTGACCAGATTATAGCCCTGTGCTCGAAACATCTTTATACTTTTGTTATCCAATCTACATGCGTAAAATATAGCATTGATGCAGGATTCCAGGGTAGTCTGTGCACTGCTCCTATAATATATAATTATAATACACATGAGTGTTATCGTATAATAAAGCAAAGTCACGAGTTCGGATGCGTAGTAATTAAATTAATGTACGCATCCGAACAAATGGCAGTGCTTTAAATATTATGCATAAAACACATGTACATATTAATTATTTCGATTCTAACATAGCATTTGACAACACACCAATACAATTAATGCAGTACTATTTTCTTCCTCGTAAGGCTATTGAAGTGATTTGCCGCATCTGTGTTTTATTGGGAGTTCGTGCACACCGTAGTGTTTTCTGTGTGTATATATAGCAAAAATCGCTGGTTGTGTTAGAATCGTGTTTATGTATAGTCATACAGTTTACAGTGTTACATATTTATAGTCCCAGCGTCATTGATCACTTGTACTATGGAGTAAAATAAATTAAGTTAATCAAATTAGAACAAGTCAAATAGTTCCTGTGAGCAAATGATGTACCGACTTCATTTTACAGAGAATTGACAGGATCCTCGACCTTCTATCTGCATAATTCAACAGCTGATGTGTATAAAATTAAGCATAAAAACTCAAAATTGTGAAAAAAATAAGCGCGATAGGCAGGTAGCTTTCAAATTGGGAAAACTATATGCACGATAATTTGACATACGAAATTTATCAACAAATTGTTAAATAATTTCATGTATAACAAACCAATTTTCAAGACACATACATTTTGTAATTGCATATTATGACTCCCTTGTTTCATATAATATTTATATTCTTATAATTAAAAACCTTGTATCAGTCCATTAAATGTATTATCATAAGACATGTTTTCAGTGTTCAACAATATCAAAGATCATACACAAATTGCGATAATTCCATGACAATAGACATTTAGAATTTTAAGTCTCTGAATAGACATTAACACTGAATGGTAATTCTCCTTATATGACTCTGGAGACCTTAAGAAACTGTATAAATTATGTTGTTATCAAGGGAAACAACCAGCACTTATTTTACCCGCTGATCTTAAAAAAATCCGAAAAATAATTTACGGAGCGAAGTGCCGGGTACGAATTGTGTTGAGTACGAAAAAAAATATTCAGGACGAACGTAGGGAAGTCGTACGAAAGTGTTGAGCATGAAACGTTAGCGAAGAATTTATCCAACGATAAAACGATCTAAACTCGTGTTTTATACTCTTTTAAATCTAGTAGCGTGTATATTTTTATCGTAAGGACGGGTTTTAAGGATAATTTTGTAGTTCTTTCTGAGAATTTCGACTTGCCCGAGCCGACATACGTCAGCCATCTTTTTGCATAAGATAACCTATTTTCGTTCAAGAAAGATTTGAAATCTTGTAACGACCGGTTTGATTAGTCTGGTTCACGACATTCTTACAAAATGCATCTTTTTTTGGATGTTTTTTTTTGAAATCGTAAACCATCGAGAACAGGTCACGTGCCCCTCCATGGACTTTTTACTTAAGGCTATCCAATATACCTGCTCGCTCAAGCTCGCAGGTAATGAAATAGATAAAATGAAGTAATTTACAAGCAAATTGAAGTAACATAGAGCGTTAAGTAAAGTTATACACGGTATGAATCCCAATACACCTCTTCTCAGTTCCGTGAGAGAATTGTTCCATTTTCATATTGCTCTGACGGTACTGAAAACCGATGTAACGCTCGGACGGAACTCAGATTTTATGTATCCCGAATGTTACATTGGTTCTCAGTTCCGTTACAGCCATATGAAAACAGCCCTGCGTTCAAGGAAAAATCACGTGCCGCACATTTCGTACCTGGTACGCAACGGGTACGAAACGTGCGTCACATTATTTTTCCTTGAACGCAGGGATGAACAATTCTCTCACGGAACTGAAAAGCGGTGTATCAGGATACATACTGTGTTATATGTAAATCGAAGTAACTTGTTCACTTACTGACAGAACTCGGCTTGTTCAGCGATAGAACCGTGTGGAAAGAACCATCTGACTGTAGACGATGTGGTGGCTGCTCGTACACATGTATTCAATGACGCATTAATCTCTGTGTACGTACACGCACCGTGTACACCGCCTGGGTATAGCACTGAAACATAGACAGTAAACATTGTATATATGTGTACATACACGCGCCGTGTACACTGCCTGGATATAGTACTGAAACATAGACCGTAAACATTGTATATATGTGTACGTACACACGCCGTATACACTGCCTGGATATAGCACTGAAACATAGACCGTAAACATTGTATATATGTGTACGTACACGCACCGTGTACACTACCAGGATATAGTACTGAAACATAGACCGTAAACATTAAATATATGTGTACATACACGCGCCGTGTACACTGCCTGGATATAGTACTGAAACATAGACCGTAAACATTAAATATATGTGTACATACACGCGCCGTGTACACTACCAGGATATAGTACTGAAACATAGACCGTAAACATTAAATATATGTGTACATACACGCGCCGTGTACACTGCCTGGATATAGTACTGAAACATAAACAGTAAACATTGTATATATGTGTACATACACGCGCCTTGTACACTGCCTGGATATAGTACTGAAACATAGACAGTAAACATTGTATATATGTGTACATACACACGCCTTGTACACTGCCTGGATATACCACTGAAATATAGACAGTAAACATTGAATATATGTGTACATACACGCGCCGTGTACACTGCCTGGATATAGTACTGAAACATAGACAGTAAACATTGTATATATGTGTACATACACACGCCTTGTACTCTGCCTGGATATACCACTGAAACATAGACAGTAAACATTGTATATATGTGTACATACAAGCACCGTGTACACTGCTTGGATATACCACTGAAACATAGACAGTAAACATTGTATATATGTGTACATACACGCGCCGTGTACACTGCCTGGATGTGGCACTGAAACATAAACAGTAAACATTGTATATATGTGTACATACACGCGCCTTGTACTCTGCCTGGATATAACACTGAAACATAGAACAGAACTTTGAACTATTAGAATGTTCCAAACCAAGGTTAAGGTAATTGCTATTGGGCAAAAAATATCAGCCAAGAAAAAAACCTGGAAACTTTTGAATGTAAGTGCTGTTTTGAGTTTTATGTTTAAAGAAATAATTGTTTCATATTTAAACTATTAATGTCATTATATATCTATGCGTAACATATTTTTAATCTACATGCATTCTATGAATCATGCGGACCATTTTAACTTTTCGATTTTTTTCTTGGCTGATATTGTCTTGCCCAATAGCAATACCTTAAAATTATAAGTCATACAACAAACAAAACCTGCAATGTGTCACTATACTGTAGTGTTAGGGAATGATTATCAAAATGATCTATGTGGTAAATAACTTGTTTCACGAAATAAGTAAACATTAATACTTACGAACAAGCAGTAACAACGCATGTTGTAACATCATTTTACGGCAACAATAAATTTATCCCGACACTCTAAGTACAAAATTATACAATAAGAAGAATTAGATGAAGACAGTTTGTCCCGATTTAGATCTCTTATATTAAAGTGACTGCCTCACATATTGGTGAATTGCAAAAATAAAATAAAATTGTCAAATATTCGCGTAATTTTGGTATAGTTGCCTGTATATCCCTTAAACAACCACACTGACATATAAAATAATTTGAGAAACTTCGGCAATTTGTAGTTATTTAGTATTTTTCATCAAAAATTCTATAGGGTATTAATACCCTATAGAATTAACACTACTGTTACTTAAATTGCCTGGAATTTGTTTGCATTTGATGACAATGAATCGAAAAACGAACCAAATACCTCACTATAATGTTTACGCTGTAGTTTGTTGATGTTACAGTTCGATCACTTGTGAATTACATATTTCACAAAGCATATTGGAAGGGAACTTACCGCTTTTTTTCAAGAAAAAAATACTCAGTGGGCGATATCGAGAGTGGTTAAAATTGCTTATATGCACCAAATCTTTCATAAAGCAACCGTCAGTGGCTTTCTATTACACCAATACTTAGTTAGGTTGGAAAATCACGATAAACAAATATTTTAGCCCAATCTGTGAGGCAGCCCCTTTAAATACGGGCATTTAAACACTTACACTATGTGCGTAATTATAGAAATGTAATTATACATGGTATTGTATGGTATAAACAAAGGAAAGCATTCGCTCTGTTGGTTTTCAATAATGTATTATATTAAAGTTAACCAAATGTAATATGATCTTATATAATTTATGCTCAAGCGTCCACACAATCAAATCGAATGGTAAAACAAAAATATGTTTACAAACGTCGGAATCGGCCAGGTACCGTGTTACAAATCTCAGACTCTGACAATCTCAATTTGAGGTGAGATTTTTTGTTTGGGGTGGTTTTGGAAAGTGTGGCATTATCTATTTTTTAGACGATTCCTTTTAAATCAAGGGAGAGAACAATGTATGATATAAGTCAGAAATTCGCCACAACGGTAACTTGCCCTTACACTCTATATCTATAAAAGTTTTATTAAAATACTAACACAGCCAGTACTTACAGTTATATACACACAGAGAAAACCAAGCTGTGCTAAAATTACGGATAAAACACAGCTACGACTGAATAACTTCAAACTGCAAATAAGCTTCGGAGGAAGAAAATGCTGTGGTAACGATGTCTTTATGTGTTGTCAAATGCGGAATATTGACTGTGTTAGAATCGTAATAATGAATACGTACCTGTGTTTTATCGTATAATAAAGCACAGTCACGAGTTCGGATGCGTAGTAATTAAATTAACGTGCGTAAATGAATGTGCTTTATTATAGATATAAAAACACAGGTACATATTCATAATTTCTTAAATAAACATGAAGTCAGTTATGGCTAATTTGTCAACAAGTGAAATTTATCTCAGAACATTAGTATCATTTGATATTGAATGGTGTTCGTAATTTTGATTCTTCCCTGTTCTTTACACAATAACAAGTATGATACATTTGTGGCTACGGTCATGACAAAGGTATAGTCCAGTCAGGATAAAAATACAGTGACGCAGCGGTCGAGTCCACTATAACGGTGTAAAACCAATTATATAGGCTTATACTGTACAAACAACTAATTTCAATGATAAACTAACATACTAAACTAGCTCTGCCTGTTTAGATAATCATTTGATCTTTTGTGAACTCATAAACTGCATCGTCACAGTCACAATATCCTAACTGGACTTTTTTGTCTACAGTACAGATCGTAGGATGCTCAGTGCGACTTAGGCTTTAAGCAGCTAATAGAGCAAATTAATGATTGATTATTGTCCTATCGTTTGTAGCATGACTGCGTCAGACGTACCTCTTCTCTGAACCTTTATCTTAACGTCGTTGCATGACTGTGTCAGACGTACCTCCAGAGCTGTAGACATCAAACTTCTCTCTGAACCTTTATCTTAACGTTGTAGCGTGACTGTGTCAGACGTACATAGAGCTATAGACATCAAACTTCTCTCTGAACCTTTAACTTAACGTTGTAGCGTGACTGTGTCAGACGTACATAGAGCTATAATCATCAAACTTCTCTCTGAACCTTTATCTTAACACCGAAGCGTGACTGTGTCAGACGTACCTCCAGAGCTGTAGACATCAAACTTCTCTCTGAACCTTTATCTTAACGTCGTAGCATGACTGTGTCAAACTTCTCTCTGAACCTTTATCTTAACGTCGTAGCGTGACTGTCTCAGATGCACATCGAGCTATAGACACCAAACTTCTCTCTGAACCTTTATCTTAATGTCGTAGCATGACTGTGTCAAACTTCTCTCTGAACCTTATCTTAACGTCGTAGCATGACTGTGTCAAACTTCTCTCTGAACCTTTATCTTAACGTCGTAGCGTGACTGTCTCAGATGCACATCGAGCTATAGACACCAAACTTCTCTCTGAACCTTTATCTTAACGTCGTAGCATGACTGTGTCAGACGTACCTCCAGAGCTGTAGGCATCAAACTTCTCTCTGAACCTTTATCTTAACGTCGTAGCGTGACTGTATCAGACGTGCCTCGATCTATAGACATCAAACTTCTCTCTGAACCTTTATCTTAACGTCGTAGCGTGACTTTGTCAGACGTATCTCGAACTATAGACCTCAAACTTCTTTCTGAACCTATTTCTAAACGTCGTAGCGTGACTGTGTCTTACCTACCTAGAGCTATAGATATCAAACTTCTCTCTGAACCTATTTATGTTTATTTGGTGTTGCTATAGCAACAACGTTAGATTAACCTTTAAACATTTGAACATTGAATATATAACCAACATATATAAAGTTGTTAATGTGTTTATTTGGTGTTGCTATGACAACAATGTTACATTTAGCGGTGTTCATCTTCTGATGGACCCGGGTCAGGTAGGATATATAAAACCAACATATATAAAGTTTTAATGTGTTTATTTGGTGTTGCTATGACAACAATGTTACATTAACCGGTGTTCATCTTCTGATGTATCCAGGTGAGGTAGGATGATACACGTGTATATACACCTGGACTCATACTCTTGCCACATTCATCCCCCCAGCTAGTCACACCAGCAATCTCCCATACACCATGTTTGTTACAAACCAGTGGACCACCAGAATCACCCTGCACATAACATAAGCATACCATTTAATACATGCATGGTATGAATGAACACACAAATAGTCAAGACGCAATTCGTATTGTAACAGAATAGAACTTGGTAGTGTAAGACAGGTTCCAGTAATAACACCAAAAAAACTCATTTCTATCGTAAAAAATAACACTTGGTTGTTACATTCATGCATTTCTCTACATTGCAACATAATCGCATATTATTCGATGTATTTTGGCTTGAGTTGCATACTTTTTGCCGGCATTGAAAAGAACTTTTAATTAAGACACTTCTATGACTTTAGAGACGCTTTCCATGTTCAAATCGTCAAACACTGTTTTCCATAACATTTCCAACTAACTTAGGTTAAATATAAGACCTACCTTACAATAATTATATGACTTTAGAGACGCTTTTCATGTCCATATCGGCAAACACTGTTTTCCATACCATTTCCAATTGACTTAGGTTAAATGTTAGACCTTCCAGGCAATTCTATGACTTTAGAGACGATTTTCATGTCCATATCGGCAAACACTGTTTTCCATACCATTTCCAACTAAATTAGGTTGAATGTTAGACCTACCAGGCAATTCTATGACTTTAGAGACGCTTTTCATGTCCATATCAACAAACACTGTTTTCCATACCATTTCCAACTAACTTAGGTTAAACGTTAGACCTACCTGACAGGTGTCTTTACCACCACCTTGTATAGCCCCGGCACACAGGTTGGTATTATACACACTATTCCATCCCATCAAACTGCGACAACGGGAGTTTGTGATAGTATCAAGCTGAACATACATCAGATACCTGGTGCCGGGAGCATTACCATCATCATCTAGAGAATATAAATATAAAACATCATGTGAGTACATGTAAACAGTTGTCAACTGATGAACAATGACATTCGTTTGGAGAAAACTAAAACTTTTTATCACTATCAAGTCAATTAAAAATAAAAGAGTAAACCGTTATCGAACATCACATAATCGTTCTGGATTTATAGCCATGCGGCAGACTGTATATAAACTTGATGACGTCATTCCAGTTACATGACGTCACATGTGTTGTTCTTATTATATTGTGTGATATGCTTACCATAGTACGTGGCTCCCCACCCAGAGGCTGTACACGTATCAGCACTGAATGCATCTTGTGCTTGTGGCAGACACGCTGGGCGTACATATCTACAACATACGTAACATAACTAGAATTCTAACACGATCTGCTGCTTTATACATATACACATAGAGAAAACCAAGGTGTACTTTATTACCGTAACAAAACACACTTGACAAATTGGCTGTTACTATTTACGCCCCGTTTACAACACATTTGTCATATTTGTTTGTGCGCTCTAAAATTACACAAAAAAACCCCAATTGAATACATAATAAGCATTTATTGAATATACTTTTATATACAGTTGTCTCTGCAAATAAACAAATTAAACTCCAAAAATGTGTTTCGTTCCTTCAAGATACATCGAACATCAGCATGTGCGATTTAAAAGTAGTTCCAGCTTAATAAATATCATGTGACCTATTTATGAATGAATGAACGTAAACATTGTTTACTTCCGGTTCGTAGTAAATGATACACTCTCGGTATACATGTATATCGGTATAGTTTGCAAAATTGTTCGTGCTACAGACGCAGTTAGTCCCACTTTTACAATGCGTTTTTAAATTATCATGACGTCAGAATTTAAACCTGGAACAATATGTAGCGTGAGAATTCCGAACAAAACCAACTCCAAATAGCGAATAATGCAAAAAAATAAGTATGAAAAAACGGCAATAACTCAAAAAATAGGTTATGTAGAGTTGTGGTTCTTGAGAACTGCACTTTTACTCATTGAGATCTATTCACTCATTGAGATTCTATAAAGTGTCATGATGATACCTCACAAACGTTTTGAGTTAGGCTCCGGACAAACATATCGGACGGAACTACGGAACGACGGAAGAACGGAACGACGGACGGACAAGGCGGCAACTATATGCTCCCCCGAATAAAACAAATAAAACGTCTAACTTACTTTCCAGTTATATCTACTTTTTTGCTCAGTTTCATCAAAGCAATGTCATTTTTCTCTGAGTTAGAATTATGCTGTTCGTGCACATACACGTGACTCACGTGTACCACATTGCTGCTGTACACGTGGTTCTGATCATGTAAACCAACACCCACTGACCACTGGTTCGCATTGGTCCCCAAACTTAAATCAAACAATAAATAAAAATAGATTATCACATAAAATATGCTCTGGGATAAACCCATTACATAAAAACCGCAATATACACGTGTAATAAACATACTAATGGGGTATATACAAGGGAGAGTCACGTTACACGTGGTTCTGATCATGTAAACCAAGGCCAACAGAACATAGGTCCGCATTGGTTCCCAAACTAAAATTAAACTATAAAGTACAATTATTCGATCTTAGCATTCTGATGGTACAGGGGAAGGTGTTCACTTTGTACGAACGATATTTCTGTAACCCCCTCTGTGCACGTCATCTGAATGTGTTTATCACCCATATGGACTTCATACAAGATTTTAATACAACATTTGGAATACGTGAATATTTTGTGCCAATTCGTATACAAGCTGTAACGTCCGTTAGAAGATTACTGTCAAAGTCAACAGTTTGTCTAGTCGTTCGGTTTGTTCTCACAAAATATTTGAAAATGTAATAGAAAAATGTGTATAACAATAGTTTTGTTACAAGTCAGGCAATTATATCTTCTATAGTGATTTGGTGATCTTATATTAGTAGACAGTTTCAATTTTCTATGAATGTTAATGTTGTACACGATTATAAAAGATACCAGAGAAGAATAAAAACATAATTAAATAATTGTTTGACTTACTCCTCAAAACAATGAGCGGCCGTCAGTACCCACTGATCACTGATTAACGTACCACCACATATATGTTGTCCATAGTAACGTAACGATATCTATAAATAGAAACATTACACGTAATGTACCACCACATATATGTTGTCCATAGTAACGTAACGATATCTATAAATAGAAACATTACACGTAATGTACCACCACATATATGTTGTCCATAGTAACGTAACGATATCTATAAATAGAAACATTACACGTAATGTACCACCACATATATGTTGTCCATAGTAACGTAACGATATCTATAAATAGAAACATTACACGTAATCTACCACCACATATATGTTGTCCATAGTAACGTAACGATATCTATAAATAGAAACATTATACGTAATGTACTTACATACATGTTGTCCATAGTAAGGTACAGATATTTGTAAAACCCCATAGACCATTATGATTTCCTTAATATAGACAGTTTGACCATTATGTATTCCTTTATATAGACAGTTTGTGCCAAAAATATCAAAACCCTTAAAACCCCAAAAAAGTATAGAAACCGGACGAAATTTTGACAAGAGTTAACCTCATAACACAAGAAACAAACATGTGACCTGTAAATGTCATCCTGCATATCATTTTGACACTAAGTGTATTCCGTATGTTTGTAACAGTTTTACAATAATACCAATCTACGAACCCTTGAAACCTGCTCTTTTTATAATGTGTTGTTGTGAAAGACCAACACTAGAAATATATAATTTCGGTAACTTATATATCTATTGTTACCAAATGAATCATCAGCAATCATTTACCTGCCATGGAAACTGACCATGTTGTGCCGTTGTGCCACCAACAATTTTGGTGGTGGTTCCTGTAACCAGAGTCGTCCCACACGAACCTGTAAACATATATAACAATAATTATACTTTGTATTTGGAAAAGTTGTTATATCTATGGAATTGTTTATATCTATATGACCCTTGTAGATTGCTACACTGTGTTTAATATATATACCAGATTTATATAGCACCCTTTTCATGCGAACGCACGTTCAAATGCACTTTACATGGAGTGTTGCAGCTACAAGAGTGCAGGTGCATCCTCTATCAGTGCAGATACAGCATGATCTGACCAGAGGGACAGACTGAGAGAAAGCCCCTGAAGGGAGAGAGAGACATTAGATACAGGCATGTCCGGTGCTGCAGAGGTGCGCCTAGCTCTTATTTCTAATAGACAGCCTGGTTCTTTAATGTGCCCGGTGTATAGCACCGATACACAGCTTCCTGGCACTTCCAGATACTTGCAGACCACACGTCCAGATATAGCGGGAACTATTATAAATATTTCAGAAATGTCAAGTTCCGATGCTGGGATTTGAACCCACGACCTCTGGATTGACAGCCCAGTGCGTTACCACCGAGCTAAATCCGCTAAATCCGCCTCGGTGGAAGCATTGTCCATAATAACTAGCTAAGTCGATTAGCGGCTATAGTTCTAAGGAAATTTTGGATAGTGTTATATGGTATGGCAATGTTAGGTATTTACGAGTTTGTATACCAAGTTTGAAAGCCATTCCTCGATGGACTTTGAACATGTTTGTGTGAACTGGTCACAGTGGTATACATACTTGATGGACATGCTGTAAGGTGACAGCTCTGTGTCTGTGAGGTAGGACCGGGACATGTTTATGCAGTATATACTATACGATCACAGTGATATACATACTTGATGGACACGCTGTAAGGTGACAGCTCTGTGTCTGTGAGGTAGGACCGGTACATGTTTATACAGTATATAATATACGATCACAGTGATATACATACTTGATGGACACGCTGTAAGGTGACAGCTCTGTGAGGTAGGACAGGTACATGTTAATACAGTATATAATATACGATCACAGTGATATACATACTTGATGGACACGCTGTAAGGTGACAGCTC
Organism: Spisula solida; assembly: GCA_947247005.1. Classification (NCBI taxonomy): domain Eukaryota; kingdom Metazoa; phylum Mollusca; class Bivalvia; order Venerida; family Mactridae; genus Spisula; species Spisula solida. The sequence continues at coordinate 2,000,697 of OX365962.1, forward strand.
TGTGAGGTAGGACCGGTACATGTTTATGCAGTATATACTATACGGTCACAGTGATATACATACTTGATGGACACGCTGTAAGGTGACAGCTCTGTGTCTGTGAGGTAGGACCGGTACATGTTTATGCAGTATATACTATACGGTCACAGTGATATACATACTTGTTGGACACGCTGTAAGGTGACAGCTCTGTGTCTGTGAGGTAGGACCGGTACATGTTAATACAGTATATAATATACGATCACAGTGATATACATACTTGATGGACACGCTATAAGGTGACAGCTCTGTGTCTGTGAGGTAGGACCGGTACATGTTAATACAGTATATAATATTCGGTCACAGTGGTATACATACTTGATGGACACGCTGTAAGGTGACAGCTCTGTGTCTGTGAGGTAGGACCGGGACATGTTAATGCAGTATATACTATACGATCACAGTGATATACATACTTGATGGACACGCTGTAAGGTGACAGCTCTGTGTCTGTGAGGTAGGACCGGGACATGTTTATATAGTATATAATATACGATCACAGTAGTATACATACTTGATGGACACGCTGTAAGGTGACAGCTCTGTGAGATAGGACAGGTACATGGTTATATAGTATACTCTATACGATCACAGTGGTATACATACTTGATGGACACGCTGTAAGGTGACAGCTCTGTGCCTGTGAGGTAGGACCGGGACAAGTATTCCCACCATGTGCTGGACTAGGGTTGGAACATGTTCTATGTCGGGTATGCGTGGCGGATCCACATGTCTGAGAACATGATCCCCAACTTGACCAGTATGCCCAACCTCCATCAACTATAAAACAATAACAACAAAAACAATGTTATAGTCCAGTCAGGATAAAAATCCAGTGACGCAGCGGTTGAGTCCACTATACAGTGTAAACCAATTATAAAGGATTATACTGTACAAACAACTATAATTTTAATGCTAAACTAACATACTAGACTTTGCTCTATCTGTTTAGATGATGGTTGTGATTTTTTTGCGTACACGTAAACTGCAACGTCACTGTCACAATATCCTAACTGGACTATACTATGCTGTCTTCATTCAATAAGGAATTGTGAATAAACATCACTCGTAGTTTACACTCTTTAATTATGAAGTTTTGGCCTTGGCTTTTTGTTCGCTATTATGAAAACGGCTTAGGCCGAAACGTCATAGTTAAAAAAGTATAAACTATCAGCGGGTTCAGCTGTCCTACTAGATTTAACTTTAGTGACGTAAGAATCTAAAAAAGAAACTAACTCTTGGAGCTCTTCAGCAAACGAAAAGAGTTAAACTACAGTGTAAACAAACATGGCGGACATGTGGAATTACAGCAATTGGAACGGTCCGTACGGCATTTATACGTGATTCGTAAGAAATTGTCCTAGGTGTCCCGATTGGGACTACAGCAACCCAGCCTCGCAGCAGGGTCGAACTCTAGTACACTCAAGTACACTCGAGGGTTTTAACTCGACTAGTTTTGCTGCAACTCTAGTGAATCGAGTTTACCCTCGTAAGTCAGCTCAACTGGCTCTATGAGCTATTATGGTACTATGGTAGGCAGAACACGTTAGCTACTATTTCAAGTTTTATTCGAGTATCTATATATGTTTGAAAACAAATGAGTTTAGGTTGTTGAAAGGAATGCATGCTTATATGAAATCACAACTAGTCAGATAAAGTATTTGGAAATGTTATCGATGTTTGCGTGGATACATCTCAGTAAATACAGAGCAGTGGTATAAATTGCGTTGTGATTAACGCATCACTCGTGTGCAAAATTGTAAAACGAAAATTGGTTATTTAGTCGGAATCCTAAGGAACAATATGTGGGTATTTTGTAAAATTTCAACGGTCTAAATATTATCTAAATTAAGCATTAAAATTCCCCAAAACTAGTGTAGACAGACCTGGAGTTGGTCCTGTACAGTCTGAGTCATGACAAGATTGTCTATCAACCTCACTTCCGGCACATGGTAAACCACCATGACTAGGTCTGGGATTGTTACAGTACCGCCATCTTGATTTGGTTCCCGTTCCACACGTATGTGAACATTGTGAGTACGACAACCAGTCACCCCATCCACCATTCACTGAAGGTATACATGTGTGATACAGTTCGTGTGATATAAGTTACGAATTCTTTCTATCTTACGTTCGTGTGATATAAGTTAAGAATTATTTCTATCTTACGTTTGTGTGATATAAGTTACGAATTCTTTCTATCTTACGTTTGTGTAATATAAATTACGAATTCTTTCTATCTTACATTTGCGTGATATAAGTTACGAATTCTTTCTATCTTACGTTCGTGTGATGTAAGTTACGAAACGAACAAAGACAGTGAGTGTGTTGTTGATTCAATGTTTGTTACTGTATACGCAATGTATATTCGTCAACAGTTTACACCACAACATAACAACAGGATAATATTAAGTCAGACAGAAAATGCAGCACTCAGCTTAACCAGCCGAGCACAGAAAACAGAAAAACACAAAAGGTCCAATGCCTACCTGAACCAGCCGAGCACAGAAAACAGAAAAACACACAATGTACAATGCCTACCTGAACCAGCCGAGCACAGAAAACATAAAAACACACAAGGTACAATGCCTACCTGAACCAGCTGAGCACAGAAAACAGAAAAACACACAATGTACAATGCCTACCTGAACCAGCCGAGCACAGAAAACATAAAAACACAAAAGGTCCAAGCCTACCTGAACCAGCCGAGCACAGAAAACATAAAAACACAAAAGGTCCAAGCCTACCTGAACCAGCTGAGCACAGAAAACATAAAAACACAAAAGGTCCAATGCCTACCTGAACCAGCCGAGCACAGAAAACATAAAAACACAAAAGGTCCAATGCCTACCTGAACCAGCCGAGCACAGAAAACATAAGAACACACAAGGTACAATGGCTACCTGAACCAGCTTAGCACAGAAAACATAAAAACACACATGGTACAATGCCTACCTGAACCAGCTGAGCACAGAAAACATAAAAACACACAATGTACAATGCCTACCTGAACCAGCTGAGCACAGAAAACATAAAAACACACAAGGTACAATGCCTACCTGAACTAGCTGAGCACAGAAAACATAAAAACACACATGGTACAATGCCTATCTGAACCAGCCGAGCACAGAAAACATAAAAACACACAATGTACAATGCCTACCTGAACCAGCCGAGCACAGAAAACATAAAAACACACAAGGTACAATGGCTACCTGAACCAGCCGAGCACAGAAAACATAAAAACACACAAGGTACAATGGCTACCTGAACCAGCCGAGCATAGAAAACATACAAACACACAAGGTACAATGCCTACCTGAACCAGCCGAGCACAGAAAACATAAAAACACACAAGGTACAATGCCTATCTGAACCAGCTGAGCACAGAAAACATAAAAACATAAAACATAAAAGGCACAATGCCCAACTAAACGAGTTATTATCTCCCATCTCCAAGTCGTCGAAATTATAAATGAACCAGTTTCAGCAATCAAAAAGCTGAATGTCCAAGTTGACATGGAATACTATTACTTTATCAACGAGTGCAGCCTTACTCTTTCGTCAGAAACTGACAACTTCTCCACATGTGGAAGACATGACTGTAGCCAATGTTGCGAAAAACCAAATTGCATTATCCAACTCGGGATTCCAACATACATGTATACGTTTTGTATGTGCTTAAACAATTGATGTATTGCAGAATTCTGTTTCATAATTTTCATGTTTTCCTTATGATAGATGTTAGATATCATTACAGCATATTGCTTGTTTTACAAACAGGTGCTCGGCATGGAGATACATGTTCGTTTGAACGAGTTTGAACGAGCTGAATGACCGACCTTGTTAAGCATTATAGACATCTAATAAAATATTTTTTAAATATTAGTTGCAAATGCTATGAACATTTTGTTGGGATGTAGAGGATATCCACAAGTCATACTGACTATAACAAGCCCATGTGGTTTGAAAAAAACTGCTTCTTGAAAAAAGGGGGGGGTGGTGGGCATAGAAAATAAAGGATTTCGTTCTAGGTCCCAGAACCTTACCTGGGCAGTTTGATCCGGTACATGGACAGGGACTGGACTGACACGTGGTTGATTGATGATCCACGCCGGAACATGATTGTCCGCCATTACTTGGTACAGGATGATTACACTTCCGGTACCTTGTCTGGTACCCGGTACCACATGTTGTAGAACATGTAGTATATGTACTCCACAAACTCCAACCACCATCAACAGCCGCTGTAAATCAAAGTAATAACATGTTCAATTATTTGAAAACATCATTAAAATATGATAATAATAATAAATAAATAAGACTGTATAAAAGATGCATCACAATGTAATGAGATAATGCATTCCGAGTCCAACTTTTCAACCAATGTGTAGCTAAAACATCCAAGCTCTCAATGGGAGGCTAGGAAATAGTGTAATTTTTAGTATGTGTTCTGATGTTGCTACCCATAAAACAAGCATGGCTGAAACTGTAACGGTTGGTAACCTTTGTTTATGATAGTTCGGCGTCTTCATGGTTTTAGCCATGTTTTGGTGAGCATCTGAACGTCAAACCGAACATACTCACCGGTGGATCCTGGACAAGCCATCTGATAACAGTTCTGTGTATCATATCCCATACCATCACATTGTTTACCGCCATGTGAGGAATGTGGTGAGTTACAATATCTATATCTTGTCTGTGTTCCTAGGCCACACGTGGTGCTACAAGTTGTATAGTCTAACCAATCACCCCAACCACCGTTCACTGTAACACAATAGTAATATTTGTCATCACGTGGTTCTACATGTTATACTCGTATAGTCTAACCAATCACCCCAACCACCGTTCACTGTAACACAATAGTAATATTTGTCATCACGTGGTTCTACATGTTGAATCGTGGAATGTGATTGGATGAATTAATTGAAACGTTGAACGTGATTGGTTGAAGTTATTGAAACATGGAATGTGATTGGTTGAATTTATTGAAACGTGAAACGTGATTGGTTGAATTTATTGAAACTTGGAATGCTATTTGTTGAATTTATTGAAACGTGGAACGTGATTGGTTGAATTTATTGAAACTTGGAATGTGATATGTTGAATTTATTGAAACGTGGGTCGTGATTGGTTGAATTTATTGAAACATGGAACGAGATTGGTTGAATTTATTGAAACGTGGAACGAGATTGGTTAAATTTATTTAAACGTGGAATGTGATTGGTTGAATTTATTTAAATATGGAATGTGATTGGTTGAATTTAATGAGACATGGAATGTAATTGGTTGAATTTATTGAAACGTGGAATTTGAATGGTGCAGTTATATTCTGTTGTGTTTATAAATTGGGCCTGCTCGTGCAATAATAGAACAAACTATATACCGGTATATATGATACACATATTATATAAATATCAGATGCCTGCCTGCGTGACATTGATATTGTCAACCCGAGGGCAGAATCTCACCCCGAGGCAAAGCCGATATTTATTTTACAATATCAGAAGTCTAGCAAAATGATCACAGCCATGATTGTGATAGTTATAAACAGTAGACATGACTGTGCTTCATATATTTTTGTGTTTATTCCACATTATATTTATAGAAAATCTTGTAAATTTCAGCAGTTAAATAATCAAAATTGACGCAGTTACTTGCCCTTGCATGATATTCAAAATGTCAGGTCGATCACATGACCTGACAGTCACTTTTTGGTTGATCACGTGTCAAATGGCTTATCTAAAGTTTCCAAATATAACTGACCTGGACAGCTTGATCCCGAGCAAGGACAAGCTTCTGGGTTACACTGATGCGTCATGATACTACTTCCGGTACAACCATGGCCGCCACCGGAAGGTTTAGGATTGTTACAATGTCTGAAAGCATAAACGAATTGCATGGAAAACAACTCAAAACTACAAAAGGCAAGAGGGAATAAATGATTTTGTTTGAAATATGAAGACAAATCGAAGGCATTTTGTGAAATATACGTCACTGTGAATACAACAACAACATACTATAATGTACAATGTTTATTTAAAGATAAAAATTAATATTAGCCATATTCTCCCTTGTCATTCCACATACAGATATCATCAATATAGAATCTATACCCTATATATACTACACACCAACTTAAGACATAAACAAGTCGAGAACGAAAATGGACGTCACTTTATGTGACGTCATCAAATGTTGTTGTTCACGTGACTATTAACACTCAACAGGATCACGAAATGCACATGAAGCAACACACACACAAAAGAAAAAATACAAGCCACGGTTGAAATTTACAAACAGCAGTATGTGTATTCAAACTAACCGATAAATATAAAATATGGAACTGTTTTCATGTTGCAAACATCGATAAACCTGTCGTTGCTGAGAACAATCAATTTTAGTATTTTTACATGCTTAGTGTAACGTGCCGGACGGACAGACACCGATCTCGTCCCGAGATTTGGCCTGGGAAACACAATGCTAAGGCAACTCCAGTGTGGCAGTTGACTTCATACCACCGCTGCCACCATTTGTAACGTGCAGACAGACACCAACAAATCCCGTCAGTGAAAGCTGATAAACTAGCTTACCACTTAGGGTGATTTATTTGACTTCTATATGCCATTCTACTCTAATGACAAACTACATGGTTTACAATTTGTGCATAATTTTCAAATTACCACCCTTTTGCACCCAACAACCGTTACATAAGTACATAATTTATTATATCATAAACCTGTAACTGCTCTGTGTTCCTCCTCCACAACTATGTGTACATGTTGAGAATGTTGACCAGGTACCCCACCCACCATTTACTGAAATATAAACAAACACTTTGCCAATATAAGGAGCGAGTTCAGCTGACTTACGAGGGTAAACTCGATTAACTAGAGTTGCAGCAAAACGAGTCGAGTTTCAACCCTCGAGTGTACTCGAGTTCAACCCCACTGCAAAGGCTGGGTTGCTGTCGTTCCAATCGGGACACCTCGGACAATTTCTTACGAATCACGTATAAATGCCGTGCGGACCTTCCAATGGCTGTAGTTACACAAGTCGGCCATGCTTGTTTACACTGTAGTTTAACTCTTTTCATTTTGCTGAAGCGCTCAAAGAGTTAGTTTATTTTTAGATTCTTACGTCACTAGAGTTAACTCTAGTAGGACAGCTGAACTCGCTCCTAAGGTGTACGTTCAAATACTGCAAAATGCATCAACATTGTACGTGGTCAACCGACAAACAAGTGTCCAAATTTAAAGGAAACGATAATACATAAAGCTCGTATCCCTGTCTAATTCAATCTAACATCTAACTCTCCTCGAATAGAGATAAACATAGCATGTATTTTTTGTGAATATCTGTTCTAGTGTTTTCCCCGAATAACGTTGTATTATTATGATACTTTTATCTGCTTTCAATGGATTATGGAGTTTTTTCCGTGAAAATAACAGTGAAAGTAACAATGAAATTACCACTGTTATTGTTATTTTCACTGTTTTAGGAGCTGGTTCCAGTATTAAATATGCGTTACGTCACCAAGACGCCATAATTCTCACGTTGTGGAGTTCTAATATCAAATCAAGCCAATTACGGCACATAAGAGGAATTGAGGCATATAATAAACAAAATTGTTTTTAGATTTTTGTGCAAGATCAATTTTATTTCACTCGTGATCACAGAAAATTAAATTTTCACGAGTGGCTAATATTGATTTTCTGTGATCATTCGGTGAAATAAAATTCGTTCTTACACCAAAATCAACAAATCTCCTCTATATAATCAAGCGCGGTACATTGTTATACAATGTACACTATATACAAAGTACACATTGTATATTTACCGATTCCTATTTGTCCCGGACATGAGTTAGCATCACAGGTAAGAGTTTGGTAGCCTGATCCCGGACAAGACTGTCCTCCATTTTGTGGTCGTGGAGAGTTACAATATCTGTAAGATAGATTTCATGTATGTCACAGGGTCAATAGTACATTGTCCTATATATATGTGGCGTGGAAAGTTAATTTGGGGCTTATGGACGTGACGTCGTTATCGAGAAAATGCGCCGTTTATCACGTCGTATTTTCGCAGGTAAATTCAAATGTTTGCTCAGCACAAATGAGTCTATAAAGGTTAAAAAAATAATAAATGAATACCATGAACGATTGTTACATGTTCGACAATCATCTACGAACCACATTTTGTGGTCTGTGACCCGTGACAATGCAGATTTCACGAGTAATTGATTATTACGAGAGCGCCATATTACGTCATCACAAACTGTGTAAAAGATGATTTTACATGCCCTTGAAATACGTCGATTTTATAAGATTTAGCGAGAATGAAAGACTCATGGGTGGTTATGTGTATTCAGAGTCGATGCTGGATGCTCAAGTGACACCGTTGCACCGTGTAAGTATGATTTATTTCAGTATGAAGCGATAAATAACCGCTGGTGTGTCGAAAAGTTTTGACCCGGAAGTGTTGGCTGTAAAGCAACTGTTTGTTGATAGTAACCAAGTTGTGATCACAAAATCAGTTTGAATTTGTACAATCACTGATATGAGCCAGTTAGAAGTTTAGCGATCCAGACATCTTGTACGAGTTCATGAGCTATACGAGTAATAATATGCACGGAGCAGGACCGAGTCTGGTGTGAAATTAAAAATAAATGACGACGTGACGTGCCGGAAAAACTTTTAAAATCAAAGTTTGATGATAGTTGTCAATTAGCATACACATGTGAACAACTTAATCAATATTCTAATTTGTTTTTGGAATAACTTATCACTACACTCCCCCCTATTTTATCTTATGTGGTCTCCATTCACCATTATGACACATGAATTTATCATGGCAAGCAAAGTAAAGCTTCCAAAACCCTTTGACAAATGAGGGGGGTAAAAATTGCAGACGGTAACAAGAATTGAACTGTGATCTCCATAGCATTTATGACAAGCGGATACCAGCTCCCATCTTGCAAGTCTCAGAAGAGTTGACAAAAAACAGTAGCCTTTTTCAAACCAAACAGCAAGGGTTTTTTAATGGAACTATATTCACAACTCCCTCTTTATGCTGCTTCATTAGTACCTAAGTGCATACACCTGTCAATCACGTGGTCATCAGGCACCCAATTGAATTGGCCCTAACATTAAATCAGGGAATATATTTCATGAAGAACAACCAATGATTGAACACATTTATATGGAACGCCATAGCTGTCTTTTGTTGATGCATGTCATGTTAAATTGTTATAATATCATTTGAACATGTCTATACGACATGTTAAATTGTTACAACAACGTCTTAAATTGTCGATAGGGCATGTGAACTTCTCAAGTCACACTGTTAAACTGTCCAAGTATCTTGTGAACATGTCTATATGCCATGTTAAATTGTTAAAATAGCTTCTTATCATGTTCATTGGGCATGTGAACTTCTCAACAGAACGTGTAATACTCTTAAACGACAGTGATTAATTGTTAAAAATCATTTGAAGATGTCTATAAGCTATGTTAAATTGTCAAAATAGCTTCTTATCATGTCCAATAACCATGTGAACTTCTCAACAGAACGTGTTATATTGTTAAACAACAGTGGTAAATTGTTAAAATATCATTTGAAGATGTCTACATGACATGTTAAATTGTTAAAATAGCTTCTTATCATGTCCAATAACCATGTGAACTTCTTTATAGAACGTGTTATATTGTTTAACAACAGTGGTAAATTGTTAAAATATCATTTGAAAATGTCTACATGCCATGCTATAGTGTTAAAACGATATGTTAACATGTCAACGGGGCATGTGAACTTCTTAATAGACAGTGTTGTTGTTGTTCAAATTTGTATGACGTCATCAATAACGTAAGTTCCTCCTGTGTGCATATTGAACAAAGATGACGGAAATTGTTCAATATGCACGCGGGAGGAACTTACGTTATTGATGACGTCATACAAATTTGAACAACAACAACACTATCTATTAAGAAGTTAACATGTCTCGTCGACAAGTTAAAATGTCGTTTTAACACTATAACATGTCGTATTGACATCTTCAAATGATAGTTTAACAATTTACCACTGTTGTTTAACAATATAACACGTTCTAATAAGAAGTTCACATGCTGAATGGACATGATAAGAAGCTATTTTAACAATTTAACATGTCATATAGACATCTTCAAATGATATTTTAACAATTTACCACTGTTGTCTAACAATATAACACGTTCTATTAAGAAGTTCACATGGTTTTTGGACATGATAAGAAGCTATTTTAACAATTTAACATGTCATACAGACATCTTCAAATTATATTTTAACAATTTATCACTGTTGTCTAACAATATAACACGTTCTATTAAGAAGTTCACATGGTTATTGGACATAATAGGAAGCTATTTTAACAATTTAACATATCATATAGACATCTTCAAGTGATATTTTAACAATTTACCAATGTTGTATGACAGTATAAACCGTTCTGTTGAGAAGTTCATATGGTTTTTGGACATGATAAGAAGCTATTTTAACAATTTAACATGGCATATAGACATGTTCACATGATATTTGGACAGTTTAACAGTGTGACTTGACATACAATAATGTTGCACTGAGAAGTTCACATGCCCTACCGATAATTTAAGACGTTGTTGTAACAATTTAACATGTCGTATAGACATGTTCAAATGATATTTAAACCATTTACCACTGCCGTTTAACAGTATAACACGATGTGTTGAGAGGTTCGCATGCTCATTCGACATTGTAAGACGTTGTTTTAACAATTCAACAAAGCATATAAACATATTCAAATGATAGTTTAACAATTCATCATTGTAGTTAAAGTCTAACATGATAATACGAAAATTTGAGAAGTTAACACGTTCTTCTAACATTATCAAGCGTTTTTCAACAATTTACCATGTAACGTAGACATATACAAATGGTGATTTGACAATTTATCGATGTGGTTTAACAGTATAACACGATGGCTTGAGATATTATTGTATTCTTTTAACAATTTAAGACGTTGTTTTAACAATATAACAGGGCAAGTTGACATATTCAGATGATAGTTTGACAAGTCAACTCTGTGGTTTGACATATTAACACATTGTACTAAGAGGTTCACATGTCCTACCGACAAGTCAACATGACAAGCGTCAACAAAAGACAGCTATGGCGTTCCATACATTTACCTACTGCACTTCAGACAGACACTATGACTATGTCGCTGAAGTGACATATAAACCGTACACGTCACCTGGAACCTTGAGTATGTTAACTAGATACTGTGCCCCTAAAAGTTTGTTGTTAGAATTAAGAAATAATGAATACGTAGCTATTGTTTTATTGCGTAATAAAATATAGGCGCGTGTTTGGATGCGTAGTAATTAAATCACGAGTACGTAGCACAAGTCATTTTATGTACGCATTCAAACAGGTGCCTATATTTTATAACACAACAAAGCACAACTCCTATTTATTATTTCGATTCTAACATCGCCAATGCTTTACCATTTGTAGCACAACAAGACAGGTTGACGTCAAACTACTTTCTTTCCTAGGAACGTTACCGTCACCGTTACGTCATTTGTCATACTGTATGACGTCAAACGTGATGTCATCAATCAGCTATATTTTATCGCGGTAATGAAATATGGTAAGCTTATAAGCAAAGAAGGCAAATCTCACGTGATATGTTAGAATCGCCTATAATCAACACTCATATAAATGTAAACTTACATTGTGATTTATATCATTAAGCTATATTCTTCATATTTATCTTTCTTTTTGCAGGCTTATAGACAAACTGATTGATATTAGTTGGTACACTTGGTATAAAGGAGCAGAAAATGTTGTGTCAATGGCTCACTGTGAAGAGAAAGTTTTTGCAGAGAAAGGAACATGCACAGGTTGTACAGTTCATCCATATTACTTTAATTTATATACAATATATAATTTCAAAAAATTAATGTCATAATTGACTGATTGTCTGATAGTGTAAATGAACATTGACTCTATTTAAATGGGGGGTGACATAAAGAAATTATCCAGTAGATTAGCCAAACTTTTGCTTATCAGCTGGAGTTGCTAATAAAAGCTTTTCTACTTGTGCAGTGTGACAATTACTGGATCTGATTAGGAAAATGTGCAACCCCTATTAACAATTGCTGAGTATATGAAACAGGGCCAGTGATGTACAGCTATGATATCAGCTAGATAAAACATGTTTTGTATGTAATGGCTCCAAAGGCACGATAAGATACTTTCAATGGCCTAATTTAAAATATTTTTGTTTGACTTTTACCTACCAGGTACCAAATAAAATTGCCCCTACTCAATTAATTATGTTGCTTCCAGAGACAAAAAAGTTTTCTATATTATAAGTTAACATTTGATAGAGCATTTACAAGCAATATTTTATAAATTAACTACAAGTTTATATTAATAGTGATTGTCACTGAGACAACACAAAATATATATTTGTAATAAAAATAATATAATTTTTTTTTAATACTTGTGTACCTACCCAATGTAAATATATTGGGTCAGTAAAGGTCAAACAAACAATGTTAGACCTAATGTAAAAGTAAAACTGACATGAAATACTGCTATGCAATGTGTATAACTGATTGATGATTTGAATTTTTAATCAGTATAAAGTTTAAACTCATGAATGGCATACGCTATACTAGTTTGTGTAGTTTGTGTCATTTTGAATACCATTACAAACATGGTTGTTAACAAATCAACACACACACAAGCTGAATAGAATTTTACTTTAAATTTTGCTTTAAATAAATGGTAAAATGTAAAACTTTACACTGATTAATACAACACAATAATAAAACTACAAAATGTACTCTAGTCTAGAAAATGACTAATAAATTTATTTGTTTTAAATTCCAGGACTACAAGGGGCTGTTGCTGTGACTATATAGATGACTGGACCTACACAAAGTATCCTGGCTTGGCATGACAACTATTTGTGTTTGAAAGTCACATAGTGGCTTTCAGATTCTGAAAGAATGTACAATAGGTGTACAATTGGAGACAGTCAGCAAGTGGTGGCACTTTCTGGCACAATTAAGCAATGTTGACATTTACAAAACAATGTATTTTTACATCTAGAAGCTCATTCACAAGTTCATTCTGGAATTCACAGACTTCATACTATTTTAAAACATCCTGGCACATAATTTTACGTGTTAACCATATAATTCAATGTCACCAAATGTGTTCAAACATTGATATTATAGAAATTGTGAATTATTCCACAGTTGCAAAGCAACAATACTGAATATCATTTTATGTAGACATTATTTTTCTTCAATCTCTCTTTAAGTTGTAACATTTATCATAGACTTTGTGAAGACAGAAACCTGTTTAGGTCCTGCAGATTCATAATGCTATAATCATTGCTATAACAAATTGATGTCTATATTAATATCTGATTGCACTTTTGCAAGCATGGTACACATTAGAAATTGCTTCTGTGCATGCAACTTCCTATTTAATTTGAACATATATTTCCAAGTCTGTTTATCCTGCATTGTAAGACATGTCTTTTGATGTAAACAATTTCTTATTTTGAGATCATTTAGCTGCATTTTAGGGCATATACTTTAGAAAGCAAGACACAAAAGTGAGACATTCTGTAGTTGCTATGCAACAAGAAAAATATACATGTATGTATTGAGTTGTGTGTTGCAATTATGCATGCCTATTTGACAACTACTATTTTAAACTATATACAATCATTGCAACTTGTAGAAGAATTCATATGACAACAAGTGATCTTGGGTTATTCTGACAGGATTCAAATTACATGACTTTAGTATACTTTTGAACACTAACCGTACTGTCCAAAATAGGTTTATTGTCGTAATTTTAATTGGTAGATATTAATTAATCATTTGAAACTAATAACATATGTATTGTGTTGACAATAATCTTTTTCTGTCAATGGTAGTATACTTTTTTAATCACATGTAAAGCCGTAAAACCTAAAAAATGTCAAAATTGTAAAATATTCCATTGTTGCTAAGCAACAGAAATACGATATTTGTTTTATTGTACATATATTTTGGTACAATATTTATCCTACATCTAGGTTGGTTAGGAACATACATTCTAATGGCTTTTATAACAAAGAAGGGTTGTTCTTTATAGATGTAGTCAATATTGTAAAAGGGACAAGGCTAAAGAATATTTGGAATTATTCAATCTATGACTCAAAATTAATATGACTTTAGTAGTGCCTTACAGATTGTACTGTACATTCAGAATTTCATTAAGTACATACTATTTGGACTTTCTTTGGAACAAAATGAGGTTTGACTTAATTTTGGTAAGGTTATAGCTATGTATGTCTTAAATATTAAGAAACAATCAATATTTCTTGGTTGCTAGGCAACAGTACTGTATTCATGTGTACATTTTGTGAAGATGTTCTTCTCAAATTGCTCTATGATATGAAATAAACAAATTGTATGCAATAAAATGTTTTTGTACTACTTTCTTATTTCTGAATCTGGGTTTTATCTACTTCCCTGAATATGCAACAAATGGCACAATAATAAGCAAATAATTTGAAATGACCATCGATATGAAATATCCTGTAACTTTGTAAATTTTTGAGATTTGACGCTCAAATTTTCAGATTTTACTGCCAAGATGTTACACATGTCAAAAATGGAAAAAACTCAAAATCCATGTTTTGGTCCATAAGCCCCAAATTAACATTCCAAGCCACATATAATCAACCATTCATGTATCATTTCATATCATCATGCCATATCATCACATCATTCATTTTCACCATTAAACGGTAACATCACTAACACTTTACTACATACTTTACCCTTGCCAGGGCCTCACTTTTTCATTCAGTTATGGTCGTGGTGCATGGGCTATTTTCCCGCCGTAACACGTCACCTCACACTGACTTCAGTCATTGAGTAAAGTTTATATCGAACAGACGTTTATTTGTTCATCATTTATACTTTCAGGTATGGTGTTACTTCACTTCATTATTGTCTTCATGTTTTCATCATTCATCATTCCATCGTCTCATTTTGTATTTTATATGTATCATTAATATGAAGAATCATTGAGTAAAGTTTATAAGATACATTGATAGTTGAACTTTGTTACAATATCCGATAGATAGATTTCATGAAGTTGAACTTCGTTACAATGTCTGTAAGATACATTTCATGTAGTTGAACTGTGTTACAATATCTGTAAGGTACATTTCATGTAGTTGAACTTTGTTACAATAACTGTAAGATACATTTCATGTAGTTGAACTTCGTTACAATATCTGTAAGACACATGTCATGCAGTTGAACTTTGTTACAATATCTGTAAGATACATTTCATGTAGTTGAACTTTGTTACAATATCTGTAAGATACATTTCATGTAGTTGAACTTTGTTACAATAACTGTAAGATACATTCCATGTAGTTGAACTTTGTTACAATGTGTGTAAGATACATTTCATGTAGTTGAACTTTGTTACAATATCTGTAGGATACATTTCATGTAGTTGAACTTTGTTACAATGTCTTTAAGATACATTCCGTGTAGTTGAATTTTGTTACAATAAACTGTAAGATACATTTCATGTAGTTGAACTTTGTTACAATAAACTGTAAGATACATTTCATGTAGTTGAATTTTGTTACAATAAACTGTAAGATACATTTCATGTAGTTGAACTTTGTTACAATAAACTGTAAGATACATTCCATGTAGTTGAACTTTGTTACAATATCTTCCCCCACAATAACTATATGTATTTCAAGTCGATTATTGTTAATCTGGCCCCGATCTCCCGAAGCATCTCCATTTGAGTTGAGATAAATCTCAAATACTGTCATGTGTCTTTGAGATAATGTCCATGAGAGACAAGACTTTGAAAGTTGGCACCACAAAACAGATTCATTGTTCTGAGTTTATTACAGTAAATATTTTGAGCATTAAACTTACGAATGATCTCATATTTATACGCTTGACTTGAGCAAAATCTCAATTTGAGTTGAGATTTCTACTTGAGATGCTTCGGGAGATTGGGGCCAGGGCCATGCTGCTTAGAAAAATTATGATTTTTCTTGCTCGCTTCGTACGCATTAGAAATGTATACAATGAATGTTATCCAGTACTGTCGATTCAAAGATATCTGTCAAAACCGCCAGAATGTTCCATTTCTGAATAGGTAAATGTATGTATTGACCAATCAGCGCTCTTATTTTACTCATACCACCTTTGACCATTTCTTTATGTATTAAAATAAGCTTTGAATCATTCATGAATGTCTTAGCGTGAATCGTTAAATGCAAGGTATCAGCATATTTGTGATGTTCATAATACTACGTAAGGGTTCGAATCCAGTCGGATGCGTTTTTTCCGCGGTTATTTTTATAATATTTTTACTGATGTTTTCATACCTACGAATTAATGTCATCATATTATTCTTTGCGACAAAAGAAGCTAGCTTAATATGGATATTTTTTGTTGAAATGTGCTTAGCATAATTATACTGAATGCGGTAATTTCCAGCTTCATAGGATGAACTCAATCATGGTGTGCTGGAATACAATTCATTATAATTATGTATGTAATCACAGGAATGAGCAAAATCATTAGTATACATTATAATTTAAGCAAAAAATTAAAAACTCTAGGCATTGTTGGGATTTGAACTCGCAGTGAATTGTATATTTTTTTCAAAATAAACTCACAAAACCATGACAGTTAACCACTCGACTATTGGGCCGTTAAAGTTTTGACCATTTAAATGTATTAATGATGTCAGGACTTAGTCCTGACACACCTGTGAAAATCGATCATGTTGAATGTTTGTTTACGCGGCTGTGACAGATAACTTTGAATCAACAGTAGACAACATTTTTAGGAAGCAGCTCAGATAAACAATGATTTTTCAGCTCGAACAATAACCACGTTGTATATGGAAAGTGAATATTACCAAGTAATGAGTATGTGGGACATGCTGCTCAGATAAACAATGCATTTTTGTCTTGCTCGCTGTCACATCATCACTGCATCAATTACCGGTAGTGCTGTCGAGTACTTTTGAGTTTGTTTAAAATTGAGGTTAAATAAACAACAATGTAGTAATTATAAACTGAAAATTGTGGTTTTAATATTGTTGTGGTCTTATTATTGAGGTAATGTTATTATTGAAGTGGTGTTATCATTGAGGTGGTGTTATTATTGACGTGTCATTGAGGTGATGTTATTATTGACGTGATGTTATTATTGACGTGTTATTAAGGTGGTGTTATTATTGAGATGATGTTATTATTGAGGTGATGTTATTATTGAGGTGTTGTCATTATTGACTTGATGTTATTATTGAGGTGGTGTTATTATTGACTTGATGTTATTATTGACGTGATGTTATTATTGAGATGGTGTTATCATTGAGGTGGTGTTATTATTGACGTGATGTTATTATTGACGTGATGTTATTATTGAGGTGTTGTTATTATTGAGGTGGTGTTATTATTGACGTGGTGTTATTATTGACGTGATATTATTATTGACGTGATGTTATTATTGACGTGATGTTATTATTGACGTGATGTTATTACTAAGGAGGTGGTGTTATTAAGTTTATGTTATTATTGAGGTGTTGTTATTATTGAGGTGTTGTTATAATTGAATAAGAGTTATAGATGAAGATTTGTTTACCTATATCTTGTCTTGGATCCAGTACCACATGTCACTGAGCAGGCTTGATATGCTGTCCAGGAACCCCAAATTCCGTTCACTGAAATTTAGATATAATTATTATATCAACTGTATTGATAAGGTAATACATTATCCATTAACATGGACCTAGGAGTTAAAGAATCCACTCTGAGGCGGGAGATCAAACGTTCGAATAATGGTAGGTGACCGAGATAGGTGAGTCACCAGCTAGTTAAATCATGTATAATATGTGTGTAACTGCCTGGATTTTAAAAGGCTATATTAAGTCAGACAGAGAAGACAGCACTCAACTTAACCAGCGACGCAGAGAAAACATTAAAAACACACAAAGCACAATGCCCAACTGAACCAACCGAGCACATTAAACATAAACACATACACAACACAATGCCCAATAGGCATTTAAGTTTAACATACCTTATCAAGAATTTTCAAATATACGTAGTTGTTCACTGTTTTGATATTCGCGTTATTGAACTTCCGGTATATGTGTATAAATTTATGCGTTAAACACAATACTCTTACATACTTATAGCATTCGACTCTACAACCCCATGTCTGGTAATTAGCAAACATTCACAGCCCAACAAGTCCGAATTTCAAAAACTTCTATTTTAAATATAAAAAGAGTGAAAATTCAGGTTGTGAAAACCTGAAATTCAATTTTCAACCGAAGTTTGATTAAAAAAACCAATACAATCAAGCCTGGCTATTGTATCTTTGTATATTTAAAACCTTCACCTAAGCAGTTAATAATATTACAAACGCACAATCGTTGGGAAGTGATTATGGTTGCCCGGCTCGATGTCTGGTGAGTATGCGATATTGGTTAAAACCTTTTCAAATAACAATGATCATGGTCAGGGTGAGTCAATTTGAAAGGCAACAATGACATTTAGGTTATCCATTATAATTATAGGAATGACTATTACAGTAACGGACGTTACAGTTCAGTATAAATGTATTAGTTGATTCATGATTGTGTGTCAAAATTAGTTTTATGTGCTTTTTGGAAATAACATTAACGCTTCAGATTACAACAAATAGTTGTTATTCGGTTGTTTATGCAACTTTATAGGGCTGTAACGGAGGTTTCTTTTATCATAGTGATGTTCAAAACGTGATCATGTACCAATATATTCTAAAGAAGTATATATAAAACACAAACTGATGCATTTCAATAGTAAAACAGATTAGTAATGAGAAAATACAAACATGCCTTGTAACCAAATGTAAAATACCACGATTAGTAAGAGAAACATACGTTACAGTAATTAATTTGTTGCAAACAAGTACTGTATATCATTTCCTATCAATTTGTACAAGAAATAAACATGACTTCATGATACAGTGAGTTTAACTGATGAGTTTTAACCTTTAAAATGTGTTATACACTTGACCAATGTTCTAACTACACCGAATTTAAATTTGAATATCTCTGGAACCCTTGTATTGAACCACGTGATTTTTTGTAAAAGGGTTTAAATCGATATCGTCTACGTTATTATCATGTTTTTACGAGTTATTCGGTGGAATGGTGTGCACCGTGGCATGACGGTACAATATCCCCTTTTGTACGCGTGCTATGAAATGTTTGGCGGGAATTCGATTCCACGTTGTAAATCGCTTCTTAGTTGATCGTCCTATCAGAAAAACATCACATGACTAGTATGCCATTTGAACAAAGGGTCAAGGTTACGGGTCGTTGGTGTAGTGGTTTGGGCTTACAGAGGATAAAACACTCTTGACACATGTTTTTACTTTTGGTTTCTGTCATTACACTAAAAACGACAATTTATTGGTGTTTTCATGTTCATATCATAAGATAATTAACATATGATGAACTGGTAATGTTTGTGGTTGAATTGTATACCTATATTCTAAAACCAAAGATAACAAGATTATCATATGCCGATATATTCCCCGTCAACACGAACCACTACTTTAATTATCAACATGTCTGGTCCTTTCTTCAAATGGCATATGAACCCTAATTTGTTTGTCTGAAAGGACTTACGACTAAAAAGCGATCTACAACGTGGAATGGGTTTCCCGTCAACATTCAATACATGGACACAAAAATCTATATTGTATATCGTCATGCATCGGTGCTCAATATTACACAGATTGGGTTGCAAAAACACCCTACTAACAATTTAGACTTGTTTTCAAAAAATAGTGTGAATTAATACAACGGTTCCTGAGATATTCAATTTTATAGTCGGTGTAGTTAGAACATTGGTTAAGTGTATTTCATGTATATAAGGCCGTTTGACCATTATATCAATAAACGTCAATAAAAAAAAGTTGCCCAAGGGTAATTCCGATGCACCCATCTGATTTTATACAGTGAATATGTGCTAAATCATTATCAGAAGAGAAAAAAACTATATACCTCAAAGCAAGGTTCAAGTCTACCTGGTCCAGACTACAACTAAATAACATTATAACATTATAAATCAGGATTACTCACATAGGTATATGCCACAAGTCAAATAATATAGCCCTTTAAAAACTGTACATGTAACATCATATATCGATATATTTCCACCTCTCCTTCTTCCTGAATCCATGTCTCTACTTTTCCTTTCGTCCGTCCGTCTTTCCTCCCTCCCCTCTATTTCACTCTGGACTGTCGTCCCTGCTCTCCTATCCCCCTCTTTGTTTTTGCCTTCTTATTCCCCGGTCATTCTTCTCCCTATCTACCTAACTTTCATCATTCTGGCATCCGTCGTTCTCTAATTACTACCTAACTTTCATTATGCTGTCATCCGTCGTTCATTAATTACTACCTTACTTTCATTATGCTGTCATCCGTCGTTCTCTAATTACTACCTAACTTTCATCATTCTGTCATCCGTCGTTCTCTAATTACTACCTAACTTTCATCATTCTGTCATCCGTCGTTCTCTAATTACTACCTAACTTTCATCATTCTGTCATCCGTCGTTCTCTAATTACTACCTAACTTTCATCATTCTGTCATCCGTCGTTCTCTAATTACTACCTAACTTTCATCATTCTGTCATCCGTCGTTCTCTAATTACTACCTAACTTTCATCATTCTGTCATCCGTCGTTCTGTTATTATGCCCCCCCCGTATCTCCCCTTCTCCCACTCTCAGACTTCTTCCTCACCTTCACCCTTCCCGAATATATTATTTTAATACGACATACCTGGGCATCCCGTACCATGACAAGGTCGTACATCATGATGTTCACCGTAGCAATAACTTCCTCCGTGTTTGGGAGCAGGATTGTTACAATATCGCCATCTCGATTGAGTTCCAAACCCGCACGAATGTGAACATTCACTGTACGTTGTCCATGTTCCCCAGTTACCGTCAACTATAGGTTACAATATAATATATGTACAGTCAACTATAGGTTACAATATAATATATGTACAGTCAACTATAGGTTACAATATAATATATGTACTGTCAACTATAGGTTACAATATATGTACAGTCAACTATAGGTTACAATATAATATACGTACTGTCAACTATAGGTTACAATATATGTACTGTCAACTATAGGTTACAATATAATATACGTACTGTCAACTATAGGTTACAATATATGTACTGTCAACTATAGGTAACGATATAATATATGATTGTACAGTCAACTATAGGTTACAATATAATATATGTACTGTCAACTATAGGTTACAATATATGTACAGTCAACTATAAATTACAATATATGTACAGTCAACTATAGGTTACAATATATGTACAGTCAACTATAGGTTACCATATAATAATGTACAGTCAACTATAGGTTACACTATCTATACAGTCAACTATAGGTTACAATATATACACAGTCAACAATAGGTTACAATATATGTACCGTCAACTATAGGTTACAATATAATATACGTACTGTCAACTATAGGTTACAATATATGTACAGTCAACTATAGGTTACAATATATGTACTGTCAACTATAGGTTACAATATATGTACCGTCAACTATAGGTTACAATATAATATATGTACCGTCAGTATAAGGACAGAGTATGATAACCATTGGTCGGTACTTACCTCTGTGATGGGCGGCATTCACAATACACGTACATACTACAAGGAGAAGGCCTAGCTCTGTAAGAAATACAACAAAGTTGGAACTGATAACATATCTATATAATTCCTGGCAGGTGCAAATAAATTTTAATTCCATGACAGGAGTATACTGGTATTCAGATGAGTAGTAAAGTCGTTACTACAGCAATGATAGTCATAACCTTTCAGATTTAAATTTCTTAACGTTGAAAGTTAACAGTTGCCCACCATAATTATATTTGTCTTTGCTTCTGTGACATTCCAAAATACATATGTTTCATTAGATCTAGTTAGAAGTTCTTTTTCAATAATCTATTTTTAAACATATTTCTGTGACGTCACTGTGGCGTGTCTATTACGAGACACCGCTTAAATGAAACATAGCATTTCGCTGAAAATAAGATAAGATATTTCGACGAAATAGAACCTTGGTATTCATGGAAGAACACGTGATATAATTTAAATTATGTTAATGTTAATACGAAATTAGAAAATATCACCTTGCCACTTTAAACAAATAATGATAAGCTTGCAATTTGCTTACGCATTCTAAGCCAAACCTCTTATTACTTTATCCCATTGCATAAATGTCATAACTTTGGCTTATACATTTGTAATTCGTTTTCGCCTCGTAAGCCAATGCATGTGGCTTCTACTGATATACTTTGTATCTAGTAGTTACCGCGTCATGTGTAAATGTACAATGAATGTTTATATGTTTATAATATACTTGTGACATCATTTTTTTGTTTTGTACATATGGCTGGCTTAAAATGAAAATACGCGTTCATATTTGAAATCTGCACCACAAAGCGCTGCGTATAAAAAAAGATAATATTAAGTCAGACAGGGAAGGCAGCACTCAGCTTGACCAGTCGAGCACAGAAAACATTAAAAACACACAAGGTACAATGTCAACCTGAACCAGTCGAGCACAGAAAACATTAAAAACACACAAGGTACAATGCCAACCTGAACCAGTCGAGCACAGAAAACATTAAAAACACACAAGGTACAATGCCAACCTGAACCAGTCGAGCACGGAAAACATTAAAAACACACAAGGTACAATGCCCACCTGAACCAGCCGAGCACAGAAAACATTAAAAACACACAAGGTACAATGCCCACCTGAACCAGTCGAGCACAGAAAACATTAAAAACACACAAGGTACAATGCCCACCTGAACCAGCCGAGCACAGAAAACATTAAAAACACACAAGGTACAATGCCCACCTGAACCAGTCGAGCACAGAAAACATTAAAAACACCCAAGGTACAATGCCCACCTGAACCAGCCGAGCACAGAAAACATTAAAAACACACAAGGTACAATGCCCACCTGAACCAGTCGAGCACAGAAAACATAAAAGGCACAATGCCAAACTAAGCCTATTTTCATGAAGATCGGAAATGGTCATGTTGACCCAACTGAAGTTGAAAAGGCTCGTTTTGCTATATCAAAGAGTAGTTTTCCGACGGCGTTTTCTTGTTTTAACAAAATATCGATTTTGTACTTACGACCTTCTCATTCTAAGCCAACGATATGTTGTGCTTTCCATAGTGGAGGGAAACAAAAGTTAACATAACATTTACACACTTTTCCAGCGTCTTAAATAAATTCAACAGGGCCATGATCAATTCAATGTATATACTATTCTTTTTTTCTCGTACTTGTAACCGGTTTTCCGATTGAAACATCTGAAAAACACGTATTATAATATAAAGAAAACACTTCAACGAAAATCGCTTTTAAAACTTCGGTTTGGTCAACATGACCAGTTCCTATTTTCATGAAAATAGACTCATAAGAAGCGCTTCATGGTGCGGATTTCAAATATGCATGGGTCTTAAAAGGTCGTACGTCTAAGCCAGCCACATATGTGATCAATCTAATTATACTATACGCAATATACTCATTTTTGTACATCATTACAAAAGGTAACTATAAAAGTTTATAGAGATAGATTTGAGTAAAGTCATGATATACTTACTGACTAGGGAATCCATTGCTAACTCGTTCTACTCTGATGTTATCGTGATCTGATAGTACATGTTACTCTACGAAAACAACCGAAACATTCCGAGTAGTAAGGAAAGGGTCAACTTTTGGTAACACTTGGTTCGACAGACCGACATAAAGGAATTTATAATATTGCAACCACTATAGATAAGATGTCTGTATATGGGATTTATGGTGGAACATATATGGTTAAGTTATGTATACACAGACACGATATAAACAGTATAGAAACTAGGAAACTACTTAGGCTAGAGTTCTTTGAGTTTTCATTACTCAGACCCTCCTGCCCAATGTGTTGTGAGTTAAAAAAAATGAAAAACTAGAAGAAATGGCATATAATGTTTTGATGATAAATGTTCCAGCCTTGTCTTATTATTTCATTATTTTGTTAATAATAAGTTATATTATATTAATGTTTCACTGCATTTGTGTACTAGTCTTAAGATAATTTGGCTGTTTTCTTGAAAACTAACACTGTTGTTGAGTGTTGATTGCTTTAAGTCGGACAATTCTACCACCAACAGCACGTGGAAGCTATATTTAGGGAGTTTTTATTTATTTTTTCCTCCTCCTACCAACATTTCACACAAAAAAGTCAGAGTAACAGAAAATTATAAAAACTCTGACCTTAACGACACATCATGCCTATACGTTATACAGAACAAGCCAACAGGACCTAGCTAGGCCGGTATTTATAAAGCATCTTAGGTGACAATAAAAAATAAGGATAACCAATCATATCGCCTGTTACTGACCAAGAGTATAATATGGTGTGATTTGATTGGTTGTACTTATCATTGAGTCAAGTAAGATCAATATTGAATACTACCCCTGGGTTAATCTTCAAATTGCGGAAATCTTTTAAGTTTTCCACTAACTGCGGATGCTTTATAAATACCGGTCCTAAAGTTGTAAGCTCCTTATAAATATTATTCAGTGGATTCCTGATTCATTTAAGGAAATTATTTGCAAATCATGACCACCTCAGACTAAGTTTTTCGTGTTAAGATTGCAATTTCTTAAGAGAAATTGAGGCATATAATAAACAGTAATTGTTGATTTTTGGTGTAAGATCAATTTTATTTCACTCGTGGTGACAGAAAACTAAATGTTTCACCTGTGGCTACGCTACTCGTTAAAATATTGCTTTCATGTGATCATTCGGTGAAATAAAATTTGAATATCCTCTATATTTTCACGACTGGCGTTGTCAGACGCTCACGAGGTGAAATAACTTAATAACTTAACGCGATGACGATCGATCATGTAGATTATCAAAACAGCGATCAATTTTCGACATAAATGTACATTTTGTTACAGTTAGAATTATTTTCTATCGGTCAATCAAAGTGTTGGATGTGATATTCTAAGTTAGTTAGAACATATTATGTAAAGTTCTAATGATTGAAAAGGGCGGAGCCAGTTTATACGAGAGGTGCGGCACTTCTATTTAAACACCGTTGAATATCCGATATATTTATGCTAACCCGATGTAAATGAAATAACTCTTTTGAAGCGCGTGAAATAATGTGTCAGGTAACTTGTGCACTCACTGTTTGGTTTAGTTTGCTATATGATTCGAGCCGAACTTAGCATTTTTGTAGATGGTGCGCCGTTTGGCTTTTTGAAGGCAAAATACTCATTAAGAAGCACCAAGAAGGTGTTAAAAGATCATGGCTATACCGTTACTGCGAAGACCATCAGTAAGTTTCGTCACTAGAAGGGTGTTTTACGTTCTGTTGCTCCAAAAAAATGCCAAAAAGTGACGATTCCTTAAAAAACCGTACCCATTGGTTATATGATAACAAGGATAACTCAAACAGCGCAAATGGGGAGGTAGGAGTATCCTTCGGAACTATGAATCAAGTAATTTCGAAAATGGTGAATGCCAAACTCTGAAAAACAATGGGTTTCACCAGCGATTTTACCAAAGAAATACAAGGGAGACACTCGGCTGAAACCCCCGTACATGCTACAACGGAACGGAAATTTCGATAACTTTGTCACCTCTGGTGAAATAATGCTTTATCATTGATATATTTAAGGTAAAAGAACAGATTGCTATTTGAGAAATGTCTAATATAAAGTTAACATTCGTTAAGCAACATGAGTTCGCACCCGGTTGCATGTCTTGTTCTGTTGTTTGTTAAAACTAATAAAACAGAACTCCTATTTATTCTACAAAGGGCCACATCTCGTTCCTGACGACAATGCCTGGAACATGGTGTTTGGGTCATGACTCAGCTTCATACCCCACCACAATCACGCTATTCGATACCTTAAGAACACGAATTCCAAGTATATTGTACCAGAATAGATCATGCTATAGTCTAACACTCCTGCATTCACAGACTTTGGAATTTTAACGATAAAGCAGCATTGAATACACTCGATCAATGTTTACACCATGAATTTGGGTTTTCGGTCTTAAAGAAGCTCTAAACAATGGCCCTACGAAATTTCTGATTTAGGGACTAAGTAAATTGAAAAAAATAAAAAACAGTGAGTGTATATGTTAGTCGACACATTGGTATACATTGTAATTTATCTTACTAATTTATCAGTTTAACATATACATGTATTGTATATATGAGTATATGTTATCAGTTGATTGCTTCATTCCCCGTTCAAGATTTTAGCTCGAAAATTCGAAGAATATGTAAAGTTATTGTGTACTCACTCATTCGTCGTCGCTGGCGTTGGTGTCACACTTTTGGTTAGGGTTTTTGGTGCAAATTACTATATAATGCCATATGGTACTATAGCATTGAAACTTGCAACATTTTTTCACCATCATTAGTCAACAATACTGATCAAGTGCAAAGACTCCATTTTGATTTTAAAGGTGCTGCCTCACAGATCGGGTTAAAATTTTTGTATGACGTAATTTTCCTACCTAACCAAGTATTTATGTTATAGAAAGCCACTAGTGGTTGCTTTATTAAAGATTTATGGCATATAAGCAATTTAAATCACTCTTGATATTTGGCACTCGGCATTTTTCTTTTTGAAATTATCGCAGAGTTTCCTTCCAAAATGCTTTGTGAATTATGTTATTCACACATGATCAAACTGTAACTTCGACAAACTAAAGCCGAAACATCTGTGAAATATTCGGTGCGTTTCGCAATTCATTTTCATGGAATGGAAACAAATTCCAGGCAGTTTAAGTGATAGTAGTGCAAATTATACAGGGTATTAATACCCTATAGAATTTTGGGTGTAAAAATGCTTAATTACTACAAAATGCCGATGTTTCCCAATTTTATTTTTGCAATACACCAATACGTGAGGCAGTCCCTTTAAATAGAGATATGCCCCGTTTGAACGTAGACATTTTGTTTAGGGTAAGGTAAAAACTATCATTGATATTGCTTGAAAACTTATTTATCAACATAACCCGTCAAGTGCAATAAATCTTTTAACTTAGACTTTCATTTGTTGAAAGTGTGCATGCATTTTACTTAAAGATTATATCTCAACTACTATATACGTGTATATATGGTCAATGTTGGATAAATATCTATGGACAGCAAGATTTTTGTGTTATTTCAATTTTATTTCCTCAACCGGTTTCATATATGTGGCCGCGACTGCGACTTTTGGGCTTACGCACAAAATGACGTCGTTGAGTAAACGTCGTAAATAAACGTGACATAAAAATACTCACATAATTTCTTGAATATCGACATTAAACGTCGCCAAATGACAAGAAAACGTGTTTTTTTAATTAATTGTTGACATGAGAAAAAAATGTTGATTTCTACCGATAGTTTAGTGAGAAGAAAGCGATAGTCTGGTGAAGGAAGTGGTTTTCTGGCGATCGATTCGCAGTCATCTCCCTTGATAATATTTCACGTCTGACACATTTCGGAAATAAAAACTGTTTATTTTGCCGTCTTACGTGCACTTCGAACAGTTTAATGTCTACACCATTATCAACAAACAAGGCTAGGTAAGTCATGCTCCATTTAACACTCGCTAATTTGTCTGATTATTGAACAATATGTGTTTTTTGTACCGTTTTTATTGATGTCAAACCCGGAAGTGGTGTCTTCATGTTTTTTTACCAACAAAATGGGCGCTGTAAATTCAAATTTATATTGAATCATCAACGTGTACTAACGTTCTAGACTACTGTAATGTATTTCATGTGGACGATAGACCTAGCTGTATTGACATAGTTATAAAATTTGGAGAATTAATTTATCATGTACATGATCGCCAGCTATCAATGTTCGAAGTTCAAGCAAGTTAAACTTAAAGCATCATCGGACTGGAAATCTGATATTGATAGAAGGGGGAGGAGTGTAGTGATTATAAATTCTCATAATAACACTCTCAACTTACAGTCTTGCTTTTGGGTTAACCTTTAAATATTCAATAACATGATTAGGACTAGGACAATCTGTTGGTCATGGTGGTCTAGGTTTAGTAGGCCCCTACTTGGAAACATATGTGCATTTTCTCATTCAATAAGTTTCCCTTGTATGCATACTGGTATGCTTCTTTGTAGCTATTAAATAGACACATACAACAGTCAACTTGTACTTATATGGAGCAAATTGAGTGCATGCCACATGTTGTTGACTTTTAGATGCATCCTTGATTTCAAAAGTGAACATGAATGATGTAAGCTATATCAAGATCCTGTGAAACCAACTAGGTATCACTAAGAAGACACTTACCTGGGTATATGGTATGACTCAGGATACCACATTCATGTATATACTTGTAGCATCTAGACCTATATGGCAAGGAAGCTACATACATGTATACCATTTTCTTTCTTTTGTATGACATGCACAAGGGTCAGTCACAATATATTGCCAACACTCATAGCAGAACCTCTTCAAGTGAGCTAATAGAAGTGATACTTTTGATTCAATCAGTCTACAGCACTGGTAGGTTGTGGTTTCCCAAGATTCATTCTTCAACCTTCTACTCTCAAAGTGGATTTAAACTTTGTCTTTATTCAATTAGTTTCATTTATTTTATATAATGTTTGCACTCTTTTTTCAGAAAAATGACAGTGTTATATCTGATGATAGCAGTATTGATGCAAGTGATTGAACATAAACAGGTATTATTATCATCTGTACATTATTGTATTTTTTTTAATTTCATTAGAATGACTTTTATAAATGAATATTAGTTTAAAAATAAATATCATTAGATTATACTTATTTTTCTACCTACTGTATATATTTTCATTAATACTGTAAACCTTTAAAATATTAATGAGTTCTACTTTCACTTTCTTTCAGTTACCTGCTTTTGTACCCTTTTGACAGTTTATGTGACCATGCAGGGTGATAACAGTTCTATTCAATGATGAATCCTTACAGGTATACATTTAGTACATTCATTTTTGTAATTATTGTTTATAGATTCTAATATTTAAAATTAATAGCAAACATTGTGTCTTACCTAATACCATATTTTGTATGCATTATGTTGTATTTGTGCTTAATTCATTATTGCGTTTTATTCAGTCTGAAATTTAAATTTTATAAACATGATTTTTGTACACCATTTATGGATTTCAATATAATATAAATCATAGATAAAAGTTTAATATAAATTACAGGCATTGGATAAATTGTATTATGTAATATCTGATACATTATTTTCTCATTAAGGACACCACACAGCTTCTGAGATGTCAATGGAAAACCATCATCATGACTGTAGAAGAAACAGAATGATATTCAATATGAATGTGTAACACAATAACTAACTGTTCTCTTTGTGATGTAACATTATTCACATTTAATACCGAGTCAAACAGTGATGCTTGCACAACACAATAATTAACATGAAGATGTGTGTTTGAGCCAAATCATCCCATTCACTGGCCTAACTTATAGTTATGAATGAAAATTGCTTCTCAGAACCATGACTATCTAGTACAGACAGAGTCAACACATGATTATAATTATCATACCAGTACATGGTGTGTTGTTTTTCAATTGTTTTCACTTACATTGTATTCATGATTTGGTTTAAGTTAAAAGCACGTGCTTGTTAACATTTGTGTACATGAATTTATAACCTGGGTTCTAAGAAACTGTCTTTATAAAGACAGCTAGCATATCACAGGCCAGATTATATTCCAAAATTTATTTTAATTTCTGCAGTTCACCACATGTAATTTCTGGTGTTTCCTAGAAAGAAGGCATTTGTCTAAGAACCACTGTCCAAATATTACCCAATCCACAGGGTAATTAGTGTAATATGTACCATTATGAACATTTTCTGACACACAAGAACATTCATTTAAACTTTTTTCATTTTTTCCAAAATAGGTTCTAAACGGGTTCCATATTGTCCTTGACATGGGATTTGTTTATGGTGCATACTACTCCTACATTTTATTGTTATGGCCTTAACATTTATAAAAGATTTCTTATCCTGTAATAAATACACTTATATAACATAAAAGATGTTATAACAAATCTATTTAGAGAAAAAATTATTAAAAACTATCTGAAACATACATGAAACTCTATTTTTTCAAATAGTCTCTGTTGCTATGCAGAATATTCTATATTGTCAAGGAAATAATTAAAGGACAATGTTAAAATGAACACTTTAATAAGGTGTATGGTAAGGGACCAGTAAATTGTAGTAATGATTTAGATGTTGTTGTGTCAAGCTTTAGAATTATGCTATATGTGTTGACTGCCATAAGCATGTTTAATTGGAAGATGATTGATAACCTGTCATTTATTGGAAATCACGTTTTTGATTATTCTTGAATACACATAAATTGCACACTCCAGCAAGTATGTTCTTTTAAATTGCATGTTTAAATATTGCTCTAAACTTTACATGATGAGTTTTGCAAATTCCATACTGCTCTAGTTAATCACCACAGTATTTTGTCAATATTTTGATTTATCTCACTGTTGCTAGGCAACCACAACAATGTAAAGTTCAAAATTATGTGATTAAACAATAAGACACATTGGTGATTAAAATAAAACATATCTAAAGTATATTATGTTTGTCTGTTTATTTTTACGGCATGCTTGTTATGCCTGAATGATTCTAGACCTAGAATAGTTATTTTGGAATAAAAAGGATGTTCCTTAGTAACAGCAAATATATTTGGTGATTATTTTGAATGGTTTTACAACTAAGAATCTTTGTGACGCCAAATGTACAAATCAAGCATGACATGATGTCTTGGTTAGCTGATTAAATGTGCTTAACACACAGCATAGTTGTTACAACATTTGCACCAGAAATTGTGTAATTTTGAAGGAATACAGGCATCTACATAATCGTCATAAATCACTCAATTTTCAGAACATCGACATGATATTTGCAAAATTTGAAACGTTTTTCTTCAAAGGTTACTGTGACATTAAAAGCTGAAAAATTGCATCTTGAACAACTATCAGAATGGCATCCACATGTGCTAAATTGTGTTTTTTTGTAAATATTTAGCGGTTGCTAGGCAACCAAAAAAAAAGTTGACATAACTTTTCACTGATGTGCAACTTAAAACCTTTGTGACAACAACTGAACAAATCAAATATAATATGATGTGTGGTAAACCGTTTAAATGTGTTTAATTAACAGAATAATTGTTTCAGTTTTTACTTCTAAAACAGTGCAATTTTGAACGAATCACCAACTACTAGGTGTCAACAAAATAGTCATAAATCACTGAATTTTCAAGATCTCGACTTAAAATTTTCAGAATTTAGAAATTTAAACTTCAGAGATTACTGTTACATTAAAAACTGAAAATGTGATTTTTTACCCACTAGCCCAAAAATCGCAGTCGTGGCCACATATAATCATCAGGAGGAATGAACGTTGTAAATGACGTTGCTAACGTGGTAATGACGTCACGTGATACATGATATAAAATAATATATATCAATGGTATGACATTTTCTCTCATAGAATGCATGTTGAGGCATTGAAACTTAGAATACTTGCTTACGATCATAAGTCTATTAGTCAAGCGCAGTATATCCATTGGCTTGCTAGCCCGAGTGTTACTATTATTGCCATGCCTTAGCAATCAATTTGTTCGAATTGGAATTTAAATTAGGTTTCTTTATATTGTTTGTAGTCATCTATAACTAACAGCCTGTGTTGAACTTTGATTTATCTGACAAATGGCTTCGAATAGTCTAATGTCAGATCCTTTTACTTTACACTCCCAACGCAACACCTATATCTATACTGCGATTTGGTTAAAAGTTGGCATATTAATAAATGTATACTTAACCTATGTTTCTGTGATAGTTTTATCAAAATCGATTGACTTTAAGGTGAAAATAATTCCAAATAATGAACATCACTGTGAATTGAAAATTTACAAAAATACACCATAAAAAATATTTCCAGGGTGGGTGAAAGTTTTACTTAACAGTTCAGAACAATAAAATAAAAAAAGAATAACAGTCTGTTCCTTGTTAATTAATATCTCGTATGTCCTTCCATGCTTTTTATGATATGTTTATACCTATGTCCCTGTCGAGAGCACATTATTCTTATCCATACCTTGGTAATGGTCCCCTTTCCCTAAAATAGCCTGTTGTGTAGGGATTTGTCGCCTGCACAGCTCGTCCCCACAAATTTTTCATAGTTTTGAAATCCAAAGACTTTGATGATATGTATGTTGTGATTATGCAGAAATGCTTGACATGCGCGTGATATTTATGTGAGTCAGAACTCCGTCATGCAGTTTTTTTACATGGCGTCAGTTTTGTGATATTTCGTTTTACAGCGATGCTCATTATTCAGTTTTATTTTTATCTTTTAATTTACATTAATTTACATAAAACTATAGGAGACAATCAACGAGTATTATTTTATTCACAGTCTAGGTTTTTACTGCCCTTTTTATCCCCCACCGAAGGCGAAGGGTATATGGTAATAGTAGGCGTCATTCCGTCCGCCCGACTCTTCTGTGTGCAACTCCTCCTATATTTCTAAAGGGATTTTGATGAAACTTTTAGAGAATTATTGCTATTAGGCCCCCCCAGCTCATATTGTAAGAATTATTTTATTATTGAGTTATTGTCCTTTGTTGATTTGTTTTACATATAATCTCTTCTCCTCCTATATTGTTCAAGGAATTTTGTCAAAACCTTTGATGAAGTATAGTTATGAGATGCCGTAGCGCATATCGTCAGGGTTGATCATTTCGCCCATTTTTGACAGAATTATTGACCTTTGTTTATTTTGTACCTATGTTGGATATTGGGGAAAATACGTCTGTGTGCAACCCCTCCTACATTTCTTCAGGACTTTTGATGAAACTTTTACAGATGTACCCTCAAGTGGTGATTTTAAAGGGACTGCCGCACATATTGGTGTATTGCAAAAATAAAATAAAATTGTAAAATATTCGCGTAATTTTGGTACAGTTGCCTGTATATCCCATAAACATCCACACTGACATCTAAAATAACTTGAGAAACTTCGGCATTTTGTAGTTATTTAGTATTTATACATGAAAGGGTGTTAATATCCTATAGAATTAACACTACTACCACTTAAATTGTCTGAAATTTGTTCGCATTTGACAAAAATGAATCCAAAAACGAACCAAATAGCTTACTGATGTTTACACTGTAGTTTGTTGATGTTACAGTTGGATCACGTGTGAATTACATAATTCACAAAGAATATTGGAAGCAAACTTAGCGCTTTCTATTCAAGAAATAGATATTCAGTGGGCGATATCGAGAGTGGTTAAAATTGCTTATTTGTACCAAATAGTTCACAAAGCAACCGTCAGTGGCTTTCTATTATATCAATAGTTGGTTAGGTTAGAAAATCACGACATACAAACATTTTACCCCAATCTGTGAGGCAGCACCTTTAAAATTAAAGCCCGAGGCACGTATTGTTTGTTATAGAATAAGGACACATACATTCTAAACAACGAGAATGTGTGAATTTTCCCGACAATGCAGGTTGTGAAGTGTTTTATAATGTTGGGCATACAGGGTGTTAAAAAAGTTTGTTCTCAATGTTTAAGTTTCAATAGTTTATTTTTCTGACGTCAGAAGAACGTATAATTTCAAGGTTAAATTCCAGATGGGTCTACCATTGTTCTAATCTCACAGGTATTGAATAAAGCTATTATATTTGTAAGAAAATAAAATTGTACATTGCACTCATAGCTCAGATAAAATTTAGTATGAATTTATATTTTGAGAATGAACTTTTTTAACACCCTGTATATGTTGTTTTTGATCTATGTAATAGTTATTTAAAAGCGCTTTTCGTTTCGTATTGCCCCCCCCCCTCTTTTGTCGTATTGTCACTGTTTTGCCACAACAATGCGAGTATACGAAGATACGACAACTTTGATTGTTTTCAGTTGTTCGCGTTGTTGCTTGTTGTGGCGAAAAAACGAAAATACGACATTGGGCAAATAAGTCACCATTATGGAGCCATATAACTGCCACCACTTAACTTTAAGATTTCATGAAACTTTCGTAAAAATTATGGGTTATTTCATCAAAAAATATAATTATCATGAAGTCAGATAAATTATCTTAACACGAAATTCTGCTAGTTAGTGCTCTATAATGACACCACATAAAGATGATGTTTTCACGAAACTAAATAAGTTTTTCATGAAAGTATCAAAATGTTTCGCAAAACGTAAAGATGTCTTCGTGAAAAATAATACACTTTCGTGAAAAGTTAGTTGGTTTCTTAAAAAAACCCAGAAATGAAGTGGCAGATCAAAGCAGTGACTGGCAATTTTTCACGTTAAGATATTTATCTTGCATTCATAATATTTTTCTCTTTTCATGAAACCCCTCGGTAATTTCACGAAATATTTCATGAAAATAAATATTTATTTGGTGGCAGTTATATGGCTCCATACACCATAAATATCTGTGGTTTGTTTTGCTGTGTGATAAGGGGCTAGTTTATTTGTAGGATAAACTACTCTGGTAACTTCTTATCCGCCGTATACAATTTATCATATGTTTGACGTCGCGGTAGCGTAATAAAGTAATTATTTATTTTTGATAATACACTAGTGTAATAAAGCTTCGACGTGACTTCGCTCAAAGTATAGGCGACGTCGTCAAAGTTGTAAATAAGTAGCTATTTTATATTTCGGCTGGAAAAGGCTCACATATGATAAAAAGAACATTTCATTTGTGACTTTCCACATTGAATTTATTAAACAAGTTGAATAAAATCGATAAAATGCTTGGCAGAGCCTCGCATTTTTAGCTCACCTGAGCACGAAGTGCTCAATGTGAGCTATTGTGATCACTCACCGTGCGTCGTCCGTCCGTCCGTACGTCCGTCCGTCCGCCCACACTTTCAAATGACGTCTCCTCTGAAACCGTTTGACAAATATTGATGAAATTTTGCCTGGATGTTCCTGACATAGGGGGATTTAAAAATTGCTCAAATATAGTTGATACATCTAGAACTCTGGTTGCCATGGAAACCAGGTAACAAAACCTTTAAAAATCTTCTGCTAAGAAACCAGAAGACATAGAGCTTAGATATTTAGCATGAAGCCCCGGGGTCCCTTAATTGTGTATAAGAGATATATAGAAAAAACTTTAAAAAGCTTCTTCTCAGGAACCACAAAGCATAGAGCTTAGATATTTAGCATGTAGCATTGGCTAGTAGACCTCTACCAAGAATGCTCAAATTGTGACCCCCGGGTCAATATTGGCCCCACCCCAGACATCTCATTATTTTTTATATATAAGAAATATATAGAAACACTTAAAAAAATCTTCTTCTCTGGAACCACATGGCATAGAGCTTAGATATTTTGCTAGTAGCATTGTCTGGTGGACCTTTACCGAGATTGCTCAAATCATGACCCTTGAGTCAATATTGGCGCCACCCTGTGCCTCCCTTAATTTTACATAAGAGATATATAGAATGTTATTTTAAAAATCTTCTTCTCTGGAACCACAAGGCATAGATCTTAGATAGTTTGCTTGTAGCATTGTCTAGTGGACCTTCACCAAGATTGCCCAAATCATAACCCCTGGGTCAATATTGGCCCCACCCAGGGCCTCCCTTAATTTTATATAAGAGATATATCGAAAAAACTTTAAAAATCTCTTAATAAACCACAAGGCATAGAGTTTAGATATTTAGTATGTAGCTTTGTCTAGAGGACCTCTACCAAAACTTCTTCTCATAAATCGCCTGCTGGATTATCATCAAACTTGGTCTGTAGCATATCTATAAAGTCCTTTCTGAACTTTATTCAAATCAGGTCATTAATACAGGCCGTTACACCTAAGTATAGAATTTTTTTAAAAAGACTTCTTCTCTTGAACCGCTTTATAGATCTTCATAAAATTTGGTCTGTAGCATCCTAATAAGGTCCTTTCTCAAATTTAGGGCACTTGTCTTCGTTAAGATGCTACAGTTTCAGATATAAAAATATCATGGGCAAGGTGATTCAGGTGAGCGATTCAGGGCCATCATGGCCCCTTTTGTATTATTTTATTCAACTCGTTTAATAAATTTATTATGAAAAGATACCCATGTAATATTCTCTATATACACTAGTGGAACACCTGTTCATGAATACAGCTTTTAACTTACCATTTCGAATAATACATTTTACCGTGAGCAACGTCGATTTGATTAATAAGGTTTTATTCTCTAGCACATATGATTAATTGTTGAGCAATACCGATATGCTAAACCAAACAGCTCTGATAGTGCATATTACCTCGTACAGTTAAACGTCGATTATTCGTTAAAGCATCTTAAATTGACGTCACCTACATCGTACGGTGTTTATTGTGCCCCCACACTTATTTATAAGTGGGGGGGCATATAGCATTGGTGCTGTCCGTCCGTACATCCGTACGTAACACAAATCTTGTGTGTTCAACTCCTCATATGTATAGATGATCGTAAAGGATGGAATTTTTGCTGCGTAAATTTTGACCAGAGTTATGGCCCTTTGTTACTTTTACTATATACCCTATAGTGAAAAATCTTGTGTGTTGAACTCCTCATAAACTACTGGATGGAATTTCTTCAAACTGTCACAGATGAACAACCTCAATGTATAGGTGACCGTAAAGGATGGAATTTTTGTTGTTGATTTTTACCAGAATTATGGCCCGTTGTTACTTTTAATTTAATTATGATGGCCTTTGATATTTTTAATAGAATTATAGTCCACAAGGCTAAAGAAATTGAATAATTATGTTACCTCAAACTGCTTTTCCCCTCTCCTTCCCCATTTGAAAGGATATGTGCTATAATGGGGGCACCCGTGTCTCATGGACACAATTCTAGTTCTTTCTTCCACTACCCTCGTCATCCAGCAGGCTCTCTATACCGTCGGAAAACCACTATATTAAGTGTCCGACTTACTCGGTCATTCCGCTTCATGGTTCTGATCATTGGAAAGGTTACCAGGGATGTTTCTTCTGACAAAAACTTATCACTGTCCTAACTTCAGTGTGATGAGGGTACTGTTTTATCAAAGCATTTACGGTAATCTTAAAGTTACGTACAAATTTATATTCTTCATAATTCTTGAACAAATACACATTGGGAACACACGTTGTTTCAATATATGCATTAACCGAATCATCATTAATACTATAGATTCCCTTACCACAATTTACAACTGTTAATGAATTACATAGGGTTTAAATTTGAGCGTAACTTTTAAGATTATCGTAAGTGCTTTTATATGACAAAACAGTACACGGCAGTCGACATTTTTCATGCAGAAACCGTTGCCACTAATGTTGCATTAAAATTGTTTATATCTTGCGTCGAAATGACGCTGAATTTGCAAATCATGCCATAAATAGGTTCAGGACTAGTGTCATAATATTATTCCTCTATGAGTTAGCTAAATGCATACTAATAATATTCCACTTAGACGATTAATTACTGTATAAGTGGTTAAGTTCGCGTCGTGGAAATCTTCGCGTTTTTCGCGAATGGCCCATTTTCGCGAAGATTTCCGTCCGCGAAAATATCTGCCAACAAAAAACGGTGTTTATGTACGATCAACTATGAGTTTACCACCTTACTGTGTTTGTCCGTATTATGCAAACAAACTATAGGAAACGTTAACGAAGTGTGATAAGAAAATAAAGAAAACATAACTGTAAAATAACGAATACTTTGGAAAATTACTGAAATAAATATTTTATTGACATTTACAACCGTCAAGACTATTTTACATACGCACACGGGTGAGTTCCCGGTGTTTCTCAAGTAACGCCAGGAAAGACTTGACGGGGCGGATGAACGTTCAGGATTTCTCTGTTGTAATAGCAAACTAATAAGCAAGTCAATTGTTTTCAACATGGTGCTCGTGAACACACCTTTTGTAGACGTTTGTAAAACAAGTATAGCTGATACGCATAACGACATTTTAAGATTTAACGAAACGTTAAGTTGTCCCTTTAAAAATACTTTGTGAATACCAACGCTGGCCGCTAACAGGCCTCAAGATTAGTTCTAATTTGAAAGTGTACTCTGCATTTACACTGTACATCGTATATATACATATATGTGTAATTTGAATTTTAAAACAGGAGGGCAAAGATAACACTAGCTGCATTGCACACTTGTGCCATTGATCTAGTAGAACCATATTCAAATTGGACCTTGATTTCGGTTGCCATGGTAACCAGAGTTCTGTAAGACTTTCAATTATTTAGCTTTATTTATAATGGACTACTCCAAAAGAATTGTTTCCAATATTTGTATTGAAATCCGACCTGTACTTTTAGATAAAAACATTATACATTATATATAGCGAAAAACGATTCCCTTCCACTGAATGCCATGTTTTTGTCGAATCATGACAAAATTATCTATTTTGAAAGTAGGGTCACCAACAACTATTTCTGAAAAAGTATTTATGATTTTTGTAGACATTTTCAAATCGATTGTCATGGCATACAATGTTCTGCATGGAATACAATTATTTTAACTATATGTAGAAAGGACCACCAAAGGAACATTGTTACCTAATTATAATGACATTCAACGAGTACTTTTAGAGGAGAAATCTTTTAGAGAGTTTACTATAGATTTTATAATATGTTTGACGTCGCGGCAGCGTAATAAAGCCATTATTTATTTTTGATAATACACTAGTGTAATAAAGCTTTGACGTGACGTCACTCAAAGTATAGGCGACGTCGTCAAAGTTGTGCGTTTATTATAGTGAAAATAAGTAGTTATTTTATGTTTCGGCCAGAAATGGCTAACATATGATTAAAAGAACATTACATTTGTGACTTTCCACATAGGATTCATTAAACTCGTTGAATAAAATCGATAAAATGCTCGGCAGAGCCTCGCATTTTATTATTTTATTCAACTCGTTTAATAAATTAAATATGAAAAGACACTCATGTAATATCCTCTATATAGGGGAAACGCGCCCATCCACTGGTTATCATGTGTTACACAAATCTTGACCAAACATTTGTGAAAGGGTTACACTACAACAAATGTTTCTGTAAAATATTTTGAAATCTTGCCTGTGGTTGATTTTTTATTATTATTATTACTGTAGTGTTTTGCAGTTGTCGTATCAATTAGTGTTATTTATTGATTACATTTTTTAGCTAGAACCACCAAATCATTCATGTGAAGTTTTTTTTAAAATGGCAAAGTAGTTTAGGAAGAGATGTAATTTGGGTGAAATGTTGACGGACACACGCACGGACGATGGACGGCGACCGATCACAAAAAGCATAACTGTAAAATGACAGAGAAAATGTGTGCAACCTTGGCATGTCTCAATATGGATCTTACTTGACTTAAGGAGAAGGTAAACCAATCAGATCACACCATACTAAGCTCTTGGTCAGTAACAGCGATATGATTGGCTATCCTAATTCTCCGATTAAATAAGATCAATATTGAATACCCCCTGGTATAAATATAAGAAAGACACGTGGTTGGTAATGATTGACCAAGTAGGTTCGGAGCAGATGTCATTTGGATGAATTGTTGAACACGAACGGACGATGGACGAAGGCCGATCACAAAAAGCATAACTATAAAATGACACAGAAAATGTTTGCGACCCGGTGAAAATATAACAAAGACACGTGGTTGGTTAACGTATATTGACGTGTTTAGCAGAAGCCACAATAGTGTAGACAATTAGAATTGCGTGCATGTTCTTCATCAGCACATACTACAGTTGATGCCAGCTGACATGTTTTCTCTGCTGTCAGATCCACACACGGAGCTTTAAATATACATACAGTCCAATTAGGATATTGTGAGAGTGACGTTGCAGTTTATGTGTACAGTAAATATTACCAATACATAACTTACTCCGATACACCGAATTTCAATTGATAGCGAATGTTATCTCGGTCTTTTCAAACTCTATGACTATTTTAAATTCGGTCAAATATTTCCTTCAAATTATTCACAGTAAGTTAAACCACAGGAACTTGCATAACTTACTTTTTGGAATTTTTTGGAATTTTTTTTTCACCATGCCTACTGTAGAGCCAGTATCAATAAATATATTTTAATAGATCTACAGAAATTTTTTTTTTTCCAATTTTTTTTTTTCATTTTTTTTTAAATTATGCAAGTTCCTTTGGTAAAACTATGTACATGATATGTATGACGAGAATTTGAAAAGTTATACAAACATTAGGGTAAAATTCCTCGTGTTTATCAAATAACCCACGTGCACGTAAAACGTGTCAGCTGACATCAACCACGTGAACATGAAGATCACGCCATGTTTACTAATTGTGGCACCTAATACAGTCAATTAGCGACTGGACCCCGTAAACACGGAATACAAGTATCTTTAAAAATAATAATCTATTTTATTGAAATTTAGCACAATTCACTAAATTACCTTTACCAACTCGTTATATAAATTTCGGATTTTTTTATTGAATCATTAAGTTTTTTCCTATTTAATCATATACTAATAATTTTACATTTTTTATCAACACGTACAGGGAGAAAATAAACCATAAGGATCGTGTAATTAGACGAATGCTATTATGTTTGCGAAGAAAACAGTGACAGAAATAATATGGAAAATGTTAAAGGGACTGCCTCACGTTTTGGTGTATTGCAAAAATAAAATTGTCAAATATTCATGTAAATTTGGTATAGTTTCCTGTATATGCCATAAACAACCACATTGACATAAAAATAACTTGGGAAACATCGGCATTTTGTAGTAATTTAGCATTTTTACACCCAAAATTCTATAGGGTATTAATACCCTATAGAATTAGCACTACTATCACTTAAATTGCCTGGAAATTGTTTCCATTGGATGAAAACGAATTGCGAAACGAACCGAATCCTCACAGATGTTTCGGCTTTAGTTTGTTGAAGTTACAGTTTGATCATGTGTGAATTACATAATTCACAGAACATTTTGAAAGGAAACTCTGCGATATTTTCAAACAGAAAAATACTGAGTGCCAAATATCAAGAGTGATTTAAATTGCTTATATGCCATAAATCTTTCATAAAGTAACCACCAGTGACTTTCTATTACATGTATATAAATACTTGGTTACCTAGGACAATTACGTCATTCAAAAAGTTTAGCCAAATCTGTGAGGCAGCTACATGTTGATCCTTTTGTGAAACTGTTAAAATTATTCATGCAGATGTCTGGGCCTCATTTATATGTACAGATATCATTATAATTGCTACTAGTATGATAAATATGTTGTTCTGTGGTGTTATTCAATATTGATCTTACTTGACTTAAGGATAAGGACAACCAACCATATCCCACCATATCAAACTATTTGTCCGTACATTGTTATAGAATAGGTGACCAGTGACACTGGATATAGACTGATAGAGAATATGTGACCAGTGACACTGGATATAGACTGATAGAGAATAGGTGACACATGACACTGGATATAGACTGTTTATTGCAATGTTAACAAAAGCCACAGAAATGTAAGCAATCTGAATTCCTGGCATGTGCTTCATCAGCACACACAATGGCGGACGCTAGTTGACATGTTTTCTGCGGCGTCAGATCAACACACGGTGCTTTAAAACATAAGTTTGTTCTCATAAATACATATATAGTCAAGTTAGGATATTGTGACAGGGACGTTGCAGTTTATGTGTACGCCAAAATTCACAACCATTGTCTAAACAGGTTGAGCGAAGTTTAGTATGTTAGTTTAGCATTGAAATTATAGTTGTTTGCACAGTACCAGTATAAGCTTTTACACCGTTATAGTGGACTCGACCGCTGCGTCACTGGATTTTTATCCTGACTGGACTATACAATCAACCCTGTTTATAACAACACGGTTAGAATCCCGATACACCGTTTCTCAGTCGTGTGTGCTTTGTTCTATTTTCATATGGCTCTAACGGAACTGAAACCGATGTAACGCTCGGACGGAACTCAGATTTCATGTATCCTGAGTGTTACATTGGTTTCAGTTCCATCAGAGCCATATGAAAACAGAACAATTCGCTCACGGAAACAAGGGTCACGACAGCAAGCACACTGGAGAGCTTCCAGACACTTCTCCGAGCGTGAGATATTTGGCTACATATGTATATAGTTTTAACAGTTTTAAGGAGCGAAATCTGAGACAGTTTTAGTTTTACGCATGTGTAATTAGTCGCTGAGCTTAATACAGTCCGTTAGGACTCCTGCTCTGTACAAGGAAGACGAAGAGGAAGAAGAAGGAAATGAAAAGCGGTGTATCAGGATTCATACCGTGAACAATCACCCTTCGGAACAGAACAAATACCCCGGTAGTCTTTGTGGACAGGTGGTTCATTGGATAGTTCATTGGTTCGTTGAAACAGTCATAATGTATATGGCCATTCAAGTTTTTCTGCCCGATTGGCAAAATACCTCCGAATATCGAGGGAATAACAGTTGTATGATGCAAGGAATCCCAGTGAGCTCCGAATAAAAATTATACTCCATGGTTCTTTAACGTGCTCAGTGTTTAGCATAGATAAACATGTGACTTTATCAGTGTTATTAAAACGTTCATCTGTACACTGAAAGACTTTAAAAACGCTCCACTTTTTAAAATTGATCTTTGGTTAAACCAAATTGAAATAAACATTTTGTTACATTCTTTATACCTATTAAACATGTAACTGACTTGCAAATAAAGGCTGGGCTCGGAATTTAAAAACATTACGCTTGTGTATGACTTGCGTTTAGTTGTCCCCGTTACCTGAGTGAAAGCGGTATAATAGTGTTTGACTTACGTTTAGTTGCTACCGGTACCTGGGTGAAAGCGGTATAATAGTGTATGACTTACGTTTCGTTGCTCCCGGTACCTGGGTGAAAGCGGTGGCTGGTGTCGTAGTCACCTGTTTCTTGTCACAGCTTACATTACATAAATCATCAGTACAACAATTCCAGCAGGTCGAGTTACCTCCTCCTAGGCTGCCTATCTTGTTGCATGCCTGCAATCATAAATACAATCATTAACACACATTATTATCGACAGTAAAACATAGATATATCGAACTCGGATATAACGAACCACGATATATCGAACTCGGGTATAACGAACCATGATATCTCGAACTCGGATATAACGAACTAAGATATTTCGAACTCGGATATAACGAACCATGATATATAGAACTTGGATATAACGAATTATGATATATCGCACTCGGATATAACGAATTATGATATATCGAACTGGGACATAGTAAATCCGAATATAGTCAACGTCTGTCATCTTTGGATTTAAGTGAATCATATGTACATTTGTTGACGTTTGTTTGAGAATTGTGAATTTGATCGAATTTCGTTTATATCTTTGGAGCGAAATATACATATAACGAACTAAAGAGCCAGGTTACATTGCAATTCATAATGGCCGAGTTAATATTGTTTTACTACCCTTGTTTCTTAAAATGCGTGTTTTCTTTTTTGAGCATTTTGTGCTCTATTTTTTCTTGTATACTGCCTTTCCTGTCCGATTTGTTTTTATACAATCTAAGAAGCATAACATGTAAGTTACCCATTCCGAGTAGCATCCAGCACGACGCAGTAAGTGACTGGTGGCACTCTTCTGAAATCCTTCATAGCATACCTGTAGTAAGTATTAACACGAACATATATGAATAACGTACGACAAAACAAGCATGTAGTAAGTATTAACACGAACATATATGTCAAGTGTACGACAAAACAAGCTTGTAGTAAGTATTAACACGAACATATATGTTAAGTGTACGACAAAACAAGCATGCAGTAAGTATTAACAAGCACAACTATGCCAAGTGTACGACAAAACAAGCTTGTAGTAAGTGTTAACACGAACATATATGTCAAGTGTACGACAAAACAAGCTTGTAGTAAGTGTTAACACGCGCAAATATTCCAAGAGTATGACAAAACAAACATGCAGTAAGTATTAACATGCACACATATGTCAAGTGTACAACAAAACAAGCTTGTAGTAAGTATTAACACGAACATATATGTAAAGTGTACGACAAAACACACCTGCAGTAAGTATTAACACGAACATATATGCCAAGTGTACGACAAAACAAGCTTGTGGTAAGTGTTAACACGCACAAATATTCCAAGAGTATGACAAAACAAACATGCATTAAGTATTAACATGCACACATATGTCAAGTG
Organism: Spisula solida; assembly: GCA_947247005.1. NCBI lineage: Eukaryota > Metazoa > Mollusca > Bivalvia > Venerida > Mactridae > Spisula > Spisula solida. Next base: position 2,045,212 of record OX365962.1, read on the forward strand.
TACAACAAAAAAGCTTGTAGTAAGTATTAACACGCACAAATATGTCAAGTGTACGACAAAACAAGCATGCAGTAAGTATTAACACGAACAAATATGTCAAGTGTACAACAAAAAAGCTTGTAGTAAGTATTAACAAGCACAACTATGCCAAGTGAACGACAAAACAAGCTTGTAGTAAGTGTTTCTATTCAGTTTTTAACAATGAGACTAGGGGCGTTTAATTGGTCGGTAGTGTGTTGGGCACTTCTTCGTTTTAAGATTTCTTACAGCTAAAGCGGGGCAATATAGTCCTTTTGCTGTGGAAACTGGGTCATTCAGCTAGTTAGTAGGTCATCCGACTATACTGGCCTTTCAACGTTTTAATACTGTTATTTAACTTTTTAGACTAAAGGCTGCTATAACTATGTAGTTCAGCAGTTTTACTGTTGTTACTAGGTCATTCAGCGTAGGCATTCCGCCTTTTGGTTGCTGTATCTTTTCTACTGGGTCATTCAGCTAGTTATAATTTATTATACTTTTCGACAGCTTGGACTTGGGCGGATCTGCGCTTGTTTAGTTGGGCATTGTGCTTTGTGTGTTTTTAATGTTTTCTGTGCTCGGCTGGTTAAGTTGAGTGCTGCCTTCCCTGTCTGACTTAATATACTCTTTTTTAACACGAACATATATGTAAAGTTTACGACAAAACACACCTGTAGTAAGTATTAACACGAACATATATGTAAAGTTTACGACAAAACACACCTGTAGTAAGTATTAACACGAACATATATGTAAAGTTTACGACAACACACCTGTAGTAAGTATTAACACGAACATATATGTTAAGTTTACGACAACACACCTGTAGTAAGTATTAACACGAACATATATGTTAAGTTTACGACAAAACAAAATGGTAGTAAGTATTAACACGGAAGATCATGTACATTTGTACGACAAAACTAACATGTAGTAACTGGAACATATAGTCGTAGACTATTCTGACCTGTGACTGGTCAATTGCTTGATCGTTAGTTTTAAAACCAGTCTAGTTCAGACAAGAGCCATATGAGTAACGTTAAGATACTAGTATATACATGTATCAAAATTTGTGTCGGTGCATGAACCGTTAAATTGTATTTTACTCAAAAGTATACGAAATTTTACCATTATGAATTAAACGACCACTGTTTTATGCCGTCGAGTTTGTTAATGTTGTTTGTAAAGCATGTTGTGATTGGCTGAACATATCTAACTTTGTTAATGTTGTTTATAAAACATGTTCTGATTGGCTGAGTGTTTTATTTACCTCATCACGTCCGCAAACTTTAATCTGTGTACAGTTCTCATCAGGAGCTTGTTGGTTACATTCTAAACAAATAGGACCACGATCCGCGTCGTACCCTGTAATAGTCATACATGCATAGATATAGAACCACGATCCGCGCCATACCCAGTAATAGTCGTACTTGTATAGATATAAGTGCAAATTTACCACGATACGCGCCATACCCTGTAATAGTCATACATGTATAGATATAGAACCACGATCCGCGCCTTACCCTGTAACCCCATACGCATTGTCTATCCTATACATATACATCAATAATCTTAATAAGTTTCAAGAGACATGACTGTGTAAATTTAGATTAACAAAGTTTGTCTTGGTTTGTGGGTGGCACAGTGGTCGAGTGGTAACGCACTTGACTACTGATCGAGAGGTCCCTGGTTCGAATCTCGGTCGGGGCACTTGGTCATTTCTGAAACGCTTTTCAGTGTTTCCCACCCAACTAGAGATGAACTGGTTGGAAACCCAGAGGTAGTCTGGCGTGTATCGGTGCTATACACCGGGCACGTTAAAGAACCAATGAGTCTATTCGAAACGAGCTAGGGCAACGCACCCGGATTCCTTGTATCACACCTCTGTCTCTCCGTTGATGTATAAGTCTGCCCTTGTCAGACAAAAAAAAATTGCGACAATGCCCCAGAGTGGGTCCTGCAAATAAATGGAAGAAGAAGAAAGAAGAAGAACTGTGTGAACATGTTTACGTACCTATATCTTGGCATAACTCTGTCTGACACCAGGTGGAGTTACAACAACCATCACATACAGTAATGTCAGTAGCTTCTCTCTTATCATCATTTAACACTGTCTGTAATACTTGACTTGTGTCTCTCTTCCCGTTAGTGATACCACTCGAACATTGCTGTAATATAGTCAACATTGGTGTCATTGTAACATGGTGAACATTGGTGTCATAGTAACATAGTAAAGTGGTGTCATAGTACCATAGTGGACATTGGTGTCATAGTAACATAGTTAAGTGGTGTCATAGTACCATAGTGGACATTGGTGTCATAGTACAATAGTAAACATTGGTGTCATAGTACCATAGTGGACATTGGTGTCATAGTACCATAGTAAACATTGGTGTCATAGTAACATAGTAAACATTGGTGTCATAGTAACATAGTCAACATTGGTGTCATAGTAACATAGTAAAGTGGTGTCATAGTACCATAGTGGACATTGGTGTCATAGTACCATAGTGGACATTGGTGTCATAGTAACATAGTAAAGTGGTGTCATAGTACCATAGTGGACATTGGTGTCATAGTAACATAGTAAAGTGGTGTCATAGTACCATAGTGGACATTGGTGTCATAGTAACATAGTAAAGTGGTGTCATAGTACCATAGTGGACATTGGTGTCATAGTAACATAGTAAAGTGGTGTCATAGTACTATAGTGGACATTGGTGTCATAGTAACATAGTTAAGTGGTGTCACAGTAACATAGTAAACATATGGTGTCATAGTAGTATATTAACATTGGTGTCATGGTTACATAATGGACATAGGTGTCATTGTAACATAGTGGACATTGGTGTCATTGTAACATAGTAAACATATGGTGTCATAGTAGTATATTAACATTGGTGTCATGGTAACATAATGGACATAGGTGTCATTGTAACATAGTGGACATTGGTGTCACAGTAACATAGTAAACATATGGTGTCATAGTAGTATATTAACATTGGTGTAATGGTAACATAATGGACATAGGTGTCATTGTAACATAGTAAACATTGGTGCCATAGTAGCATATTAACATTGGTGTCATAGTAACATAGTGGACATATGTGTCATTGTAACATAGTGGACATTTGTGTCATAGTAACATAGTAAACATTGGCGTCATAGTAACATATTAACATTGGTGTCATAGTAACATAGTGGACATATGTGTCATTGTAACATAGTGGACATTTGTGTCATAGTAACATAGTAAACATTGGCGTCATAGTAACATAGTAAACATTGGTGTCATAGTACATAGTGGACATTGGTGTCACATTAACATAGTAAACATTGGTGTCATAGTAGCATATTAAACATTGGTGTCATAGTAACATATTAAACATTGGTGTCATAGTAACATAGTTACATTGATGTCATAGTAACATAGTTACATTGATGTCATAGTAACATCTCAAACATAGACGTCATAATGACGTACATGCTGTTTTGTTATACAAATTTTCAGTACAATACCTTGGTATCTCTGCATCCCATCTTTCTAAATATATGTCCTGAAGTGGAAACAACCTGGCTAGCATAACACACCTGCAAGGTAAATTTAACATTATACATCAGGGGACAGTGCAGTTATCATTTATAATTACCTCCCTTTATGGCTAATTATGAACATAATTGGAAGTCCACAGTGTGTCATTCATTGCGGAGTGAGTATATAGGCTTGCTTGAAATATCCATTTTTTGGGGATGTGGATGCTTCGTTCTATGTCTGACTCTTGCGTGGATGGCTAGGCGCTGTCGTCGTTTCTGTGTGGCTTTGGATTGTCTGTGTGCTACAGTATTTACTAACATTGTCTAGTAATAGCCTAGTTGTTGAGCGTTCGCTTCGAGTGCGGGAGGTCTCGGGTTCGATCCCTGGCCGCGTCATACCAAAGACGAAATAAAAATGGTACCAAAAGTTCCCTTGCTAGACGCTCAGCATAAAAGGGAAACTGGCTTTTCTTCTCTCATACCCTCGTGGCGATGGATAACAGCAGGAATGAGGTGTCGAGAGTGATTAATATAAGTTGGAAAAACTTGTTTCACAATCGACCTTAAATAAATTAGTATAAAAAAAGTCAATATATTTCTCTTACGTGTTTTATGTGTCTTTTACTAATCGGTCGCAAGTTGTTGCATTCATTTACGTGTACATGTACATTGTATAACTATTGAATATTGAACACAGACCGGGGTGGTATTCAATATTGATCTTATCCAATTGGAGAATAAGGATAGCCAATCATTTCGCCTGTTACTGACCAAGAGTTTAATATGGTGTGATTTGATTGGTTGTCCTTATCCTTATCCGTAAGTCAAGTAAGACCAATTTTAAATAACCAAACGTACAGGGTCAAAATATCACTAGATAGGAAACCAGAATAAATACATATGCCTAAACATTCGATAAGTTCTGACCTAAATTATACTCTTTTATTTTATGATTTAATATGTTTTTGTTTCTAATCTAAAAAAATGTGGCTGCCATATTCGAGAGTGCATGTGAATTTTCTCCTCACTACGTATATATTTGCTATCTTATGTTACGCAAAATTTACCACAGTAAAGGAGGAAAATATCTTATAATATTATTAATATAATAGAAATCTGACATGGAAGGTAGGGCTGCGTATCGGTTACAATGATCGATGCGATATGTGTATCGATACAAAATGATCGATATTCGATATATCATATGATATTTTTTAAGCAATAAAACGTCTAAATAGGAAGTTATTAGCTTGCAATATGTATTTAACTCGCAGAACACAATTAAAACAAGACATGTAACACAAAGGTTCGTGGTATACTCTGTTTACACATGTTTTATAGTATTTTGTATCAATTGCTTAGCCACGAGAGGTTAATTTCACAGCAGTTTTTGTTTGAATTTTGTGACGAAACACGGAATGGACATCGAAAAACTCGACTTGAATGGGGATATTGTTGGTTTCCATGTGTATTTGTTGTTGATCGATTATTTCATCGATACGGAAACGTTCGGTTCGATGTATCGATCGAACGCAAAATACCTGTATTCGATTTATATCGTAAACCGGTACGCAGCCCTAATGGAAGGCAGCACTCAACTTTAACAGTGTAGCAATACCACGTGGTTTTTGACTACAGTTCCAAGAAGAAATTTGTAAACATTCGAACACAAATACAGCCATAAGTATTTTATTTCTTCATCGATTTCTATGAAATATACGCCACGCTAAGGGGGAAATTATTTGCCTTCCATGAAATATAAGATTATTTTCAGCAGCTTTACCGATTTTTCCATTACCCTGTGAAACCTACACGTTCCACGGTTTCACAGGGTAATGGATAAAACGGCACAGCCGATGAAAAATAGTTTACATTTCAAAGAAAGCAAATAATTCCCCCCTTAGCGTGGCGTATATTTCAAAGGAATCGACGAAGAAATAAAATAGACTCAATCTTTTCTCTTCAGTTTTTAAACAACGAGACAAGGGGCGTTTAATTTTCTTGGTCGGTAGTGTGTTGGGCACTTCTTCGTTTTAAGATTTCTTACAGCTAAAGCTATAGTCCCTTTGCTGTGGAAACTGGGTCATTCAGCTAGTTAGTAGGTCATCCGACTATACGGGCCTTTCAACGTTTTAATACTGTTATTTAACTTTTGAGACTAAAGGCTGCTATAACTATGTAGTTCAGCAGTTTTACTGTTGTAACTAGGTCATTCAGCAATAGGCATTCCGCCTTTTGGTTGCAGTATCTTTTCTACTGGGTCATTCAGCTAGTTATAATTTATTATAATTTTCGACAGCTTGGACTTGGGCGGATCTGCGCTTGTTTAGTTGGGCATTGTGCTTTGTGTGTTTTTAATGTTTTCTGTGCTCGGCTGGTTAAGTTGAGTGCTGCCTTCCCTGTCTGACTTAATATAATCTTTTTTAAGAGCCTAGCCCAGAAAAAATAAAAACAACAGAGACCAAACAACTGAACGAGAACATTAACTGAATCACTGAAAGTTCAAGTACGAGCTGTGGAAAAGCTTCAATACCATGTTTAATCTATAAAAATGAATGACATAGTTTTAGCTACAAAAGCCGAATGACCTAGTTTCAGCTATAAAAATCTGAATGACCTAGTTTTAGCTATAAAAGTCAAAATTACCTAGTTTTAGCTATAAAAAGCTGCATGGCCTTGTTTCATCTTTAAAAAAGCTGAATGACCTAGTTTCAGCGATAAAACCTGAATGACCGAGTTTTAGTTATAAACAGCCGAATGGCATAATTTCAGCTAAAACAGTCGAATAACCTCGTTTCAGCTGTAATAATGCTGAAATATATAGGTTTAGCTGTAAGATCCTAAAAAGATTAAGAATAACAGTGAATGGTAATCCCTGTAGCCGTACAAATAATGTTTGAGGATATTAAAGGGACTGCCTCACGTAATGGTGTATTGCAAACATAAAATTAAATTGTCAAGTATTCATGTAATTTTGGTATAGTTTCCTGTATATGCCATAAACAACCAAATGACATCAAAATAACTTGGTAAACATTGGCATTTTGTAGTATTTTAGCATTTTTACACCCAAAATTCTATAGGGTATTAATACCCTATAGAATTAGCACTACTTTCACTTAAGTTGCCTGAAATGTGTTTGCATTCGATGAAAATGAATTGCGAAACGAACCGAATACCTCACAGATGTTTAGGCTTTAGTTTGTTGAAGTTACAGTTTGATCATGTGTGAATACATAATTCATAGAACATTTTGGAAGGAAACTTTGCGATATTTTCAAACAGAAAAATACTGAGTGCCAAATATCAAGAGTGATTTAAAGTGATTATATGCCATAAATCTTTCATAAAGCAACCACAAGTGACTTTCTATTATATAAATACTTGGGTAGGTAGGAAAATTACGTCATACAAAACTTTTAGCCCGATCTGTAAGGCAGCACCTTAAAACATAAAGTTATTGGATAGAGATGAATAGGCGTTGGAAAATAAAAGAATTGAGAGAGAATCTTACCTCGTGAGGTCCACACTGCTTCACCTGACTGCAATCTGTAGCACTTGGTACATCCGAACATTCCAAACACATGTTGGAAGATGTCACCTCTGCTCATAAAATATATAATTATACATGTACAAGTAGGGAATATTGATCAGATAACTACCTCGAATAATGGCAGTTTGTAAAACATGCATATACAAGGTACACAAACAAGTGCCTTCAAAGTTAAACGAGAACCGTTATAAACATAAGCTGGTCTGACAGGTTCAACTTGGTTCAACTAGAAGTAAATATGCTATGCCTCGTATTTTATAAATGCAACTTTGAAGATACTGAAACTATACCGTAATATTTATCACATAACTATGGAGCCATATAACTGCCACCACATAAATATTAATTTTCATGAAATATTTCGTGAAATAAATGAGGGATTTCATGAAAACAGAAAAATATCATGAATGCAAGATAAATATCTTAACGTGAACAATTGCCAGTTACTGCTTTGATCTGCCACAACATTCCTGTTATTTTTTTTAAGAAACCAACTTACTTTTTACGAAAGTGTATTATTTTTCACGAAGACATTTTTACGTTTCGCGAAACTTTTCACGAAAGTCGATTATTTTCACCAAAACATCTTTACGTTTTGCTAAACATTTTATGCTTTCATGAAAAACTTATTTAGTTTCGTGAAAGCATCATCTTTATGTGGTGTCAGTTAAGAGCACTAACAAGCAGAATTTCGTGTTAAGATAATTTATCTGTCTTCATGATAATTATATTTTTTCATGAAATATCCCATAATTTTTACGAACGTTTTCATCAAATCTTAAAGTTAAGTGGTGGCAGTTATGTGGCTCCATACATAACCGTAAAATAGGCTATTGCATGTATTGGATGTACTGAATAGAATTTTGACTGTAAAATGTAAATATCTTATATGGAACTTATGAATAACCCTTTTTTAAAATAGCATCTACTGCTGAGATTTGTATGTAAAGTAGGTAGATGTATTTCATTTATTTGTGTACAATTGTATACCTGTACGTTCTCTTGATACTGAGCAATCTTCATTTTATACGATTTTATTTACCACAAACGACCTCCACTGAACCACTTTTCTAATTGGTCACTTTTCAAACCCCAAATACGTTTAAGTGTGATCATAATGTTTGATGATATTTTGCACACAAACGTTTTATGCAAAATTCCTAACACTTAAATCATAAAAAAATCAAAATCACCTGCCAAGTATGTGTGGTCAGTCATGCGATAAATTTTACATTTTCGCCATCAAATAACTTATGGTCACAGTTAAGATAATTCGGGTTTGAAAAGTGACCAATTAGAAAAGTGGTTTAGTGTATATAATTATATTCGTGCTTATCCATCGTTCAACCGGATTATGTAATTTTTACCAGTCAAAACGGTGCATAAACGAAAACGCATGAGGATTAATTACTTCCAAGTAAAATGTTTTCTTCAATAGTTGCAGCAAATTGTGAATTTGCCGGTATATTGTGAACTTATCGGTATATTGTGAACTTACCGTGCACTGAACATGTTGATAGAATAACAAACACAGTTTTCAACAATAGTTGCTGTATATTGTGAACTTACCGTGCACTGAACATGTTGATAGAATAACATACACAGTGTTCTACAATAGTTGCTGTATATATTGTGAACTTACCGTGCACTGAACATGTTGATAGAATAACAAACACGGTTTACTACAATAGTTGCTGTATATTGTGAACTTACCGTGCACTGAACATGTTGATAGAATAACAAACACAGTTGTCTACAATAGTTGTTGTATATTGTGAACTTACCGTGCACTGAACATGTTGATGGAATAACAAACACAGTGTTCTACAATAGTTGCTGTATATTGTGAACGTACCGTGCACTGAACATGTTGATAGAATAACAAACACAGTTTTCTACAATAGTTGCTGTATATTGTGAACTTACCGTGCACTGAATATGTTGATAGAATAACAAACAGAGTTTTCTACAATAGTTGCTGTATATTGTGAACTTACCGTGCACTGAACATGTTGATAGAATAACAAAACACAGTTTTCTACAATAGTTGCTGTATTTGTGAACTTACCGTGCACTAAACATGTTGATAGAATAACAAACACAACGACCAACACTCGCACTGAAATACACAATAAGAAATCTTATATTCACACTAATCTACATATAAAGTTAGGTTACCCATTTTCGAGGGCTGCTTCAGCAGTTCCGCCGTTCAGCCACACTTTAGACATTTTAACTTCCCCTTGTTGTTGTTTTGTTTAACTTTTTTTAATTTTAACTTATCAACATGATATTTGTTCACAATGGACATTTCAACAAAATCTTGGTCAAGTTCGGTATTGGGTTATCTGTAGGGCTGAGTATCGATCAAAATGATACCCCACCCCTATCCCCTTCCCCCTTTCATCACTATCTTTCTATCTTCCTTATTCCCTATACTCTATAAAATTCATAACGGCATACACAAACATGTAATATTAGGTAACCACGATATAGTTGGACTATATTATGTTCAAGTATTATTGTAAGTATGAATGTATGTATTATTTTGTGTATATGTCTTATGAAAATAAAAAAGTTAAAAACCAAAATGATCAATACGATATTTGTATCGATACAGAATAGTAATCAAAGTAACATTTTTCAAGGCAAAAAATTGGTGGGGCTATATTTTGGGCTTATAGGATACGAATAGGCCGGGTAATGACGGCTTGTAAACGATACATTGACTTGCACTAATGGAAACGAGATTATGATGCCCCTTATCGTGAAAAATGAGTTGAAGTAAGCAATAAAAAACAACACAAAAACTTAGCCAAGCACGCTTTTTTATTAAATTTTGTTTTGATCGATATTTTTTTTTTTTTAACAGGGGGAGATAATTTTATTTTCCTCGTCAATAGGTAGATATGGGTCGAGGGCATCCTACATACTACCGTACAACATGTAATATAACTGTAAATAAATCATACTATAGTATAATATACATACATACATTCATACATACAAACATACATATATGCATGCATACAAGTGTGGCAACTTATATGCATGCATACACATATAGCATTACAAAAAATCCCCTGATTGTTTGTTTTTGGTGGATACATGTACTATTTTATGTTTCAATTCTGTCGGTGGTTCCTTTCTTTTATATATGATAATAAAAGCTAAAATTTTTACTTAGTTTTGATCGATATTTGTTCGATACGTGAACGTTGGTTACGGTATATCGACCAAACCCTAAATACCGGTCTTCGATTCGATACGTGATCCAGTACTCAGCCCTAGTTATCTGGGGTCAAAAATCAGATATGTAGGTCAAATCATAGATAAACCTTGTGTAGTCTCTTGTAGTCTACGTTGTATGGTTATTTATAGTGTGTCTATACTAAATGCCCATATACGTAGATTGTGTGTTTCTAGATATATGGGCTTTACTAAATGTCCATGGATTTTATGTTACGTTATAAACTTAATGAGTAAAAAAGTTCAGTATGTCCAAACGGAACACCGTATCTGTTATATGTAAAGCATTTAGTAAAGCCCATATATATAGAAACACACAATCTACGTATATGGACATTTAGTAAAGCCCATATATATAGAAACACACAATCTACGTATATGGGCATTTAGTAAAGCCCATATATATAGAAACACACAATCTACGTATATGGGCATTTAGTAAAGCCCATATATATAGGAACACACAATCTACGTATATGGACATTTAGTAAAGCCCATATATATAGAAACACACAATCTACGTATATGGGCATTTAGTAAAGCCCATATATATAGAAACACACAATCTACGTATATGGGCATTTAGTAAAGCCCATATATATAGAAACACACAATCTACGTATATGGACATTTAGTAAAGCCCATATATATAGAAACACACAATCTACGTATATGGGCATTTAGTAAAGCCCATATATATAGAAACACACAATCTACGTATATGGGCATTTAGTATAGACACTAATTTTTTTTTTATATGTAAAGCATTAAATAATGTCATTTGCTTATCTACACCATACCTGCAACAAAAATGACTTAGGCACTACATTTACTTCTTAATGCTATAATGAGATACATAAGTGACATATAAATTATCTCCCTTGTAAGATAAAGCCCGAGGTAGACCAATTAGCATACAAGTCCTTACTAGTTGAGATCCTCGGACTTTATCCTTGTTTTTAACAGAAATATCATTGATTTTAGATAAGAAATTTCTCACTTCAGTATTATCTAATATGTTAGGGCCATAAAAATTTATATACCATGGTGTGTAAACAACATGTAGCCAAACTTATTATTTGATCTGATAATTAATGTTGCAAATATTTTAGCCTAACTACTACCATGTGCAACAAACAAAACAGGGATAAAAACAGAGTAATCCGCATGATAGGACCGGTGGAGTTTTAGAGAGTAGTAAGGGGGGATAATTTACTATTTTTCCCCATTGTATATCGTACGTGACCTTGATAGTAAACAGTTCTACGTGATGATGAATCATTTCTATCTTTATCATATATGTATCCCCGACAACCAGTCATTTATATCATAATTCATTATAACATTCCGAATTGTGCCTGAGAGTCAATAATATCACGTGATACATTATAGGTAATAGCACGTGATACATTATAGGTAATATCACGTGATACATTAGAGGTAATATCACGTGATACATTATAGGTAATATCACGTGATACATTACAGGTAATATCACGTGGTACATGATAGGTAAATCAATAATATCTCGTGATACATGACTGGTAAATCAATAATATCACGTGATACATAATAGGTAAATCAATAATATCTCATAATACATGTCAGGTAAATCAATAATACCACGTGATACATGACAGGTAAATCAATAATGTCACTTCATATATGATTGGTAAATCAATAATATTACGTGATAAATGATAGGTGACTCAATAATATCACGTGATACTTTAAAGGTAAATAAAACAACAATAACTTCCATATAATAACTTATATTCGAACCATTATAAAAGCATAATAAGTTATGAAGAACGAACAGTTTTAATACACTGTAACAGCAGGACGTTATTTTTCTGGCTTAGAATTAGAAGGTACAAATCAATATTTTGAGAAACACGAAAAAACTGTCAAAAAACTACTCTTTTCTTTTTAAACTTCGGTTTGACCAACATGAAAATAGGCTCATAAGAAGCGCCTTGTGATGCAGATTGCAGATTATGCACGAGCCTTATAAAAGGATTCTAATTATAAGCCAGCGATTTATGATTGGTTTCTAAAGTATTAAATAACTATACACTTACTTGTTAAAACTTTTATCAGGTAACTGATAGAGAGTGCAAAGAACCAAGTTCAATCCATAAACGGTTACAAAACATTTCACGGAGATAATTCAACGATTTCGGCTATTTTCGTGAGCACATAATTACTTTAGCGGGAAGTGCCGGAAATTGCCGAAAGCAAACAGAAGACGGAAATGTCTAAGACAAGGGTGATCTCTTATCAGGTGTGGACATCGTGAAAGGTATTACGAGCATGAACTCTTATCTTTCCTCAGTGTAGAACAACAATGTACAGATCCAACAATGTGACTAAGTACTAGTACACAACCTTATAATACACCATATTAATCAGTACACACAGTCTACACGGTCTGTATTGCCTTACAATAATGGATACAGTCTATATTGTTTTATCACAATGGGCACAGTCTATATTGTTTTATCACAATGGGCACAGTCTATATTGCTTTACCACAATGGACACAGTCTATATTGCTTTACCACAATGGACACAGTCTATATTGCTTTACCACAATGGACACAGTCTATATAGCTTTACCACAATGGACACAGTCTATATTGCTTTACCACAATGGACACAGTCTATATTGTTTTATCACAATGGACACAGTCTATATTGCTTTACCACAATGGACACAGTCAACATTGTTTTAGCTTACATATCCAAGTGTCGGTGAACATATACATATAAACGGACTTACATATCGGATATTCTAGTGTTGGTGAACATATATAATAATATATAAACTATGGGCACTTTTGTTTGCAGAAAACCAGGTTTAGTTTCCAAATGGTTTGTCAAACTGTAAAATAAGTTTTACCATTTGATTATAAAAATCTCGAACCGGTTTGTCAAACCTACCAAACTACCTCCAGAGGCGGTTTGGTCGGTTTGATTCGTCCGAAATTGCATGCAGTTGAACGCGTGAAAATGGCCGACCAAGTTGACCATGACTGAAACTCTCAGTACACCAATTTCTTATCTGATCTGATTAGCTTATAATTATAATTTGCCATTTTTTTTTATCTTTTTACTGTAAAGAGATCAATTTCTACTATATACCCAGCCGATTTAATATATCACCAAAATTTCCCTTGACATCTTAATCAGGGAATAATAAAAATGATACATGTAATAACTTCATTCATTTTTATTATTTTTCTTTATAAGCGTATGTTCCTGATACTATATCAAGAACATAGTAAAGCTCTTTTCTATCGCCTTGGAGATTAAAATGTTTCTTCAAACTGCACGTTTGTTCGCCACTCAGTTTTAGTTTACTGTACAACGTGTAACAAAACCTAAAACCCAAACTGAAACCGGATATTTTGAACAAAAGCGCCCTATCTGACTTACATATCCTGAAGTACCACCAGTTGAAAATTTCGCACTGACCTCGGTTTCCAAAACTGCCGTTACTAGTCTACATGTATGTTGAACAAACTCAATGTACTAGATGCAACTTATTTATTAATACTCTCTCTTCGAACATGCATACAAAAACTAGCCACATTCTAAGCGTATAGGCTCACATGAATACACTTGATGTATATACATAGTTGGTGTCTATACAGATAATAACTCTTGAAAGCAATTAATTCTAGATTCTATATATATTTAAATAATCTTACTTCTATACAGATATACTGGTTGTCTATATCGATTTGACTTAGTTATTTTATGTACTGGGTATTGCTATCTAGAATGGCTTAAATATGTATATATGGTGGTTTGCAATATTCGCAAATCTGTATAGACACAAGACAACAAAACTGTATAGACACCAGACAACAAATCTGTATAGACACTGAGTCAAGTATAGACACCAGACACCAAATATATATAAACACCAGAAACTACAACTGTATAGACACCAGACACCAAATATATATTTATAAACACCAGAAACCACATATGTATAGACACCAGACACCAAATCTATATTAACACCAGAAACTACAACTGTATAGACACCAAATATATAATTATGTATAGACACCAGAAACCACATATGTATAGACACCACTCAGTCAGCACTACGGTACTGTCCCGGTACTGGCAAATGATCGTACTATCGGCAAACTACCGGCATCGGCATTCCAACACTGTGCCGGTACTGGCCCGATGCTGCTTATCATTGCAGTTTTATTTGCCGATCATATCTAACTCGCTGATGGCATTATGTACTGGGCCGGTACTGCCCCAGTACAGGACGTTTACATTGAAGTATCCATTTATTTGTACATGTGTGCAATGTATAATCATGAAAATGCAATTGGGTAAATCTGTAAATTAATTTCAAACAAATAAAATTATATTTTTGGTAAAATGGTAATTTGTAATAACATAATGATTATATAGTATAGAGTGTTAACTTGTCTACAAAATAATACTACAATGTATTAATTCAAGTCTATAATTGTCCAAATTTATATTGAATTATTTCAAAAATGAATTCTTAGTTATGCATTGTAATTAAAGATAAACGAACATGCTAATTTTGTATGTGCATGTAGCTCACTATCAAACAATTAAGGCATTTTATTTTAAACGATGATTGTGTACATTACATTTACTAAGTTTATAAACTATGTTATGTACATGCGCGTGTGTGTATAAGAACTTACTCAGACCAATGACCCACGTTATAACTTCTCCAGGAAATACTTTTCATAGTAAATTATACACAGCTATCTTCTCTCAAATCAAGGGTCAGTGTGTTATCTGACTTCCCATCTCTTGAAGTAATTATGTCCAGACACAAATAGAAAGCACACTGACTCTAAGTGTGTGAGAAACTTCAGTTCAGAAGATTCTGAGAGGATGTATTGAATATACAACGAAATGTAAGTTAAATTGTATATAATCATTTCGAATTTTACTATAATTTAATGAAAAATGACTTTATGATAAACCGCAAAAATGATATAAATACTAACTTTATTACTGTAGTGGAAATAAGTGTGCTATGAAATTTAATATTTAACTCATTATTAATGCAACAAGACCGTGCCTTTGATGATTTTAACAATATGAGTCTAAATATATTTTAAGAGAACAGCGAAAAGAGTGCTGGGCCAGCATTGGGCCATTGATTCCCCGTTATACTCAGATGCATCTGCCAGCAATATGCCAGTACTGTGCCAGCAGTGAGCCATTGAATCCCCATCATCTGTCAGCAATATGCCAGTACTGTGCCAGCAGTGAGCCATTGAATCCCCATCATCTGTCAGCAATATGCCAGTACTGTGCCAGCAGTAAGCCATTGAATCCCCATCATCCGTCAGCAATATGCCAGTACTGTGCCAGCAGTGAGCCATTGAATCCCCATCATCTGTCAGCAATATGCCAGTACTGTGCCAGCAGTGAGCCATTGAATCCCCATCATCTGCCAGCAATATGCCAGCACTGTGCCAGCAGTGAGCCATTGAATCCCCATCATCTGTCAGCAATGTGCCAGCACTGTGCCAGCAGTGAGTCAATGAATCCCCATCATCTGTCATTGAATCCCCATCATCTGTCAGCAATATGCCAGCACTGTGCCAGCAGTGAGCCATTGAATCCCCATCATCTGTCAGCAATATGCCAGTACTGTGCCAGCAGTGAGCCATTGAATCCCCATCATCTGTCAGCAATATGCCAGTACTGTGCCAGCAGTGAGACATTGAATCCCAATCATCTGTCAGCAATATGCCAGTACTGTGCCAGCAGTGAGCCATTGAATCCCCATCATCTGTCAGCAATATGCCAGTACTGTGCTAGCAGTGAGCCATTAAATCCCCATCATCTGCCAGCAATATGCCAGTACTGTGCCAGCAGTGAGCCATTGAATCCCCATCATCTGTCAGCAATATGCCAGTACTGTGCCAGCAGTGAGCCATTGAATCCCCATCATCTGTCAGCAATATGCCAGTACTGTGCCAGCAGTGAGCCATTGAATCCCCATCATCTGTCAGCAATATGCCAGTACTGTGCCAGCAGTGAGCCATTGAATCCTCATCATCTGCCAGCAATATGCTAGTACTGTGCCAGCATTGAGCTATTGAATCCCCATCATATGTCAGCAATATGCCAGTACTGTGCCAGCAGTGAGCCATTGAATCCCCATCATCTGTCAGCAATATGCCAGTACTGTGCCAGCAGTGAGCCATTAAACCCCCATCATCTGTCAGCAATATGCCAGTACTGTGCCAGCAGTGAGCCATTGAATCCCAATCATCTGTCAGCAATATGCCAGTACTGTGCCAGCAGTGAGCCTTTGAATCCCCATCATCTGTCAGCAATATGCCAGTACTGTGCCAGCAGTGAGCCATTGAATCCCCATCATCTGTCAGCAATATGCCAGTACTAGTGAGCCATTGAATCCCCATCATCTGTCAGCAATATGCCAGTACTGTGCCAGCAGTGAGCCATTGAATCCCCATCATCTGTCAGCAATATGCCAGTACTGCGCCAGCAGTGAGCCATTGAATCCCCATCATCTGTCAGCAATGTGCCAGTACTGTGCCAGCAGTGAGCCATTGAATCCCCATCATCTGTCAGCAATATGCCAGTACTGTGCCAGCAGTGAGCCATTGAATCCCCATCATCTGTCAGCAATATGCCAGTACTGTGCCAGCAGTAAGCCATTGAATCCCCATCATCCGTCAGCAATATGCCAGCAATGGGCCAGTACCGTACCAGCAATGTGCCAGTACTGTGTCAGCAATAAGCCATTGATTCCCCATCATCTGCCAGCAACGGGCCAGTACCGGGCCAGTAATCATTACGGTACTGGACCAGTACCGGCTGCCGGCAGTGGCCCAGTAATGTGTACGGTAATGGGCCAGTACTGGGCCAGTACCGTAGTGCTGACTGGGCAGACACCAAATATGTATGGACACTGGGTCAAATCTGTAAAGACATCAGAAACCATATCTGTATAGACACCACATCTGTATAGACACTGGGTCAAGTCTGTATAGACAACAGATACCAAATCAGTATAGACACCGGGTCAAATATGTATAGACACTAAATCTGTATAGACACTGGGTCAAGTCTGTATAGACACCAAATCTGTACAGAAACTTAATCTGTATAGACACCAAATCTGTATAGACACCGGGTCAAATTTGTATAGACACCAAATATATATAGACATCAAATCTGAATAGACATCTAATCTGTATAGGCAGATGATCAAATTTGTATAGACATCTATTAAATCTGTTTCAAGTGCATACATATACGTGTATATCAGGAAATAGAATTTTTCAAATCTGTATAGACAGAAGTATCCATTACAAACGTTAGAACTACTCAAATCCGTACAGATACCTAGTTATATAAACTTATATATTTACGACATTATATCAGTTTTACGACACCCAAATCTCTAAAGACATAAAATTCGTAATCTGTATAGACTTTCGCTCCTTACATGTAATGAAGCTTCAGAACAACTTTGTACCATTCTTCACACAAGAAGTATTTTACGTGTGAAACTATAAATATACATACAGAATACCAAAAAGGGACAGAGTACGTTGTACTCCAGTGAGGCTATAAAATAATACTGATCGTTCAGGTTAAAATTGTATCGAAATATCGTATGTTTTCCTTTCTTCTAATTTCCAGAAACTTGAAAGGAGTCTCAACCAATGGATAGTTATTTTGTTTGTGATATAAGCGACGTAGTATTATACTGATTGCTGATTGGTCAAATCGATGACAACGTCCAATCATTGAAGTCGTTACATCTGGCTTCGTATTGCATCGTTTAGTGGCGTTCTCTGGTGCTATACACGATTGATCGAGTGCGCATGCGAGCCACATACGTAATACATCACGTGATACTGGATGAGAACTGAAGGCGATATTTGACGCTTCTATTTCACCGAAATTACGATAGAGACACGGATCCTCGTTAAAATACTTGAACATACGTCTGTCTGTATGTTCCGCAATACTTGACGTTTTATCGTACGTGAAAAATAGCATCCCTTTTTCTTTCAGGTATTTGAGCGGAAGTTGGAGATCACGTGACGTGAATCTTACTGAGGAATCCAACCACCAAACATTTCCAAACTCCTCGTGCAGTAACTGTAAGTAATATATAATAGTTGTGTTACTGTATATTCATTAATATTTGTATAACTGTACATGTATATTCATTAATATTTGTATAACTGTATATTCATTAATATTTGTATAACTGTATATTCATTAATATTTGTATAACTGTATATTCATAAATATTTGTATAACTGTATATTCATAAATATTTGTATAACTGTATATTCAGTAATATTTGTATAACTGTATATTCATAAATATTTGTATAACTGTATATTCAGTAATTTTTGTATAACTGTATATTCAGTAATGTTTGTATAACTGTATATTCAGTAATATGTGTATTACTGTAAATTCATTAATATTCGAGGGGGTTCCATTTCGCAGATTTCGTGGATGACCTCACCCGAGAAATTAAATCCCCAATGAATACTTATACAAATGAATATGTCAAATATACAGTGACTGCCATACTTGCTTTCAAGTTCAGTCAGATTTTTGGGAAGCTTTGCATATATCAAGACGGCATTGTAATAAAACAATTATTTTTTTCTGTTTGATTTTTGAATGATTTCTGATGATTTGTGTGAATTTTGACGTCACCATCTTTCATGAAATCTGAAATCCTTGAAAGTACGTCCCCACGAAATTGATATTTTTCACCCAAAACACGATTTTTTCCCATTGAAATTTATCGATTTTACTGTGAATTGCTGTTACACATTTCTTTGACGTGTGTGTGATACAAAAAAATGGTAGAACTAAATACAAGGACAAACATAAGCAGATATAAGAGTATTAATTGTTTAAACAGCCAACATTTCCAAGTCGAGTACTGGGTACTGTTTTATCAAAGCACTTACGAAAATCTTACACTCAAATTTAAGTTCTTTATAATTCTTTAACAAATTGCAAATTCGTGACGGGTATGCTTTGTAGGGGTTCATTAATTAAATCACTATTAGTATTGCAGCTCAAATGATCACACTTTATAATTGTAAACAAATCATAAAGAATTGAAATTTGATCGTAAGTTTACGATTTCCGTAAGTGCTTTGATAAAACAGTAACCTGGTACGCCAGAGTTTCTATGCATTTCAAAATCATATAATTTGACAGCCGACGGTATCCGAAGGTTTTCAGTATTGAGGTTGTTCAATCTTCCGGAAGTTATTCGGGAACGTCGTGAAGGTTGCGAAGTGATCGTGTACGTCTATCTACCGGTTCATGTATATGTATAGCTAAGAATACAGTGACGCAGCGGTCGGGTCCACTATTAAGGTGTAAAACCAATTATAAAGGCTTTAACAGACAGCCATAATTTCAATGCTAAACTAACAAAATGTATTCGCACACTAGGTAAATTTTCAACACAGGTAGCTAAACGGGGAATTTACTGTACAAACTCAATTATTAAAGTACATACACATGCATAATCTAAATATACACCTGTTCAGACAATGGTTGTAATCTTCTGTAAACACTCAAATGGCTACGTCACTGTCACCAGATCCTAACTGGATTATACACCACGTTGCAATTAAAATTGGCTTACGAAACACAACATGTGCGTGTAAAATCACGTTGAAACAAGTGCTTCAGAAATAGATATGAGTGTTTATATTAACACGATCAGTCAACAGGCGATAAACTATAGGAATTCCTTGTGCATAAGCATACCTGTGTGACATAATACACAAATTAATTCTGTCTGGCACACGTCCGTTACTTGTAGAAACTACACACACATGGATGACGAAATGCTCAACGCTTCGCCGTACATGTTGCCTTTCACAATAGAGAGGTTGTGAAAGTCAACGTGTAACGTGTACGTCAATACTACTTTTGAGTATTTCGTCATCCAGGAATGTGTAGTGTCACAAGTAACCGACGTGTGACAGACGAAAATATAGTGTGTACTATGTCACACAGGTATGTGTATGCACGGGAAACCCAGTCATTCATCGCCCGTGGTTTCAATGAGTTTATGTAAACACTTCGATTCACGAATAAATCCTGTTACAACTGCCATGTGATGTTACACGCACACGTTGTCTTTCACAAACTAATTTTATTTGCAACGCGTACGTATACATGTACGGGTAGCTACAGTACACGTAGTCGTACACGTTCGCATCGCAACCTCTCTAATCTCTCTCTTAAGACACCCGGAGACCGTAATATATGGGCGAGCGCTGCGTTGCGCTTTCCACGGGAGATAATCCTTGCCTTCTATATCTAATTGAACGGGAGGCAACTGAATAAAAGCGCTTAGTAGCGCTTTGCTTAGGCAACGGGCTCCAGAATTACGTGTCAATAGTATAGTACGTTCAAAGTCAAATGAGAATCGTTATAAACATAAACTCGTCTGTTAGGTAAACTTTAAAAGGGTTCGATATCAAATAAGTAGTGGGCAAATCTCATTCTATACATCAAAGGCGCTGTAGTACAGTGGATAACGCACACTTTCTACAAGTTTCTATTTTATTCTGAGTTGTAGGTTCGAACCAACTTCGATCAGTTTTTTATTGCACGTATCGATGTTATAAAATCTTATATTATACTGCTGCTTTAATGAATCCATACTTCAAATGATTAAATTTTCATGTTGTATTGAATATATCATATACAATTGTTAGACTACTGTACTGTAGATAAATCAATCATTGAAAATATACGAATTTGCTTGTTTGGTTGGGCGTTGTGACTTGTGTGTGTTTTATGTTTTCTGTGCCCGGCTGGTGAAAATGATCTTATATTATCTTTTTGATAGATAAAGAATAAAAACATAACTCAAACAATTATCTACTTACC
Organism: Spisula solida; assembly: GCA_947247005.1. Classification (NCBI taxonomy): domain Eukaryota; kingdom Metazoa; phylum Mollusca; class Bivalvia; order Venerida; family Mactridae; genus Spisula; species Spisula solida. The sequence goes on from OX365962.1 coordinate 2,066,519, forward strand.
TTACTTCGTGTATTTTATTATATAAGTTACAAATAAAAAATAAGGTACTTGTAAAAGATAAAAATACTTTAAAATTTATAAGCTTGGATGAGCGTCAACCCAGTGGCGAGAATGAACAAATATTAATCAAATTACTGGTATATTAGCGGCATGCTTATCCTCTCGACTAACGAGACGAAGTGAAAACTAGTTTGCAAGATTTATACTATAGATTGAAGGTATCTATTTTATTATATGAAACATAAGCCCCCCCCCCATATTCTTTTGAATGGGACAGTTCCCTCATTAGTATTATTTATTGAACAGACAGTACAATGTAGTATATTGTTTACCACAATGGACGAACAATGCGTGTATACTCACATTTATAATCACTGGTTTAAAAGCATATGTTTGATAGTTTTGCACGTGCGGAGGTAACAAGTCTACGGGAAGTCGTCTGACGTCACACTGACAGTACTTCCGGATCTGTAATATAGTCGTAATCATCAAAAACTAAAAATTAAGAAAATAAACGCTTTACCATACAAACTAATTTTGATTTGTTTGCGATAGTGTTAGTCATGTGGTTGTTTTATTATTGCATTGGTCCTGCATCAGACGTTTTGTCGGACAAAAGCTATGCATAGCTTATTTTATTTTGTTTGTGCCAAATTTTCGACAATAAATAAATTTTGACTTGACTTGACTTGCCAGTGTCTGCATTCGTCCTGCATCAGACGCCATCGTCCGTTTATCACCTTAGTATTGTTTGTCGTCATTCATTCACCCTTTGTCGTTATTTTATAACTCGGATCTCGTGACAACATTAACTGGAGCCACATACAGGTTGCGAAACAAACTTTATAACAGATGTTTCATTTGACTCGGTAGTAGGGGATTTGATCCTTGAAAATTCATAAAAAAAGCCACATTTTAATTCTCAAGATTTTGGTTTGAAGGGTCATTTTCTCTTAAAACCATGGGTATTTTGCCTATAAAATGGCAATATGTTGTCAAAGGTATCAAAATGACCCTTCAGATTCAGAAACAAATGGAACCCCTGTTATAAGTAAACTAAGAATAAGTGTAAATAAACTTATCCAAATCAATCAAATAGAATGAAAATAAAAAAATATAGTTTTACTAAAAAATACACTTACTGTATCCACCTGGTGCTGCTGAAGGTCAAGGTCGTAATAAATAAAGGTCATATTATGATATATTGGTAACAAGTTGTCCACAATACTTTTGACCAGACCCTGTGAACGGATAAAGAACTGCCTGCTGGCGGCGGTCACAAAAACCGGAAATGATGTCCTAACTCGGCGTTCCCTAATGTTATCTAAACCAAGTTTATGTCGCCATGGTAACGACTTATTATAAACACTGGTTTTCAGTTTATCTAAATTAGCTGTAAAACTCTCTTTGAAATGCACCTCTGTGGAACACGTGACTTTGTCTGAAAAAGTAAAAGAAAGGTTACAGTAAAACAATCTAGATAATGTCGGTATCCCACCCGTAGTTAAACTAAATATGTATGTATGTTCAATTAAAAAGGCTTTTCAAAAAGCAATTGTCTATCGCATCATATTAATAAATAAATATGAAAAAGTTAATTAAAGACACATTATCTCTCCCGAGACCCTATTTTCCGAGCATCCAGTAAATAGACGAATTACATGTACAAGGAATTAGGATATTTTTCACAAATGACCAATAATTGACGACAAAATGTTAAATATATATGTCAAAATAATATGCCAAAAATCATATTTAAGTACAATGTATGGATGACATTTATCATGACAAAATACTAATTTTGCAAGAGTTGCTTCCCTTAGATTATGAAGCGTGCTTTGTTTGTTTACAATTCATTATTTTGTAAACAAACCAACTGGGGGCTGTACTTCGTTATCTTCCATCTTATGGTGTTTCCACCTTTGGGAATCAACCAAAGTGCTCAAAATACATGGCTCTTCAAATAAGTTACCAAAATTGAAAGTTAAAAATAGCCGTTTAAGGCCTAATGTGGATTTAAAGAGTTAATATCTGTATATATTAGCAATGTGTTTTTCTGCATTGTCTTCATAATAGATACACTACATTTAGTCATGAATCGCACTTGTTTTTTAAAAGGTGTGTAACCTTCCTCAACAATTGGTGTATGTCGTGAGGACAATACATATATTATTTTTTGTGCCACATAAAATTTGTTCTGTATAACTTGTTATTTTAACTCTGCCTAGTCCATAGTCCGGTTGCAAAGAGAGGAGGGTTGGGCGAGGTGCTAGCAGCCCAGCCTGTGAAACAAACCTACGCTACAGAAACGCCAACAAAGAATTCAGATTCTCACTTCTTGGATAAGGAAGCATCTTCGACTTTTCGAAGAGGAATGGTGCCAAGTAGAATAAGCCGAAAGGAAGCTGCTGAGCAGACTATCGGCTCATGGAATGTGAGGACTATGTGTGAAGCCGGTAAGACATTACGGATAGCTGTCGAGATGACAAACAACCTAACCGTACTAGGTATAAGTGAAACATGATGGACACAAGCAGGACAGAAAAGACTGATGACTTGAGTGTTACTGTTGTACTCTGAACATGAAGAGAATGACGCACATCATACACAGGAATTGGTTTCATGATGTCTAGAAAGCTTTGATATGATGGGAGGCACATAGTCCCAGAATCATCACTGCAACTTTCAAGATCCAGCATAAGAAGATCAACGTCATTCAGTGTTAAACTTTAAACTCACACGAACGAAAGGGGCGATGTGGTTATGGACCAGTTCTACCAAAGACTGCAGAAGATCATAGAAACCCAGACAGGAAGGGACATTGTTATGCTAATGGGAGACCTCAATGCCAAAGTTGAAACTGACTACACTGGATACGAGCAAGTCATGGGACAACATGGGTTGGGAGACATGAACGAGAACGGGGAGAGATTCGCAGATCTGTGCGCACTGAACAATGTTGTAAATAGGCGCTGCCATCTTCCCACGCAAGCTGATCTATAAGAATACACAGGTGTCACCCGACAACATTTTAGAGAAACAGATCGACCACATAGGTATATGCAAGAAGTTCAAAAGATCTCTCTTAGATGTTAGAGTAAGAAGTGGAGCCGATGTAGGATCTGACCACCACCTGGTAGTAGCTAGAATGAAGCTAAAACTGAAGAACAACAAAATAGATGCCACAAGGACCAGAGTCAAGTATGATGTCCGTCGCCTGAGTATCAACAACATAAGAAACGACTTTGTACTCCCAACTCCCTAACAAGGTTTTGAGATCGTTAAAGAGCTACAAGATGAAGAAGAAAACAGTGGAGACCTGTTAGACCACAATGAAAGAGACATTCGGGACAGCTTGCCAGGAGGTGGTCGGTATTAAGAACGAATAATAAAGTTTTTTCCTATGGAATATCAATTAAAAAACATACGACTCCGTGCTAAATTTTGAGTTATTGGTAACCAATGAAGACTCGGTTCCGAAAACACAGAAATCAGACTCAAACTTCAAGCTCGTAGAAAAGGAAACATAGAAACAAAATTTACAAACATTTTTGTTTATTCTGATACACATTAGTATTTTAAACCCAAACAAAATAAATCCCAAGGTATCGAACAGCAACAAAGTCAATGCGTCCACAAGAAGCAGACATTTACGCCTAAAAAGGTACTTTTCAAGTTAGTTTTTCCCGAATAAAAAAATCAGATTGCCAGAAATTAAGATTGCAACCAACGACGTGTGATAGATGGGTTAGTACTTACCTTTTTGTGAATAAACTTGTTCACGATCAGCTAGATCAATGACGTATACACAGACTAACATTCCCGCCATCCAGAGTAGAACCAGTGCACGTAACACATGTAGAATACAACGTCTTTCTGTAACACGTAAATCATCCTATAATTATTTACAATACCATATTTCGCTGGCTTAGAATTAGGAGGTCGTAAATGCTACTTTCGACCTTTTAAGACTCATACACATTTAAAATCAGGCGCTTCATGAAAATCGGACCTGGTCATGTTGACTAAACTGAAGTTGGTTGGAAAAGCTTGTTTTCCCATAAGTAAAGAGTAGTTTTTAGACAGTTTTTTCTTGTTTTCTCAAAAAATCTATTTTGTACTTACGACCTTCTTATTCTAAGCTAGCGATTTATATAGCACTTTATGATGTTCAAAAGTGCTGAACAATCACATTTAAGATATCGCATTACAGACATCAATTTGAAATAAATACACTCAATCACTTTTCTAACTGGTCACTTTTCTATCCCGAAATACCTTTAAGTGTGATCATATTTGTTGATGATATTTTGCACACGAACGTTTTATGTATGACTCAACATTGATCGCATGACTGACCATGCATACTTTGACACTTGATTTTGATTTTTAATAAATTAAGTTTAAAGGGACTGTCTCACATATTGGTGTATTGCAAAAATAAAATAAAATTATCAAATATTCGCGTAATTTTGGTATAGTTGCCTGTATATCCCATAAACAACCACACTGATATCTAAAATAACTTGAGAAACTTTGGCACTTTGTATTTATCTAGTATTTTTACATCAATAATTCTATAGGGTATTAATAACCTATAGAATTAACACTACTACTACTTAAATTATCTGAAATTTGTTAGCATTTGATGAAAACAAATCGAAAAAAAAACCAAATACCTCACTGATGTTTACGCTGTAGTTTGTTGATGTTACAGTTCGATCACGAGTGAATTACATAATTCACAAAGCATGTTGGAAGGAAACTTAGCGCTTTTTTTTCAAGAAAAAAATACTCAGACGGCGACATCAAGAGTAGTTAAAATTGCTTATTTGTACCAAATCTTTCATCAAACAACCGTCAGTGGCTTTCTATTACAACAATACTTGGTGAGGTTAGAAAATCACGATATACAAAAATTTAGCTCAATCTGTGAGGCAGCACCTTTAAGAACAATTGCATGAAACGTTTGTTTGCAAACTATCATCAAAGATTATTATCACAGTTAACCGTATTAAGGGTTTGAAAAGTGACCAATCAGAAAAATGGTTGAGTGTATACGCATGCAAACATCATAACAAATATATACATTTGTATACAGTTAACAACTTATGGATCGAAGACATGCATTTTAGCAGACAATTTGAAACAAATATAAACATTGGATGTTTCAAATCCGGTAGGTCTGTGGAAGTTAAGTTATTAGTTTTCGAGTTTCCACAGAAAAATTCAGCCGCTCAGTCAAATACACCTTTTTACGTTTTAACTTCCCCTAGTCATTGGACTACCTAAGGAAACCTACGTTCATGTCTCCCTGGGGAGACTATTCATCTCCTGGTTTATGTTCAGCTTACATCGAGGTACACCGCCCGGGAATATCGAACATGTACATACTACGCCCTCACAGGTACCAATTCACACCTTGATCAAACGTGTACAAACTGTTAATAATCCAGATGGTGGTCATTTTACCACAGCCTTGTACGTTACTTAATCAGTAACGACTTTCTCAGAAAACATTTTACAAGATTTAGGATATCCGCTTACTGTCTAGCCATTGAAACATGGCGATACAATAACACTGCCAGAGCTAACCGAATATGTCAAAACTGCAATAAAAATATCGTAGAAACAGAATACATTGTACCATTTCCTAATGACATGCGATACATATTATAATCTAAGACAAAAAAATACATGCCTTTTATCAGATGGCCCTCCCTATCAATGTTTAACAATCTAATGAATACTGAAAATAAGAAATCCTTATATAACATTTGCTACTTTTTGAAACATTCCGTTGACATAAGAACAACCTTATATTCTAAGTAACCTATTTTGGACTACTATCAATCTACATTTATTTGAACATAAAGTGCTTTATTTTACATGTACTCATCTCTTTGTGTATATAATGTACCATGTATATATGTAAGTATGTCTATATTTGTGTATATATGTCTATGCTTTTCGTTGCCAAAAGCATGTTTTTGCCGATTTGCAATAAAGTTAATTTGTTGTTTTGTTGTTGTTTGTTAAAATTCAGCTTAACACGTCGTGTCCGAGTACACGGAGTGTTGTTCAAAGGCATCTGCAGTTCATTGATATTAGTGAAAAAATACTCAACTGTTCCGCCGTGAAATCATTCCAGTGTAGGAAAACAGAACAGTAATTCCAGCACGACAATTTACGATATGAACACAAATGTATATAGTCCAGTTAGGATATTGTGACAGTGACATTGAGGTTTATGTGTACGCACAAAATCACAACCATTGTCTAAGCAGGTAGAGCGAAGTTTAGTATGTTAGTTTTACATTGAAATTATAGTTGTTTGTACAGTATAAGCCTTTATAATTGGTTTTGCACCGTTATAGTCGACTCGACCGCTACGTCACTGGAATTTTATCCTGACTGGACTATAGAATCACGGATAGTGACACATTGAAAGCATAGTTAAACCATAAATACGACCTCCTACCCACATATTGGAAATAAAATAAAGAGTTTATAAAAAAGTTGAAAGCTTTGTTTTAGAATACTTAAAGATTGTGGTCGGGTATATCAATACAATGAGTATGACGTTCCTGTCTGATGAACACTAATGAACATGTACACTGAGATTGTTTCTGGTACGTGTATGTGGTTCAGCTATAACTTTTCAGCTAAAGGATAATATTAAGTCAGACAGGGAAGGCAGCACTCAGCTTAACCAGCCGTGCACAGAAAACATAAAAAACACACAAGGCGTAATGCTCATCTGAACCAACCGAGCACAGGAAACATAAAACACACATAAGCCACAATTCTCACCTGAACCAGCCGAGCACAGAAAGCATAAAAACATACAAAGCACAATGTCCAACTAAACAAGTTACGATCCTCCCATGTCCAAGCTGCCGAAATACTAAATGAACCAGTTTCAGCAATCAAAAAGCTGAATGCCCAAGCTGAACGACATAGTTCCATCAATAAAATGGCAGCAATATCTAGTTTTAGCTGTCAGTTCTAAGTTCTTAAAGGTAGAAAAAGTAAGAAAAGGCTCAATGTCAAGGGTTCAGCTAAATAACCTAGTTGCAGCAATAAAAAAATTGTCCCTCACTGAATTTATTAGCAAGGTTGTCCTACACCGGATTCATCATCTAACCTGGATTTTTCAGCTTATCCTATTTTGTCAGAAGAACAAACTATCATCCATTGTTCTTTTTAGGTTGGCCTTAGTATCGTTGTACACCGAGAGATCCAATACACGTCTATCTAATTACATTCACAATTAAGCGCTTTGTTTTATAAAAAGTCTAATAGTAGTGCCCATTACAGATTTACCGATCTACTTATAAAAAACGACCGTATACATGAATACTTATTAGCATTTCTTTTCCAACACAGTTGTTTTCGCTAATAATTGAAATATCTCGAAAATACACTCCTAACGCGACTCATATATGGTCAAAGGCATTTCAAATGCCGATAATACCAATAAAACTGTAAAACTGTATTTCTTAACATTTTTCAATGATTTATTTCAATTGATACGAGGGCCACTTAAAAAGTATTAATCAGTGGGCGATAAATCAACATCATTGCCTCTGACTATATGAAAAGTGTACATTTTCTTTAAGATCAATCTCTCAGCTAGACATTCGTGGTATTTTCATCAATTAATATGAAAGCGTTTCCATTTTATTGATATTCAAACAGGATATTGTTTAAAACACTGGACAAAGAATACCTCATAAATACGTAAGAAAATTGTATTATATGGGCACATGCGATTTCTGAGCATTGTAGTCAAATGTCATTCAGGTTTACTGAAATTACATTGATATCATTTGCTATATATATTATTATTATATAATAAATTATATTGTACTATTAAATGGCAATCTGTGATTTTGAAAACAGTAAAATTATTATCGAACTATAGCTTATCGAACAAGTCACATCCGGGACTGAAAATACCACACTTATACCCTAATTAATATTAGATATATACTAGGTAAATAAACCCTAATTGATACTTAATATGTCAATTTTTCTAGATTATTATATGTAGTTTCATTCGTCGGGCGGTTTTAATCAATTTTACCTCAATTTTATTTTTACAACAAAATTTTAAGTTCGAGCCAAACTTTAAAAAAGTGGGTGGGGTAATGTTATACCCCCTATTTATAATAAAGACAATTCACCACTGTTGTCCATTTTATGTAATTCTTCTTATATTAAATTACTATCAAGTGTTTTTATTTTTGTTTTCTGTATTATTGTATTAGGGATATGACCTCATAAATCGAAAATACGTATTTTTTGGTCACGTGATCATGTTCTTTGGGCTGTAGTAAAGAACAAATTATGAATAATTCAGGATATATTTATCATGTGAAAGAAAGTAACAAATGTAAATGTGTAAAAAAGCTACATGTTCGACTTTTTCACTTAAGACGTACAGTAGGACAATACAGCAACAACGTATAGGGTATAGTTCCAGCAAAATGCAGTTTTTTGAGTATTTCGAACATCGCAGATTCCTTGTATCACTGAACCCATTTAGACTGTCCAAACAATAGTGTGGATTCACAACTAGTTAAACAAGTATACGGTGCATTAAATCTGCAAATTTCAAATCAATCGGATCAAAAATATAGAAATTATGACCATTAATATCAACCCTTACGTTTACTAATATACCTTATTTTCTAGCAATTCCAGTGTTTCATAACCCTATTGGTTCAATGTCATATTGGGGAATGGATATTTTACTGATTGCAATATTGTTTTTGTTGGTTAGCTAGGCAAAGGTTGTATCTTTCAGAAAATGTCTTTTAATAAACTTTTTTTTCAACTTTTATACACATTGATTGAATATTAAACGTATTATTGGCCACTGATTAATACTTTTTAAGTGGCCCTCGTATTCGAAATGTTAAATGTCTCAAATCGATTCATTGTAAGATAGATTTAAATTCAAATAATGAATATCGCTGTGAATGAAAAGTCACGAAATTTACAAATACATGCAAACCTTATGTTCAACAATAATACAATCACCGAGTACAGTAGAATCTTTGGTGTGTGTTATTTAGCATAGTGCACCTATGGCTTTCATTACCCCTATGTGTGAAACAGGCAAATGGGTCAAAGAAACTAACATACTGCAAAATGTACCAGCCGCAGTTTTTATCCCGGTTGCCATTCTTCGCCTTCGGGCAACATAGGACTGAAAACAAGCCTCAAACAGTACGGGCAACCTTAGCCTTATTGAAAAAGAGTAAAGCGTAATTAATAACACCGGCAAGTGGAGTAATGCGCGTCAATTAACATCCATTTCAAATCTTTTTAACCATTCTTAATTTTGCTTATACTTTTTAGCAGGTCTGAAACAATCGAAATTGGTTAAAACTTGTTGTGGAGACAGACTTCAACATGAATATAGGGTTCCTATCAACAAATTCATAAGTAAGAAAAACTTCATAAATGGGAAAAAATCATGCTCTTCGATTTAAATAAGTTCTTGGATAACATAGAACTATGTCTTAGATTTATTTTTTCTCATGCATCATGTTAAAATATTTTCTGTCGTTGGAATGGTGACAAATTTCTGAAGAGCATCCATATTGAGAGGGGTTACTGGTTAAAAACGGCAACTATGTTTCTCTAACAGCTAACATTCACTTTTAGACATGTTTTATTAGAATAAGAATGTAATTATAAAATGTGATATAATTTTGATAAGTTTACATCAAATACTCATCAAATACTGGATTTGTGAAGTTCTTGTTTACGTAACGTCCAATAACGTTTTAATGACGTTTGCGACATCACTCACAAAAAGATGTATCGAAAATAGAATGAAACCACCAGACACGAATAACATGTAATGTATATTCATAACAATACAACGTTTCGCCCAGACGGCTTCTTCGGGTAATCACAAAAAGGTGGGAATGGCTAGCTTTATAAGTCTGTAATTTGGTTAGTTGATGTTATACACATTGTCAGAAACTGTTCAAAAGAGTCTTGTCTTTCTAAACGTATAGTATCATGATTTTCATATTTTTGTCACTAAGCCCGGTATTCCTGGAGAACGGCTCATATACAATGTATGTTATATATCACCCATAACCTGCGCACTGTAAAAAATATTTTGTAATGTATTGTATATATTTTGCATCGGCCAGTGGTCTTAAAGCAGAAGTCTAACACGATCCGCGGATTAATCCACATACACATAGAGAAACCCGAAGCATGTATTATTACCGCAATAAAACATGGTATCAAATTGGCTGTTACTATTTACGCCCCGTATCACGTGACATATTTATGAATGAATGAACGTAAACTTTATAGTAAACGCTTCTACTAGTCGCGATGACAAGGCAAGTTGCACGAGTATCCAGTGTTGCAGCTATGACGCATCTATTTTTAGAAACTCCAATATACTCTTGAAATTAAAAATCATAAAAACTTCTGATAATCAATTCATTTATATTTTTCATTTCATGAAATAGATACACTATATTCGTGTTATTAAAATTGTTTCAATGTTTAAAATGTGTTTTTTCCTTCAGAAAATTACGAAGGTCGTTTTCGTTAACGAGGGGGGTAATTGTACCAGCTAATAAGCCACTCAATTTCAGCGTGGAAATATGTTCAATGTCAAATGGGTGAAAATGGAATGCGTGCAGTTAAATAGTGCGGGATATAATCGTATTTAGAATCGAAATAAAAACTCTGTTCTTGTATATTGTCGGTGAATAAAACACGGGCACTCGTTCGGATGCTACGCACTCGTGATTTAATTTTTTCGCATCCGAAATCATGCCCATATTTTATTCACCGACAAAATACGCGAACAGATTTTTATTTCATAAATAAATATTGATATTTTAGTAACACAGAAGTCCTTCGTGTAACATTGACTGAATGTTTTCGGAATCTTAACAAGAATCGTCGTATGTGTGAATTCGAAGTAGGTGTGCTTGAATCATTGTAAACCTGTCTTTAACTGCAGATGTAGTACTATACCGATTCCAATGAGCTGGTTATCACCATGTAGCGAACACCACAGACGACCTCTATCTAGCATGCAGCGGTATATAGCCCCTTGCCCCTTGCCCAATCACCCCCCCCCCCCCCCCCCCTAACTCGTTACACTTCTATACTTGTTGTAGAACAAATTTTGTCTTACATTAGTTAAAACCAGTCATTTAATCAATTGTATATATAAATTTTCTCACAGACTTTGAAACTGTTCACTCACTTTAAAATTTGGCGTGGTACTGTACATAGATTAAGTACTTTGACTTACATGTAGATATCGATAGATCTAGGGCCTACATTACGTATCTATTTTCAAGTATTTATCATGGCCATGTAGCAGTCCCCATACCCACATATATACAACATCCAGCGAGAATTCCATGATATTCTCATGATCTATAATTTAGACAGTTACTACAACAAATACTCACCCCCCCCCCCCCATTGCTACTGTACAATGGATCAGGCTGCCGGCTAGTATGCGCGGTTCCAGAAAATTTAGAGATGGGAACACAGAGCTCTATATTTTGGGATGTTATGGTGGGGTGATGTGGGTACGGAAGCGTTGTCCCTCCGGGCGAAGATTTTTTCACTTTTCGAATTAAAATCATGCACATTTCCTGCACCTTAAGCTTCTAAATTCAGAAGTAACGGTATTTAAATACTCGTAGTACTGGTATGTATATCAACAGAACATATATACGATATTATATATTATTATCTTTATTTCCTCCAGTATTGAAGAGCATATATATTATTATATAACAATAATTACAAAGCATACATTCAACATAGTTATAGCATGTTACAAGCATACATTATTGACGAGAAGATTAGTAAGCATAATTACACAGATCAGAAGTAATTAATGAGCACATAGATAATAACTTGCATCGAACATGATATGGATAATTAAATCGCAAAGCTTTACAATATTATGACATGACTATGTTTATACACAAGAAGACATGGGGTCAATTTTGTTAATACATACCTTGTCACAAGGCTTAAGTTTATCCCTCACATAATGCATACATAAAACAAATCTACACAAAATATGAAAACAACGAATTGCAAAAAACAAGGGAACAACAAGTAACAAATGGCAAACATAAATACACTCAAACATAAATACACTCAAGAGCTCACTCTACACGTATAACAGATCTGAGCATATAGTAATGAGCACATGTATACCAACAATACAGAATCACATGCTGTAGTTACATAAAACACTGAATTCCACATTAAATAACCTAAATTGAATATCAACAAATCTACTTTTAATTAAAGTAGATTAGTGTTGGTGGCCAGAGTATGGTAGAAAATTGCGTTAGCAATGTTCGGTCACCAGTTGTAACATGAAATATTTTTATAGATATATACACAGCTATTCCCCACCGAGTCATGGTCTTGCCGAAACGAAATACAAGAGAAGGACGGGGGCAATACTACAAGAATGAAATATTAATATCAAATGTATTTAGAATTAAATTATGTTTATTCACCTATTTAAGATAGTTAAGTATGTAACTACAGTATATTAATAAACACTGGTAGGATAATAGGATAATTGTCAATAACTCGTTAAATGTATCGTATGGACCACTGTTTTGAAGCATGGCACTCGAGATGCATCCGGCATTGTGAATGACGGAAACCCTGACAACATTTCAATAATTTGATTGTCATGTGGTCCATAACAGAATTCTCTGAAGTTTGGAGCTCCAAATTCTTTGGAAAGTTTAGTCCACATAGTATGCCTGTATGTATCGTTCGCGTTACAAAACGAAAGTACATGTTTGCTCATATTAGCTGTGGTTATAGAACATTTGCTACATACTCTGTCGTATTTCCGGTCAAACAGACTGCACATAAAAATAAATGCAGACGTGCATTGAGGTTGTAAGTGTCTGTATGTACGACAAAACTGCCACATATTACACAAGTCATATTTTGAGTGAATACACATGAAGTCAGTGATACTTTTATCTAGGAGAAGTCTATTTTTCCATTCATTTTCAACAAGCAGATTTATTGACTTTTTAACTGTTCTTTTCCACGAAAAAATTGGTGGGAATATGCCAGAGTGTAGGTATTCTTGTAAAGCGTTTGAATGACCGTATTTCCCTAAGATTCTGTAGATGTCTGGTATAAAACCCTTCGCATCTTTTGGAGAAGTCATAAATGAAGTGAGACGATGTGCAAATACACTTTTAATCTTAAAACTAGTGTCTAAATGGCAAAGTTGACCAAAGAGTAACAGTTTTCTTTGGTCTATTAGGTTTGTTATTGGAGAAATTCCGAGGCAGCTTAATGCTATGTCTGTTCTAGTTGGAGTATTGACCGATTGAATTCTCTTAATGTACTGATTGTGTAACTTACGTAGTGGTTGTAACTGTGTGTCTGTTACACCGTTCCATAGTTAACTGCCGTAAAGTGCCCTAGGTAGAACGACAGAGTTATATATTTTTCTACTAGTTATGGGGTGGAGACCATTTCTGTATATACCACAATCCACTATACTGAAGAATGTTTTTCGGAGCTTATCACAACATAGTGTTATGTTTTCATTCAGGTCCATCGATTTGTTGCATTGGACTCCAAGGTGTGTGTAGCTTGAGGCTTCGTCGATGTGGTGGTCACCTAGTTTCCACGTTTTTTGTTTTGTTTTATTGTCGTTGAACACGACCACATTGCACTTGTTAGCATTATAGAGGTAGCGCTCACGTGTAGAATTCAGATAACATTGTCCAATCAGTTTAAAATACATCATCAGACAACCTAAAGTTTTCAAGTATGCAATTATTTAAACAAATGTTTACCTCGTTGAAGATTTTTTTCAAATAAGAACTTTAAATTTTATAGAACTTTATGCGTTAAATTATTAAAAGTGTAGGCCTACTGCTACGTATAAAAATACATAGCCAATATTAGATCTATAAGTTTCCACAACTTTAGATATATTTTTAAGTAAATTTTTCTATTAAAAATTATGAAATTTCCTGCGCACAAACGTTTTAAAATAAAATAAAAATTGAATGCTAGTCACACGAACTTTAAAAAATGTACCCCTTGCTGCTGGAGTTGCGCTCGTTTTAGATTTGAACCGTATCAAACTGGCGGTCAGTTCCCTGTCCCATACAATGTCATACATGTTTGAGTCGTGTTTGATCTTTTAACTAAGTCTTTTTTAACATTTAACATTATTCTTATTTCATTCATATATACCGTTTAAATTACTCTTAAATTAACACACACTGCACCTTCCATAATTATATTTACCCGCAAGTATTCATAAATAGAAAGATAGAGATCCTTCTTCTTCTTCTTCCTGTTTAGTACAGATCCCACTCTGGGGCAATATCGTACTATTAAAATCGTATGAGCGGTGCAGCAAGTATTTACAGTGTGTGAGTTAAAAACAGCATATTCTTTATTCGCTGACCAGGCCCCTCTTGAAGACCTCGACGCCGTCGACGATAGTGGCTTGCTCAGGGAGCTGGTTCCAGAGTCGGATGGCGGAGGGGAAGAAGGAGTACAGGAACACGTCAGTGCGACAGAAGGGAAGCAAGTACCTGGTGGAGTGGCCATGCCCCTGGTGTTGATTGATGTTGGGTAGAAGAAGGCCTCAGCTGGAATGTCGACGAGTCCATGGGTGATTCTATAGACCATCACCAGCTTTGCGTTGGAACGGCGTTCGGCAATGGGTTTCCAGCCAATATCAGCAATCATCTGGCTGGTGCTGCTTGTAGTGCGGTAGTCCCCTTTGACAAATCGTGCCGCGCGTCGCTGGACAGCCTCCAGTTGACTGATACTGGACCTCGTATGCGGGTCCCAGGCAGTACTGTCGTACTCAAGGATTGGCCTGACAAGCGTCTGATAGCATTGTGCCGTAATCTGTTGAGGACAGCTTGTCAGGTTTCTTCTCAGGAAAGCGAGACTGTTGTTCGCCTTCTTTGCCGTGGTAGCAACATGGGTATTGAAGGAGAGCTTCTCATCTATGTGTACCCCCAAGTACTTGCCCCCTGTTACAACCTGCAGTTCGCTGCCGTGAATGAAATATGACGTCTTGATGGGGATTCTCTTCCTGGTGATGCGGATGACCTCGCATTTGGATGGGTTCTGAACGACATCAACCAATCACGCTTCCACTGCTGTAACCTGTCCATGTCATCTTGTAAGGCTTTGGCATCTTCTGTAGTGCGTATTGTCCTGTACAAGAGACTATCGTCAGCGAACAAGCGGGATGTGGATGTTGCCCGAAGTGGGAGGTCATTGATGTATAGCAGGAAGAGGAGGGGTCCAATGACTGATCCCTGGGGTACGCCGGAGGTGACTGGTGCTGTGTTGGATGACTGCCCTTCGACCAGTACTTGCTGGGTTCTGTTTGCCAGGAAGCTACTTATCCAACGCAGCAGGTTTCCTCTTATACCGTAGTACTGTAGCTTGAGTGCTAGTCTCTCGTGGGGAACCTTGTCGAAGGCTTTGCTGAAGTCCAGAAGGACGGCGTCGATCTGTTCTCCGTCATCTAGACCTTTAGCTAGGTCCTGGAGTGCAAGAATTAGCTGGCTCTCAGTAGACCTCTTCTTCCGGAACCCATGTTGTTGGTCAGCTAGTATCTGATGCTTGTCGAGATGGGTCATGATCTGGCTATGGAGTATGTGCTCTATCAGCTTACTGCACACAGAGGTGAGCGAGATGGGCTGGTGGTTGGCAGGGTCACTGTGGTCTCCCTTTTTGAAGATGGGTGTGACGTTTGCATGCCTCCAGTCTGATGGAGATATCTTTACATGTCGTTAATTTTAATAATTTAGTCATTTACGGTTATAAAATTAAAATAAACTTACAGTAAAACACAAAATATGAGTATTGCACAACCAATATTTCGGATTAGTTGCGCAATCTAGTCCAAAGTAAGCACAATATAAGTAAGTTCTATTTTTGAGAGCGAAGCGACTATATTAGACACAAATACAGCGAACCCGACTAAATAATCGCTCTGAACAGACCGCGTGTAAACCCCGTGTAACTTCCTTTTCTATTCGGATCACAAAACCGAACAAACATGCCAGTAAGTTGTGTATTTTATTTCTATTTTATACGATGTGTGTTGCATTTCGATTAAGTTTAGCGACTGATATTGAATTAGCTATGATATGTCCTGAATTCTGGTATACTTTTATAGTTGTAAAGTCTATGGTCACTTGGTAAATCGCCTTTCACACTGACGGGAGGTCGTTCTAGATTTGTCAACATGCCCGTAGCGCATTTAGATCTTGTTTAGTTGTTATAAACACTGTCATATTATATTGATTCACGTTTTAACACAATCTTATTCTAAAATTGAATAATTGTGATTATAGATGTTTGATCTTCAACGCATTGCCTGAAACTGCGTCATTTAATTCGTACCCAAGTTGTTTCGACCCATGATTTCGACCCATCATGTTTTCAATATAAATTGTTGTTAAGTGTGCTTATTTCAGGTATGATTTATCTTATTGATTAATAATTTAAATTATTGTGTTGCCAATGTCAGTTCGTTATTTGAATACTCTGCTCTTTTTATCATTTTATAAAGTTTGTTAAAATTTAGGAAGTGACTATTCTTACGGCTCTCCCGTAAGAATAGCGATACCGCCCGCGAATTACTATTCTTACGGCTGTTTCATTTAAATGTACCGATCTCCTTTAAGTAATAATGTTCAATCTGTACCTTAACAATAGAATGTTAATTGTAACGGTGTTATTGTTAAATTATCGCTTCTACGATGTATAATAAAAACAGTGACTTACTTTGAATGTACCGGAACTCGATCTCTGCCTCCATGAATACAACTGTAAGACTTTTCTAAGTCTTCAGAAGACGAGAATTTTTCTTAATCACGAAATTAAGGAGGAAGCCGATGTGATTATTATAATGATAAAGCGTATACTTCCCGTTTAGCTTATATGCACCAACTACACAGTTGCTCAAAATCTAGGATTTTAATTTACTCATCCTCGTGTTATACGACAAATTTATATACTGTTTGCTATTCAGCTCCGTGGAACAGACTCCTCGAACTGCAATTTTTTGATACGTGTGTTCATTCATTTTGAAAAAAATGTCAATAAATACATTTAGAATATAAATATATTCATTAAATAACTGCGTATAAAACTGCCGTAAGAATAGCAACTCCGGGGCTGTTTCACTATTCTTACAGAGCCGTAAGAATTTACGGGCCCGTAAGATAAGCCACTGCCTAAAATTTATTCATCATCTTGAGCCAAAGTTATTTCTTAGTTGGCTTGCGAGTATCGCCCTATTTCATAAATTAAAAATATTGCAGTTCCCCTTAGGAAAATTCTTTAAAATCATGCTGTTATCCTTTAAAATCCAATATACGTCAAGTTTATTCTTCCCCTGATAATGAAGTTATGTTGAGTTGTTTTTCCCCAAAATCAAAGAAAAGACCCCTTCCCCACTTTGGAAAAAGCCCTATGATATCTTGTAGTTATACTCACAGATGTATTATTCACCAGTCAATTGAATCCACGCTGCCCAAAGGGATTCGACACTGTTAAAAAATCAAACACATCTATAGTCGTTTCGCCTAATTCTGCGCATCGGGTAACAGAGCTACAGATAAGGTTTTAGTTAATTGGGTATTTTACCCCAAAGTTTCAATTTTGATTGGGTTTTCACAAATTTTAATTGGGTATTTAATAAAACTCCAAGGGTAAATAAGCTTTTATGTACTATTTTTCACTATAACACCCTCTTCTATTTGGGTATTTCAGATTTCATTTGCTTTTTCTTACTCCCTCCTCTCAAAATCAATTGGGTTTTTAAGAAAATTAATTGGGTAATTACCCCAATACGCAGCTTATCTGTAGCTCTGGGGTAATTCTGCGCACCCCAATTTGCACATTCCGGGGATTGTTTTTCTTTGGGCCTCTAGTGTTTTTGTGCATGTTTGTTACTTATGAAAAGTCTTACGATTACAAAATCAGCATCGGATCAGTATTTCTATGAAAATTGGACAAAAAAGTCTGTACACAGAGTCGAGCATTGAACGTCTGCATAATTAATGCGTCAACCCGTTGACACATGTGCCAGTCGAAAAAATTGAGAAAAGCATCGAGTAAAGATGTAAACTCATTCAGGGCTTTTTTTCGCTGAATTGTGAAGAGGCCCAAGCCCTTCTGTTTTGTGAAAAGTAAGCGCGAAAAATCCTAAAATTGTGAAAAAGAAAGCGCGGTAACTTTTCCAATTGTGAAATACTATGAGCACAATAAATCACCAAATTGTCACATAAAAGCACACAGAAATAACTATTTTTAATGTGTGTAACTTCATATTATTACCCTCTTGTCCCATATTTCATATATCAATGCCATTAGTAGGAAATACATGTAGCATACAGACCTTTAATTCCTGTTACTCACAAATCTGGCATTGAATGGTAGATCTCCAAACATGCCTCTAGATAAACTTAAAGTGTGGTTAATGTTATTAAGGGAACCAATCAGAACCAATCATCACTTATTTTACCCGCCGATCTCAACATTTAAATTTTTTTTTCGATAAATATGTACGAAAGGTGCGAAGTACCGAGTACGAATTGTATCGAGTATGAAACGTACCGTAACGCCGCATTGTTTTGGACATACGTGTCACGATAAAGTCCGTTTACATTCGTTCGTTAATGGCCGAAAATAATTTTAGTGTATTTTTTGTCACGTTCAGTTGATGTTTTATACAATAATAAAGAGATGTCACCTTTGTTTGACGAATTAGATGTACGAAAATGATTGTCTGTAATATGTTTGGTTTGTTGGTTACTTTGTGAAGAGGCCGATTTTGTAATAAACAGACGCCGTTTCTGTTGTGATAGACGCCGTTAGACAATTGTGAATGGGGCCGATACGAAATTGTGAAGCAGCCGATATTCGGCCCCTAATATAGAGTGAAAAAAAGCCCTGTCATTATTTACACATGACGTTAGGAAAATAATACGACAGTCTGATGGAACACAACTCCCCACCATTCATCAGTTTCTGTACCGCATTTACATGCCGTAATCCGAGTTCAACCAAAAAAATTGTCAGTTTCTAATATTAACATTCACTCGGACCATTAGTCATATCACGTGACAATCTAGAAAATGATTTAGACTGGTGTTCAGGTTATATATATTATATGAACCGTTTTGGCCAATCAAATATTACTCGCTTTCCGTCAAAGTATAAAGGCCTTTAAACACCTCCGGTGACCGTGACCTATAATTAACAGAAATGAAGTTTTTACTTGCTTGGTATTTGAGGGGTCCATGGATCAATTTTAGGACTTCGATATATGAGGTTCTCCTCAAGTTCTCTGCAGTAAGAGTTTGAATGTTGAATATTTCAGTTAGCCAGAGATTTAAATATTAGGCCGAACTTAAAATATTCTTGGTTTCCCCATCCCGACCCTAGCAGATTTAGAATGGGTAGGTAGGGTTAAAAAAAATTTTTGGAACTGTTTCAGTATGATAGTTATTGGTTAAGACATACAAATAATGAAATTTAGAATTAACTTTAAGGTGAACACCAACAGTCTTAAATTTAATGGTAAGAAAGAAGTCAGTAAACAAAAATTAACATTTTTACTTCCAATTTTTAATAAAAAAAATATTATTTTAATTTGGGCAATAAAATATTTTGGGTAGGGCCCTTTTTAGTCGGGTAGGTAGGGGATGGGGAAACAAACAATATTTTATTTTAGGCCTTATATGTTGAATATTTCAGTTGGCCAGAGATTTATAAGTTATATGTTGAATATTTCAGTTGGCCAGAGATTTATACATGTTATATGTTGAATATTTCAGTTAGCCAGAGATTTACTTCACCCGAGTGCGGAGGAGGAGAAGAGGAAATGTAAGCTGAAGAGATTGGTTCAATCACCAAACAGTTACTTCATGGATGTTAAATGCCCAGGTACATATCATCGATCTATACTTGTAATATTGATTCTCTATATATGTACTAGCAGATCTGTTTTTGTGTTCAACTGAGACAGTCACAGTTGCCTAGCCATTTGGTTTTTATTCCTGGCTTATTAAGAGGGGACAGAAAGTTAGTGTACACGGAAGCCGGTGCACTGCCCTTGCTATTTCCGAATACAGTGATTTTTTGGGGCTATTTTAGGGCTGAATACAGGCACCTTAATAGACTCCTTAGTTCCTTAACATTCCCAGTGTATAGCATTAGCACCAATGACAATACACGAGAGACTACCCCAGGGTTTCTGACCAGGTTGTCTCAAGTTGGGTGTGAAATGCTGAAAAGCGTTTGGAGTGTGCTAACCTCTCGGCCACTATGCCACCCATACTAAGCATTTGATCTTACAAGCTGGTCCTGACAATAAAAGAATGAAACTAAAAAATTACCACACGAAATCCTGGTTAGCACGCTAGAGGAAAACTGCTGGATGTAGGGGTATAGAAATGTTTTCATGTAGCAGTTAATCTTTAAAAGTAGGCGGTTTGTTTGAAATCTCACTTAAAGTAACTAGGAAGAAAATGACAAAATGTCGCCGGCATGCATATTTGAATAGCCAGTGTATTTTTCCGCCTTCCAACTCATTTCTACACCCCTGTGGATGTGGTCATACACTGCTATAGATAGTTGATGGAGTTTGTCTTGCATACTCTCCTCTCTCTGTTTCAGGCTGCTACAAGATAACTACAGTTTTCAGTCACGCTCAGACAGTGGTTTTGTGTGTTGGTTGCAGTACGGTGCTTTGCCAGCCAACAGGTGGTAAAGCTAGATTAACTGAAGGTAACAGTTCTTCACGTACAATCTTCAATATATTCTATCACTCACTGAAGTCACAAATCAATCATGTCCCTGTTCAGTTTAAAATGGTGACATGGTGCATACTTGATAACCATTTAATTATGTCCCTGCAAAAATTGTTTGCGTGTCCTATAGTTATCACCTCATCCATCCATCTGTCCGTCTGTTTACATTATTAGCTCACATAGTGACAGGGTGAGCTTTTGTGTTCACTCTTCGTCCGTCCGTCTGTCAACAATTGCTTGTGAACACACTAGAGGCAACAGTTATGGCCCAATCTTCATGAAACTTCAAGTTCAAAACTGCACTACTATGACAGGTGAGCGACCTAGGGCCCTTTAGGACCTCTTGTTCTTAATAACCTGCAAACCATTATAGGTATCAACTTCAAGCTTTAAACATAAGCTCACATCAACGGTACGCTATTATATGGCAAGTAACATAACTCTAGCTACAATATTGGAAGAATTATGGCCCTTTGTAAAATTCAAATTTTCCTCATTTATCAGCTTTTTTATGCCCCCCCCCCCCCATCTTTGATGAGGGGGTATATTGCTTTGCACATGTCTTGTCGGACGGTTGGTCTATCCGTCTGTCAGTCGGTCGTATAAATGGTTTCCGTTCAATAACACAGCAGGGCTCTACAAATCCTATAGCCCGACGTCCGGGACAACTCTAAATTGACTTCGGACAACTGATTATGAGCAAAAGTTTAGCCGCGGACAAGTCTAATTTAAAATGACAGCAAAATCTGACAACTGACCAAAAGTTTGTAGAATCAACATCTACGTCCGAGATTCGCCAGCAAACCGAAATTTATGACCCCAAGCGTATATTAGCCTTCCGGACATCGAAATAAACAACATGTACAAGAGTCAGTTAATCCGTGTCAATTAACAGTAATCAAGCATCACGGGAGGTCCACGCTTTTATAAACAAACTACAGACTATCCGCTAAGCTCCGCCTCTCTCATTTAATTATATTAAATATGCAACCGCTCACGTGGACGATATTGACAGTAATTAATTAAAATATGTCATAAATAATGTGAACAGAAACAGAATAGTGAGGACGGAACGAGAATCAGAACCCATCAAATACCTGTAATACACGTAATCTATAATCTGTATATATATGCAGATCTAACTCCACAATAAAAATATCACAAAAATCAAACAAACTTCATTTGCTGTTAAGAATAGCAGACAATCTATACTTAGTCCGCGAAAATCTAACTCAAATGTTTTACTGATGTAACCGGCGGGCAGTTCTTAGATCTCACGACTTCAAAGGCGGGACACGGTGACGCGGCGTCTTTGATGTGCCAGAAGCAAAATTTATACGGCGTAAAGTATTCGATATACGAGTGTATTAAATTGGAGTAATTGATACAATTTGGTTTATGCAGCGGACTTTTCAGGCATTGCAGAGAATAATTTGTTTATCTTTCATAATTGTCAAACTTGCGGACATTGAAATCACTGAATATTCGAATATTTCAGTGTCATTGAACTGTGTCACTGTTGACAAGGACGGCGTGGCAGTTTTCTTTGAAATTCATTACAATTTATGGTATTCAAACTATCTGTACGAGGTTCGACGCACAAATTATAAATTGTCGGAAATACGACGACAAAAGAGACGTGCGAGTTGCACTATTTCGGATACATACACATTTTCGGACAAGCTCGTTTTTGGTTATTTATTCACATAACCTTAAATTGTACTTTTGATCTTGCAGTATACCATGTCATGTGCTATATAATAATATAATGCAACATGTTGAAGAATCATTTCTAAAGTAATTGATTGCATCAAACTACAAAATTGTTTTCCTTTCATTGTCACATGAGAGTTCTTGTCTTGACTTATAATACTGCTTGAGTGTTGTAATATCTTGCATGTATCTAGGCCATGTTCTATACTGGGTCATCTGGGGTCAAATCAAGGCCATGTACAGTACTGGGTCATCTGGGACAAATCTAGGCCATGTACTATTATGGGTCATCTGCAGACAAATGTAGGCCATGTACAGTACTGGGTCATCTGGGGACAAATCTAGGCCATGTACAGTACTGGGTCATCTGGGACAAATCGAGGCCATGTACTATTATGGGTCATCTGCGGACAAATGTAGGCCATGTACAGTACCGGGTCATCTGGGTCAAATCTAGGCCATGTACTATACTGGGTCATCTGGGGACATATGTCAAGTACTGTATCTGGGGTCAAATATAGGCCATGTACTGTACTGGGTCATTTGGGGTCAAATCTAGGCCATGTACAGTACTGTGTCATCTGGGGACAAATCTTGGCCATGTACTATACTGGGTCATCTGGGGACAAATCTAGGCCATGTACTATTAAGGGTCATAATCTAGGCCATGTACAGTACTGGGTCATCTGGGGTCAAATCTAGGCCATGTACTATTAAGGGTCATAATCTAGGCCATGTACTATACTGGGTCATTTGGGGACAAATCTAGACCATGTACTATACTGGGTCATCTGGGGACATATGTCAAGTACTGTATCTGGGGTCAAATATAGGCCATGTACTGTACTGGGTCATCTGGGGTCAAATCCAGGCAATGTAATATACGGGATCATCTGGGGTCAAATCTAGGCCATGTACTATTCTGGGTCATATGGGGTCATGTTTAGGCCATGGACTATTATAGGTCATTATCTAGGCCATGTACTTTATTGGGTCATCTGGGAACAAATCTAGGTCATGTACTATACTGGGTCATCTGGGGTCAAATCTATGTCTTGTACTGTATTTGGTCATCTGGGGTCAAATCTATGTCTTGTACTGTATTTGGTCATCTGGGGTCATATCTATGTCTTGTAGGTACCAAACCACCAAATGCCTACGCGGACCAAAATCAGATACACTCAAGTAGTCCTTTTAAAAACTTTGATTTGGCTGGAAATGGTGGTATGTGTTGACAAATCAGCATTAGTATCATGTAATTGGGTTTACATGCTTTGTACACATGTATGTGATGAAGTGAAACTGTTTTATTAAGAAAATTTTGATATTCTGGCTTAAATATGAAAGCGAAAGTAGGGATGTGGCTAACGGACATTTAATCAGTCCGCGCGTATGGGAAAATCTGTTCACCGCGTTTGCCGAACCAAATTTTTCTTATATGATACGCAACCCCCTGATTTGTTTTCATTTTCTTGAGGCTATATGCTATTTCTATTGATTGGTGGATTTTGAGAGGTCCCCATGGACAAAAGTTTGACATTTTTTGGGTCAGCAATTTGTCACTTTACATTGAGTTAAAGAACAAATCTATTTGGTGGTTTGTTACCTGTACTGGGGTTATCTGGGGTCAAATCTATGTCTTGTTCTGTATTTGGTCATCTGGGGTCAAATATATGTCTTGTACTGTATTTGGTCATCTGGGGTCAAATCTATGTCTTGTGCTGTATTTGGTCATCTGGGGTCAAATATATGTCTTGTACTGTATTTGGTCATCTGGGGTCAAATCTATGTCTTGTACTGTATTTGGTCATCTGGGGTCAAATCTATGTCTTGTACTGGGATTATCTGGGGTCAAATCTATGTCTTGTACTGGGGTCAAATCTATGTCATTAGGTTATGTATATTGTCCTGCCATGTTTCACATAGTATTCAGTTTGAGATTAAGTGTTGTATATTGTTGTATTTTCAGGATGTTCCTTCAGACGTAAGCAACATTAAACAACAAAAAGAAAAAAGCGGGAAGTAGAAGATGTGATGTGACTGGTTTAACTTATCTTGTGATAGACTGTGTATTTACGTTGTTTATTTACGTGTCATTATGGACTTCTACCATTAAACATCAAATCATCTACATCCTAACACTGTCTTCTCTACTTTATTCTCCAAGCTGACCAATACCAGTCCGGACCTGGTGGCCTCTGAATAGAGTCCAATACTAGTGTGCACTTATAGGCTTCTGAAAAGTGACCACTTGGCCAAAAGTAAAATATTGTTTTGTTTCCCCTTCCCTCTCTACCCGAACAAAAATTATTGACTATAAAATATTTTAAAAGATATTTAAAAAAAGTAACCAATCGCATTAAAATCAGAGCCTAACATTTGCTCCATTTCTTTACGCTGTAAGAGATCTGACTACACTCCGTAAGTGGTCATGTTCAAATGACCTCTAGCACACAATGGCGTCACATAGCCTCAGCAGTGTTTCACTGCACTTTCAGATTTGTGAAAGTAGCTATTTGATTGGATGACATAAAGTTCACACCGACATGACCCTACAAGAGTGCAGTCAGATCCTATATCAGCATAATAAGGGTCTGGTTTAAATGAGATTGAAAAATAACATACCCAACACTAAATGACCAGGGTCGGGAAATGGAAACTAAACAATATTTTATTTTTGGCCCTACTTGTACGGACTTGGAGGGTTCTGAATAATGTTGTTAGGTGAACGAAAACACTCTACTAAATGCTCAGGTTTGAAACGCTTACAAAATGACTCATTGGTTGGTTTTAATGGACCTTCCTATTGTCACAAGTGCTACTGACAACCTTGTAAGATAAAACATATTTGAAATCTCAACACAAGACGCATCTCGTGAAAATTGAAAAGGATCATGTGGAACAAACTGAAGAAGGAATAGCAGCCCCGCTAACAAAGTTTGAAGGGGGTATACTGGAGTCACTCTGATGGTTGGTTGATAGTTGGCCTGTTAGCAAAATCATGTGTTGGCCTGTTAGCAAAATCATGTGTTGGCCTGTTAGCAAAATCATGTGTTGGCCTGTTAGCAAAATCATGTGTTGGTCTTTTAGCAAAATCATGTCCGTTCTTTAACTTAATAGTTTCTTACTGGATTTTAAAACTGCTTGGTGTAAATGTCAAGAATTATGTCATGCGCGAGACCCAGGTCCCTAGCTCAAAGGCCAAGGTCACTCTTAGAGGTCAAAGGTTATATAGTCGTGCAAGTGGTGTCTGCTCTGTAACTTTGTCCTTCTCACTCGATTTTAAAATTGCTCGGTACAAATGTTCACTACATCAAGACATTGTGTCATGCGCTTGGGATTGAACATTGGGCCGGAGGGGTCAAGGCCACTATCACAAAATGGCATGTATCCATTTCGGCAAAATTATGCTTTGCTGACATGAACATTTTTGCACTTAAGGCCAAGGTATGTATATTGACTGCTGATCAGTCACACGGGTGATATTTGGTATGTTATAGAGGTATAGTCCAGTAAGGATATTGTCACAGTGACGGTGCAGTTTATGTGTACGCTAAAATCATAAACAGGTAGAGCGAAGTTTAGTATGTTAGTTAAGCATTGAAATTATAGTTGTTTGTACAGTATAAACCTTTATAACTGGTTTTACATCGTTAAAGTGGACTCCACCCCTGCGTCACCGGATTTTTATCCTGACTGTACTATAGTTGCTTATCTCCGTTATCTTTCATCTCTGAAATCCATTACAATTAACTGCAAAGTGTTCAATAAAGTGTTGAAAAAAGATAATAGAAAATCTGTCTGGGAAGGCAGCACTGAACATAACCAGCCGAACACAGAAAACATTAAAACATCACATGTCACTATTACACAGCACACTGTGTTGACCTAACTGAACAAGAAAATGAACTTATTTGCTGAAAGCCCAATGCCCATGAAGTCTGTGAAGGATTTTAAGACGGAAGATTAACCAGTTTTCCTGGACTGTATTCAGTACCAATTTGACCTTCCACAAGGAACCAGCTTCTTCTAAGTTCTTCATTAGATTAGTGTAGAAAAAAATCATCATTGTCAAAGATGTGACCTGCAGCGATTGGGAATCGAAGCTGCATGACCAGGGTACACATCCAGTGAACTGGAACACGGCCACACCAATGGCTACAGTCGTGTTCTGTGTAACATGACTGTGTTACACATTTGGAGAAGGTATCAATTGCTTGAATGTGGAAAGTGTTTTCAGTTTATACTAATTTATTTATTGTCGATTGTGAAACAATTTTTTCCAACTTATATTAATCACTCTCGATACCTCATTCCTGATGTTATCCATCGCCACGAGGGTATGAGCGATGAGAAGCCAGTTTCCCTTATATGCTGAGCGTCTAGCAAGGGAATTTCTGGTACCATGTTTATTTCGTCTTTGGTATGATGCGGCCAGGGATCGAACCCGAGACCTCCCGCACTCGAAACGAACGGTCAAACGCTAGGCTATCGAGGAGGCGGTGTGTCTTCAGTTAATTGTTGAGGAGCAAGTTAGTTAAAGTGGATAATTCCTGGAAATAAACTGTCTGTTATACTGCTGGTAAATTGACTGTCATACTCCAGGTAAACTGTTTGTCATACTTGAGGTAAACTGACTGTCATACTTCAGGTAAACTGACTGTCATACTTGAGGTAAATTGACTGTCATACTCCAGGTAACCTGTCATACTTCAGGTAAACTGACTGTCATACTTGAGGTAAACTGTTTGTCATACTTGAGGTAAACTGACTGTCATACTTCAGGTAAACTGACTGTCATACTTGAGGTAAACTGACTGTCATACTCCAGGTAAACTGTTTGTCATACTTGAGGTAAACTGACTGTCATACTTCAGGTAAACTGACTGTCATACTTCAGGTAAACCGACTGTCATACTTGAGGTAAACTGACTGTCATACTCCAGGTAACCTGTCATACTTCAGGTAAACTGACTGTCACACTCCAGGTAAACTGTCTGTCACACTTGACAGAACAATGCTGAAAAACGGTGCTAAACACAGACCAACATGATGTAATAAAACACTGCACATTTTAACAACGTTTATTTTGTATAACATTTTCTCATACATTAACAAGCAGAAGCATCATTATATCTAAATATAGATAGTATGGAGGTTATGCGCCTATCAATGTTTTCTCCCAGGCGGGGGGGTGCGGCGCGGACCCAGGGTTCTAAATTCCCACCCTAGAGCAAGGGCAATTTGTCAAAATCCCCTCACTGGGAGATGCTTTACATACTTGGCACCAGTCTGTCTGTCAAATTCCTACCTATCGGGAACAGCCTTCTGTCAAAAGTCCCGTGTATGCCCCCCCCCCCCCCCCCCTGGGTGAACACATTGATAGGTGCATTACCACAGATAGTAGAGGAGTTTTCCAAACGATTGGAACTGATATGCATAACAACCAATTATTGAAATTTGCAACCATGTACATGTAAAATGTTACAGTTGAAACAAGAATTGACGAGTATCATTGTACATAAATAAATTTAAAACTGGAATGAGTCAATCAACGTTAGATGTAAACCTTCGTGACGTAGACCACAAAACTTTACAAGCCTTATTGTTGTCTATCACACGCTCGAAATTACATGTACAAAACTGACAAATTGTACCCTCATCACAGTAAGGGATCGAATATCATCAGCCAATTTTTTCAGTTAATGGCAACATTCTTAGAGGGAAGTCCATACAGATAAACTGTACACGTTCTGTATGGTAACCTCCCTAATAATGTCTATAAAATAAATTAGCACCCACGTACCTTAATTGTTACTATATGAAGCAAACAGCAAGTGCCTTGTTACTATATATAGCACACAGCAAGTGCCCTGTTACTATTTATAGCATACAGTTAGTGCCCTGTTACTATTAATAGAATGAAACTGGTACCTTACTACTATACATAGCACACAGCAAGTACCTTGTTACTATTCATAGAATGAAGCTGGTACCTTATTACTATATATAGCACACAGCAAGTACCTTGTTACTATATATAGCATACAGCAAGTGCCTTGTTACTATTTATAGAACGAAGCTGGTACCTTGTTACTAAATATAGCACAAAGCTGGTACCTTGCTACTACATGTATATATAGTATACAGCAAGTGCCCTGTAACTATTATATATACCATACGACAAGTGTCATGTTACTATATATAGAACGAAGCTGGTACCTTGTTACTTAATATAGCACAAAGCAGGTACCTTGTTACTATATATAGCACGAAACAATTATATTGTTACTATATGTAGCACAAAGCTGTTGTCATGTTACTACATATAGCACACAGAGGGTACCTTGTTACTATAAATAAACCTTATATTACACGGTTTTTAAATATTTTCACACTTAATTTTGGCCGCTTAGTACAGAAAATATTTAAAGAGGAATTCATTGGTTAAACACAGCATCAGCAGTTAAAGTGTAGTTAAACTGCCTAGATTTATATAAGGCACTGGTTATTTATTTAATATAGATAAATAGAATAAAAAGGTAAAAATACGGCTTTGTATACTTTGCTCTATGATTAATGCGGCGATTGATGATGAAATGTACATTCTGACTACGTTAGTGTTTGGTCAGAACTAAATAATTACACAGACGGGACAGTACAGGCAAAACATTGTACATGTATATCTAGTTTGGTAAAAATATTGTTTATCTAGGCAAACACGCTTGCATCATCTTTCGTGATCTTCATAATCAAATGAGGATCACCTGTCATTGTATTTCAGCTACACCGATTAAAATATAATTATGGTTTTCCTCCTTTGCCATACCAATGAAAAATATTCCATTACTAACTGCGTTTATCAGAGCCCCTAACACTAGTGTAACATTATATAAATAACACATAGCTTCGAGGGTGACAGTAAAAATTTCAGCCTGAGGAAAGTACTGTTACCCAAGGCCATTTTTACTGTCACCCTCGAAGCTTTGTGTCATTTATTTTATTACCCAAAACTTTTTTCAGCGATTATCTACTGTAAACCAAGAAATTATTTTATGCAATTTAATTTAGCAGAGCTCACATGTGGAAGAATTTGAAGAAATGATAAGTAGCCGCCAAAGAGTTAAAAACATAATTAGAAAGAAAATGTCACGTGACAAAAAAGTACTGTCAAAAAAGTACTTTCACCCTGCTGACAGTGAAAAAATGTTCAATCACGAGGTATATTGATCCACTTGATCGTAATAGTAAGAATACTACCTGTTTGTCTATGGGAAATTAACATTACGAAAAAAGTGAGGGGTAATAATCCGGTTATGTTGCACTAGAAAGTATAATCTTTTCAGCAGAAAATAAAAATATTCGGTTAAAAATCCAAGTATTTACTAAGTTATGGTCATTTGAAGTTTCAAAGGTTATTTTTAACAACGTTTGAAACAGAGTCCTGGTGTAGGGATGTGTAGGTCATATGTGTTTACAAATCCGTGAACAAGATCAACTCACACTCATAATGGACACAAACTGTTCAAATAATAGCAACATTCTATGCACACCTGAGATATGTTATATATGTCTGAGGGTTCACGATGGATGTTTATGTATCTAGAATACACAGTTAAAACAATTTAGAATATAACCTACATTATGAGCCAATGAAAACGCCGAATTTTGGCGGTTAAATGAAAATTTAATCATTAAAATTTTCTCTTCACAGACTTGACGTCATGCGTTGGCGCTACTTTCTATCGACCAATCAGAATGCAAAATGTTATATTCTAAGTTAGTTAGAACATATTAAGTAAATTTTAATGACTAAAAAGGACTCGCTTCGCTCGCTCCGCCCTTTTTAATCATTAAAATTTACTTAATATGTTCTAACTATAACGTCATACATACTGTAATATCATTATTTTACAAGGGTGTTGGATTTTCATTGATTTTGTTATTAAACTTGAACATGTAATCTTATGACAACGATTAATCGACCTCAGACCATGGGTTTACCCTTCCGTGTTTTTTAATCCAAGAATTTTCGACACTACGAAAATGCATTTTTATCAAAATCCACGAAATTTAATACCCACGAAAATATGTGATTTTACAGTAGTTCTGTCTACACACTTTGATATTCATGTAGTCATGATTCCCCGGAGTTTCCTCCCTATATAAATACAAAACAAAACAAAATGCATGATGGCAATAATAAACACAATGGAAGCTTACTGAATATGACACTCTGGTTACAAATAATTCATGGATGATACAAAGCGTTTACACTCAACCACTTTTCTAATTGGTCACTTTTCAAACCCCAAATATTTAACTGCGATCATATTATTTGATGATATTTTGCACACAAACGTAATATGCAATTTTTCTTAACTTAAATCATTAAAAATCAAAATCACATGGCAAAGTATGCATGGTCAGTCATGCGATCAATTTTGCATTTTCGCCATCAAATACTATGATCACAGTTAAAGGTATTTCAGTTTTGAGAAGTGATCAATTAGAAATGTGGTTGAGTGTATACACTCATAACACTCTACATACATAAATCACACCTTACACTCATACCACATCTAAGTCATATAGATCACACTTTAAATAACAAGTTACATTCATATAGCACTTTACCAAGTCACATAATTATATCAAACTTTACGAGGTCACATTGATCACACTTTACCAAGTCACATAATTATATCACACTTTACAAAGTCACATTTATCACACTTTACCAAGTCACATTTATCACACTTTACCAAGTCACATTTATCACACTTTACCAAGTTATATTTACCACACTTTACAAAGTCACATTTATCAAACTTTACCAAGTCACATTTATCACACTTTACCAAGTCACATATATCAAACTTTACAAAGTCACATAATTATATTATATAACACTTTACAAAGTCACACTGATCACACTTTACAAAGTCACATTTATCACACTTTACCAAGTCACATATATCAAACTTTACAAAGTCACATAATTATATAACACTTTACAAAGTCACATTGATCAAACTTTACAAATTTAGTCACATCTTATTTCACAACCGGATAACATCAAATATATACAAATAGTGTACAGAACTTGACATAACACCAATAAGGCATTTCAGAGCGAATGTTCCAACTAGACTTATTAAAAAAAAGAGGGCCATGATCGCCCTTGATATCATGGCCCTTGATCGCTCACCATGTTCAAACCCCGCCCCTGATAGCCATTATTTTTTGACAAATCAAAAAAGAAATTAGGAATTTGGTAGAGCCACATTCATGTGGAGTTATATTCAAATCGGGCAAGCAGTTTCTGAGAATTTTTCTATATAGCCAAATAGTGGAAATTAGCCCCGCCCCTGGCGGCCATGTTTTTTAAGCAATCAACGTTAAAATTAGGAAATACGGTTGAGGGCCTCGCAAGGAACATTTCAGTCAAATTATATTGAAATCGGGCCAGCAGTTTCTGAAAAGAAGATTTTCAAGTTTTCTATATAGTCATATAGTGGAAATTAGCCCCGCCCCTGGTGCTCATGTTTTTTAGGGAATTATAGCATAAAAACGGTGATTTTGCCCATACGTTAACAGGACGAAAACCATGCATAAACATAAAGATTCACGCGAGAACACGCTGTTAACGTTCAGTTTTACGTATGCTCATTTCAGGGCCTCACCGACGTAACGTTTGTTTACGCGACGTCGCCACAAAATCTCCCGCCAAAATGTAATGATTTCGAAAATACAAACGCATACATTGATGTTTTGTATGCTATAATAGCGTTTACGCATGCTTTTCAGGCGAGGGCACCAACGCTCCTGAGGGACTCTACAGATGTTATAGCACCAAAAAGCATGCGTTAACCCTACATAAACATGAAAATAAAAAATACAATTTTTTGAGAGGGTCACCTATTAAGCATATCTGTCAAATAATTTTAAAATCGGGCATGTAATTTTTGTAATTTTTCAAAGTTCTTATTGAGAAAACAAGCACTGCCCCCTGGCGGCCATGTTAAATGATTGTGAATTTTAAGCATCAGAAAAAACTACTTACTACCTTAAAAAGCGGTTATTTAAGATCAAAAGCATAAATACTTGTGAATTTATCAAACTAATAAATATATGCATAACTGAAACCTCGTGAAAATGTGTGGTTTTCCAGGAAATGAGGTGATATAGTCACATGTATGAGTTATCAGCAAAACACTTGAGGACTTGAAAAACGTCTCACCTGACTTAAAGTCAAATATCGCTAAAATTATTTATTTTATTGTAAAATAATTTCACACTTTTGTCTGTGGTAAGTACGCTTGCAGGATTCCTAGAATATTATGAGATAACATTCTATTACAAACTAAATTGAATTATGTGTAGAAAGATTAATTCACAAACGTGTAAAATGATTTTTCAATAAAATAAACAATTTTTGCGACATTTGACTTTAAGTCAGGTGAGGCTTTTTAAAGTGCTCGAGTGTACACCTGTACAGGACTTGCATCAGTTACACTGGTATATATGAGTATATATCAACAACCACATTTAGATTCATTGAGTTCATTAGGTGGTGGACCTTTATATCTTGATGGCGATTCTATATGTATCCTCTCATCATTCTGTGGTAATGTATCCTCAGATTGTGGCTGAATCTGTAATCCTGATGTCGGGGAGGTTTCATACAGCTTTATCAATCGCTTAGCAACCTCCAGGAATGCCTCTTCTATACCTAAAAAAATATGTATATATATATATATATCTCTTATATACCTAAAAGAGTCACAATTTTGTCGGCTTCTTATACTATCGAAGGAGCATGATACAAACAAAGGGTAGCTTCCTGATTTTGCGCTATATTATAGTTTATGGGGATTTATCTTCTATACCTAAACATGAAACAAGATACAGTAAAATATTATAATAAGCAGGGGTCCTATTATTCCGGATTAGTCCGGAATTCCGGATTTGCTGCAATAGTAAGAATGAACTTTTCTGCAGAAAATAAAAGTTATTTGATAAAACAAGAGGGCCCAAAGGGCCCTAGGTCGCTCACCTGTCGAACTTGACCTAGATTTTGTTGAGATGATCATTGTGACCAAGTTTCATAAAGATTAGACCAAAATTGTGACCTCTAGTGACTATGCAAGGTTTTTGATTTGACAATGTGACCTAGTTTTTGACCAAAGATGACCCAATATCGAACTTGACCTAGATTTTGTTGTTATGATCATTGTAAACAAGTTTCGTAATGATCTGGTCAAAACTGTGACCTCTAGTGACTACCCAAGGTTTTTCTATGATTTGACCTTGTGACCTAGTTTTTGACCCTAGATGACCCAATATCGAACTTGACCTACATTTTGTTGTGTTGATCAATGTGACCAAGTTTCGTAAAAATTATGCTAAAACTGTGACCTCTAGTGACTACACAAGGTTTTTCTATGATTTGACCTTGTGATCTAGTTTTTGACCCCGGATGACCCAATATCTAACTTGACCTAGATTTTGTTGAGATGATCATTGTGACCAAGTTTCATAAAGATTAGGCCAAAATTGTGACCTCTAGTGACTACACAAGGTTTTTCTATGATTTGACCTTGTGACCTAGTTTTTGATCCCGGATGACCCAATATCGAACTTGACCTAGATTTTGTTGAGATGATCATTGTGACCAAGTTTCATAAAGATTAATTCAAAATTTTGACCTCTAGTGACTACACAAGGTTTTTCTATGATTTAACCTTGTGACCTAGTTTTTGACCCCGGATGACCCAATATCGAACTTGACTTAGATTTTGTTAGGATGATCATTGTGACAAAGTTTCATAAATATTAAGTCAAAATTGTGACCTCTAGTGACTGCACAAGGTTTTTCTACAATTTTACCTAGTGACCTAGTTTTTTACCCCAGATGACCCAATATCGAACTTGGCCTAGATTTTGTTGAGATGATCATTGTCACCAAGTTTCATAAGGATTAGGCCAAAATTGTGACCTCTAGTGTCTACACAAGCCAATTGTTGACTGACGGGCGGACGGACGACGGACGGACGACGGACGAAGAGTGATCACAAAAGCTCACTCTGTCACTTTGTGACAGGTGAGCTAAAAATAGCCAGTATTGACTGACTTATGGTCATTTGAAATTTTATATGCTAAATTTTGACAATAGAACTATTTTTGAAACTGAGTTTTGGTGTAGATATGTGTGCTAATGGCATTCGAAACAGACTTGTGTCTTATACATTTGTATTCAGGATTGGGCATTATGGCACAGTAGAACCCCTGATTAAGTCAGACAGGGAAAGGATCACTCAACTAACAATGTAACCAGCCAAGAACAGAAAACATTAAAATCGCCGGATGACCTAGTTTCAATATGTAAAATGTCCCAGCTGAATGCCCCAGCCAGAACAAGTCGTGATATACTTAAGTGAACGACGCCACCACATGACCACAGCTGGACACTCCAGCCGGATTCATGACCTAGTTTAAATAAGTAAATATTTTAGTAGAATAAGTAAAATGATGTAATTCAACAAGTCGAGATATGACGTAGTGAACAACCAGACTCAACAAAACACCAACTTCCATTATAACACAACTAACAATTTAGATAATAATCGTCAGCTCCACTCAACCTTAAGTTATTAATTGTAACAATATAAGGTTCTGGTGTTTGATATTATGACGGTGAGTAACTCTCCCGTTCATGTTGATGGCACACCGCCAAACTGGTTATATTTGGCGTAGAGAAGCACCATCTAGGGTTACCTGCCGATGATGCCTAATTTGGTTTCAATAGAAGCGTACAGGATCTCGGTGAACCACATTCTGGTTACATTCATATTATTGAGAGTCGTGGGCCGGCCGGAGAAAAGAGTGGTTGCAATGCATTTAGACGTAGAAAATTTTCATGTTGTATTGATATGTAAATAAACACATCTTAAACAGTTAGAAAGTTTTAGTTTTACTTTATTGTTAGTTGGGCAACACCTGTACCACCACAATTTAAGTTGCAGAATAATGTCAGACACTTATTTAAGTGTGGAACACATTAGCAGAACAAAGTATTGCGAATATATACAGTGCCCACCAAAAATAAGTATACAGTAAATAATTGTTGCAAAATTGAACTTGGTTAAATTATTCAATATCTTTTTATCAGACGGTCATAATTATACTAGTTTCTGAAACTACAGTTACTAAATGAGTCAAAATAGAGATAGAAATAAAGATGAAGATGTTCGGAACTAAAATAACCATGTGACCAAAAAGGCTGAATTTTCCATCTTTTTGTGACAAAGTTACCATTCAAGGGGGACAAAGAAATTTTAGATTTTGCACCTAGGGTACCAATTAATGTATGACCTTTCCATTTAAATAAACAAAAATATTCCTTTTCTTCAAATATATTGTTACTCCACTGTACAAATAACATCTGTATACTTATTTTTGGTGGGCAGTGTATCATTGATAGGACGCATATCTATACAATGTCGCCACATCCATGGTCCATTACAGTTATTTTATTTGCTTCTTTGGGAAAGGGTCTGTTCAGATTGGGAATTTTCGCGACATGAACTCGAAATTGGAAATTTTCATGAAGCAGAAAGGCCAAATAAAACAGAAAAAGAGATTACATGTGGCTGTTAACTGATTGCTGTAAAATTAACGTTTATGCTTGACCTCTTGTCAAAGACCTAAATATACACAGATTGGACACTTAATTGACAACAGAGAGAAAATGCAAAATAGCATGCAGTAGATTCTGATATTTTGCATGAACACCTTTGTTCGTCATCCTTTTTTTATGACCAATATCTCATTTTGAAGAGCTAAGCTTCTTCTACTGCTTGATGTAACTTATTTTTTTCTTACAGAATTCAGAAAATTATTGTTTGAATGAGGCAAAAGGGGTCTTTTCTGATAAAATTGGAATTTCCATTAAAATGAGAGGTCTGGCTCTTTGAGGTCTATTGTTTAATTCCTTGACTGATTTCAATAAATGAGGTATCATTTTAAAGCGGAATGATAGATATATTGCATAAACATATTAGTTTTTTCCTATGTATAGCAAAACAGGAGATATAAGGTATCAAAGACAAACGAGATTTCGCGAGATTTCAGAAAACTGCCGCGAGATATTGTGAGATTTGGTAGATTTTTCCAACCCTGATTTGGCAAAATTATAGCCTTTTTCAAATTGGGAAAGTAACGTTTGCCGGTAGCAAACAAAAAAAGGAAAAAAATCACTGAATTAAGCATGACCCAAATGTGAATTGTGCCAAGTTGGACTGTTTTATTGAAACCTTCATTAAAACCTTACTTGTTTACCAATGTGATGATTTTTTGCAGTAATCTCATTTATAAATGACTGATGTTTACGTGTACGAACATTCAATGCTTAAATGTTTAAATAAAACTTTTATTTCACAAATTTTTACTTGTGATTTTCATAAATATATTTGCCCTTTAAAAATATAATAAAACGGATTAAAATTAGAAATACATCTTAAATATTGCACAACGCATAAGTATTGGGATATCATGCTTTTTAAACAGTTCTTAACGGATCGGCCGACTATCATTATAATCTCCAGTTAAAAAGTACAACCTTATGTTTTCTGAAAAAAAAGCTTCGGGACATAATTTTCTAAAAACACACTATTTACAGACATCGATCGATATTTGATTGTTAAGGAGACGTAACATTACAGTTGTATAATGTCACATGTCACTTCAAGATTAAACGAGATAAGGGGATTAAAATCGATACTCTCGGTAACAGATAATAACTGGGTAAAGGGAAACAATCCAAATATCTGAGCCAGACTTAATTAGGATCGGTAATAAGGGAGAGAACTTGTCAAAGCGGTGTCTTATTTCTGGACATGGAAGCATTTAATAAAACATACGTTTTACCATTACAATTAGGTCCACGAGTGGTCACATACATACATGAGTGTAAAATACACAGACTGAGAGTGTTTGAAAGACAAATGTTCATAAGGTGGATACTGGTGTAGACATTATAATGTTGGATATTTAAGGTCAAATATTGTATAAATAAAAGTGTCCATGTTTAAACAATATAGTCATATAATGTACCTGTATTTTTCACTGTTAAAACAATATAGTCATATAATGTACCTGTATTTTTCACTGTTTAAACAATATAGTAATATAATGCACCTGTATTTTTCACTGTTTAAACAATATAGTCATATAATGTACCTATTTTTTTCACTGTTTAAACAATATAGTATTATAATGTACCTGTATTTTTCACTGTTTAAACAATGTAGTAATATAAGGTACCTGTATTTTTCAAGGCCGATGCTTCGTAGAATAAGGCATCTATAGACTCGGCATAATCTCTGGCATCCTCTTCATTAACTTGTCTTCCATCTTGAAGATCACATTTATTACCCACAAGACAAGTAACTACAAAACATATCACATTTATTACCAACTATTGAATTTAACAAGAGCACCGCCTACGAGTGCTGGACGCTCAACTTTTTCGTACTTGATAGTAACCTTGCTCATCTGCAAGTCAAAATTCTAAGAGTAACAAGGGCAGATAACAAGTAAATATAGACCACAGGGTAACCAGCCTTGTCAGCATGAACTCCCCTTGCAATGGTGAATAGCTATCATGTTAAATTTCAAGTTGATACAGGTCTTTGAGAGTCTTTGAGTAATTGACATTTTTGTGTACAGATGCAAAGTCAGAAAAGGGAAATAACTAAATGATGTATAGAGTTGTTTCCTCTTGTCAGGTAGATGTAGGTTATCACATTCCACAAGTGTACTGACTTTCAAGTTGAAAGCTTTGATAGTGTTTGCGAAAATTCAGTTTATGTGTAAAATTTGCCACTATTTCTATGTACTAAGTCCAAACAAGGGCAGATAACTCCACAAATATTGGTCACAGAGTTATCAGCCTTGTCAGTATAGACTCTCCTTGTGATGGTGAATAACTATTATAAGTTTCAAGTTGATAACTTTGAGTAATTGACAGAGAAAATGACTCTGACAATAAACTCAACCAACACACTCGGACACGCACACGATCCCGTCACAACAATAGCTCGACTTTTTTCTTCCAAAAGTCGAGCGATAAACGGTATAATGCCAAATTACATTGCATGCCTACCAGCCATGTTCCTGATTGGAAAGTCAATTCCTTATACATATTATGAAGAAATTACTGGCCATTTAAACAGAAGTAACACTTTTAAGAAATAATCAATATAAGCTGTGCTTGAACATACTCATTACTGATAACGGGTGGGGCTAGAGGGCAGGACTTGGGTGGGACTTTGGGGACGAGCTGAGAGACAGGAGAAATAAAGACAGAAGCATACAGGGTCAGAGGATGGGGCTTTGGGAGCATCTTTGGAAAGGAGCTTAGGGAGAAATAAAGACAGTAACCTACTGAATAGTGGTGGGGAAAGAGGTTGGGGTTTTGGGAAGGGGCTTTGGGAAGGAGCTTAGGGGTGGGAGAACTTATGGGAAAAACCTACTGAAGCAAGATATGGAAGATCTTGAGGAGGGGTTAAGTGGGTGTTTATGGTTGAGAGTGGGGTGGTAGTGGTTGGATAAGAGGGTGGGGCTGAGGGGAAGAGCTTAGGGGTGGGAGTTATAAAGACAGTAACCTACTGATTGGTGTGTCAACATTCCTCTTCAACTCTGTAAATAAAAGTTAAAATATTCTTGTTAATGTAAAAAATTGCAACCTGATACTCTCTGCAATATACGCTATACACATTAGGACCTGATAACAACGTGTTACAACTCTAACACAGCATCCTCTATCATAATATTGAAAGGTACTTCCCACATTAGAATGACATATTCCATACCCTATACACTGTAGCAGGTTATTTCTGCAGATTTCTTTGTTCGTGCTTCAATGGTCGAATGCAAGTAAGTAACGACTTTATTTTACGTGGATAACATATTTGGTAGAAACCAATATTCAATTTGGTCCACACAAGAGGCAAATACATAAATATACATGAAAATATACATCATTTTGTGCAAACAAAATACATAAATGCAACAAATACAAGGATAGCATCATATATGTAAAGAAATTAATACATGAAATACATATTAACAATATGCAATGTGTTATCATTATGCATCATTTATTTTAGGTTGGACTAGATTGTAACAAATCAGTCCGAAATGACCATTTGGAATTACTTTATGCAAACCGTCCTGATACTTTCTGTTCGGTACAGAAATATCTCTGTTTTCTTTATTCTGGCTTTCTTCAGTAAAGAAATGGAACAGCTGCCCTCTTACAGTTACCTCCCTTGCATTAAAAGTTATTTATAGAATAATACATGGCTGAGCTGTGCCATAGAGTGATAATCGCCCCGGTAGGTTGATAATTGCCAGAGGGCACTAGCTCGAGGGCAATTATAATCTACCGGGGGGATTATGCTCAGCCATTCATTGTTCTGTATAATAATTATGTTGTTGTGTTTTCATTAAAACTAGGAAGTGGCTAGAGTTACGGTTCCGTAGCTTTAGCCTCAGATTCTAAAGTTACGGCTCTGACGTCAGAGCCGTAACTTTAGTGAATCCCACTAGGTTTGGCTAAAGTTACGGTTCTATTCAATTTTTAGAAATTTATAAGGAACCTGTATTGTTAAGTGATTTTATAACACATATTTACCTTTTCTTTTTCAGCGAGTCACATCTGCCGCCCGTTGTCAGCCATTTTGTGATGTATACATATGTGTTCGAATGAGAGAATATGGTTGTCATCATAACGTGTCATATGACATATACTACTTAATTTCAGCGTTCAGTTATTAGAAATATGACCATTACCCGTGCACTTTGATGTACCTAATTTAACTAGATCTAAAGTGCAAACTACGACAGTCATGTCTTGTTTGAAATAATTACAGTCGGTACCTTGTTTGTGAGTCTTTTGTTTCAAAAAGTTGCTACAATCATAAGTCTTAACATATAGCGTCACGTGCGATATGCAATCAACAAAGCAATTAGGTGACTGCAAACTCGAGACTTTAATACAACTAAGTTGATATGATAAAGCTCCTTTTGCCGATATTTCATATATATAGTCAATGGACGGCGAAACGAGGCTATAATGTAACTAAGTTGGAATGATAAAGCTCCTTTCGACGATATTTCATAGTCAATCGTTGGTGAAACGAGGCTATATTAATTGTAACTAAGTTGGAATGATAAAGCTCCTTTCGACGATATTTCATAGTCAATCGTTGGCGAAACGAGGCTATAATACAACTAATTAAGTTGGAATGATAAAGCTCATTTCGCCGATAGTTTTCCCCATGTTTAATGTATGCATTTAGTTGCAAATATATTATAAACATATGTATTTTATTAATCATTTATAATAACTACTTAATAGCCCTTAATAATTTTCAATCCTCGTTTCGCCCACAATCCCCGTTTCGTATTTTAGTCAAACCCTAAATACATCACAAAATGTCAGACCGACAACGGGCGGCAGATGTGAATCGCTGAAGAAGAAAAGATAAATATGTGTTATCAAATCACTTAAAAATAACGGGTTCCTTATAAATTTGTTACTATGGAATAGAACCGTAACTTTAGCCAAACCTAGTTGGATTCACTAAAGTTATGGCTCTGACGTCAGAGCCGTAACTTTAGAATCTGAGGCTAAAGCTACGGAACCGTAACTCTAGCCACTTCCTTAAAACTACCGTACTCATTTAAGAAAACACTTACAAGGCATGACGTACGTGTTCCGTATTTTTATATATAATTCCCAATTTTGCGAATTTCCGCTCTAAAATTTCCCAATTGTATGGGCACAGGCTGTTTCATTTTGC
The DNA here is from genome assembly GCA_947247005.1 of Spisula solida. NCBI lineage: Eukaryota > Metazoa > Mollusca > Bivalvia > Venerida > Mactridae > Spisula > Spisula solida. The sequence goes on from OX365962.1 coordinate 2,107,977, forward strand.
TCAAGAAAATCACTGCTAGTATTTACGGTAGGTCTGGAAACTGATAACATACATGTACACTAGTTTTAGGCTGTTCTATATTCAAGATCCAGGTGCACAACAAAATGACAAAGTTCTGCAATGTATAGAAGATCCGTGATAAAACAATGACACTAGTAAAACAAGAGTGTGTACTTACCACTAATCCAATCTTTGATATCATAAAACGTATCTGACGATGTGATATCATATATTAACATTGCTGCATTTGCTTTCCTGTAGTACATGGGTGCCTGTAAATATATCGAAAATAGAGAGAAACCACCAAACACGAATAACATTTAATGTATATTCATTAGACTACAACATTTTTTTATTTTTTTTTTTGTAAATATATCTGAATTTTAGATACATCAGAAATTTGTGATCTTATAGACATTTTACTGTAATAGACTCAGAATAATGTGTCGGTTTTGTGATGCAAATTTTGAGCCCAACCTCCCCAAAGAAATTACTTCAAAGAAGAATAACAATACTTGAGATGAGATTTAGCTCAAACTCACAGAGATCCTTCGGGAGATCGGGGCCTGATCAGTGGTGATCTTCCTGTAAGTTTCAGTACTTTAAGCCTAACAGTTCTCAGGTGATTGATTGCCAACTATTTGATCTACAGATGGACTGACATGTGCATAGCCAACTATCCTTGTATCTTTGATTGGAAGAATCAATACAGATCGAATATATACTCAAAACAAAAAGTTTAGTCTGGTATATTTCAATTTATGTTTAAATTGTGTAATATTGACCAAAACGGTCGAAAATTTACTATCACATGTAAATAGAGCATATCTGACGAGATGCATGGTAATTTACATGACATATGTGACGTGTTTTCAGCCAATACCTCAAATCTGAGGTGCATGCCATGTGCAGGTCATGACAGTAACAATGATGATGGTGTTATTCTCATAATTCTGCAATAATTCAACTGCACTGGGTGTATATTTAAAAAGTCAAAAGAAAAAACTTCCAATCTTCAATATGGCTCGTCGTCCCGGCATGACGTTGAGTGATTGGCGGCCTTTTGTAAACAATGCTGCATAGTATTCTAATGTGCATAGTCAGTCTGTGCCAATCTCATTAAAATCAGACCCTTATTACGCTTCACTACTTTACGCTGATATAGGATCTGATGACACTCTGTGTGGGGTCATGTCGATATGAACTTTACGTCATCCAATCAAATCGCTGCTTTCACAAATCTGAAAGTGCGGTGAAACACTGCTGTGGCTATGTGACGCCATTGTGCGCCAGAGGTTATTTGAACATGACCTCTTAGACAGTGTTACTGTAGTCAGATCTCTAACAGCGTAAAGAAATGGAGCAAATGTTCAGGTCTGATTTTAATGAGATTGAGTCGGTGCATCATTAACTGGCATGCACAGTATTCTAATGTGAATGGTCAGTCTGAGCATCCAGGGCTTTTTTTCACTATATACTAGGGGCCTATATTAGGCCCCTTCACAATTTGCTATAGGCCCCTTTCACAAACCTAAAAGGCCCCTTAATTCACAATTAGAATTTGGGTCATGGTTTTTGTAAAATCAACTTCACAAAGCACCAAACAAACAAATTACAGATAACAGTCATATATTCCTGTACAGGACTTTATATAAAGTATTATATCATAGATACATGGATGTTTGGGAAAAGTTGACAAAAATTAACTAACATCTGAAATATTTTGTATCATAATTTGGTGATTTAACGCGTTAAGTTTTTCGCAATTTGAAAATTTTCCGCAATTTTGAAAATTTTCGCGCTAAATTTTCACAAAACAAAAGGGCTTGGGCCTCTTCACAATTCAGCGAAAAAAAGCTCTGGCAACCTTTACTGGCCTGGTATAGACAAAATGATGGTGCTAGTGATAGAGTTCGATGAAGATGACTGCAGAAAAAACGACGCATCACATCGTTCGTCATCTGGTGACGTCATTTTGACATAAATCTTTAAAAAAATCAGATATTTGGCTTGTGATTTGTTGTAGAAATGAATAATGATATCGATAAGATAATATTATGTAACTTACAACAATTTATGTCAATAAATATAGAATACAAATTCCTACTGACTAAACAGTGAACATGGACTTGGACATTGGGGTATTAATTTTGAGGTGGTCATTTGTCATATTACTAAGTTGGTGCTTAAGTGAGCAGTGATTTTTTTCGGTTCTTTGGAAAAGGATCCGGGTCCGTTCAGATTGGGAATTTTTGCGACGTGACAACTTGAAATTGGGAATTTTCATGAAGTAGAAAGGCCAAATAAAGCAAAAAAAAGACATTACATGTGACTGTGTACCGATTTCTGTAAACTTTATGCTTGACCTCTTGTCAAAAATGCTCATAACTTTGTCATTTTATGTCCGATTTTAATTTTTTTTAAATGTTCATTGGGAATTTCTGCCTTCATATTTGGGAAAATTATAGCCTTTTTCAAATTGGGAAGGTACCGTTTACCGGTAGCAAACAAAGAAGGAAAAATATCACTGGTGAGGAATTACTCTTTACAAGTGAGGTTTTTCACAGATTGAAAGCTGTATCAGGGGTGTCAACAGAGCCAAATTAACAAGAGCCGTCAGTGACGGGTGATGCTCCCCGTGGGATGTTTGTCACAGAAAAAATACTCCAGAATATGCAAAAGAGAGTTATAGTTCTTAGCCATTGCACTTTCCCTCAATCAGATCTATTTACCTATGACGTTTCAAATTGATATCTCAAATACTGTTGGAGTTATGGCCCGGACAAGAATTAAGTATGAAAAATAACAAAGGGCAATAACTCCAAAAACAGGTTATGTAGAGTTGTGGTTCTTGAGCACTGCACTTCTACTCATTGAGATATATTTACCTATGAAGTTTCAAATTGATATCTCAAATACTGTTGGAGTTATGGCCCGGACAAGAATTAAGTATGAATAAAGTATGAAAAAAACCAAAGGGCAATAACTCCAAAAATAGGTTATGTAGAGTTGCGGTTCTTGAGCACTGCACTTCTACTCATTGAGATCTATCCACCTATGAAGTTTCATGATGATACCTCACATACTTTTTGAGATAGGCTCCGGACAAAAACTAAGTATGAAAAAAACAAAGGGCAATAACTCCAAAAATAGGTTATGTAGAGTTGCGATTCTTGAGCACTGCACTTCTACTCATTGAGATCTATCCACCTATGAAGTTTCATGATGATACCTCACATACTTTTCGAGATAGTCTCCGGACAAAAATATTCGCACGGAACGACGGACGGACGGACAAAGCGGCAACTATATGCTCCCCAGGGGAGCATAAAAATCCTGAAAATCATATGCGGCTGACCATTTTTGACAAACTAGAGGCTGTCAACCATATATAACATAGTTTTTCAAACATTTTATTGAAGAAAATCCTTCAGAGCAGATATAATTGACCATAACTTTGCCATTTCTTGAGATATTTTCATCAAATAACTTTTATTTTGGTCAGAAAGCATAGCCCTTCAAGGATAGACAAATCCGGAATTCCGGATAAATCCGGAAAATTGACACCCCTGCTGTATAGAATGTTTTACCATAGATCGGAATCTTTCTTGTCCGGCAGTATCCCATACTTGTAACTTTACACGATAGTTGTCTACATTTCTGAAACAACAAGTAATTAAGAATTGCAAGCAATACAGAAGTCCCCTACCAGTTTGAGGCCATTTTCAATGTTTCTGTTGCCATAGCAACCACAATTTTAGTCGGAATCTAAATATTTTTGGACGTGCATTATCCCCTTATTGCCCCCTATCCACATACCAAGTTTCATAAACCTAACTTGGAAACTGTTTGAATTATGTTAGGATCCAGATTTTTTGACGGACGGACTGACGGATGGATGGAGGGCAAACCTATAGTCCCCTCCAGTCAAAAACCCTCCTGTCAAAACCGATAGGGGACTAATAAAGGAGTTCATGTTTGAGTTATTCGTGTTCAAGTACAGAAGTTTGAGCACATGTTGTTGAGTGACGTTTGTTTAGTTTAGTCATCTAAAATATATATATACTAGGTACATTTCATTCTAACCCAACAAGCGGTGTCAGCTGTACACACATTGAGGAAACAATGATGTGCACAAACTGCCAATAAAACACAGACAAGAGCTGTCCACGAACAGCGCGCTCCATTATTCACAGCGCCATGCTAGGATAGTACAATCATTATTCATTCAAAACAAAATGCTTCATAACAGCAGCATTTACCTCTGCTGTGTAGAGGTTTGGGCTTCTAAGTCGAAAAAGGGGGATAATTTGGACAAAATATGCAGGACCATTACCTACTCATGTGTAGGTCCTCTTGTTCATGAAGGTAAACACATAAGCATTTCTTTGTCCAAAAGGGGGATAATTTCAACAACATGCTTGATAGAGTTACCTACCCCTGATTATTAGTTGGGGTCATGATGGTGAACAAGTATGCAAAGTATCAAAACAACATATCAATGCACTTTGAACATATTAGAGTTACCTGTAATTTCAACAAAATGCTTGATAGAGTTACCTACCCCTGTGTATGGGTTGGGGTTATGATGATGAACAAGTATGTAAAGCAATATGTGAATGCACTTTGAAAATATTAGAGGTGAAAAATCCTGTACCTAAACTAAAACATTTGCACTTAGTTGAAAAAAGGGGGCATAATTTCACCACAATGCTTGATAGATTTACCTACCCCTGTGTATGGGTTGGGGTCATGATGGTGAACAAGTATGCAAAGTATCAAAGCAATATGTCAATGCACTTTGAAGATATTGGAGGTCAAAAAACCTGTACCTTAACTTTAACATTTGCATTTCCAAGTCCAAAAGGGGGCATAATTTCAACAAAATGCTTGATAGAGTTACCTACCCCTGTGTATGGGTTGGGGTTATGATGGTGAACAAGTATGTAAAGCAATATGTGAATGCACTTTGAAAATATTAGAGGTGAAAAATCCTGTACCTAAACTTTAACATTTGCACTTAGTTGAAAAAAGGGGGCATAATTTCACAAAAATGCTTAATAGAGTTACCTACCCCTGTGTAGCGATTGGGGTAACAAGTTTGCAAAGTATCAAAGCAATATGTCAATGCACTATGAAGGTATTAGAGGTTAAAAAACCTGTACCTAAACTTTAACATTTGCACTATTTGCACTAAGTAGAAAAAGGGGGCATAATTTCAACAAAATGCCTGATAGAGTTACCTACTCCTGCATATAAGTTGGGGTCATAGTGGCAAACAAGTATGCAAAGTATGAAAGCAATATCTCAAAGGACTTAGAGAGTTTAAGAGGTTAAAAAACCTGTACCTAAACTTTAACAAAAGTGTTACGCCGACGCCAATGCCGACGCCGATGCTCAGGTGACTGCAATAGCTCCCCTTATTCTACGAATAGTGGAGCTAAAAAATTCAAACGGCAAATAAGCTTCCGTGGAAGAAAAAAATGCTGTAGTTTATGTCTTGATGTGTGGTCAATGCTGTTGTTGGATATGTTAGAATCGAACAAATGAATATGAGCTTGTGTTTTATCTATAACAAGAGGATCATAGATCCTGGGGCGCTCACCTGCTAAACATGGCCAACCTTTGAACTTGACCTTAAGGTCATCAAGATAAACATTTTGACTAAACTTGATGAAAGTTAAAGCAAAACTGGGACCTCCCGAGTGTTAAAAAGGTTTTGCTATTATTTGACATATTGACCTAGTTTTTTACCCACATGACTCAACTTCGAACATGACATTAAGGTCATCAAGATAAACATTTTGACCAAACTTCATGAAGATTGAAGCAAAAATGTGGCCTCCAGATTGTTTACAAGGTTTTCCTATTATTTGACCTTTGGACCTAGTTTTTGACCCCACATGATCCAACTTCAAACTTGGCTTAGATTTCATTAAGATACAACTACTGACCAAGTTTGGTGAAGATCCAAGAAAAATATGGCCTCCAAAGTGTTAACAAGGTTTTCCTATTATTTGACCTTATGACCTAGTTTTTGACCCCACATGACCCAACTTCACACTTGACCTTAGGGTCACCAGGATAAACATTTTGACCAAAATTCATGAAGATTAAAGCAAAAATGTGGCCACCAGAGTGTTAACAAGGTTTTCCTATTATTTGACCTTTTGACCTAGTTTTTGACCCCACATGACCCAACTTCGAACTTGACCTTAAGGTCACCAAGATAAACAATTTGACTAAACTTAATGAAGATTAAAGCAAAAATGTGACCTCCAGAGTGTTAACAAGGTTTTGCTATTATTTGACCTTTTGACCTCGTTTTTGACCCCACATGACCCAAATTCAAACTTGACCTAGATTTAATTGAGATACAACTACTGACCAAGTTTGATGGAGATCAAAGCAAAATTGAAAGTGCTAGAGTGTTAACGGTAAAAAATTCTAACGGACTGACAGACGGACGACGGACAAAAAACAATCACAAAAGCTCACCTTGCCACTTTGTGGCAGGTGAGCTAATAAAGCACACTCACTTGTTTGTATGCGTACATTAAATCACTTGAGCTATGTACTTTATTGTGATTCAATTACTATGCATCCAAACTTGTGACTGTGCTTTATTCTACGATAGAACACAGGTTCATATTCATTATTTCTAAAATATATGTATATATTTGTCATTTAATGCAGAAACAAATCAATCCACATACACTTCTTGTATCTCTAATTGACCAATTCAAGTATGAAATGAAATACAGGTAAATTGCAATAATTAATATTAAGTATAATTTTTGGCATTGAAATATGATATTTTAGTACTTACAATTTATATGTGAAGAATGAAGCACCAATGGTAGGACTAACGGCTTTACTGAACATCCCTCCTACATAACGAATAACAACACTTGTCTTTCCTACACCTGTAATACACGAAGTGAACACTTTACTGAACATCCCTCCTACATAACTTATAACAACACTTGTCTTTACTGAATATCCCTCCCATATAATGTATAACAACACTTGTCTTTACTGAACATCCCTCCCATATAACGTATAACAACACTTGTCTTTACTGAACATCCCTCCCATATAACGTATAACAACACATGTTTTTACTGAACATCCCTCCCATATAATGTATAATAACAACACTTGTCTTTACTGAACATGCCTCCCATATAATGTATAACAACACATGTCTTTACTGAACATCCCTCCCATATAATGTATAACAACACTTGTCTTTACTGAACATCCCTCCCATATAACGTATAACAACACATGTCTTAACTGAACATCCCTCCCATATAACGTATAACAACACTTGTCTTTACTGAACATCCCTCCCATAAAACGTATAACAACACTTGTATTTACTGAACATCCCATCCATATAATGTATAACAACATGTGTCTTTACTGAACATCCCTCCCATATAACGTATAACAACACTTATCTTTACTGAACATCCCTCCCATATAACGTATAACAACACTTGTCTTTACTGAACATCCCTCCCATATAACGTATAACAACACTTGTCTTTACTGAACATCCCTCCCATATAACGTATAACAACACTTGTCTTTACTGAACATCCCTCCCATATAACGTATAACAACACTTGTCTTTACTGAACATCCCTCCCATATAACGTATAACAACACTTGTCTTTACTGAACATCCCTCCCATATAATGTATAACAACACATGTCTTTACTGAACATCCCTCCCATATAATGTATAACAACACTTGTCTTTACTGAACATCCCTCCCATATGATGTACAATAACAACACTTGTCTTTACTGAACATCCCTCCCATATGATGTATAATAACAACACTTGTCTTTACTGAACATCCCTCCCATAATTTATAACGTATAACAACACTTGTCTTTACTGAACATCCCTCCCATATAACGTATAACAACACTTGTCTTTACTGAACATCCCACCCATATAATGTATAACAACACATGTCTTTACTGAACATCCCTCCCATATGATGTATAATAACAACACTTGTCTTTACTGAACATCCCTCCCATAATTTATAACGTATAACAACACTTGTCTTTACTGAACATCCCTCCCATATAACGTATAACAACACTTGTCTTTACTGAACATCCCACCCATATAATGTATAACAACACATGTCTTTACTGAACATCCTACCCATATAATGTATAACAACACATGTCTTTACTGAACATCCCTCCCATATAATGTATAATAACAACACTTGTCTTTACTGAACATCCCTCCCATATAACGTATAACAACACTTGTCTTTACTGAACATCCCTCCCATATAACGTATAACAACACTTGTCTTTACTGAACATCCCTCCCATAAAACGTATAACAACACTTGTCTTTACTGAACATCCCTCCCATATAATGTATAACAACACTTGTCTTTACTGAACATCCCTCCCATATAACGTATAACAACACTTGTCTTTACTGAACATCCCTTCCATGTAACGCAAACAACACTGGTCTTTACTGAACATCCCTCCCATATAATGTATAATAACAACACTTGTCTTTACAATATATTTCCATGGTGACATTGTTGTGGCTTTTCGTTTTTAAAGTGAGGATCTTTATATGGATTTTCATCTTCCAATGAACTGATTTGCATACAAATACTAAGAGCCGTTCAGAGAATATTATTGCATTCAATATCCAAATTTTAAATTTATCCATAAAATAATTTATTATCACTGATAATTGTCAAGAAATTAATAATTTTGCGTTAGGTGCGTGATTAAGTGTATTCACATTCATTTTGAATCACAAGGAAAAACGCAAACTGTCACAGACACCAGTCCTTGACTTGAGTGTTGCCCACCAATACCTTGAACGCACAGCTGGCCAGGTCTATGTGGAATATAAGAATCCATCATGAGCTTCTATGTAGGATAAGGATATCTCACCCGAGGGGACGAATTTTGACCAGGAACGAGGCTCACTTAAAATTCCGACCCGAGGGTGAGATATCCTTATCCTACATCGACTGTCTCTGATGATGGATTATTTTTCTCCAACGTAATTTGAGAAAATTGGACTTTATAACATTATTAAGATCTCATGGGGCTAACATGACGTCATCATAACGTGCTGTTTGCCGTATGTTCTCATTCAAAACAATCATTAATAATAACGTAAATAAAGCGTACGCTGTTATGTTATGCTCAAGAATATGCTTTTTCAATGGTATATAGCCTATTGGCGTGCGTCTTCATTAACTTTATATCGCTATTAACACGTAAACCTCGAAACTAAGGTCGGAATGAAATCAAGCGAGGTGGTAAGAAAGGAGTTTCATACATGAGCTGAAAACCTATCTTACACCCGTTATAGCGGGAGAATAATGCACCAGTCGGGATACAGGGGGAATTAGACAGACGAATCTTCCCGACAGGCGGGAATTAGACAACCTTATTGATTCAGAGTCCCGGGGAATAGACTTTGGTCCGGGAATTTCTACACCGCTTAAGACGACAGTGATACTTGTATTTGTGTTTTTATTGAATTACTTGGATGAAAAACTATGCCCCACGGTGGGGATATAGACAGCAAGCAATGCCTCCAGGGTGGGAATTAAGACATCAAAAAATTGAAAATGTCTAATTCCCCCTTGGTCTCCTGCCCTGGGCGGGCAAAATACTGACTGGCGCATAACTAATCTCTATGAGTACAGGGCTATTGCCCCTGAAGCTAGCAGTATTATACCTCGTCATTGAACCAGTTCACTATATAAATTCGGTGATTTTTTTCCTCTTTGGGAAAGGCTCCGGGTCCGTTCAGATTGGGAATTTTCGCGTCCTGACAACTTGAAATTGGGAAATCCCATGAAGCAGAAAGGCCAAATAAAAATAAACAAGAGGGCCCAAAGGGCCCTAGGTCGCTCACCTGTTATAGCAGTACATGCAAGACCTGTGATTTGACCTAGTGACCTAGTTCTTGGCCCCATATGACGCAATATCGCACTTGACCTAGATTTTGTTGAGATGATTACTCTGACCAAGTTTCATAAGGATTAGGCCAAAATTGTGACCTCTAGTGACTATACAAGGTTTTTCTATGATTTGACCTTGTGACCTAGTTTTTGACCCCGGATGACCCAATATCAAACTTGATCTAGATTTTGTTGAGATGATCATTGTGACCAAGTTTCATAAAGATTAAGTCAAAATTGTGACCTCTAGTGTCTACACAAGGTTTTTCTATGATTTGACCTTGTGACCTAGTTTTTGACCCCGTATGACCCAATATCGAACTTGACCTAGATTTTGTTGTGATGATCATTGTCACCAAGTTTCATAAAGATTAGGTCAAAATTGTGACCTCTAGTGACTACACAAGGTTTTTCTATGATTTGACCTTGTGACCTAGTTTTTGACCCCGGATGACCCAATATCGAACTTGATCTAGATTTTGTTGAGATGATCATTGTGACCAAGTTTCATAAAGATTTAGTCAAAATTTTGACCTTTACTGTCTACACAAGGTTTTTCTATGATTTGACCTTGTGACCTAGTTTTTGACCCCGGATGACCAAATATCGAACTTGACCTAGATTTAGTTGAGATGATCATTGTGACCGAGTTTCATAAAGATTAGGTCAAAATTGTGACCTCTAGTGACTACACAAGGGTTTTCTATGATTTGACCTTGTAACCTAGTTTTTGACCCCAGATGACCCAATATCGATCTTGACCTAGATTTTGTTGAGATGATCATTGTGACCAAGTTTCATAAAAATTAAGACATAATTGTGACCTCTAGCGTCTACATAAGGTTTTTCTATGATTTGACCTTGTGACCTAGTTTATCACCCCAGATGACCCAATATCGAACTTGACCTAGATTTTGTTGAGATGATCATTGTGACCAAGTTTTATAAAGATTAAGTCAAAATTGTGACCTCTAGTGACTACACAAGGTTTTTCTATGATTTGACCTTGTGACCTAGTTTTTGACCCCGGATGACCCAATATCTAACTTGACCTAGATTTTGTTGAGATGATCATTGTGACCAAGTTTCATAAAGATTAAGTCAAAATTGTGACCTCCAGTGTCTACACAAGCAAATTGTTGACGGACGGACGGACGACTGACGAAGAGTGATCACAAAAGCTCACTCTGTCACTTTGTGACAGGTGAGCTAAAAAATAAAAAGCGGTTACATGTGAATGTTTACTGGTTTCTTTGAACTTTTATGCTTGACCTCTTGTCAAAAATGTTCATAACTTTATCATTTTATGTCCGATTTTGAAAATTATTTTTTTTAAATTGTTTATTGGGAATTTCTCCATTCAAATTTGGGAAAATTATAGCCTATTTGAAATTGGGAAAGGGTCCGTTTACCAGACCCTAATAAAGAAGGAAAAAAATCACTGAATAAATGTGTGAGAGAGTGTGTAAGAGGCCAGATAGCTCAGTTGGGAGAGCGAAAGGTTTTGGGTTCAAGCCCTGGTCAGATGCACAGTTTGAGAGTTAAAGGTTTCAGATTCACGATTGAACAACTATGAATGACGCGACATACAGTCTAGCCAATCAAACGATCACTTCAAGATCTGTTGGGGTCGAAAGGTTATCGGAATACTAAATAGAATTCGAAATTGATGGAGACCAATTTCTAGCATCTAGAGTTTTTAGTGTGAAAAAAAGGTCCAGAGCGTGTCTCAGTTTATTCGTGTAGAGGGATGCTTGAAGTTTAATTTTAGCGAGGGTGGACATCTGAGATCCTGTAGGTTACCATGGAAACCATGATGGCGTCAAAATTTCGCGCCAATTTTCTAGTACACACTCCGTCTTAATATAACCTTTCTAACTAGTATGTACAAACACATATCAATTTTATTATGTGTAATATTTAAAGTACCGGTATAGAGCTCAGAAATGATATGAGAGTCAAGGTCATTTAATGTCAAGGTCAAGGTCATTTAGAGGTCAAAAGACCTAAAAATGGGTAAAAAATGTGTTTTTACCCCAAATAGTTATCATTCATATGCGCAATTTTGTCCATATACTTCATTTATTTATTTCAACATCGCCTGTTATCAGTTGCACTTAAAATAAAATTTATTTCGTGTTGACATGGCGAATAATAATGAAATAAGGGGGAATTTCGTAACCCCACCCCAATTGAAATTGTCCATATATTTTGATTATTATGACAAAACTGTATGCATTGCATTTGCTTCACCAAGTGTAAAAGTGCAAAATGTGCATACATACTACTGTATGTGCAACCTTATTACACAATGATGCCTAGCTCAGCATTCAAATGGATATGTTGACCAATGTCACGAAGGTGAAGGTCATTACAAGGTGAAAGTTCAAGACAATTATTCCAGTCACATTTTTATGTTGTTAAAAGTGCAATAGCTTTGGTTTCTTTTGCTTTAGCGAGGAGTATTTCCTCAAATCATGTGTTGTTTTTGTTTATTTATGTAGGCAGGTGTTTGAAGTTTAATGCTAGAGAGGGTGGATAGCTGAAATAAAGTCAGTTACCATGGAAACCAAGATGGCGGCCAATATTACAACTCATAACCAGTCCAAATTTCTTAGTCCGGGCCGAAACCCCAAAAAATTGATCTAACCCTTTCATTGTTTTCTCTTAATGATTTTAGTAGACAAGACCGTTAAAATGGAATTTCTGACGGGTGCCATTTTGTCACCACTGAGAATTTTGAGAAAATTTTGGTAAAATAATCGCTGTGATAGATTCATAGTGACTTGCGATTAAGATATTAAGCATCTTAAGCTAGATATTTTTTTAAGTTAAACATCGAAAATTGTAGTTTTTGGAATCGGTAGCCATGCACAATGACATCGATCATTTTATTTGGTGATTTAATATGTCAATGTAAATGGTATAAAACTATCAATAACCCTGCAGTTTAGATATCAAACATCCTAAGATAGGCTATTATGCAAAATGTGACTATTTGGGATGAAACTAAAAATATATACATGTTTTGAGTTGGTTAAAGCAATAACAGTACCAGGCAGAAGTTTGTATCATAAACAACTATGAATACACCTTGTATACCAGGTAGTGTATTGTCACCCTTATACATGTAGAACCAGGAATACCTTCCATATCAGGGTTAGGTACCATAAAGAGTACAATATGGCTCTCCGATGCAGTGTTTAATATCCTTATAGTTTGGAATGACAATGGCAGTCCCTATAAAACAAGGGATAACTCAGTCAGGTAGAGTCAGAACGTCCCCATAGATCCAGGCATATCTGTTTCCAGCAGTACAGTATAAGGTAACCCATACGGTCACACCCCTGGCATTATTGTATGCAACGGCTATTTATAGAATTGTTTTTCTTGTCGAGTACTAGTAGGTCATACATAGCAATGACACTATCCTAGGATGTACACCCACAGAGCAACAACAAGTAGTTGCAAACTGTGTTGGGTACCATATAAAGCCAGGAATGGCTGTTTCAGGCCATGTATGTGACCAAATGGAGCAATGAATAGTTACGCCATACCTTGTTTAATACTCTATAGATTTACGGATGGCTGAAGCAAGCAGTATTATGTATTAAGTGAATTCAGGAATGTCTCTGTCAGGTATTTATTAACAAGGGAAGACTTTACAAGTAATTTAGAATCAGTCACCGTTTACAGCAGCATTAGGTTACCAATGTATGTCATACATAGCTTACAGTGATTGCTCGCCTACAGAGCTAAGCAAGGATATGTTACATATTACATAGAACAAGAAGGGCAGCCAGGACTGTGCATTGTTGAGTACCATATAAAGTCAGTTTTTGATATCTATCTAAAGCCTATGTTTCACTGAACAAGTTTTTTCTCGGCGATGTCCTCTCGATGGACATTAATGAGCTTCGCGAGGCAACTGAACCGGTTTCTCGTGGTCTATGTGTAGCTTTGGGGAAGTCATGTGACAATTTGTGATATCGGGAGGGTTCGTGATCAATCGTGAGAAATCGGGATATCTTCCCGACGTTATGCGTCTGTCCCACTGCCTCGGACATGTACTCCTGGTGGTAATTTGGTGCTTCGAAAGGCGTCGGGAACATGTTCCCTGATGTCTCAGGGAAGCTCCCCACTTAAGTGTCAGGAACCTTAGACAACATTTCGGTGTCTCATTCGAGGTCTCGAGAGTTATTCCCCGAATGTTCGCTAATACTTATCGGGGATGATTCGTGTGGTACCAGTAGGCATCATGAGAACTTGATTGATTGAACACATTGGTCCTACTGCCAAGGGAATGTACTCCCAAAATTAATCGGGAGCTTGGGGCGTCGGAGAAAGGTTGAATGTGCAAAATCACCGGGGGCCATCACGAGAAACTATATGTAATTCTTCCTCGTGGATGAGGAATTCCTCAGTGGGACATAGGCTTGATCGAGCAATATAAATATGTAGCGAAAAATCCATAATGTGCCAGAAAGTGCCAGGTGGCCAATGAGGTTCAGGGAATAGTTTATTAGTTCGATTTTGAAGCAAATTCTTAATAATAATATTTAATCTCACTCAGGGCCAAATACTTGGTGTTTCCGTCACTCCAAGGGTATAAGAGAGAAACTAGTAAGGGGCTTACCTGTTGCATTTTGATTCGTTTTTGGTATGACCAGATCTGGTAGATCGAACCAGGTTCACTTCGCACTCGAAGCGGCCGCTAAACCACTAGACCATCGAGGTATGACTGTTCTAAGCAGTACATAGTATCTATAGCGCATGGAACGACTGTGTTATGCATTGTTAGGTGTTATATAAAGCCAGGAATAGGAAAGAAACTTTTAGGTACCACAATCGGTGTCGAAATTGCTGTGTCTGGCAGTGAAAGGTATGTACTCATAGGGCATTGAATGGTTGGTCTCATTGGTAGTGTTCGTACCATACAGGGCCTAGCAAGTTTGTTCTCAGGGGTTGAACACGTACATTTGCAGTACAACATTTCTGTGTCCCAAATAGCATGCACATTTATAGTGTTCCGAGTACCCGGGTAGTCGATCGGAAGAATGACCGAGTAACCGAGTACCGATTTTAGTACTCGTTGTCATCTCTAGTTCCACTAGCTTCTGAATCACATGGAATCCCAATTACTCATAGGCCACATATGTGATGCCTGTACTTGGTTCTAATAGGTACTTTATATCGCTGGCTTATAATTAGATGGTCGTATGTACAAAATCAATATTCTGAGAAAGCATGACAAAACTGTCTGAAAATTACTCTTTACTTTTGGAAAAACAAGCTTTTTGAACTTTTCGTGAAAATAGGCTCATAAGAAGCGCATTGAGATGCAGATTTCAAATATGCATGATTCTTATAAGGTCGACCTCCTAATTCTAAGCCAGCGATATGATCAAAATATAAGACCGGAATGGCTTTATATATATATTCAAAACGCCACACTTATCATATATTTAGTGATGTTGACCCCCAATATATCCCATTTAGCTCAAAGCATGGTATTAGATAAAGGATAACTTGAACTACTGATGATATGGCAATATTTTAGTCTTACAGTGATTTACTACCAAGTAAAATTATTTATGAGAGTGTAGTAGATCGATTCACAAAAAAGCTAACCTTTCATTTCAATTTTGAATGTTTTATCCTAAAATAACAGATACCCCGAACATATCACATTTTTTACCATAGCCTAGCTGAGGATGTTTAATATCTTAATCGCAAGTCACTATGAAACTATCACAGTGATTATTTATCAAATTAAATGGCTAATAACTTTATAGACTACTTATTCCGAAAATTCGCACTTTTAGATGCAGTTTTTAATGTTTTAACACCAAAATAACCCCTTTTGCATAAATACACAACACTAAAAATTTACAGTCTTCAACTGAAACTTAATAATTACATTTTAGTGTGATTTATTACGAATTATGATGGAAAACGACATTACAGTTCACCGATTCCAGAAATTCGCAGTTTCGTTTATATTTTGGAACGTTTTACCCCAATTTTCTTAAAATTCTCAATGGTGACAAAATGTCACCCATCAGAAATTTCATTGCAACAGTCTTGTCTACTGAAATTATTAAAGAAAAAACAATGAAAGGTTAGATCAATTTTGAGGGTTTTCGGCCAGGACTATGAAATTTGGACTGATTATGAGCTGTTATATTGGCCGCCATCTTGGTTTCCATGGTAACTGACTTTATTTCAGCTATCCACCCTCTCTAGCATTAAACTTTAAGCACCTGCCTACATAAATAAACAAAAAAACCCCACATGATTTGAGGAAATACTCCAAGCTGAAGCAAAAGAAACCAAAGCTATTGCAATTTCAACAACATAAAAATGTGACTGGAACAATTGTCTTGAACTTTCACCTTGTAATGACCTTCACCTTCGTGACATTGGTCAACATATCAATTCGAATGCTGAGCCAGGTATCATTGTGTAATAAGGTTGCACATACAGTAGTATGGATGCACATTTTGCACTTTTACACTTGGTGAAGCAAATGCAATGCATACAGTTTTGTCATGATAATCAAAATATATGGACAATTTCAATTGGGGTGGGGTTACGAAATTCCCCCTTTTTTCATTATTATTCGCCATGTCAACACGAAATAAATTTTATTGTAAGTGCAACTGATAACAGGCGATGTTGAAATAAATTAATGAAGTATATGGACAAAATTGCGCATATGAATGATAACTATTTGGGGTAAAAACACATTTTTTACCCATTTTTAGGTCTTTTGACCTCTAAATGACCTTGACCTTGACATTAAATGACCTTGACTCTCATATCATTTCTGAGCTCTATACCGGTACTTTAAGTATTACACATAATAAAATTGATATGTGTTTGTACATACTAGCTAGAAAGGTTAGATTAAGACGGAGTGTGTAATAAAAAATTGGCGGGAAATTTTGACGCCATCATGGTTTCCATGGTAACCTACAGGATCTCAGATGTCCACCCTCGCTAAAATTAAACTTCAAGCATCCCTCTACACGAATAAACTGAGAAACGCTCTGGACCTTTTTTTCACACTAAAAACTCTAGATGCTAGACTAACAAGGTTTTTCTATAATTTGACCTTGTGACCTAGTTTTTGACCCCGGATGACCCAATATCTAACTTGACCTAGATTTTGTTGAGATGATCATTGTGACCAAGTTTCATAAAGATTAAGTCAAAATTGTGACCTCCAGTGTCTACACAAGCAAATTGTTGACGGACGGACGGACGACTGACGAAGAGTGATCACAAAAGCTCACTCTGTCACTTTGTGACAGGTGAGCTAAAAAATAAAAAGCGGTTACATGTGAATGTTTACTGGTTTCTTTGAACTTTTATGCTTGACCTCTTGTCAAAAATGTTCATAACTTTATCATTTTATGTCCGATTTTGAAAATTATTTTTTTTAAATTGTTTATTGGGAATTTCTCCATTCAAATTTGGGAAAATTATAGCCTATTTGAAATTGGGAAAGGGTCCGTTTACCAGACCCTAATAAAGAAGGAAAAAAATCACTGAATAAATGTGTGAGAGAGTGTGTAAGAGGCCAGATAGCTCAGTTGGGAGAGCGAAAGGTTTTGGGTTCAAGCCCTGGTCAGATGCACAGTTTGAGAGTTAAAGGTTTCAGATTCACGATTGAACAACTATGAATGACGCGACATACAGTCTAGCCAATCAAACGATCACTTCAAGATCTGTTGGGGTCGAAAGGTTATCGGAATACTAAATAGAATTCGAAATTGATGGAGACCAATTTCATAAAAAAAAATTTAATTATCGATCTAGTGAAATTTTGCGATGTTTAATTGGCATGTGAGGTAAGTTATTTAGTTACACTAACTGAAAGGATGACCAGCTAGGCCCATTTGTGAAGCATACATTCTGTTTCAAGGCAAAATTCATGTTTACAAGCGTAGAAGTCTGGGTGGTGCTGAACGCCTAAATTAGCAACCAAATTAAGGAATTGTGGTACGTGATTCTGCCGTTTGTTGTGTAAAGTGTGTGTATTTAAGGACTAAAGTGTTGATATTTCCTGAAAGAAAAATATAGTAGCTACATGCTGATACCCGTCAAAGACCTAAATATACACAGATTGGACACTTAATTGAAAACGGAGAGAAAATGCAAAGAAGCATGCAGCAGATTATGATATTTTGCATGATCACTTTTGTTTGTCAACCTTTTTTAATGACCAATATCTCATTTTGAAGAGCTAAGCTTTTTCTACTGCATGATGTAACTTATTTTTTTCTATCTCTTATAGAATTAAAAAAACTACTGTTTGAATGAGGCAGATCGGGTATTTTCTGATAAAATTGGAATTTCCATTAAATTGAGAGTAGG
The DNA here is from genome assembly GCA_947247005.1 of Spisula solida. Lineage (NCBI taxonomy): Eukaryota > Metazoa > Mollusca > Bivalvia > Venerida > Mactridae > Spisula > Spisula solida. Next base: position 2,126,342 of record OX365962.1, read on the forward strand.
TCTGGCTCTTTGATGTTTATTGTTTTATTCCTTGACTGATTTCAATAAATTAGGTATCATTTTAAAGCAGAATAATAAATCTATTGCATAAACTTATAAGTTTTTTCCTATGTATATTAAAACAGGAGATATAAGGTATTAAGAACAAACGAGATTTCGCGAGATTTCAGAAAACTGCCGCGAGATATTGTGAGATTTACTAAATTTTTCCAATCTGTGTATATTTAGGTCTTTGTACCCGTCATATGCCATTTCAATGAATAATAAACCTACAAGCGTCTACAAATGTGACAGGCACTTTTATAATCGGCAATTCTGTTAGTAGCCTGTCATAGATAGTAAACAGTGGTAAAATCTGTATTGGCTGAGGGAGTATTTGGGTACGTGCCGAATGCCTTATGATGCCTCTAGTCAGATCATGCTGTATCTGCACTAGTAGAGGATACACCTGCGCCCTTGTGGCTGCAACACTATAATGTAAAGTGCCTTTGAACGTGTGTTCGAATGAAAAAGCCACTTCGGCTAGAAATCTGGTTTTTTTTTTTCTACTTTCTGTTTGTACGGTATGATTAAATGACATATTATTTTATGATGCATTTACAAATGTCTTCATTTCCATTACAAAGAAACAGGTTTGATTGTCAGAAATCGATATGACATGGAAATCTAACTTTAAATTATAACAATATTTTGGTCTCCAACACAACTTGATCCTAAGTCTGCTAAGTTTCCTGACCTAAGTTAGCCATTCTTAGTACCTTACCTTGAGATCCTAAAACCACGACTTTCGCCTCCAATGATTTCATTGTGTAGTGTATGAAATATTCTGAAATTTACAAGATATTGAGGATAATTACTAAAAATAACTCGTGTAAATACTTTTCTAAACAAAAACAAAAAAATCGGTATGACTAAGTAACGAACACGGAAGTTGTTGCATCCGCCATTTTGAAATCACGTGACAATTCGAATATTTTTACTGGTATATAACGTATATAATGCTCATTTAATTTTCCGATAACAACTATCTTTTTATTTAGACACTAATTCATAAATTAAAAGATTTTAATATAGATTGATGCCTGAATGATAGCTCATCCCTCTTTTTTTTTTAATACGAATCAATTTGTGAAATAAAAGTACTGAAAGTATTACACTTTTTTCAGTAGTTACTTCCCTTCACTCTTCAACGGCTTTGTTATTGTGCGTTATTTGCAATATGACATCACGCATGTTAATTAAATGTATATGACACTCTATATTAACGTATGTAAAATGGATAAACATGGTGCCGCTCACACATATCGATCGGCCAAGCGTAAAACGCACTAGTCAAATTCTACCCTGCTTTATATAAGACCTCATAAATGCTTTAAAAATAAGTTTTACATTATATAAAACCTTACAGTATAAGCTTTTAAGGTTGTTTAGGACCTTTCTCCGACGTCATCGGTAAAAAATCGAATTTTCGCCGAATCTAATGAAAATCTCCAAAGGTATGCTTTAACATGCTCTTCGTTTTATGTCGTTTTTATTTTTTTTAAATATCGCTTCGTTTCCTAGCAACACGACGTTATGTACACGCAGCGTAAAATTGAGGTTTTAAGCGTATTTCTCCGTCAAATTAAGGTCTACAATATAGTCAAATTTCTATTTGTAAGTCCTTCATCCGTTGAATACGTATATGTAAAATTTGTAGCGGTTGCGACATACAATTTCGCAACGAAAAAGGTTTTATATCGAAAATTGACCTGTATTTTACTGTGTATTTGCGACACCCTACTTACTTCAGGGCACAATTTGGTCAATAAAAAGTGATTCAATCAACTAATGAAACATACCGTGGTTATGCGGTAATCCTACAGAATAAGCACAAACAATAAAAAATGGGGGTCATCTCGCCTTATTTTCGACAAAATTGAATTTTAGTGAAAAGCGGACATACGTAAAAAGCGTAACGTCGTGCCGTCACACGACGTTACGAGCAATATGGCTACGTCAGCGTCATGGCCTGATGGTGTCTCTGGCGCATTGGTACCTTGTTTCAATAAAGAAAAAAACATAAGAACACATTTCCTTACGCTGAATGCAAGAAGAGATTTACAATATACCCCTAAAAGTGTAGGAATTATGATTTCTAGTGATATATATGTACTCTTACTTATACATTTTCCTATTAATAAAGAGATATGAACTTGCTCCTAGCAAACACTGTTTAAAACACCTACCACCTCTCACAAAGAATATCGTGCTTAACATTTTGACGAACTGTCTATTTTGTACGCACAGGGGGCGGGGGGTCGGGACAAAGTGTTGCAGTCCCTGGGGTTGAAATGTTTAATATAATAAATGCCGACGAACATACTTTTGTATGTACTTTGATTCAATAAATGGTCGAAAGTAGCCCAAAACGCTGACACATTGTGTTACATTTACAAACCTTTTTAAACAGATAAAATTGTTAATGCATAGTCAAATTGATTAATTAAAGAACTTGCATTATCAAAATTAAGCATGGTTTTGTAAACAGTATTACTAGGACTGTATAGGTGGTCATGCATGCTAAAAGGTAACAAATAGAAAATATAACACATATGTAAGACTTTTCCCCAAACTCACTAAACAGCAACATAATAGCACTACAGTAAAGTGGCCGAATCACGTTTCTGATGCGCCTGGCAATTGGTCCCGGTGGTCATACAGATGGTAAACCCCCCAGAATGCCCCTGACATATAATTACCTCACGGGTATACACAGGGCTGTATTTCCCCGCTATTGTTACGTCATGTTAGATGTGTACTCAAACTAAGGCACATAAGCCAAAATGTCAACTTAAACCGTGAATATCGAATTAAATAATCTGAAAATAATGTGAAAATAGTAACGTTACAAAAATTCCTGAAAAAAAGCGTTGTCGTCCTGTCAAACGAAATGTGTGAAGTTAAACAGGCCGAGACATACAATAACGGATCTAATAGCGGCTCAAATATATTTAGATGTACATTAATTTATATTATCACGAAATACATGTAACCACATTTCCTATATATTTTGTAACACTTTCTTTTAATTTGCTAGTGGTTCACCTACCGGCCGCATCAGTCTTAATCCAACTTCAAACAGGAATCAACCCTGTTGTGTAACAGTTAAACCAAATATATAAGCTTGGTTAGAGTCAATATTTCTAGACAAGTGCGGTACTAACTTTCCAAATTTTTGTACATAAAAAGTTTACTTGTATACTAAAGGTTATTATTATTTGCATTACAACTATGTATGTTTGCAAAGAAACAATGTATACACATTTTTGTTATCATTATATTAAAGGGACGTAATAATTAGTTTAGAAGACTTAAGTTCATAGTCTGTATATTTAATGTCCGATCGAGTATCCTGAGTGGATTTTTAAAAAATTTAAATACATAACACAGTCGTCGTTGTGTTCATAATAAAAGTACTAGTAAAGACGCATTGTGAAGAATAATAAAACCACAGTACTGATAGAACATGTAGATCTAGTTCAGTTATTGGGAAACTCAGTACCACACTCAAATCGAATGTTTTATGTAGTGACAGAGTTTGCTTTGAACAAAGCTATATGATTTGATAAGTGAACTGATGCAGGTGAAATGCGTGAATTTTATTCTTAACATGTAAATATTGTAAATAGAACGCACGCCTGTCAATAGAACGGACCTACACACCGCGTTACGATGCGCGACGTAACGTTTTTCCGTAAGTCCGTTTTGATACTGAAATTCAATTTCGTCGAAAATATGCGAGATCACCCCCTTTTTATCGTCTCAGCTTATTCTATAGAGTTACTGAATCACCTCGGTGTATTGCATAAGTATACAAAAAACGGATGGAAAGTTAATCGCTGGCAGTGGACTTGCATTTACTAATCTGGAAAAGATTTTCCAGAGATCTGGTCAAGATGGTTTGTATCAAATTCTTAAGACAATAGAAATAAAGAAGCCACTGGTATTAGCGAAATAACTTCAAGCAATGTATTAGCTAATACATAAGCTAATTTGAAACAACATTAGTAAGTGACGAAAAGTGTACCCTTTTGTTCCGTGAATTGTTAAAATTGTATATTACTGTATATTTATAATGAGTTTGTGTTCATAATAAAAATGAAAAAAAAAAACGATACAATCAATACACATTGTAAATAATAATAAAACCATAACAATATTGTGAGAAATATTGTTACAAATATTACCACGATTAAATAGAATTAATTGATTGTTAAGCAGCGAGTCATACATACTTTTCTTACGGACGTACTCCGCGTAACGTCGTGCGACGTTATGCGTTTTACGCATGTCCGCTTTTCACTGTTAATCAATTTTGTCGAAAATAATGCGAGATGACCCCCCTTTTTTATTGTTTGAGTCTGTTTATTAGAATTACCGCATCGTCACTGTGTAATTCATTAGTTGATTGAATCACTCTTTGTTGACCAAATAGCGGTCTAAAGTGAGTAGGTTATCGCAAATACGGCGTAAAATACTGGTCAACTTTCGATGTTAAACCTCTTGTGTTGTTAAATTGTTCGGCGCAACCACTATAAATTTTATGTATACGTACTCAACGGATGAAGGGCTAACAAATAGAGTTTTAAAATTAACGTAGACCTTAATTTGACGGAGAAATACGCTTAAACCTCAATTTAACGCTCCGTGTACATAACGTCGCGTTGCTAGGAAACGACGCGATACATGTATTTTAAAAAAATAAAAACGACATAAAACGAAGAGCATGTTAAAGCATACCTCTGGAGATTTTCATTAGATTCGGCGAAAAGTCGATTTTTTGCCGATGACGTCGGAGAAAGGTCCTAAACGTCCTTAAAACAAGCTTTAATGAACAAAATCGATCAAAAATTAAATTAACATTTGATGATTTTCGACCATTGATTGAATTTTTATTTGGTAAAAAACGGGATATTTTAAACTTACTTTTACGCGGAACGGATTCTTACACGTCGCCGTGGATTTAATAATTAGGATATCGTGATGAATATTGTATTAAAAGACAGACATATATCTCTGCTTTATTACAAGCTTTAAATATTTAAAATCGGATAATAGATACGAAAATTATGAGGTCTTATTTAAAGCAGGGTAGAATTTGACTAGTGCGTTTTACGCTTACCGCGGTAACTTTGTTAATCGGCCGATCGATATGTGTGAGCGGCACCATGTTTACCCCTTTTACATACGTTAATATAGAGTGTCATATACATTTAATTAACATGCGTGATGACATGTAGCTTTCCAGACTTCGCTTGATGAAGGAAAACCTGACGACTGGACACAGGCAAATGTTACTGCCATCTACAAGAAAGGCTCAAGACAGGACCCCGCAAACTATCGACCGGTCTCCCTCACTAGCATCTGTTGCAAGCTACTTGAGCACGTCATAGTTAGTCACACAATGACACATCTGGATAAACACAGCATACTTCATGACTGTCAACATGGATTCAGGGCGAAGAGAAGCTGCGAGACTCAGCTCCTAACATTACAGCATGAGCTCGCAGCGTCACTAGACAAGAGGACGCAGACAGACATGATAATACTGGATTTCAGTAAAGCCTTTGACCGAGTTCCTCAACAAAAACTCCTGAAGAAATGCCATCATTATGGTATCCGAGGCCAGACGCTCCAGTGGATTTCATCCTTCCTGAATGGTCGAACCCAGAGAGTTCTTGTTCAAGGCGAGTCATCCGAAGAAGCCCCGGTTGTGAGTGGTGTCCCTCAAGGCTCGGTATTGGGACCACTCTTATTCCTAATATTCATAAACGACCTTCCAGAGGGACTCCACTCAAAGACACGCCTGTTCGCAGATGACTGCATTCTCTACCGCCAGATAAAGACCGAACAAGACCAGCAGATACTTCAACAAGACCTAGACTCTCTAGCCAAGTGGGAGAAACTGTGGGGGATGGATTTCCACACCCAGAAATGTAGTATTAGGCCATTGTATCTAGATACAAATATGGGGTAAGGTAGACAAAATTGCAAAAGTTTTGTTACTGGTGGCAAAAGTACCAGACATGTATGTATTAATACGTGTTAAAACCCGCAATCATGGAAATGGGGGGAAAGTGACCAAATCAAGATGGCCGCCGTTTCAATATATTGCTTTGTATTGGCAAAATCTAGGCAATTATTGGGCGTAAAGAGCTCAAGATAATATGTAATTTTTGTACTAGAATGTTTTACAAATTATATGTCCAACAAATTATATAATACATTTCACTATTATAGACGTATTGTTACTAAAAGGAGGCCCGAAAGGGGTATTTTGAGAAAAATGTATCATAAAATAAAAACAGGTTTGTATACTTATTCCAGTATTCCATATGGCTGAACAAGGCACTTATAAAATGCATTTCAGATGATCTAACAATGTTTTTTACATACTTTAATCATTTAAAAGAACTACTTATCAGTCAATTGAGGCCCTAATTTGGATATACTCAATCATGAAAAAGTAGATAAAGTTAGCGTTATCACGATTTTATCGGTTAGACATATAAATGGTATCTGAAATGTAGAACAAACGATCTGTAGCTGTGATTTATATTTGTTTAATGTGCAAATTCAACAGATAGATACTTGAGTAAGAGTTCAATGTGAAATTGAGGCCCAAATAGGTGTAAAACCAAAGCTTATTCCCGTTATAAGGTACAATAGAAAATAGCTAAATCATTAATGTAATACACGATAACAATAAATAGCTATATACATGTAACTTTAATAAATAGTGATCTGAGTAGCACGAATATACATCAAATATCCTAATGCTTGGTCGAATTTATTAAAATTGAGACCGTAATAGGGGTATCTAAAAAGGAAAAATAAAATGAAATCCATTAGTAGAGAAGTATTGTTAAAATATATTTTCTTAAAGTTTTAATCGAAGGAACTCGGTAACCCAAGTTCATAGCATAGCATTTGAGCTATTTCACATTTTAATAGTTAATATGTACACGAGGTCCCGCTTGAGGTACTTAAGCAACACATGAAGTACATTGCTAGGCAAATGTAGTAAAAACATAATTTAACGAAAATTTAAATAAAAATATTGTATGTGTTGCAATATTAACCACGACTAAAGTTTGTATTACATGTGAAGATATTAAGAGTACAACAATGAATACAACATACTTGCAATTGATCTAAGCATACTCAAAACACCATAATGATTATCCTTAGTTTACATTGTATTATTTAAGTAAAACATGTAAAAGAGCAATGAAATGCATCGAGGCCGCATTCCCCTCTTTTATTCTGAAAGGGGCATGTGTTCATTTTGTATTAATGTGTATGCTATGCAATGCCCTGGTGGAAGATTTTGTGTGCTGGAGGTCGGTACGGCACAATGAATAGTTGTGTCCTGTATCATAAAAGCGCAGAATGGCTCTTCTTGACAAAAGCCTATGATACAGAGCGTATAATGGAAGTACCCAACCTTAATAGGTACTCAATGGAGCCAGGAATTCATGGTAAGGTAACTCTCACGAGTCAGAAATGGCATTTTAAGTAGGTAGTGGTAGGTTCCCCAATGAGTGCACCTGACTGCATTAGGTACTACAAGGACACATAGATGGCTATGTTGAACAGTGTAAGATATCCCCCATATTGCCAGGAATATCTGTATTAGACAGTGTTAACTATCACATGGTCCAATACTAGGTACCAATAGATCTAGGACACTGGCTGAATTATGCAGTTGCATTAACCAAATAAAGCCCGACCGCTGTGCCAAGGAGTGACATATACCACACAGAGCTACAGATGAGCTGCGTATTGGGGTAATTACCCCATTAATTTTCATAACAACCCAATCGATTTTGAGAGGAGGGAGTAAGAAAAAGCAAAGACAATCTGAAATACTCAAATTGAAAATGATTTTTTAGTGAAAAATAGTATATAAAGATCATTTACCCTATGAGTTTTATCAAATACCCAATTAAAATTTGTCAAAACCCAATTAGAATTGAAAGTAGGGGGTAAAATACCCAATGGACCAAAACCTTATATGTAGCTCTGCCACATGAAATAATGAATGGTTGTTCCAATGAATACTAGGATAGGTACCCTACAAAGACAGGAATGTGTGTGTCAATAAGTGCTAGGTGCCCAATGGAGCCCGGCCGGGGTTTATCGAGGAGGAGTATTAAGAAATCACTAAGCATGGTGTTTTAAGTAATCCACAAAAAGGTCACAGCCGACACAAGGAGCGTTAGGTACTGTACTGTGCAATGAATGGAATATAATGCCAAGCTAATGATGTTAGAGACCACAAGAAGCAAATCATGAATTTTCCGATCACTGTTAGATACACCATATCGTATGAATTGGCTATTCCAGGCAATGTTAGAAATCCCACAGAGCGAGTAATGGCTGTATAAGCTTAACACATATTGCACAATCATTGTTGTTATTAACCTGCGGCCGCAGGTTATATTGGATTGCCAAAAGTAAAATGACCATGGAGGGGCACGTGACATGTTCTCGATGGTTTACGATTTCAAATAAAATATCCAAAAAAAGAAGCATTTTGTAAGAATGTCGTGAACCAGACTAATTCCATTATTCCATGCGGATAACATCGGTATTTATCACATTACAATAGTTTATTTACCAAAGAAAGCAGAACTATTCCGAAATTTCACTTTGAACGCGAGACCACGAATCTATACAGCAGGTGTCTGTAGCTGCATAAGATTCCCAGTCAGTAATAAATATAGTGGGTAATGAATGCACTACATCCCGTAGAGAACACATCGCTAGATTAACAGAAGCATGGTATTGATACATGATAAAAAAAATTCTAATTCTTTTGAATTTGTTCATTCGTTCGGCACATACATTTAACACAACCAAATAATTGGAGGATAATCGGTGTTGTCTGATTTTACATGTATCGGAATTATTTTGACAGAAACATTAATTTAAACTTACACCGGAATAAATTCGAATTGCATCCAAACTGCAAAAACCACATCCTAAACAATACAACTAAATTACAAGGCCGCAGGTAATCACCCGCAGGAAATTATTTGACTTGTATTCATTTATTTACTATATGCTTTATACTGCCGGAGAGTTACATTCAAATTAAACAATGACGGTTTCGGTTTAAGATTTTTTGTTAAGTTTTGTATGCATTGATATTTTGTGCGAAATATCTTCATTGGCTTTTTGTGTACGCGGTAGTAGATTATATCCTGTTTCAATATTTAAGTCGCCAACAAAAAAAACAGTGCTTTATATTCATTTATGTACTACCGTATATGGTTTATACTGCAAAAATTGCGCCGGAGTGTTCCATTCAAATTAAACAAAGACAGGTTCGGCTATAACTTTTTTTTGTTAAGTTTTGTATGCATTTGGATTTTGTGCAAAATTATTTTCTGATACTATCAGCGTATCGACCTTGTCTATTATGTCGAGCTACGAGGTTTTAAGTCGCTTTGTACCAACAGAATTGTGACATCATTGTTAACAATATAACTGGATACGTTTTGTGCACGCATTGGTATCATATTGCACAATAATTGTCGAACGACGTGGTTTTAAATATAGCAAATACTTTAACAATATATACGATGGGCGTTCAAAATGTATTGTTCACGTCCTTTGAATTGTTCTAAGACAATATTTAGAATTATTCTACGACTAATGTTTAAAATGTGGATATTTCTTCTCTATGCATGGAAATTGCATGGCTTACGCCAAAAATTAAGTAATATGTATTGAACTAAGGTATACTCGAGTATACTGCCCTTATTTTCATTTTGAGCAGAGTTTGTTGTAGTTGTTAAGAAAAATAAACGTCATCATTCATTAAACTGCAACATACGATACTGAATTCGTATGTGTGCCTTAGAGCTTAAAATAAAAAAGAATTTATTTGTTGTCTACGAGTAAGACGATCGACAACAAGGGAGACCAGTCTTGTTCATACAAAATGATACTTGTTTGTTCACGCACCAATGACTTCGTATCAATTATGTTTTGTTCGCAAATACTTCCCAGAAATTAATGTTGATGACCCCCACACGGTTTAATTTCGGCCAATGTATGTTAGATTTGAACATTATTTTCGGCATGTCGTGTATAAACAGGTGCTATCAGCTTTATTCCGCAAAGATAGCACGCGAGATTCTTTGAATAGAAAACTTCAACCTTCGTAGTCATTCACAAATTCTTAGATCCAAAAGAAATCTCGATATCGCGATTTGCTGGTAAGAAATATAACATCACTACTCACCTGTCATCAGTGTTTACCTCTGTTGGGTATTCGTCACTCGGTGGCGTATTCGTCGGGTTATACCGTGTGTCCAAGGAATACTTTCTTGTGTAATATGCCAAATTTTAACCAATAAAACTAATAAAAAATAACAACTAGCGAGTTGGTCTCATTTCTACACATATATTCGCGACTTTAAAATTATCTTATTTTGTACTAAAAGGACACCAAATCCTGTTTTTATGGCAGGCATGCACATTATTTTAATCATATGCAAAAAAGTTTATATCCCGAAATGAAATTTTAGTGGACATTTGTTCTCTTATTGTTTGTCTATTACTAACCCTTGAAAAAGACAACAACCTGAAACACCAATCCGGTAATTGCAATTTAGTGAAATTTTCAGGAAATTAGTTGAATGGTTGATGGTGCCATAAACATAAAACGAAATCTAGAAATCAACGAATTTTGTGACCGAAATACATTATATTATATTGAACACCCCTCGTACATGCAGCATGCAGTTGGAAATTTATTGCACATTCAATGTATAGTGCTTTTAAAAGGCACACTTTGTAGCTTTCCTGAAATAGGAGTGGAAAATATGTATTATGTGCAGGTGTTCTTTACATTATTTCAATCTGTTTTACATGTTAAATTCAGTTCGTGTGTATAGGTTTTGAAACACACTGTGTGTATCATCTGTCCCTCATATGTTGTAGTATCTGATCTCACTTGCCCTGTTCACACTGTCCCTCCCCTTCTTCCTCAACTTTACAACTGTCTGTTCAGAGAGTGTCTTCTTACAAATCACACATAATTCATCCATTTAAAATAGAAATGGGACTATTACATTCAGTAAGCATGTTACGATGTATGTTAATCTGACTTTGGAATTTCAAGTTTACATACTACATTAAATGGTTTGTATTCAAAATTCAAACCGAAAATCATGCTTACTTTGGAAATATGAGTAGCTTATTTGCAAATATCATGAAAAAGCAAATTACTAGCATGTTTAATTTATTCATTAAACACCCGTTTGTGTCTTAAGTTGTAGTTAGTGTTATTATATACATAGATGAATTTCACTTCACCTTTTTATGAGTTATTTAAATGGCTAAAGGTATGTATATATGCCTATTTGCTTTAAATAAATCTATTCAGGTGACTGCGATGTTATACATGGATAATCTCCGCGGTAATATTCATGATGCTGACCTCACACCCTTTATTATGGTTATCTTCAAGCAAAACGTAATAAGTATATAGAATAACAAATACATGTACATGTATAACTATAATCGTTCTTCAATGTGGTTCACTCCTACAAAATGAAGATTATTGTTTATTTAATAATACTTAGTTAAAACTTAAACATTTTATCTGATAAGAAATATTCGTAATATGAAAAAACAATTAACTTAAATTTTAAGACAGCTACGTAGATTCTATAGATCTTTTCCAATTCTATCACTAATTGAATTCATACTGGGTTCCTGTATAAGTATACAGTGTATAAACAAATTTATAATAAGACCTAATGGAAGAGAAACTTTGTGAAATATAAAGTACATTTATTAGATCTACCATGTTCTAGACGGATATTCAATCTGCAGTTTCTTGTCATATTAAGTGTTCCTATCGATAGAATTTGCTCACAATTTGTATATATACAATACACAATTTTTACCGCTTGTTTAAGAGATAACTTCCAAAACATAACGGCACTTGTGAAAAATTCGTTAAATTGATGGCACGAACACGCTTCCGTACTTATTTTTTTGGTTCAGCAGGTCATCTTTATTAATTTCCATTTTTTGTTATTTAAAGCGTCTTTAGAATCGCTATTTTTATATTACCGTGACTATTGAATAGATAAATATAGACAAATTTATCATTCAACCAAAAAAAAAACCTCAAACAAAAGAATATTTAGATTCCTCTACTTTCCGCAAAATCATGCAATTTCAAATTAATTTGCTATGTGTGTGCATGTACACATTCCCATAATGCCATGCCTTGTGTAAATACATCATACTTACTTCAAATGAACCCTTTCAGCTTTATTTATGATAAAAATACATCGATTTTTAATCCGGATATCGATTGTTTATAACTATACCTTCCATTTTATTATGATGTCATCCGTGACGTCATCAAAAAATACCGAGTATGGAAAACCGTTTACGACATCGTTGCTGATGTTAAAAAACGATAATCAAAACTTGTTTTAAACAACTTTCCCCTCATATTTTAAGGTGCGGTCTAGGTCAAATTTTATTTTGAATGGACTATATCCTTCGAGTAACTCGATCTAAGACTCCTCTTCGCTCAAACTACATCCTGAAATGTGTGCCACTGGCAGATGAAAAATCATCAAAATACTTAAGAGTGGACCTGCAATCAGACCTTGGCTGGAAAACTCATATAGACAGAACAACAAAACAGGCAAACAACATGCTAGGCTTCCTAAAACGCAACCTAAGAAATACAAGAAAAGAAACAAAAACCAACGCCTACACATCTCTCGTCCGCTCAAATTTAGAATATTGCAGCACTATTTGGAACCCTCATCATAGAAACCTCATCAATAAAGTCGAAATGGTACAGAGAAGAGCAGCATGATTCGCTACCAACAGGTACCACAACATAAGCAGTGTCTCTGATATGCTTTATGACCTGAAATGGGAAACCCTAGCATGAAAAAACGGGTTTAAGTGCAAATTATATTTTATTATATTTACTTTTATTTGGAATTTCACAAAAACGTCAAATTTAAACCGATTTATTTTCCGTACATAAACTAAATTTAATTTGTAAATTTAATCACAAATAACACTATATTATCTTTCCGTTTATTTGGAATTTCACAAAAACGTCCATATTTAATTCGATTTATTTTCCTTATATTAACTTAATTTTATTTATAATTACAAATAATACTAGCACAGGCATCCAACTAGATTCGCGTTTAGTTCACATGTAGATCTTCAAATTTTAAGTCACTCATTTCAAAATTAGAAGAATTTCCATAATTGTTTTATTACCTCCCTTGAATATAAATATGAGTAAAAGTTCTATATATCTTTTCCTTGCCGTTAAATATATTTTAAAATTATATCGTAAAGTAGTTTCATAGTGAACTAGTGTATGTGTAACATCTTTAAATTCTACTTCATTGTTGCTCATGACATTGAAATATAAAACCAGTACATATACAATAATAATATATATTAAGTCATACAAAATAAAAGTATGGTTTTACTATATAAATCGTATGATACAGAAATGTTTTTATTGGTAAGAAGCAGGTTACAAACTGCTGAGTGGTTTGTTGACTTATTTGTACAATATGCGCAGAATAAATTTTATGAAAAAAAAGATATGTAACTTTTCATGCTGTGTAGAATCTCGCCGGAAAAAAATACAACTGACCATGCTCTACAAGATCATCCACAACCATGTCGAGATTGATTCAGGCTCCTATCTGACACCAATCAAAAGCAGAGCAAGATCATCTCACAACAGCAGATTCCTGCCCTATTCTACCTCTTCTCACGTCTTCAAAAACAGTATATTAAGTCAGACAGGGAAGGCAGCACTCAACTTAACCAGCCGAGCACAGAAAACATTAAAAACACACAAAGCACAATGCCCAACTAAACAAGCGCAGATCCGCCCAAGTCCAAGCCGTCGAAAAGCACAACAAACCACAACTAGCTGAATGACCCAGCAGAAAAGACACAGCAACCAAAAGGCGGAACGCCCACGCTGAACGACCCAGTAACAACAGTAAAACTGCTGAACTACATAGTTTTAGCAGCCTACAGTCTAAAAGTTAAGTAACAGTATTAAAACGTAGAAAGGCCCGATTTCAGCAACAAAAAATCCGAAAACCTCAAAACGAGCGACCCAGTTTCATTAAGTAAAATGACGTAATTGAACAAATCGAGATATGACGTACTGAATTGCAAGCAATACAGAAGTCCCCCACCGGTGTAAAGCCATTGTCAATATGTCCGTTGCCATATCAACAACAACTTCCGTCAGAACCAAAACTGACGGACAGATGGCAAACCAATAGCTTCTTTCCTCGTTGTATCCCCCTGTGGAACAACCTCCCAGCATCTATTGCTGAGGCTCATTCTTTGGCATCCTTCAAGAATGAGCTCTCCAACCTGACCTTCTAAAGGGGATCCTCATGCACAGTTACAAAGTACAGCCAAATGAAGGACCGGGGCTATGTCAGCGGGGTCTAGCACCCTGGTACCGCCACGGAAGCTGGGTTGGTCTTGCCCTGATGGCCGAAAGTAACTGTGCAACACTTTCTATTACTTCATGTCTTTTAAACTTTACCTGCAATCATATTTGCCCGTGCCTATTCTTCTGTCTTTCCTATTTTTTACTTCCTTTTTTTTCTTTGCACACCGTTATAGAATTGTCAAATTTATGACAGCATAACGTATTAATGTAGATGTAGCTCCGTGGCTGTGCCCAGACCTTCTGCTCTGAGAATTGGTTACATTACGTAGTTCCACATTCAGGGCCCGGAATCACAACAAATACTTACACTCAAGGTTGGCTAGTTCAAGGTTTATTGTACAAAGGCCTCCGGTCCATACATAATTTATCAAGTTTATCAAATTTCATAAAACGCATATTTTTATACATAAATATATATTCAATGGCGTTGTAGAATATAAAGTAATATTTCTTAAACAATTACTTAAATAATGATTTTATTATATGATAACATACATGTTTACAAATTGACATGACAGTGTAAGTTCAAATGTAATAAAGAATAACATGTTCAATACACACAATAGTAAATGATAAGGTATTGAATATCATCATTTTTAAGAAACATGTCATAATAACAACATTTGTTAACATTCTCAAAGATTATACATTACACAATATTACAGCTTGTACATCTTTATACACTTCACTTCTAGATAAACCACACCATTTTTTTTTCGTTTTTAACATTTTTTATTTTCATAAGACATATTATACAGCTATATACAATACAAAATATACAAACAATTTTGTCAAAATAAATGTTAAACTAATTCACAACTCTTTATGATATTATTCATTAATGTCATTATGATTTTTGTAGTATATATAGGAGAGGGAGAAGAGTTACGAGGACAGTCGCTTAGAAGAGAGGTTGTGATTGTAGAGGGTAAGAAAGGAAAGTAAGAGAAAGATAATAAGAAATGGTTACGGGTTCGGGGAGTTTACACAATATCACTTTTTTAGTTATGCATGTTATGAAAACTTCTGCCATTTTCTGTTACAGATTTGGAGTTTGATTTTGAATAGTGCGAGTGTTTGTTCTAGTTTTTTTCGATAGTTAATGTATTCTTTAAATGACTGAATTGTCGGAGTGTGTTTATTGCATTTACATTTAAATATGAAATATTTTGCAAGCAGTATAATATAGTTGGTAATAAACCACACCATGTTTTGTCTCATTCTAAATGAATCAAATGATCAATAAAAATAGCAGTATTTTTTATTAGTCTAGCATTTCACTGTATAATTACATATTAGATTTATTCAAAGATGGATTTACATCATAATTCTGACGAAGGAAATCGTTTCTTACATCTGTATAATTAGGACGAACAGTAGAACGTGATATTCGGTCTATATTACATTTCTACAATACGGACACAATCTCAGATTGCTGTCAACATTATTATAACGTCCCCTTTCTATTTGAAGACCATGAGATGATGTTCTAAAACTAACAAATACTCTCAGAAATTTTTTAACCAAAAAGATAATATAAAGTCGGATAGGGAAGGCAGCACTCAATCAGTCCATTCTGATCACCTCGGCCTTTATGCATTGCAATAGACCTCTGACATAACAAGGCACCATATTGAAACTATTTTCAGTCACATGATTAGAAAATGGCAGCCCCTAGTCTTCAGTACACATTATGTCAATACATGTTCACACAAATATATAGATCTATATAGATATATTATACCAGTAAATACGCACTACAAAATTCCACGGAACGATTAATCACATGTGTGCCAGGCGATAAGTTAACTCGAAATGATCCGAAAGTCAAGTAGTATATTTTGTAAACAAACCCGCTTAAATATGGGTCATGTTTGTTGATGTTTTCGACACGTGCTTGGGAAATATAAATTATGAATAATATTTAAAGATATGGGTTATTTCTTTTATGATATGTCTTCGTATGATCATAAAAATAAGAAAACTGTTCGGGAAAGATAAAATAACCATCTTATTGACGGATACATAATTTGTTACTTTTACGCGTAGGTAGCGACTTTTAACTCACGGCCTGTTGGCTTTGGTGTATTACTACAGTTAGACACGAGGTTAGTTGCCGGAGACAAACGGAAATGGCCGAGCTTTCACGATTGTCAACCAGTCGAGTACAGACAAGGTACATTGCCCAACACATTGCCGAACAAGACGTAGGTTCGTTCGTTATACTTCCGACTCGTAAGAGTTCTGACTCGGGATTTCTGATTAATAGCATAAAATAGGAGCAATTTTAGTATAAAAATCTCAAAGTAAGATCTACTATCGAAAGGCATTAAATTATACATAGATGAAAGCAGTGATACAAGTACACACTTGGCCTTAGTCGCCATGTTCTCAGCCATTTAATTCAGCGAAAGTGTAGATGAAAAATATACTCCTACATAATTAAACCCATTGACACAATCAATAGGTCATGAAGCCCAAGAGTTCTGTATTGCTTGCAATTCTTAATGACTTGTTCATTACGTCATATCTCGATTTGTTCAATTACGTCATTTTACTAATTGAAAGTAGGTCATCCGACTATACGGGCCGTTTTAATACTGTTATTTAACTTTTGAGACTAAAGGCTGCTAAAACTATGTAGTTCAGCAGCTGTAACTAGGTCATTTAGCGTAGGCATTCTGCCTTTTGTTTGCTGAATCTTTTCTATTCAGCTTTTAAACAGTGGACCAGGGGATGTTAACTTTCTTGGTCGGTAGTGTGTTGGGCACTTCTTCGTTTTAAGTTTTCTGACAGCTAAAACTAGGCATGATAGTCCTTTTGCTGTGGAAACTGGGTCATTCAGCTAGTTATAATTTTATTGCTGAAACTAGGTCATTCAGCTGAAACCTTGTCATTCAGCTTTTTAATACTGTTATTTGTCAGCTTTTTAGGACTCTGACAGCTAAAACTAGGTTTTTCAGTTTGGGCATTCAGCTTTTTGATTGCTGAAACTAGTTCATTCAGCTTTTCGACAGCTTGGACTTGGGCGGATCATTTACTTGTTCAGTTGGGCATTGTGCCTTGTGTGTATTTCTATGTTTTCTGGGCTCAGCTGGTTAAGTTAAGTGCTGCCTTCCCAGTCTGATTTAGTTCTATCTTTTTATCTGTTTAGCTTCTAAAGTATTAAAATTTATAGACCAAGTTTCAACCTTCTTAAATACAGACTATTTAGGTCAGTTGACTGTTTGAAGATTTGACACTGTTCCTCTCGTTTAACACGCTCATACTTTACTTATAAACCCTGTTCCACTGTTCTTACATGCACATACTTTAAGTCACGTGACTGTATGAAGACGTATCGACCCTGTTACAACCATCTAAGATTTACACCATTTAAGTCAGATGACAGATTGAAGACTTATAGACCAAGATCCAACATTCTTAGACGCACACCATTTTAAGTCAGGGGACATATGAAGTTCCAACCTACTTACATGTACATAATTTAAGTCCGGTGACTGTATGAAGACTTCTATACCTAGTTTCGACATTATAAGATGCACACCATTTAAGTCAGGTGACTGTATGAAGACTTTCATACCCAGTTTCGACATTATAAGATGCACACCATTTAAGTCAGGTGACTGTATGAAGACTTCTATATCTAGTTTCGACATTATAAGATGCACACCATTTAAGTCAGGTGACTGTATGAAGACTTCTATACATAGTTTCGACATTATAAGATGCACACCATTTTAGTCAGGTGACTGTATGAAGACTTTTATACCCAGTTTCGACATTATAAGATGCACACTATTTAAATCAGGTGGCTGTATGAAGACTTTTATACCTAGTTTCGACATTATAAGATGCACACCATTTAAGTCAGGTGACTGTATGAAGAATGTTATACCCAGTTTCGACATTATAAGATGCACACCATTTAAGTCAGGTGACTGTATGAAGACTTCTATATCTAGTTTCGACATTATAAGATGCACACCATTTAAGTCAGGTGACTGTATGAAGACTTTTATACCTAGTTTCGACATTATAAGATGCACACCATTTTAGTCAGGTGACTGTATGAAGACTTTTATACCCAGTTTCGACATTATAAGATGCACACCATTTAAGTCAGGTGACTGTATGAAGATTTCTATACCTAGTTTCGACATTATAAGATGCACACCATTTAAGTCAGGTGACTGTATGAAGACTTCTATACCCAGTTTCGACATTCTAAGATGCACACCATTTAAGTCAGGTGACTGTATGAAGACTTTTATATCCAGTTTCGACATTATAAGATGCACACCATTTTAGTCAGGTGACTGTATGAAGACTTTTATACCCAGTTTCGACATTATAAGATGCACACTATTTAAGTCAGGTGACTGTATGAAGACTTTTATACCCAGTTTCGAGATTTTAAGATGCACACCATTTTAGTCAGGGGACTCATTAAGACATATATATCGAGTTCCAACCTTCTTACATGCACATCATCTAAGTCAGGTGACGGTATGAATACTTATAGACCCTGTTCTTACTATCACCTGACTTAGATGATGTACATGTAAGAACGATAGTATAAGGTCAGGAAGATAGAATACCATCACTAGCATTACAACGCAATCTTTTAGGCGGGTTCTGTAGTAGAGTGGTATAATGTTTTCGTAGATAACACTGCTAGGTCATAGCACCGTACACAATATGAGTTCAAGTCCCACTACATGTGCAAACTATGAAAGTGATACCATGTGTATATTAGTGTGACTGACGACACTTGAAAGATGTAGTTACAGCATTTATTTCCCCCAGTATCGCCTATAATCTTTAAAATAAATCCGCACAGCATGGACAATGCAGTTTCCGTGTTGGAAGTATAGATTCAGATGAACACACGATAGCCTTATGGTTTCAAGGCTTGTATATCCGTTTTCACGCCACGCTGATTGTAAGTACAAGATAAATTAAATCAATCGGGACACCTCGGACAATCTCTACGAATCATCTCTCGGGTGTAAATAGAACGTCGCCATTTTTTAACGTCTTTCGCCATGACGTCATCATGACAAATTTAAACAGTGCTTCAATGGAATACATGCCCACCAAGCCAGCGCTGCGTAGCTGCGTGTTATACTCAAGGAGTGTAGCGAAATTGTATTGTTTCATCAATAAAATATCGTTTATTTCCGCTGCTGATAAGTTACGGTCTATTTTCTTCGGCCCATTTTCTTCTGCGTAGGATTTAAGAAAGAATGCTTCCGAATTCATACGCTTGATACATCCGAGGTATTTTATCCTGTAAAAATGCCGTACGGACCGTTCCGATTGAAATTAAATGTGCTTCCTATGATACTTGTTACAAATGACATTGAAATCAAACTGTTGTAGGAGTACATGTGATAAGGACTTCTATTCACAAAGCATCTTAGTGGAAACTTATATATAAAAATGTTTTGGCTCAAATAAAATTTTTGTGTCGCTCGTATGTTCCACAAATAGAAGAATGACCCATGTTTACATAAGGCTTAAACACTATGTAAATTGAACAATATTGAGAAAGGAAATTTTCAGAGAGGAAGTTTTCTACTAAGATACTTTGTGAATACCCCTCCCCTGATCACTAGTGGTATAAACCTACTGAAACTGTCCATTATGAACGGGTGGCCATTACAGTTGTATAACCAAAAATAAGTATACAGATGTTGTTTGCCCACTTACTTGCCTGTAATAGTACTATTTGCAGAACAGTGAATAAACAATATGAGCCAGTCTCCAGGAAAACCTGCTATAATGACATTATGTAATTACTAAGTGTAACAAGATTTTGATAAAGCTCTAAAATAAGGAAAAATACATATTTATTGATTCTATTTTAAGTAATTGACCCATATAATACTATACCTTAACTTTAAATTTTCCTATGAATTATGTCGAAAACACATACTTCGTTGCTATGGTGACCAATTTCAGAAAAGTACTCTGATTGAGAAAACGAGGATTTAGTTGTTTAAAACAGAAGTAGCCTTTCTCTGAATGCAAACAATTTCAATTTCGATATATATTTTGAAAAGTGAAACATAATTATAGAATTTGGTACTATTTTGAACAGTTTATGTCAAGAATTGATCAAATGGTGTAATACTGAAATACTTATTTCAGTTACGTCGAATAACGTTTGAATGACGTTTGCGACGTCACACAAAAAGCTCCGAATAGTGACTCTACAAAAACAGCTGTAACTTCCTTAAAACTCAAGATATTAACATAATTTCTTTTGCAATTTGCTTATTTAACATTATCCTGTAATACTATGGAAAATCTTAAAATTAATATTTTTGTCAAAATAGCAGGTTTTCCTGGAGACTGGCTCATATATATGTGAAGAAAAGATATATTTTTGTTTATTAAATGGAAAGGCCATACATTAATGGGTACCCTAGGTGCAAAATCTAAAGTTTCTTTGTTCCTCTTGAATGGTAACTTTGTCACAAAAAGATGGAACATTCAGCCTTTTTGATCACATGGTTATTTTAGTTCAAAACATCTTCATGTTTAGTTCTATCTCTATTTTGACTCATTTAGTAACTGTAGTTTCAGAAACTAGTATAATTGTTTAAGTTTAATTTTGCAAAAAGATTTTACTGTATACTTTTTTTTGGTGGGCACTGTAGTTGTTAAACACATACAACTTACATGTTATGATATTTCTGATGATTTTTTAGCAGTTGTTCAAAAGAAACAAATCTGTTTATTCAGGATAATTTGATACAAATCAGTTGATCCTTTGTGAACACCGGGCATGATATAATATATTCAACGTAAGTTATTTCCTACACCCATAGCATCTCGGAGTTTATTCCAAAACAATTCTTCACCAACAATATCATCTGTCCACTCTAAGTACGTTGTCATCTTCAATAGAGTTTTAATGGAATTATCCATGTTTCTTCCTTGAATGTCTTGCAGAATAATAACAATAACTTCAAACTCATCTTCAATGTGTTTATTAAGTGCGACTTTCAGCTCAAACATGCACCAGTCGCTGGTTGCAAAGGCATCAGATAGCACTATGATTATCCGTTTACTTTCCTCAATACGCTCAACAATGTTGTCCGTGATGTAGGCGCCGATATGGAAATCCCTTTGATGAATACACAATTTACAATAGGCTTCATCCTCCAGTGTCGGTAATAATCTATCGACCACCCAACCAGAATCACTCTGATCATAGGACACAAAAGCGTCATACAAAAAATGGACACCTTCAATTGGAATATAATTCTTCCGCTTCCGAACAAGATATATAAAATGTTTAATATTCCAACGGTTTCGATACACGATGATAGAAATGGCAAGCATAAAAAGGGTGATGAGTAAACCAACTATCAACATCCACATCCAGGTCTTCAATGGATGACATTCAAAGTATGAGAATTCAACATCATACAACGATCGTCCAACATATTTTTGTGGCGATGCACAAGTGTGTCCACTAAAGTGTAGTACTTTTGACCTATCAATTGATTTAAACCAGTCAATGAACCAGGCCAGTGAACAGTCACATACAAATGGATTGTCAGAGAAATCTATTTTGTCAAGTCTGTTTAAAAAGACAACTGGGAAAATAGTTGAAGAAAGATGGGATAATTGGTTTCTTTCTAGCGTAAGCCGTTTCAAAAAATGTTTAGAACTTATAACTGTGTCATGTATACCACCTATCATGTTCTCTCCAAAATCTATATCCGTTAAATAATCTTTGTGTCGGAGAATTATGGATGGATCACGATTAATTTGGCAGTCATAACAATAAAGTTTTTTCAACTTTTCTAGCGGCGCAAACAGTCCGTAGAACGAACTATTTGGTAGGTCCATCATATTAATGAAACTTAGGTGTAAAATCCTTAGAATAGGTATATTCTTAAAAGTTTCGTTGATGGAAGGAAATATGGTCGCTGCTGGTCCATCTTGGTTGAATTCAAGAACTTCCAAGGACTTAGAACGAAATGCGAATTCCTCGACATGAGCCAAGTGACCATCGTTATCTCTAATTTGCAAAAGTTGAAGATTCGGAAGGTTGATAAGCATATCACTCGGAAATACTTTAAAGTAATTTCCAGAGATGTCTAACGCCTTTAAGGACGAAAGACATTTTAACTCTTGTGAACCTAGAACTGTGAGTTGATTGCTCCTCATATACAATGTTATAATCTTGGGAGCCAGTGATGCTGAAATGTTATTAACATCGCAAAAAATTGGAAAGGTGTTCAAATAATTATGCTTAAGCGCCAATTTCTCTAACCCCTTCATATACGACAGCTGGAACTCTCTAATTCTATTACCATTGAAGCTGAGATATTTGATGTTATTAAAATGTTTCATAAGATTCTGTGAAACATACTTGAAGTTGTTTCGTTCTATATACAGTCTTGTAATGTCACAATTGTTCATTAAAGAAAACGTATTTTCGTTTTTGAAATATTTACCCATGTGGCTTAATTCGAGACCTATTTTCCTGTGACAAAGCGCTCCAAGTAATGGTTTCAAGTAGTAGGTGTCGATATAATTACCACTTAGACATAAGAATGTCAGTCCGCTAAAGTTGTCAAATGAATCCACACTAATGGCTCTGATTCTATCGTATAGTAGATACAGAGAAAGCAAATGTCCTGGATTGGTGATATTTTCAAACGTTGATTGTTTTACGTCTGGTAGAAAGTTATCGTAAAAATAAAGACGGGTAACATTTTCTGGTACCTTAGGTATGTACGTTAAATGTGTCTTCCTGCAACGAAATTGAGCTCCAACTAGAATACAACCTCCATCTAATTCTACAGATGTAAAACTCGCTATTTTAATCAAAAATAACAATACCAGTGTAATGATGAACAATGTCCTAGTACTCATCTCGGACATGTTTAAATTCAATATACGTTTGTAAATTATGTAAATATCTCATCAAAATGGCACTGAACACTGAACACAGTGTATAAACGAGTCAACTTCCGATTGAATTAGTAGTCTCTTAATCCGTCGTACAGTTATGGGAAATCACAGATGGTTTTGCTCACAATAAGTCGTACAAGTGGAACTGTATATTCTCCCAATAAGTCGAACAGTGATCGGAAATCACAGATGTTTTTATTCGCAATAAGTCATACAAGTTGAATATTCTAGTCTCCAAATAAATCAAACAGTAATTAGGTTTTTGAATACGCTGTGGTCATAAATCCGAGCACATGATCACCGTTCTGAAAACGGAATTGAATTAATTTACATTTATTATTAACTTCCTTCAGTATACATCTAAGTGTTAAACGGAAACCTGCAATAACGCGTACATCTGATCATTTCTAAGTTGAGACTCGTCCGTATTTCCTCCAATCGTGAAAGCTGGGCCATTTCCGTTTGTCTCCGGTAAATACACCTTGTGTCTAAGTGTAGTAATACTCCAAACCGGTAAGTCTGAGTTATCAGTCCAGCTACGTTAGCGTGAAAGTAACAGACCGTCAATAAGATGGTTATTTTTTCTTTCCCTATCAGTTCTTTTATTTTTACGACCTTAAAAAGCCATATCATGACAGAAAACCAAATATCCATAATTTATATTTCCCATACGTGTGTGTACTAAAACTGTCCGATCTAAATGCTGTCAAACCTATCTCAATGGTCATCTTCCAAAAGCCTCGGTCAAAATATTTTTAAATCTGTCAATTGATGCGATTGTTTTTTTTCTATTTGTCCACCAGGCTCATCTGAATAAGATTTCAGAAAATCCAGCCTCTTTTGTAAGTAATTTTTATGATTTGACCATGTGTACTAGATTTTGAATCCAGATGATCTTATATCGAACTCGACCTAGATTTTGTTAACATGATCATTGTGACCAACTTTCATAAAGATAAGGCCAACATTGAGACCTCTTGCGACTACACAAGGTTTATCTATGATTCTACATTGTAAACTAGTTTTTAACCCCAAATTACCCAATGTTAATCTTGACCTAGATTTTGTTGAGATTATCATTGTGACCGAGTTTCATAAAGATTAGGTCAAAAATGTGACAACGCATAGTTTTTCTATGATTTGACCTTGTGGCATAGTTTTTGACCCGGACGACACGATATCGAACGAGAAATAAATTTTGTTAAGATGAGCATTGTGACCGAGTGCCATAAAAATTAGGTCAAAATTGTGACCTCTAGTAACTACGCAAGGTTTTTCTATGATTTGACTTAGTGACCCAGTGTTTGACCCCAGATAACCATATATCACACTTGACCTAGATTTTGTTGAGATGATCATTGTGACCAAGTTTCATAAATATTAGTTCAAAATTGCGACCTCTAGCGACTACGCAAGTTTTTTTTCTATGATTTGACCTCTAGTGATTACACAAGGTTTATATATGATTTGACAAAGTGACCTAGTTTTTGACCCTGGATGACCCAATATCGAATTTGTCCTAGATTTTGTTGAGGTGATCATTGTGACAAAGCTCCATAAGGATTAGGCCAAAACTGTGACCTCTAGTTTTTACGCAAGAAAATTGTGGATGGACGGACGAGGGACGGACGACGGACGAAGATTCATCACAAAAGCTCACTCTGTCACCTTGTGACAGGTAAGCTAAAACAGGTGACAGTTGACCATAACTATACGAGTGGTGATCAACAAAAACGCGGGAAAATGCTTTGTAACATTTTTGTGCTGGGAATCTGCCAGATAATAGATTGCGTATTACAAATACATAAATATAAAAACATTTAGTCCAAGGAAATATTTGGTACAAAAACATAGAAACCGTAAGGTTACTATGGCTACACCGACCCAACGTCATCGCTACGTCATTACATATATCAGTATTCATAATCATTCTTGGTATAATTTATAGAATATGATGCATTCAATGATTCTAAAGAAATAGCCATACAATAAGAAACATTGACCGATCTAAAATCAAAACCTTGCCTTTGTAAGTTTCATGTACTTTATAAAAATTAGCTGCTGACGTAGATCAGTATTGATTACATAATTTGAGAGAATATGCAAAACACACACATATATTTATAATTATATTTGTTGCATTTTGCAACATTGTCATTGGCATTTTTGACGTTCCATTTCCAACATATCTTCTCGACGCTGATTTCTATATCACGTTCATTTTCAGACAATAACTTCGAAGAATATAGCTCTAAAACAGGACGTTGACGTCAAAATGATTTTTGGACATAATAAATTTAATGTGATACCAGTGCATGTTCATAAACCACCCGTTATAAAATCCAATTACAAACACAGGAAAGGTACGTAATAATTTGCTTCGTGTAACGCTGGCAAAATACGAAAATTTGGACCACATGACGTCGAGTGACCTTATCAAAGGAAACCGCGTTCGTTCAGAATTTGGTTTATATTAACAATCAGTGGTGAATCAATGTGAAATAAATTCATCTACTTACATAGAAAGTTTCATAGACTTAACGACCATGACAGACATTACAACAAGTGTCCGCGTATTTGTTGACCACCTATCGTGTGTGCGTTTAATTTTTCAAACATCCGTAAGGTTGCATAAAGTTTTAATTCTTCAAAAGATAAATTCGTTTCACAAAAATATCAAAATATCACAGATACGATTTATCCATACAACTGCATTTTGCTGTTAGCCCAGGTAAGGAAAGACGTCACGCGAGTATACACGCCGGGTCTACGAGCTTTTCCACATCCGTCACCCCAGGAGACAACACCGGCAAGTTCCCATACTCCATGACGCTTACATACCAATGGACCACCGGAATCACCCTGTGACAATAAAGCATACATAATTATACTAGTTGCTAATTTGTTATTGTAGAATTGTTGAAGTCTTTAAAGAGTGAATACTGTAGCGCACAGGTAACTGTATCATTAATAAACAGTACCTAAAAAAATAAAAAAAAATTGTTAAATTTAGAATTCTATACAAGGTCTATTTCCTGAAGAATTGATCGTACAGTCACTGGGTGTATTTTTTTTTTTTATAATTTAAAGCATTTACGGCATTAATCATCTATTTAAAGCTGTGGGTGATCAAAAACATCTTTGTGAATCGAAAGCATTCGAAAACATGCTTAAATTTACCTTCGTACGATATAATTCATTGTTTAAACTTTGATTTTATTTGTCGAGGGCGTAAAACACTGTAGGGACGGCTGTAGTGGTTTTTAGTGTGTCTGACGGGTATTTCGAACGTATTTTATAATGGTCGTTTTCATTGGCGTAGTATACATCGTTTGTACGCTGGTAACCAAGTCCTGGGAAACCCCCATAAAATCAACCAATGAAAATCGTTGTTACAAAAAGGAAATCACGCGCATCATTCGGAACATTCGGACAAAATTTTGACATTTAAATATGCCAACGATTCGTTTTTCGGCTTACACGTATACATTCACTGAAGTGAACATGTGTCAACCAGGTAAATCTGTTCCAACTTTTTCGTTCTTTAATTTTACCGCATTATTATGTTTCTACACAACGGCGATTTCCTCAATATTTCCGTTTTTTTTGTTTTTATTGAGTCCACCCCAGTGACCGGGTGGACACCGCGATACGTATTTATGGCATAACTGTTTAACTACTTGACCAATTGCGATGGGATTTCGCATGAAAGTAGTTATAGTCATGTTTTTTACGAATATAATTACTTTATGAAGATATCGAAAGCCAATTCTTGTTTTTGATACCTGGTCAATTCATGGAAATACACCTTGTATAAGAATTCTAAATTTAACCAAAACATTTTTTTAAAATTTTTTTTGGGTACTGTTGATTAATGATACAGTTACCTGTGCTGTAGCGCACAGACAATCCAAAGCCACACAGAAACAACGACAGCGCCTAGACATCCACGCAAGAGTCAGACATAGAACGAACCATCCACATCCCCAAAAATGGATATTTCAAGCAAGCCTATATACTCACTCCGAAATGAATGACACACTGTGGACTTGGAACTCTATGCATAATTAGCCATAAAGAGAGGTAATGATAAGTTTACCTGACACGCATCCTTTCCACCCGTGGATGTTACACCTGCACATAGATTGGATGTATGTACACTACCGTAACCCAGGTTATATTGACAGTTACTGTTGGTTATTGTCCGTAAGTTAACATACTCTAGTTGATTCGTGATTGGTGCATGGCCATTTGGATCTGTAAACAATATAAACATCAATATAAGTTAACATACTCAAGTTGATTCGTGATTGGTGCATGGCCATTTGGATCTGAAACAATATAAACATCAATATAAGTTAACATACTCAAGTTGATTCGTGATTGATACACGACCATTAGGATCTGTAAACAATATAAACATCAATATAAGTTGACATACTCAAGTTGATTCGTGATTGGTGCACGACCATTAGGATCTGTAAACAATATAAACATCAATATAAGTTGACATACTCAAGCTGATTCGTGATTGGTGCACGACCATTAGGATCTGTAAACAATATAAACATCAATATAAGTTGACATACTCAAGTTGATTCGTGATTGGTGCACGACCATTAGGATCTGTAAACAATATAAACATCAATATAAGTTGACATACTCAAGTTGATTCGTGATTGGTGCACGGCCATTGGGATCTGTAAACACTATAAACATCGATATAAGTAAACATTTTCAAGGTGATTTGTGACTGGTGCATGCCTGTAATATAAACATCAATATACGTTAGTATACTTTATTTGATCCGTGATTATTGCATGACCACTAGGATCTGTAAACAATATAAATATACATGTTTTTACATCAGCGTTAACTAGTATGCTATTAAAGTTCTAATTGTAGAATACACTGAATTAAAAAATACATTCGTGTGATATTCTAGTTCTATGTATATACCAGGTTTTCTAGTTAGGTGGGTGGGGTAATCTGACGTGCGCATGCTTATCTAGGAGGTCTTTTTGAGAGTTTACCCTCTTGTAGAATATAATAGTTGAGATAAGCATTATACAAAAACTAAGTACCAAAATGAATCCGGACAATGTATTATTATAAATGTTGCAGAACTTTATACCGATGAAGTATACTTGTGTAGCAAATGTAATTACATTTCTATTTGTCATGCGTGTATAAAAATTATGGACTGAATAGTAGTCCGATGGGCGTGACAACCCACTAGATAGGCGTGGTTTTCTGATTTGACAGGCGCGGTTCAATGAATGGGGTGTGGATTAATATAATCTTAGATAAGTAGGCAACGAAGCATTACCGTAATATGTAGCACCCCAGCCAGACACCGTACATATATCTGAGGAGAAATCGTCTGTTGGTTGTGGTAAACATGCGGGACGCACATACCTGTATATACAATATCATTTATTGAGACTTATTAAAGCAACATGCCCGAAATGTGGTTAACATGCGGGACGCACATACCTGTATATACAATATCATTTATTGAGACATATTAAAGCAACATGCCCAAAATGTGGTAAACATGCGGGACGCACATACCTGTATATAGAATATCATTTATTGAGACATATTAAAGTAACATGCCCGAAATGTGGTAAACATGCGGGACGCACATACCTGTATATAGAATATCATTTATTGAGACATATTAAAGTAACATGCCCGAAATGTGGTAAACATGCGGGACGCACATAACTGTATCTATCATTTATTGAGACAAAATCAGCATGCCCGAATTGTAGGCTAATAAACAAAAATACAATCATATAGAATGACATTGTCACCGGAGAAACGATTTCAATTCCATCGAATTAAGTATATTTTGATAGAAATGTTTTAGTCCGATTTTGTTGCAAACAAGTTCTGTATATCAATTGTCGCGAAGAAGTGGCAGTAAAACTCACCTTTGTGAAATATCCAATCGTTTACTTAGTTTCATCAGTGCGATATCATTACTGTTAGTTTGTTGATTGAAGTATTCGTGTGGATATATAGCTGATACATGTATAACGTTACTGGTCTGTATAGACCTCTGATCCTGTATTCCTACACCTACTGTCCACTGATTCGCATACGCTCCTAATCTGTAATATGAAACTATGCAATGTATCCTCACTATCAGCAATAACAAAACATACATTGTTATAGTCCGTGCAGGATAATGTGGCAGTCACGTGACACAATGTTTTCTGTTTTGGACTATGTCAAATGATTGAATTAGGTGTACCATGATCAAGGTTTGGTATTATAAATCATTTTAACCACCCATCAAATAGAACATACTTCGTAGCCGAGAGGTTTAGTGCGTAGATTATTTTTCGTAAGGATAATGGTATTTTTGGCTGTGGGTTCGAAACCTTGTCAAGATGTATGCATTTATTTATTTCTTTTTTTATCTCAATAAATTTAAACGACATTCAAGTTAACAGATATTTCGTCTCTGTTGAACGATGCTTTAAAGTGTAACGGCTGAAAAATGGTCACATTGTTCTAATCATGTTAAGAAATTTGAAGAACAATATTGTAAGCCAGATATAGCCATTGAAGATGTACTGGATCGACGTGTGATTCACGTCTCATCTAGCTACGAAGCCAAAGACAGTAACTCAGACCCTGATACAGCAGATGAAGTGATGTAAAATTCGTTCGAATTGTAATGATTTTATGTTCTTGCCATATTAGTTGAATTGAATTAAATATATATGTCATCATGAACATGATAAAACAAAGGAAAACATATAATTAACAAATCCTAAATACTAACGAAGATAATATAAAATATAATCTTAAAATTATTTTGATGAATTCACAAAAAAACTACTTATTTAAAGGGTTGAACTTGAATCGCCCAGTTACAATTCCTGGGCTTAACTATCTGAGCTATTGCAACATAACTAACCACTTACAATTATTAAGTGCTTACATTGTATTGCAATTAGTCAAGCATGACGATAAGGCCAACCAATTTAACGGCCTGTGTAACTGCCTATGTTAAATGTTACATTTCGTCGTTCAATGGATGGTAAAGGATTAGCTGCACAAGGCATTCATACTAGTATGAAACGTAAACAAACACTAGTCCATATTACGTTTGTATTTCAACAGTTTCTACTTGCATGGTATTTAATGAAACGCACAATCAACAAACATTTACAATCTTTTTAATTTATCTGTTATCAATATCGTGTATTGCCTGTAGTGAAATAGACTCGACTGCCACATTATCTAGCACGAACTATAAGTGCGCCCAGGATACTAGTAATGTGATATTTACAAACATGAATCGGTTTAGTCAATTGTGGCAAAATTGGTTTTACAAATCACTAAATAAACAGATAAGGGGTGGTATTCAATATTGGTCTTATTTAATTTGAGAATAAGGATAGCCAACTACATCGCCTGTTACTGACCAAGTGTTTAATATGGTGTGATCTGATTGGTTGTCCTTATCCTTAAGTCAAGTAAGATCAATATTGAATACCACCCCTGGGCTTGTATTCAATATTGATCTTACTTGACTTAAGGATAAGGACAACCAATCAGATTACACAATATCAAACTCGGGGTAAGTAACAGGCGATGTAGTTGGCTATCCTTATTCTCCAATTTAATGAGATCAATATTGAATACCACCCTGGTCTGTAATGTACTCAAACATCATTGATAAATGGTGCACATAATCTTAATCCATCTTTGTGGAATATACCAAGTTTTCCCGCCTTTCACATTATCCTGGGCGAACAATATAGTCTTGAAATGTTAACATGATCCCGACCTTAATGTTTCGTTACCATCAGCAATAATACATTATATGAAGTCTGAACAATATAGTCCGGATATATTAACTTGATTCTGACCTTATTAACCGTCACTTACTACAAACTGCCGCTAAACATTTATGAACCAATGGATCCATCGAGTGCATTCTGGGTGTTCTGATGTACCTTATTTGGCATTAAATCCGGACCGGTTTTATTGTGCACCGTACAATCATGGTTGGTCCATATTAAGGCACACATTGCCCGTACATGATTGGTCCATATTAAGGCACACAGTGACCGTACATGGTCGGTCCTTATTAAGGTACACAGTGACCGTACATGGTTGGTCCATTTTAAGGCAAACATTGCCCATACACACCATTGGTCCATATTAAGGCACACAGTGACCGTACATGATTGGTCCATATTAAGGCACACAGTGACCGTACATGGTTGGTCCATGTTAGGGCACACAGTGCCCGTACACGCCATAGGTCCATATTAAGGCACACATTGCCCGTACACGCCATTGGTCCATATTAAGGCACACATTGCCCGTACACGCCATTGGTCCATATTAAGGCACACATTACCCGTACACGCCATTGGTCCATATTAAGGCACACATTGCCCGTACACGCCATTGGTCCATATTAAGGTACACAGTGACCGTACACGCCATTGGTCCATATTAAGGCACAAGGTGACCGTACATGGTTGGTCCATTTTAAGGCACACAGTGACCGTACATGATTGGTCCATTTTAAGGCACATATTGCCCGTACACGCCATTGGTCCATATTAAGGCACACAGTGACCGTACATGGTTGGTCCATTTTAAGGGACACATTGCCCGTACACGCCATTGGTCTATTTTAAGGCACACAGTGACCGTACATGGTTGGTCCATTTTAAGGCACACACTGCCCGTACATGATTGGTCCATATTAAGGCACACAGTTACCGTACATGATTGGTCCATATTAAGACACACATTGACCGTACATGGTTGGTCCACATTAAGGCACACAGTGACCGTACATGATTGGTCCATATTAAGGCACACAGTGACCGTACATGGTTGGTCCATTTTAAGGCAAACATTGCCCGTACACGCTATTGGTCCATATTAAGGCACACGGTGACCGTTCATGGTTGGTCCATTTTAAGGCACACAGTGACCGTACATGGTTGGTCCATTTTAAGGCAAACATTGCCCGTTCACGCCATTGGTCCATATTAAGGCACACAGTGACCGTACATGGTTGGTCCATTTTAAGGCACACATTGCCCGTGCACGCCATTGGTCCATTTTAAGGCACACAGTGACCGTACATGGTTGGTCCATTTTAAGGCACACATTGCCCGTACACGGCATTGGTCCATATTAAGGCACACAGTGACCGTACATGATTGGTCCATATTAAGGCACACAGTGACCGTACATGGTTGGTCCATTTTAAGGCACACATTGCCCTTACACGCCATTGGTCCATATTAAGGCACACAGTGACCGTACATGATTGGTCCATATTAAGGCACACAGTGACCGTACATGGTTGGTCCTTATTAAGGTACACAGTGCCCGTACATGATTGGTTCATATTAAGGTACACAGTGACCGTACATGATTTGTTCATATTAAGGTACACAGTGACCGTACATGATTGGTTCATATTAAGGTATACAGTGACCGTACATGTTTGGTTCATATTAAGGTACACTGCGACCGTACATGATTGGTTCATATTAAGGTACACAGTGACCGCACATGATTGGTTCATATTAAGGCACACACTACACAGTGATCGTACATGATTGGTCCATATTAAGGTACACAGTGACCGTACATGATTGGTTCATATTAAGGTACACAGTGACCGTACATAATTGGTTCATATTAAGGTACACAGTGACTGTACATGATTGGTTCATATTAAGGTACACAGTGACTGTACATGATTGGTTCATATTAAGGTACACAGTGACCGTACATAATTGGTTCATATTAAGGTACACAGTGACCGTACATAATTGGTTCATATTAAGGTACACAGTGACTGTACATGATTGGTTCATATTAAGGTACACAGTGACCGTACATAATTGGTTCATATTAAGGTACACAGTGACCGTACATAATTGGTTCATATTAAGGTACACAGTGACCGTACATAATTGGTTCATATTAAGGTACACAGTGACTGTACATGATTGGTTCATATTAAGGTACACAGTGACCGTACATGATTGGTTTATATTAAGACACACAGTGACCGTACATGATTGGTTCATATTAAGGCGCACAGTAACCGTACATGATTGGTTCATATTAAGGCGCACAGTAACCGTACATGATTGGTTCATATTAAGGTACACTGTGACCGTACATGATTGGTCCATTTTTAGGAACACAGGAAACATAAGTTACTGACTTACTCTTCAAAACAATGAGCTGCCGTCATCACCCACTGGTCCCCAATCAAGGTTCCACCACATACATGCTGTCCATAATACCTCAATGATACCTACACACACATAGCAACATATGAAAATAGTAATACAGTAGACCTACAATGTCATGTGCACTGTTTGTTCAATCTGGACCTAGGTTGTGACAGGAAAATATTAACTTGTTGACACACTAGACCTAATTTATTTGGAAATTGTTATCATCGCACCTGTTTCTATAAGTTTGACGTGGGTGTATGCCCACAGTTAATTGTATTTGGTTCCAAATGACATTTGGTATGATTTTGCATTTTTATTGAAGACTAAATGTCACTGAAACAGTGTGCAACTAATTCTTTAATGGGAGTTTAAGTAAGTCTTTTTAATTATGCTAATTTCTGTTGATACACAGGCTGCATGCGTTTTCACTGTACCCAGTGTCAAACGGATGGGAATACGGAAGTAAATGACCTCAACGTGTTTGTTTGTCAAAGGGATAAAATGAGTGATGTTTACCTGCCAGGGGAATTCTCCGTGTTGTGCTATAGAACCGCCAACTATCTTGTGCGCTGTTGAACCTACCAGTGTTGTTCCACATTGACTGTTTGTACTACCACTACCAATGCTGAAAGTCCATACAGTTTCCTCATGTGTACATGTATATACACATGTTTACTATTGAATTTTGTTATTTTAATTGTTGATGCCGTTAAAAAATTGTGAAACATGTTCTGTCCTATGCGGGGTCTCTTAGCCATACATTTGTATTTGTGTTCCTGGAAACAACCAACATAACTCTAACGCGATAAATTGCTGTACAAAAATAAGCACAACATTGCCTATATTTTTGTTATGGATTAAAATCAAGGACCTTAACATTTGCCTATGAAAGCATTCGAACATTTGGCACAACATATAAAGTTTGCATGTGCTTATATATTCAGAAACGATAAATATAGCGCATTTTGTGTTTGTTTTTGTGTTGCAAATTATCACGTTGGAGTTATACTTAGTCCGCCCAGGGTAGTGTGATATTTACAAACATGAATCGGTTCGGTCAACTGTGGCAAAATTGGTTTTACAAATCACTTAAATAAACAGATAAGGTCAGTATTGTATAGTCCAATTAGGATATTGTGACAGTGTCGTTGCAGTTGATGTGTACGCAAAAATCACATCAATGTCTAAACAGGCTGAGCGAAGTTGAGTATGTTAGTTTAGCATTGAAATTATAGTTGTTTGTACAGTATAAGCCTTTATAACTGGTTTTACACCGTTATAGTATTCTCGACCGCTGCGTCACTGGATTTTTATCCTGACTGGACTTTACTCAAAACATCACGGATAATTGGTGCACATAATTGTAATCCACCTTTGTGAACCAAACCAAATTTATCCCGCCTTTCACATTATCCTGGGCGCACTATAACTATGTTGAGAAATGGGCATGATCTCATCTGTTTAGAAAAAAATCAGGGATTACATTTTATTATCCTCGGCCTAGAGGCCGAGGGTATATTGGAATGCCAAAAGAAAATTGACTATGGAGGAGCATGTGACCACATGTCAATGCCTGATTGGCTAATGTGTCAGTCTGACTTAAGGTGAGTCTAGACAGTACATTTTGGTTTAAAAATGTACTGTGTAGTTACATGTAGTATACTTCTACCACACAGTTTCTGGAGATGTACCGTCTAGACACATCTGCTGTAAATGGTCTCAATGTTTGAATCACGACAGGGGGTCTGCTTTGTTACTATCGATGTAGAATGTTTGAAAATGGTTAGGCCAAAAGAATATATGGAGTGTTTCCACGTTGATTAGGTAGGATTAACTAGTACTCTAACCAACAAGCAGTTTCAGCCATATACACATAGAGGAAATCATAGTGTGCACGAATTATCGATAAAATACAGCTACGACTGACAACTGCAAATAAGCTGTTCGTGCTATTGTTACTACGTCTATTTGTAATATCCAATGCGGAATATTGGCTATATTAGAATCGAATTAATAAACATGTACCTGTGTTTTATCTAAAATAAAGCTTGTTCAGGTGCGCATCCAAACTAGTGACTGTACTTTATTCTACGATAAAGCACATGTACACATTCATTATTTCTTAAGTAAAGTTACTGTTGTAAATACTGGCCTGGCCGAGGAAAACTATTTGACTTGTATAAAATCGTTTCATACTGATTACTGATACAAAATGTATAACACACCCATACCGGAATGTCATACTAGTATACATTCACGTATAACAGATATTCGTAATTCAGGAACTTGAAGTATCATCTTAGTATTTTGGAAATGTTTAAGTTGGTAAATGATTCTACAATGACTACGGGATGGAAGCCATGCGTATTACCGCGCGATCTTTATTGTGCTCCCAGGATAATGTGATAGGCGGGAAAATTTGGTACATTCCACAAAGGTGGATTAAAATTATGTGCACCAATTATTAGTGATGTTTTGAGTACAATACTGAGTTTATCTGTTTATTTAAGTGATTTGTAAATAAAACCAATTTTGCCACAGTTGACCAAACCGATTAATGTTTGTAAACATCAAATTTTCCTGGGCGGACTATACACGAGATCGCTGTACGGAATATGCCGAGATGTACCGAATAGTTATCTGGTTATGGAACTATATACGTAGTGTATTCATACACTGTGGTTTACATGTATTTATCATAGGCATCAGAGCCCGGAATTACAACCAATACTTACACTCAGCACTCAGCACTTAAATATTGAAATTTACTCATTTTTTAGATCAAAAAATTGTAATAATGTAAAATTGGTACTAAATATCATTTGGCTCACTTCCTAGTGTAATTTAGTATATCTGTAAGCTACAATCATAATTTATCAATCTGAGTGCTGAGTGCTGAGTGCTGAGTGCTGAGTGTGGCACTCAGATTCAAAAATTACATAAATCTCATAAATAGTACATAATAGCAATGGAAATGTAATAAATGTTATGTTTAATACTTATATAACAATTTTAAACATTTTCCTCATCTAGATTTGCAATCTAGGTCAAATAATAGCTTATTTCATCACATTTTCAATATTGAGTGTTTAGTGCTGATTGTAAGTATTTGTTGTAATTCCGGGCCCTGGTTGAGAAAAATCCTCCTTAAATGTCACAACCAGATGCCTATGGTACAGGTATATATGGTAGACATAATTAATATATCTAGACAGTCTAACTACTGGCATATGTAATACCACAGGAACTTGTATGATTAAAAAAAAAATAATAATAATAATTTGAAAATAAATCACTAGATTAATGCAGGCTCTACAGTAGTAATTTTTTTCACTTTTTTTAAATTATGCAAGTTCCTGTGGAAAAACCGAGTGCCGAAATAAATGTTCTATCTAGAATTATGGGAAGATTATAACGTGTACTTACCCGGTGTTAATCGGTGATTGTGTGTAGTGTGGTGCTGACGTCAGTGGAGCGGAAGTGACGACAGGCTGGTACTGGTAGTAACAACACACTTGAAATACTCCACAATAATTGTACGTGTACACGTGACCTGCTGAGCATGCACCGGCAAACATATCATAGCACGTGCCATGTAGATATGAAGTACATACTGCAATAGACACATGTATACAGGATTAAATATGTGTTTAAGTTCACCTTTGAAAATAAGACCGTTGCGAAACAAATAAAAACATGTTGTGAATACGATCAAGTGTATATCCCGTGTAATTACTCTGTTAAGAACTTGAGAAGGGTCACCTGGCAAAACACTGGTATTGGTGACGGCGACGGCTTAAAGCCTTTTGATGGTGTTGGTATGCAAGGCGTTTATGACAAGCACAATGGGTCGTGAGCCCGAGTTCACGCAATTGTTGGACAATAATTGGCTTGCCATAGACGTTGGTGACATGTGTATAGAAATGTTGACGACATTGTAACGTGTTTGCAACCAAAATGCCGCAACGATTTAGTTTTCAAGGGCCTCTTTCAGAAGTTTAGTCGTTTAGCCACCCTTTGACATTTTAACTTCCCCTGGACATTGGGCTACCAAATGAAACCTGCGTCCGAGTCTGCCTGTGAAGACCATTTCTTCTGGTTTGTGTGCAGCCAACATCGAAATACGGCGCCCAGGAATATCGAACATATACAGACACCACCCTGACAGTTACCTGGCCCCTATCTCCCGAAACATCACAATCTGAGCTCAATCTCAACTCAAATTTTGTCTTCTATCGTTTGAGATAGTTTTCATGCGAAATCGTTCTCTAAATTGGTATAACAGAAAGATTACGCTGAGTTTATTACAGTAAACCTTTAAGAGATCGAGCTTCATAGTTATCTCAAATTCAGACTCTGATTTGAGCAAAATCTCAATTTGAGTTGAGATTTCTACTTGAAATGCTTCGGGAGATCGGGGCCTGTTCACACTGTGGACGAGTGGGGCATGCTCAGAGCAAGATCACTAGACACTGTGTCAAACAACAGCCATGTCATTTTCCGTCGACAGGTGTAGAATACTAGACACTGGGTCATTTTGAACAGCCATGTCCTCATTCGTAGAAAGATGTATCTAAATATAGTTTTATCTTTGTCCTAGATTTTGGTGAACGCGATTTACATCCAGACTTATATTACAGTGTAGCAATACAACGTGACTTTTGACTACAGTTCCAAGTAGAAATTTGTAAACATTGGAACACAAATGTAGCCATAAGTATTTTATTTCTTCATCGATTTCTATAAAATATACACCACGCTAAGGGGGAAATTATTTGCTTTCCATGAAATATAAAATCTTTTTCAGCAGCTTTAGCGATTTTTCAATTATTCCTATAGGTTTCGAAGGGTAATTGACAAAACGGCACATTCGCTGAAAAAGATTTTATATTTCATGGAAAGCAAATAATGTTCCCCTTAGCGTGGCGTAGATTTCATAGAAATCGATGAAGAAAAAATAAACTTATGGCTACATTTGTGTTCCAATGTTTACAAATTTATACCTGGAACTGTAGTCAAAAACCACGTGGTATTGCTACACTGTATTATATACTGTTTAAAATACACGATCTTCATGCCACAAAACTGTTAAGCCTTATATTAGTAAGGAGGGAAGGAGTTGCCATTACTTCATGCTTTGTATGTCTTTAAAGGGACTGCCTCACATATTGGTGTATTGCAAAAATAAAATAAAATTGTCAAATATTCGCGTAATTTTGGTATAGTTGTCTGTATATCCAATAAACAACCACACTGACATCTAAAATGACTTGAGAAACTTCGTCATTTTGTAGTCATTTAGTATTGTTACATCAAAAATTAACACTTCTATTACTTAAATTACCCGAAATCTGTTCACATTTGATGAAAACGAATCGAAAAACGAACCTAATACCTCACTGATGTTTACGCTGTAGTTTGATGATGTTGCAGTTCAATCATGTGTGAATTACATAATTTACAAAGCATGTTTGAAGAAACTTAGCGACTTTTTTTCAAGAAAAAAATACTCAGTGGGTGATATTGAGAGTGGTTAAAATGATTTATCTGCACCGAACCTTCCATAAAGTCAGTGGCTTTCTATTAGATCAATACTTGGTTTCAGCCCAATCTGTGAGGCAGCACCTTTAAGAATACGTTTTACGGGATGGCACAGTTTCAGTTAATTTTATTGGCCTAAGAACATTACTTAATACTCAAAATTATGAGTAGCAATGACTATTTCCTGAGAAGACATAGGTGACACTCAGGATTTTACTTAAAGCACATTTGGTGAGATATTAAATTGTTCGTTATTTACTATAAAAAGGCGGTAATGCTACGGTCACAAAGCTCGCACGATATCCGTACGAATTTACCAACTCGTACGAGTCCACAATGTTTGAAATCCTAACGGTACTTTTTCATTCGTAGGGTCTGGTCACAGCTCGTACGGACCTCGTACGATTTATAGAGATGCAATCGTACGATATCCGTACGGACATCGTAATATCCATACGGACACCGTACGGGACTCGCAAGGAGCCCGACCATACATCGCACGGTGCTCGTAGATCAATCAGAGCTCGTAGATAACTCGTACGGTGTCCGTACGGTGATCGCACGATGGCCGTACGGTGTCCGTGCGACAATAATGGATATATTCAGCGAATTTTAATTATCTATTTTAAGACCCTGGTCACATTGATCGTACGAGCTCCGTGCAAGTCGAATTTTAGCATGTTCGTACATTTTATTTGGTTTTGAGCTTCGAGTGTTTAGAGCAGTTGCAGAAACACCATTGACTCCAATTGTTCTCGAATACCAAAAGTTTCTGAACACAGCTTACACCTGAATGATTTTGGACTCTTCGAACCCAAGCAAAAATATCTATTTACATCCACACAAATTAACTTAGACAACTGCGCTAAGGAGGCCGATATAAGACACGTTTTCGAATGTATATGTTTTATTATCATTGTTGAAAGTGCTCTCCCTTTACCTGAATTATTCCATTACTAAAAATACTGTTACGCCCGAATGATTGTGGTTTGTCTATACAAAGGTATTCTTTAAAAGAAAACTCCTGTTAACTCGAACATTTCCCTTGCTCATGTTCAGCACAATTACCTAGATGATATATAGTTTCACTTCGCTCATACGTTCATAAGGATTGATATCATCAGGAATGAGGTGTCTGCAGTCATAAATAAGTTGTAAAAACTTGTCTCACAATCATACTAAAGATATTCCGTAGAATAACAAAGACTGATATATTTAAGTAACAGATCGGATAGAAAATAGATAAATTGCGAAAGGCAACGTGTAACGTTTATAGTCCAGTTAGGGTAAAACTCCAGTGACGCAGCAGTCGAGTCCACTATATATCGGTGTAAAACCAATTATCCTGTTGTTCCCTATTTTCGTGCATCTTAGCACAAAAATGATTTTAAAAGCATTTTAAAAATCTTTTTGAATGTTTTAATTAGGGGAAAATATGACTTAACCACGTAAGCAAAACAATCAACAAAAACACGAAAAAAATAACCTGTATGGTCTATTTTTAGCATCACATCACGTGACCTCTATAATCTGAGTTCAAGAGCACTTTCTCGTATTATCGTCATTTTCGTTTTGTGCCTCGACTGGTACTCTTACAAACTTTACATTGGGCCCAATTTGTAATATTGTCCTTCAACCACACGAGCAAATTCTCAGTTGTGGTAAAAAACATTAAAAAAAGTGTGAGCAAGAATGATATTGGTTGCTTCCCTTTTTTGAAATGTTCGCCATTTTTTTTGTTTTTTCGAAAATTTTCGTGTTTTGCCCAAATCTGATGTATTTTTTGGTGGAAATCAATTAAATATCGTAAAACTATCAAAGTAATTCAAAATCATAACTCAAAAACGAAGTTTTGATGCTTGCCGGAAATAAGAGAAAGCACGACAATACGAGAATTAGGGATATAAAGGTTTATACTGTACAAACAGCTATTATTTCAATGCTAAACTAACATACTGTATTTTCTACCTGTTCAGACAATGGTCGTTATCTTTTGTGTTCACATAAACTGCAACGTCACTGTCACAATGTCCTAACTGGACTGTACGTCTTCGTGAATACTATTTTTGGGTATTTCGTCATCCTTGTATGTGTTGTTTCTTCTATGTCACACAGGTATATACGTATGCACGGGAAACACATGCTTCCATGGACTATGGTCTCATGTAAACACTCAGATATCATGTTAGACCTGTCATGTGATTTTACACGCACACGTTGTGTTTCGCAAGCCAATAGAAAGGTTGCAAAAGTCAATGTGTAACGTGTACGTGTACGTGAATACTTTTTTTGAGTATTTTGTCATCCAGGTATGTGTAGTTTCTACAAGTAACAAACGTGTGACAAACGAAAATATATATAATGTGTACTATGTCACACAGGTGGACAAGTGGTCTAGTGGTAAGGGCTACTGACTGCTGATCTGAAGGTTGTGGGTTCGATCCCTACTCCAGACGGTCAAAAACAGAAATGTTTTTCAGTGTTTCCCACCTAACATAACTAAAATTACTAACAGTCTTTGGACGAGACGTTAAGCGAGGTCCCGTGTATGATCCTTTACATCAGGCACGTAAAAGAACCAGTGATGCTTCTGAAACTGAGGCATCTTCTGTATCATGCACTATCCCCCCAAAACTAAAGTGACTAGCCTCTTATGGGGGCCTAGCCCCTATGGATTTCCGGTGGCGAGGATGAATAAAAGCAAATAAACAAACAGGTTACGTATGCATGAGAAACCCAATAATTCATCGTCCGTGGTTTCATTGAGTTTATATAAACACTCATCATCGAGTCACCGAGAAATCATGTTACGACTGTCATGTGATGTTACACGCACACTTTGTGTTTCAAGCCAATTTTAATTGCAACGCGTACGTATACATGTACGGGTAGCTACACGTACACGTAGTCGTACACGTTCGCATCGCAACCTCTCTAATAACTAAATATACTAGTAAATGAATCTATACATGGACGTGAAACTATACATGAAACTATACATACGGTTAGCCTGTGTCCCTGAGAATAGCCCAATTAGGCAGACAATTAGTGATTTAATTAACATGATTAATATATAACGACTGTGACAATGACAGATAGACAAAGAAACGTTCGTTTTCAAGTTCAAAATATACTCTCTATGTACTGATATACATAGATATATATATATAGATTGTAACGGACATGTATAGATAAGGTAGGGTCTTAGTTGGCATCGATAGCGCGTCATCGCGTTAAATCACGTTTTTCGCGGACATTTAATTTCGTTGATTTCTCTATTAATCCGTTTTGCAAGTGGGAGATTATCACACTCGAAACCTGATTACTGCAACAAGGCTGTCGCTTCCATACACTTCGTAAAACTTTTGCAACAAATTTAATTTAATATTGATCTAATTTCTAAATATGGCACTAATTTAAAGACTTCTGTGACAAGGGTCTATCTCAACCACTGTGGCCTTTCCGTAAGGGGACATTGCATGTTGGGAAACTTTTATTTGTAAAACTGTCCTGTTCTATAAGGTTGTCTATTGGGTAAGTGTGAGGTTTGGTGCAGTGTAAAACGTTTAAGCCCCAATTGGCATATGTTGCTTTCCGTACCAAGGCGGAAGCTCCCAGTCAACCTTCCTTTATGTATGTATTTTCACTACGTAATAAAAATCCAAAATAACAAAAATATTTGGCAATTGTGCTTTTTGTTGAACTGTGTTCAGTGTGTAAGCCCTTCTGCACTTTCGTTGTCCAACATAAGGCTACTTCGTATCTTCCAAAATAACATGTACACTGTATTTGTTGTGGGTTGCCCTTGTGATGTTCGCCGTCCGTTTGTAATATTCCTGTCACCTGGCTCTTACTCCGGTCTGTTTGACTGACTGAGGCGGCATACTTTCGATGTGGGATGTCGTTTGTAATTGCGTTGGGCATTGTCAGGACCTTTATGTTCTACAGTTGTCTTTCGGTATGGTATGTGATGTGTTTATGTTTTCTGAGCTCGACTGGTTTTAAGTTGTGTGCGATTATCCGATTGTTTGATTATCTATAATCTTCTTGTAGTGGTTGTAAATTCAATGACATAAAATGGGATATCTTTGTTCCATATTAGGAGGTATTTGGGATTAGATGTATAAAACCACACAAATAAACGAAATTTCAAACCCCGTATAAATTAATGAATTAACAGTATTTTGGCTTTCGGTTATCAACTTGTATGACGAACTCGGTGTCTTTAAGGGCACTATATGGAACTTTTGAAATCGTCAACATTATCAATTAGAATTCTTGTGGTTGAAATTTACCAGAAAAACAAGGATAGTTTTATTGTGTTCTATGACTCATAGTATTTTCTTTGTTGATAAAAGTTAATGTTATAAATACAATGCTTAGTTTCCGTCAACATGTACGAATGTTGATGAGTGCGTTCTTGGAATTGTTTAACTACAAACGAAATAATCTCAGGAATTCTTAGAAGTAGTTCTGATATCTATTCGGAGAGCACCAATAGTGTGAATTGTGATACGCCCAACAAC
This sequence comes from Spisula solida, assembly GCA_947247005.1. NCBI lineage: Eukaryota > Metazoa > Mollusca > Bivalvia > Venerida > Mactridae > Spisula > Spisula solida. The sequence continues at coordinate 2,170,138 of OX365962.1, forward strand.
TGCCGAGCATAGCCTTGATTTGCCAGTCAGCTTTCAGCTAAAATATGGCAGGCATATATATGCGTGCCTCAACCCGCGGTTTTGAACCCGGGTCGCCAGATTAAACGGCAAGCGACTAACCTTTGAGCTACGGAGGCCATTACTGCATGTATTTCACATGCAAATAAAAACATGCTCATACATTGCCATACTGACCTGACACCTAAAATGTTTAGTTGCACTTTGTCTGACTGTAAGTGCAAATGTACAAGGAAATTGCAACTCACTTTTCTTTGGGGAATTTCAAGTACATTTTTGTCATTTATTTCGAGTTATTTTATCAAATGTTAGATTATGTACTGACACCAACTACATTGTACACATTGCCAATGTATGTTGTACAAGTACATGGATCATTTTAGATAACTTGGTGATTTCCTCGCTTACAGTTACTACTTGCTATATATAGATCAGGCGTATGGTCTTTCACACGATGTGTATTCACAAGATGGCGTGTTCTCACACGTGACGTCAGACAGTCAGGTGACTTAGTTAAACATCCGGGCAGTAATTGTGTTTTAGTATCTATTTAGGGTTAACGCATGCTTTTTCGGGCTATAACATCTGCAGAGTATAATATGCTATTATAGCATATAAAACATCAATTAATGCGTTTGTATTTTAAAATAATGATATTTTGGCGGGAGATTTTGTGGCGACATTGCGAAAGCATTTACGTAACGTCATACCAGTTATTGTTATGCACGTCGACTTCCGGGATCGGCAAATACCAAGAAAAAAGGGATACTAGGGGTTTGTTTAAATTTATAGTTTAAACTAATTAGTAGTCAGAACGAATTAGTAGTCAGAAATGAAATGGGAATTACTGTACACATGAAGCTGTATAGCGTTTATAGTCGCCGGCGCGGCCCTGAAATGAGCATACGTAAAACTGGACGTTAACAGCGCGTGAATCTTTATGTTTACGCATAGTTTTCGTTCCCGTTAACGTATGGACATAATCACCGTTTTTATGCTATTATCCTTGTTCAACGGCGTCTCTTACCATATTTTCAGTAATAAACGGCGACCAATTCACTTAACCAGTTTTCCCGGACTGTTACCTAACCAGGTATTATTTACCCTTCCTCAAATAACCTGCAACTTCTCCGCATGTGGAAGAATGTCAAATTTTCATGAAAGAGTACGACCCAAAGCAATCCAGAACCGAACCGGCACTCATTCAGCATACTAACCACTAGCCGTTGCGTTTTGTATTTGTAAAGAACCACCGTTATGATTTGCGCTTCGACAAATTGTGTAAATAAGACGTAAAAAGTTCGATTGTAAAAATAAAGGGTATGTTACGGTACCCGGCGCGAAACCCCAGGGAAAAGTCCCGGAAGTTTCCATAATTCTTTTGGAGGTTCGGCAATTTTTTTTACTGAGCTTGTCTGGTGACTTCTGAAAGCGGGGAACCGGCAAATGGAAAACCATTTTCTAAATTGAAATATAAATGACTTTCATCGTAAAACACACATAAGTTTAAGTTATGTTACGTTGTTCTGCACAACATGGTTACACAGGATACTAGACGAATATAGTCCAGAGAATTTGACACGACTCTCGAACTTCTATTTGCATAATTTAACAGTCGATATATTGTCTATATTTATAATCCCGGTAGTATGTTTTCATAAGCGGCGACTATCACGAAGACGCTCGAGGTGTAATACCAACACAAATCTAAAGGACCTATATTGCACGATTTACTCGCGGAAATTCATATATTCAACGCAAGAACCTTGTAATATATTCATGCATAAAGGTCAGGATCATGTCGAATTCTCTGTGCTATACACAGATTGAAACCAATATGATGTTTAGCTGGGTACTCATGTGACTGTCGTGATGTAGGAATTTGGTGGTTTGTTACGTTAATTTGTTGCCATTAATCTTTTCACAAATAATGCAACATCGCAAACCGAACTATCGACATTTCGATATTATCTGCAGTTTGCTTGAGATTTACCAATACAATGCTACTTTTACTATATTCATGAGTCGCGTGTTATTGTAGTAAGGAAATATGGAACAATACACCGGATAATATTAGACATTTAAGAAATATAAATAACTTTGAATGTAGTCTCAAAACATTTCTACTAACTTAAAAAAATGTCGAGCATAGCCTTTATTTGCCAGTCAGCTTTCTGCTGAAATATGGCATATACATTGTATATGTGTGCCTCCACCCGAAGTTGAACCCGGGTCGCCAGTTTAGACGGCAAGCGCACTAACCATTGAGATATGGAGGCCATTCAAACAACAGACTTAATGTAGTATACTTTTAATGTTGTGTATTATGCTCCCGTATGTTGCTGCACTGTGCACTCCCAAATGTTACAGGAATTTACAATAGTAAAACAATCTGCCAATCAGTAAGTACGAGATTGTGGTCATTTCGATGCACTATTATTTCGTTTGACAGACGACAGACGCATGCAACGCGATTTCCCCAAAATGGTGCCCAAAAAGTGTTTGACTATCACAAGGTTGATGTGACCTAGGCTTAACGTTAAATTTTTGTAAATATCTTACTGCAATCATCATATACAAATGCTTACATGGTCTCACTTCTTCATACTTACAAAATATCTTACATTTTGCCAACAACACATTGAGATCCACCACTCATAGAGATATAACACATGCGAAGATACACACTAGATATGGTCAAAATACCTTTTCCTATATATCAATGAAATTATGGAACAGCATACCTCTTTCTGTTAGAAATTTAAATTCTTTATCAGCTTTTAAACATAAATATAAAAAATATCTGATGTCAAAAAATTAGTCAACATGTTCATTTTACTATTATAATCATTCTATTTTAATTACTGTTGAGATGGGTGTGTCTGTCTATTATATAATGTAATAAGTGCTATTGCATGTATGAATGTCTGTTTATATGTATGAATGATTTATTTAAATTTATTTGAATGTATTTCGTTATTTCAGATAGAAGACCACATTGTAAAAAAGATAATCATTTTTGTATAATTTGTATGATCTTAATGTGTCATCTTCTTTAAAATAGATAATAGGCTTAAAAATATTTGCGTAATTTTGGTAAAGTTGCCTGTATATCCCATAAACAACCACACGGACATCTAAAATAATTTAAGAAACTTAGGTATTTTGTAGTTATCTAGTATTTTTACATAAAAATTAATAGTAGAATTAACACTACTATTACTTAAATTGCCTGCAATTTGTTCGCATTTGATGAAAACGAATCGAAAAACGAACCAAATACCTCACTGGTGTTTACGCTGTAGTTTGTTGATGTTACAGTTCGATCACGTGCGAATTACATAATTCACAAAGCATGTTGGAAAGAAACTTAGCGCTTTTTTCAAGACAGAAATACTCAGTGGGCGACATCGAGAGTGGATAAAATTGCTTTTTTGCACCATATCTTTCATAAAGCAACCGTCAGTGGCTTTCTAATACATAAATACTTGGTTAGGTTGGAATATCACGATATACAAAAAGTTTAGCCCAATCTGTGAGGCAGCCCCTTTTACCAAGATCTAGATAATTATGTTTACTGGTTATAACTGAAGAGAGAAAACTCGTTTTAATCGTGTTATAATTCACGAAGATATAATCTGATCTTTGATCGTAAAATACAGAATGATTAATTTATAAAGCTTATTAGCCAAATCCTTCTTTTTACATGGCGTATATCGCCACAATAAAGTTGACTAGATGGCGTATCTTCGTGTTTTCGCATTTTCGTATTGTTCTGACGAAAAAGCAAAAAAAAAACGATAAAAGAAAGGCGACAATACAACATGAACAATGTGTCGTGTTTTCGTATTAAAGATGTTCTTATTAAAGTATATACACTTTAATTAATTAATTGTTTTTCATACATTTAGTGTATTAATACACGCTGATAGTGTACTGTAAGATATGGGTATGCTCCTTTAAAAATCAGTGTTTAATTCACTAGTAAAAAGTAAGTTTGCTGTAGTTTTATGTCTGATAAAATTTCCAAAAAGAATGTGTTCATTCGACGTGCGGCATTTAACGAACACTGTCGAACATACCACGGCACATTTGAAAGAATTCAACATTCCGGAAGTTTTACGGAAACGATCGAACATGCCTGAAATTTTACGGAAACGATCGAACATGCCCGAAGTTTTACGGAAAACAAACGATTGATGCACAACACGCTGCGGTTGTCAAAACGTCAGTAATGTATTGTTTTATTATTAAATTGACCTAAATATATTGCATGCGCTTTGTATTAATGGTATATATTATAAATATAAACATTAATACTGTATACTGGACATCTGGTCATCATTAAACTGTCCGGATTGTAACACTTTCACTGATTATGATGATTTATCCTGTATATTTAACACTGACCAGCTGCAGGCATTTTGTATGATGGCTTATTTATGCCATGTCGTATTTTCGCCACAACCAAGCAAAAATGTGAAAATGTAACAATGCGTAAAAGTCGAATTTATCGTATCTTGGCATTGTTGCATTTTCGCATTGTCGTGGCGAAAAACCGAAAACACGACGGACGAAGTGCGACAGTACGACACCAAACATGTGTTGTGTTTTCGCCTTACAGCTGGCGTATCTTTGATTTTTCGTGGCGAAAATGTAACAATGCGAAAACACGACAAAGTCGACTTTTTCGCAGTTTTACATTTTCGCATTGTCGGAATTTCGCAATGTCGCCACAACAAAGCGTAGTGTAACAATGCAAAGATACAACAATGTCGACTTTTTCTCAATGTTACATTTTCGCATTGTCGGAATTTCGCATTGTCGCCACAACAAAGCGTAGTGTAACAATGCAAAGATACAACAATGTCGACTTTTTCTCAATGTTACATTTTCGCATTGTCGGAATTTCGCAATGTCGCCACAACAAAGCGTAGTGTAACAATGCAAAGATACAACAATGTCGACTTTTTCTCAATGTTACATTTTCGCATTGTCGGAATTTCGCATTGTCGCCACAACAAAGCGTAGTGTAGCAATGCAAAGATACAACAAAGTCGACTTTTTTTGCATTGTTGCATTTTCGCATTTTCGCTTTGTTGTGGCGAAAATACGACATGGCATAAATCAGCCACCATAATTGTGTGATAGTAACGTATCTATAATGTGTGAATTTATATGGTGACTGGTTAATTAATTACAAAGCTGATACATGCTGCAGTTTATACGGCGTTTGTAAGAACAAAAGTTGGTGTAAAAAGCAAACTGACCGCGTTAATGCTAAGGTCACATTTGCCCTACGAGCTCCTTACGAGCTCCGTACGAGTTGATTTTGGCAAACTCGCACGGCGACCGTACGGACATCGAAGACTCGTACGAGCATCGTGTGGATTTTCTGAACTCGCGCGAGCATCGTACGGATATCGTACGAGTGCATCTCTATAGATCGTTCATGCTCCGTACGAGCTGTGACCAGATGCTACGAACATACAAAAACCGTTATGATTTCAAAATTTGTGAATTCGAACGAGCTGATAAATTCGTACGGATATCGTACGAGCTGATAAATTCGTACGGATATCGTACGAGTTATGTGACCGTAGCATAAGCAATGGACTACACCATGGTGTCAATATAGTATGCCTTAGCAAATTTCCTAGAAATGTTTACCTCATATCATACAGACGATAGAGTCAAAATGTGTGTATCATAATACCCTTACACACATAACTACAATGTCAAGGTTGTAACTAAACTTACTGTTGCAGATGTATTTAGATACTGGGGGTCAAACCCGCTACCCTTGATGTCGCGGCCTGGGATCAAACCCTCTACCCTTGGTGTCGCGGCCTGGGATCAAACCCTCTACCCTTGGTGTCGCGGCCTGGGATCAAACCCGCTACCCTTGGTGTCGCGGCCTGGGATCAAACCCTCTACCCTTGGTGTCGCGGCCTGGGATCAACCCGCTACATCCTTCTTCTGTAATTCCTTAATACCAAGAATAGCATTACATGAGCACCATGATAATTAGTAATTCGGGTTTGCTCGTTTACAACGTGTTCTGTTTTCATGAACGTTCAACACCATATTGAGTTTCGATTTACAATCACAGCGTATAAACCTAATCACTCTATGTTTTATTGGGATACTATAAAATTCAACTTGTATGACTTATTGCGATAAACGGAAGTTGAAGTGTACACAGTGGCAATAGTATTTTACTATATGAACCGTCCGAACACTTCCAAATGTGGCTTCCAGCTTCTACCTCGTTCTACCTCTATCGCCAAAGGCTAAGCCTGCCCTGCGTTCAAGGAAAGTTACCTGCAGAATGTTAAAAAATCACGGGTTTTTGTCGCTTTAATCCTTTGTTGTACGCTTCGTTTGCGGCAAACAATTTGAAAGTACAAATCTCCGTTTTTCCGTTGTCAGTTCAAAATATGTACGGATGCACGGGTTTAACTATTCACATTCTTTTGTTTGCCTCTGTCCGCCATTTTGTTTAATTACACCAATACACGCACATCACCTCCGGATATGGTTAGCCAAACTTGGCGCACGTGAAAAACATGTTTTTTTAAACATATCTTTCAACGAATAACAGGTACGTACCAAGTACGAAACGTACGTCACGTAATTTTTCCTTGAACGCAAGTCTGGTTACAGCCAGACTGCGCGGCAATTGGAACTGACAACCCGAATGGTTAATAATAAAAAAGCCAATGAAGACATGCCTTTCAAAAGCACTCAGAATTTCTCACGGGGACAAGGAGGACACAGGGGACACGGGGATTAGTGTTGTACCCGTTCCCAATCTTACATTACATTAGACTGTGGATATTGTAAAGATCGGGAACCAGACATGATACATGGGAGACACCGTTGTTGACGTCTGGTACCCGGTAATAAACTTACATTACATTAGACTGTGCATATTGTAAAGACCGGGAACCAGACATGATACATGGGGCCTCTGTTGTTGACGTCTGGTTTCCGGTCCTAAACTTACATTACATTAGACTGCGAATATTGTAAAGATCGGGAACCAGACATGATACATGGGAGCTTTTGTTGTTGACGTCTGGTTCCCGGTCCTAAACTTACATTACATTAGACTGCGAATATTGTAAAGATCGGGAACCAGACATGATGCATGGGAGCCATCGTTGTTGACGTCAGGTTCCCGGTTCTAAACTTACAGTTAAACTATTATAAGCTTAGTGATAGGAACCAGACATAGATTTTGTTAAATATATGAGCGAGTTCAGCTGACTTACGAGGGTAAACTCGATTAACTAGAGTTGCACCAAAACGAGTCGAGTTTCTACCCACGAGTGTACTCGAGTGTACTAGAGTTCAACCCCGCTGCGAGGCTGGGTTGCTTTAGTTCCAATTGGGACACCTCTGACAATTTCTTAAATCACATGTTTGTTTACTCTGTAGTTTAACCCTTTTCGTTTTGCTGATGAACTCCAAGAGTTGTTTATTTTTAGATTCTTACGTCACTAGAGTTAACTCTAGTAGGACAGCTGAACTCGCTCATATTAAAAACCAAAAAAATCCGCAAAAAGCGCAAATATGTCTTTAAAGCGAATAGAACAAACACATCTGCAGTATGCAAGTGGGTAGTCATGTTGTGTTGCGCTAAAACCAACATATAACATGGCATTTAGACATTTAATCAGTCGGTATAATTCGAAATAAAAAGTTTATTGTAAGCATGTTTGATTACACTTATCCTGATTCTCGTATTTCCGGCAAGCATCAAAACTTCGTTTCTGAGTCATGATTTTGAATCATTTTGATAGTTTTAACAGATATCAGTTGATTTCCACAACAAAATCCATCAGATTTGGGCAAAAAACGAAAATTTTCGAAAAAAATGGCGAACATTTCAAAAAAGGGAAACAACCCATATTATTCTTGCTCAAACTTTTTTTAAGGGGTTTCAACTACAAATGAGAATTTACACGTGTGGTTGAAGGACAATATTACAAATTGGGCCCCATATAAAGTTTGTTAGAGTACCAGTCGAGGCACAATACGAAAATGACGATAATACGAGAAAGTGCTCTTGAACTCAGATTATAGAGGTCACATGATGTGATGCTAAAAATAGACCATACAATTTAATTCTTTCGTGTTTTTGTTGATTGCATGTTTTGCTTAAGTGGTTAAGTCATATTTCCCTCTAATTCAAATAATTCAAAACGTTTTTTAAAATGCTTTTAAAATCATTTTTGTGCTTAGATGCCCGAAAATAGGGAACAACAGGATATGTATTTATTGTGTGAACTCGGGTGTATTTATTATAAAATTCGATGTGATTTACAAAACATGGTTACTTTATACAGGTGGAAGCTAAATGTAGGTGATCATAGAAGAGTGAGGTACGATACGTGCGTCACGTTATTTTCCCCTGAACGCAGGGCAGTACTAGGGATTGTGTTGAGTTGAGTCACAGTGAGCACACAGATCAATGATAGATATACTATGACGGGCATATAGAGGATCTTGCGTGAGTGCTCATTACATACGAGTTTTATTAAACGAGTGGACAAAATGGTATGACACGAGGCTTTGCCGAGTGTCATATTGTTTTTGTCGACGAGTTTAATAAAACTCGTATGTAATGAGCACGAATGTTAGATTCTATTTATCGCATAACCTTAGAACACGCCCATTATTGTTCAAAAGGATGATGTACGCTGCATATGTTTCAGCCACAATTCAGCGGTACAATGAGCGCGACGTCATGGCGACGTTGATATTATCCTGACGTCATTGACGGATCAATGCATGGATTGGCTAACGTCACGTCAAGCTAATTTAAATATTTATTGCACAGCCTGGGAGTGCCGAACGATATTTACAGCACGGCTTTACGGCACTCCTGGACCGCAGGTTATGTGATAAATATTGTTTCAATCACACATACCTCACCAATATAGTCATATAACTCTTAACATATCACTCAGTGTAGCTTATAACGGACGTCAGTCAGTCCATGCTACATTTCTCACACTTCCTATCATAAATCAGCGACAATAGGGTGACCATTTGAAACCACAGTTAGTGTGAAGTCAGTCGTAAAACATAGAAAGCCTTAAATGTCGCAATATTTGGTATTAAAACAGATTAATTATCATAAAGCCGCTAGTACGGTTTATTACCGGACACTGACAGGTTTTATACTCTCCCTTCCACTAATGACGGGTTAAAGTCCGTACTGTACGGTATCAACGGTCATTACGTAGATTTATTTGAACAAAAAACCGAGCGGGACGGTTATAGCGGTTTAATACAGTGCACGATATTGTAATTTATATACTTGGGGCGAATTTATCGGCGACAAACCGGTTTGGTTTATTAAATTAACGTTTGTATAAACCAGACACCTTTTTAATAATAACAACCAATACTTTTATCCGGCACTCAGCACTCAAATATTGAAAATGTAATGTAATGAGCTAATATTTGTCATAGATTGCAAATATTGGTAAGGAAAATTTATACAATTGTTAAATGATTGTTGAAAATAACATGTGATCCATTTTCTTTGACATTGTGTACCACTATTTATGAGGAATAGATGTAATTATTGAATTTGAGTGCCACACTCAGCACTCAGGCTGATAAATTACAATTTTAGCTTACAAATACAGTGAATTACACTAGCAAAACAAATATTGATATTTAGTACCAATTTAACATAATTACAACTTCTTGCTCTAAAAAATACAGCATGAAGTGGTCTTGTGTTTAAGTGACAAAAGCAAGTTTCCGAAGAGAAGCATGGTTTTTGAAAACGATACAGGAATAAGCAAATAGGCCAACGAACGGGTGTTTTCACAACGTCCGTCGAAATGAGCGAGAAGTTTTCGTGTCAACATACAGACATTATTTCTAGCCTAAATCCTCCTTAACGTAGACTATATAAGATACTGTGTTAAATATATTAAATCATATACAATTTGAATGTTTATTTTTACTTCCATATTATAAACATAATTTCATTCCGGGCTTACCGTTTGAGAAACAGCAAAACGTAAATAATGTAGCAGAGGACGTCAGAATATAAATAGCGGTGTGTGGTGGTACAGGTAAGGTGATACTTTTTATTTTAGTAACATTTTCTTGTAAAATACGTTGTTTCACGCAATATTTTCTGCACTTGTGTCCGAAAGGCTGTAGTTAAACGTGATGTAGTTTGTGTTCTCTGTGTCTTCGGATATTAAAATGATTAACACAGGCATGGACCCTCTAATACATATTTGATAGTATATTCTTCGTCCCAGACACAGGCTACGAATTTATTGAACGATTCTCGTATTCCTGTCAATGTGAAGGGCCAAGTTAAATCTAGTCCAATGTTAAGGACCAAGTTAAACGTAGCCCAATGCGAAGGGCCAAATTAAACGTAGCCCAATGTAAAGGGCCAAGTAAAACGTAGGCCAATGTGAAGGGCCAAGTTAAACGTAGACCAATGTGAAGGACCAAGTTAAACGTAGCCCAACGCGAAGGGCCAAATTAAACGTAGCCCAATGTAAAGGGCCAAGTAAAACGTAGGTCAATGTGAAGGGCCAAGTTAAACGTAGTTCAATGTGAAAGGCTAAGTTCAACCTAGTCCAATGTGAAGGACCAAGTAAAACGTAGCCCATTGCGAAGGGCCAAATTAAACGTAGCCCAATGTAAAGGGCCAAGTAAAACGTAGGCCAATGTGAAGGGCCAAGTTAAACGTAGACCAATGTGAAGGGCCAAGTTTAGCGTAGGCCAATGTGAAAGGCCAAGTTAAACGTAGCCAAATGTGAATGGCCAAGTTAAACGTAGCCAAATGTAAAGGGCCAAGTAAAACGTAGGCCAATGTAAAGGGCCAAGATCAACCTAGTCCAACGTGAAGGGCCAAGTTAAACCAAGCCAAATATGAAGGGTCAAATGGAACCTAGCTCAATGTGAAGGGTCAAATTTAAATCTAGCCCAATGTAAAAGGCCAAGTTCAACTTAGTCCAATGTGAAGGGCCAAGTTCAACCTAGTCCAATTTAAAGGTCAAATTTGAACCTAGCCCAATATGAGATTCGAACCCATGGCTTGACTTCTCTAGATTAGGATACCACATCCACACCTCTGTCTCCCTACAGATAATGTATTCAGATAACAACCAACTCCATGTTGCTGTTTGGTGATGATTTTACGTTAACTTTAAACGCGGACGTTGATTGTCTAACGCATTTTATGACGTATTTTATGACGTCATCGTCGTAATGCGCTCGACGATATTTTCAACTTGTAAGACCTGCCGAAACAGAATTTCGGGTTGTCTAAAAAGTCTCCTAGTTCTCCGCTGATTTTCTTTTGTACAATGTAATAAGTTTACCGGGAGCCTTGTTCTTCAATACAATGTTCATTCACAACCGTGTCTGGCACCGTGTCTTGCACCGTGTCTTGCACCGTGTCTTGCTCCGTGTCTGGCACCGTGTCTGGCACCGTATCTGGCACCGTGTCTTGCACCGTATCTGGCACCGTATCTGGCACCGTGTCTTGCACCGTGTCTTGCACCGTGTCTGGCACCGTGTCATACTCTGGCACCGTGAAACAGCATAGTGAATGTCTTAGTTGCACAACTAGTCTACTTATAACATTTGCTCTTTTGATCTATTTTATTGACACAGAGGCTGGGCTGTTCTTAAGGTACCAGTAAACCGACTTAAATTTATGGCAGATTGAAACCAATCACTCTATCGAGTTACCTGGGGGTAAATAGAACATAATGAGGTAGTCAAGAGACATATATGATCCGTCATAAGTTGTCTTTGGAGATCAACATTTCTTAAACGAGTCTAGAAAGCGAGCCTTTGTTTTCGTGACGAGTTTAAGGAAATGTTGATCTCCAAAGATTCTTTTTATCACATTACCATAGTTACGGAGTTAAAACAACGTCAGAAATAACGAAAATAAGCCGAGGACGTTACGTTTTCGCGCAAAACGATGGTGAAGTCACACATTTGTTATCACACGTGTTGGAGAACATAGTTCTGTCGTTTGTTCTAACATGGAAGAACACAGTATTTATGTGACAAATACACATGTTGGTCATTGAAAGTTGAACCCGGCAATGATGTATATATTGATGAGCAGGCCCGAGCTTTATATTGTACAAGATGACTGTATGTTTCACACTACTGACCGGTGTATACATACATACATTGTCTGTTTGATGTCCTACATGTATATATGAACTCATTACATCGTCATAAACCTGTAACGGTGGACATGAGCGAGCGAGACATTTGAGCGAGACACTTATAATGTACTCTGTCAGTATACCGTACATTCAGTATGCCATACACTCGCTATAACTTCACTCCTTATACTCTAACATGTGTACCATGTTCAACTATTTGTGAATTATAATCTACCAAATCGCTGGAACATTTTGTGAGTTGTAAATTATATCTACCAAATCGCTGGAACATTTTGTGAGTTGTAAATTATATCTACCAAATCGCTGGAACTATTTGTGAGTTGTAAATTATATCTACCAAATCGCTGGAACTATTTGTGAGTTGTAAATTATATCTACCAAATCGCTGGAACTATTTGTGAATTGTAAATTATATCTACCAAATCGCTGGAACCTTTTGTGAGTTGTAAATTATATCTACCAAATCGCTGGAACTATTTGTGAGTTGTAAATTATATCTTCCAAATCGCTGGAACTATTTGTGAATTGTAAATTATATCTACCAAATCGCTGGAACTATTTGTGAATTATAAATTATATCTACCAAATCGCTGGAAATATTTGTGAGTTGTAAATTATATCTACCAAATCGCTGGAACTATTTGTGAGTTGTAAATTATATCTACCAAATCGCTAGAACTATTTGTGAGTTGTAAATTATATCTACCAAATCGCTGGAGCTATTTATGAATTATAATCTACCGAATCGCTGGAACTATTTGTGAATTGTAAATTATTATCTACCAAATCGCTGGGACTATTTGTAAATTATAAATTATTATTAACCAAATCGCTGGAACTATTTGTGCATTGTGTTGCTACTAATATCAACTCATGTTCACCCAATTTTTTAAATAATTTTCATCAACTACCAAATTACCGAATTTTAAGTCAGTGTCGGACTATATATATGTGTGTATTATAAGTTGTTTATTGTTATTATAAGAGGTAGACACATTTCTTGGAATATATAAATAAGTGAATTACATGATATGATGAGACATATTTAACATAGGTCAGTTGTTGGGACACTATGTGAATTATTCAGTGTTTACGAGAAGGGTTTAATTGTGAACAATTTAGTGTTCTAAGAAACGCACGACTCACTTGAGTGGTTCACAACGGAAACGTATCAATGGAAATATATCATAGTTGGGTGTTCATATTGAATGAAGACAGGACGTTTTCTGCTGCATACATGGATTTATCTGTGTTCTGTTCGTGATTGTGGGTCCCACACACACACCGTCCGTACACCAGTCTGTCTGTGATATACTATATACTATAACGACACAAATATGTGGACTAAAATACAAATAGGATTTTCCATAACTGTATTCCTACTGATGTCAGGTATGTATGTTACGATATTAGTATGACGTCATTGAGGACGTCATTGATATATAAATACATGTGACATTTGTCCCTTCAGGGACTCCGTAGTTGAGTGACGTAGAGTAAATTACATTGGCCAAAACATTTAATAACGGTGTAGCACGAAATAGTTCAAACTAGCCATTTGTAGCATTCAGGCACTATAGTCCTACTGTTTCCATCACTATTTTAAGCAAAACTGACTATGAACATCATTCTAACGTTACCGATGGCATCTAACCCGTAGAAAATATCAACAAGTAAACATTCTAAACAATATATGTATACACTCCCATAAAACTTACAGGTAGACCTTCTTTGACTCTCCCTATTCATTCAAAATAGCCAATTATTTGTATTAATTTAATTTGGTTTAAAAATCCAAGTTGCTGGGATACAAAAATCAAAAGTTTCACTAAAATAAAACAAGTAGATCTACTGTAGAAGTAACAGCTTTACTATATTATAATTATATAAGTTAGACATTTACATTAACAATAAAGGGTCATTAGGGTTCATTAGAGGTCAATGAATTGATAATGACATAGCAATATCAGGATGAATGTTAGGCTGGTATGTTATCGTATAAAACAATGTTACAAGGCGAACAGGAATGTCGTGTACTCAACAATTACACGTTCTATATCGTATTTTGCAAAGTAATGCAACAACAGTTACAGCCCAGTTAGGATATTGTGACAGTGACGTTGCAATTTATGTGTACGCAAAAAGATTAAATCCATTGTCTGAACAGGTAGAGCAAATATAGTATGTTAGTTTAGCATTGAAATTGTAGTTGTTTGTACAGTATAAGCCTTTGTAATTTGTAATTTAATTTAGATTCAATGTTATGTAATACTATTTCTAAAACATTGAAATGACTACCCGTGTGTGCCCAAGTCCTGTTAATTTTTGAACGCCCCTCGTGTACCTAACGAGTTAAGTTCCTGACGCATATGATTTACAAAACTAACATATCGTGATCTTACCTACTCCAATTCCAACGTTCTGTTTTTTCATTAATTATTAAGGTATCTACTGTACACTATATGTCCAAAAAGGCAACGTTCTGACTGCTTATGTTTTAAGCCATACTGCAGTACAAGATTACTACATGTATATCTTTTGCAGACGACAATACATAAGTTCATATTTGACTTCAAGGGCGAGATTTGTGTGTGCAATATGTGAAGGGGGTTTTCTGTGAGTTTCTTGGTAAATAATTTAGTTTGATAGTCGCGTCAAAATGTCGCATCTCGTGGTAAATGAACATACGTTCATGTATAATTAATCAAATTGATAGGTGTAGAGCTATGGTAGAAGTTGCAAAAGGTCTGGGGCCGTTTTATCAAGATGTCGTACCTTCAAGTTTTGGCTAAATGTTTTGTCTTCGCAACACCGATATAATAATGTATGTCTTCCTGTGTAATATTTTGATAAGATATTTAACTATTTTTTTTAATCTAGTATTGCTTTCGATTGAGACTGTCGTAAGTATACGCGGCCATCCAGGTTATCACTGTCAGATCTGCCAATATGTATTATAATGCCCCTGGCTTATGCTACGGTCACGAAGCTCGTACGATATCCGTACGAATTTATCAACTCGTACGAGTTCACAAATTTTGAAATCCTGACGGTTTTTGTATGTTTGTTGCGTCAGGTCACAGCTCAGCTCGTGAGGACCACGAACGATCTATCCGTACGATGCTTGTACGAGTTAAGAGAATCCGAACGATGCTCGTACGAGTCGTCGGTGACCGACAGGCTCCATACGGACGCCGTGCGAGTTTGCCAAAATTAAATCGTACGGAGCGCGTAAGGAGCTCGTAGGGCAAATGTGACCTTAGCATTAGTTGCAAGTTCTTGTATAGTGGCCAAGTTGACCGTGTAGGTGAAAAGTTGTACAAAGTATGCTTGTCTGATTACTCATCTTGTATAATTGATATCATGTTTTTAGCCATGTGATATTTCTCGTTATAACATAGATAGTATTTGTGATCTACAATCTACATGACTAATATATACCTATACGTATTTACATATTATACTTACGAGTATAAATATAGTATACGGTGACAATACATGACGTAATACACGTATGATTATGTATAATAGTATACGGTGACTGATGACGTAATACACGTGTAATTCTATATATAGTATACGGTGAATATTAATGACGTAATACACGCGATGTTTTATACGTGATCCTTACTGATCAGTTTATTGTATATTAATGAGTATACTATAACTATGTATGAACTAAGTTTGCTGACTCAAACTGTGAGTCATCGCTCTTTGTGCAATTTATCATCCTTTTTGTACCCTAATTGTAAGCCAAATTGTTGACAGACTATTATCGAATTGTTTTTTTTTGTCAATATTTGAAGTCGCACGCAATACCTGCTTCCTGGCTTTGGTTGCGAAATTAACCTTAATAAAAGCTGGTTACTAACCCGGAACTGAACGGAACAAAAAAGATAAATTTATTAAAACCGGAACGGAACAAAGATTGAAAACTTGCTAAAACCCGGAACGGAACAGTAAAAAATCTAAAAATTGAACAAAACTTGCTAAAACCCGGAACGGAACAGGCACAATTATTCTAAAAATAGAACAAAATTTACTAAAACCCGGAACGGAACAGGCACAATTATTCTTAAAATAGAACCAACATTTACTAAGTCCCGGAACGGAACTGGCACAACTATTCTAAAATAATTCGTATGCAATCACATTCCGGACGACCAAAATAGTTTCATTTTTGCTGAAATCAGCATATTATTACAAACATGCTAACCTTTATTTTTTATTTATCAGTATATTTTCCGATCAGCTATTTTTCTCAAGGGTGTGGGGTGACCTGACCAGATTCATAGCTCTGTTATAACCTGAAAATTGCCAGCATTTGTTTTATAAAACGTTTTTATGCCAAAATGCCCCTTATTTTAGTATTACACATGGGTTTTTGTGACAGTGCAAAATAATTTATATAATATTATAATATGACCATATTTTTTCGAAGATTTTAGAGCGGGGCGGACTCATGGGCTGATGTTCAGATAGCATCGTAAAGAAAAAATTAAATATTTTGACTTAATATACACAATTAGTTACACATATTTCCAAAGAAGCGAATAATGATAACCCCTTGTTTTCTTTGTGGTTTTTGTAGCTTTTAACGTACATGATGCTTCTAAACTACCATGTATGCAAAAATTTGATAATAATAATAATAATAGCTGAATTTAAAGAAGATGACACATTAAGATCATACAAATTATACAAAATGATTATCTTTTTTACAATGTGGTCTTCTATCTGAAATAACGAAATACATTCAAATACATTCAAATAAATCATTCATACATATGAACAGACATTCATACATGCAATAGCACTTATTACATTATATAATAGACAGACACACCCATCTCAACAGTAATTAAAATAGAATGATTATAATAGTAATATGAACATGTTGACTAATGTTTTGACATCAGATATTTCTTATATTTATGTTTAAAAGCTGATAAAGAATTTAAATTTCTAACAGAAAGAGGTATGCTGTTCCATAATTTCATTGATATGTAGGAAAAGGTATTTTGACCATAACTAGTGTGTATCTTCGCATGTGTCTTTACTGTATCTTGACTTTACTGTCTAGCTGATACACTTAAGGACATGTTCAGAATTGGTAGAACATTTTAAGTTTTCCCTTAAGATGCTTTGTGAATAGCCCCGCCACCTCTAGAGCATTGCATGGGTTAAACGTCGTTTTAGAAAAACCGTGTTGTATGGTAATAGTTTAAGTGACGTCACAGAACCAAACTTTCAGTTCACAGTCTAAATCTATACACTGATATAGTTCATAGGCACATGGTTTCAAATTATCTGAGTTTCAAATTATCTGTGAGTGTACGGCCTATATAGAGAGAAGGTAGTGCAGCGACCATGTTTAGCCGCAACGGATATGACATGACGAAAGCTGGTATCCAGTTCTTCTACAGTTGCCACAACAAACACGGATACCAGTTCCTGTGACGTCATATCCGTTGCAGCTAAACATGGCCGCTGCATAACCTTCTTTTTATATATAGGGTATATACACTTAGATCATTTAAAACCATAATTTGAAACCATGTGCCTATGATATAGCTCAACTAACTACCATAAAACACGGACATCCAATTCACAAATGCGACCCAGGTGGTGCTAAATCAGGCTCCAATCTCCCGAAGCATCTCAAGTAGAAAACTCAGAAGTTGAGATTTTGCTCATGTCAAGAGTATAAATATGAGATCATTCTTAAGTTTATGCTCAAAATATTTACTGAAATAAACTCAGAACAATGTATCTGTTTTGTGGTGTCAACTTTCAATGTTTTGTATCCCATGGAAATTATCTCAAAGACATATGAAAGTATTTGAGATTTATCTCAGCTCAGATTGAGATGCTTCGGGAGATCGGGGTCTGGTGTCGTTATCGAAGTATTATGTTATTTAACTGACGATACTATACATCTTTCTATAACTTGTCGTTCTTAAAATAAAAATAACATAAACTTAGATTTATCTATGAGATATGTCACATCATGTAACATTGTATTTTATATGATGGTCATTCAAAATATTTTTGATGGTAAATTAACAAGTTCTTTATTCTCTATTTACAGTGGTGAATTGTACCTTTGGACCCTATATTCCATACGGGGCTCGTCCAAGAATATTGTTGCACAAATGCCCGGCAGGAGGATACTCTAAAATCCGGTGTAGACCGGACTTAAAATCCCGGGATTGCGGTCCAGGATTCGCGTGTGTTAAACAAGCACACTTATATAAAATAGATCCAACATTCTGTGGTGTATGTTGTCCACAAAGTAAACAATGTCCGACAGGATGGTCACGTGGTGCTTACTGTAACTATAAACAACCATGTGCACGTGGATATATGTGCCTTCATGGAGTGTGCTGTAAACAGAGAAAGTATAAGACTTTCAAGAAGGTGTGTCCACCCGGAAGTAAGGGAGGAAAACTATGTAGTTTAAAGTTGCCATGTATTCCGGGTAAAACGTGTTTAAAGAATGTGTGTCCACCCGGAAGTAAGTGTGGTTTAAAGTTGCTATGTATTCCGGGTAAAACGTGTTTAAAGAATGTGTGTCCACCCGGAAGTAAGTGTGGTTTAAAGTTGCCATGTATTCCGGGTAAAACGTGTATAAAGAAGATGTGTCCACCCGGAAGTAAGGGAGGACAACTATGTAGTTTAAAGCTGCCTTGTTCTCCTGGCAATATCTGCATCAAGGGAACGTGTTGCTCAATACCAAGTATGTATAACTCACACTGATTCTATTTCATTAATACTATATTTTGATGTTCGATTTGATTAAACATACAGTCAGTGACATATGTGTGATTGTGAGGTCATTCAAAATTTTGATTCGTGAACAAGTCTTACATGTAACTGTAATTCCATAACTGTAATGTCAAGAATAATGTACATGCCTTCCGTAAAACATGATTTCCTTCAACTGTTTAGCGTATTTATAATTATAAGATAACTGTTTTAAACATCATTAAAATACATAATCGTCATGTAGGTATCGCAGCAAGCAATCGTCATGTAGGTATCGCAGCAAGCACACACTATGCATACCAGTGACACCGTCACTGTTTTCTATGTTATGGTTAGAACATATTAAGTAAATTTTAATGATTAAAAAGGGCGGAGCGAGCGAAGCTAAGCGAGTCCTTTTTAGTCATTAAAATTTACTTAATATGTTCTAACTAACTTAGAATATAACATTCTGCATTCTGATTGGCCGATAGAAAGTAGCGCCAACGCATGACGTAAAGTCTGTGAAGAGAACATTTTAATGATTAAATTTTCAGTTAACCGCCAAAATGCGGCGTTTTCATTGGCTCATAATGTAGTTCATATTCTAAAGTGATTTTCAATTTGTTTTATTAGTTATTATTTGACAACATGGTTATATTCTGTGGAATATTAACATTCTAAAGAAATGCTCACGATCATGATTGATATAGTGTATGTAGTTATTGGTACGGGAACCAACAAGTGTAAATAGGCATGCAGAATGATGGTGTCGTGGTGTCGTGTTTTTCCGTCACATTTAAAACTAAAAGTGGTGCCGTGAAAGTTTCTCAGCTCAGTGTTATTTTATTAATGGTGGAAATAATTTTAATATTGTACTAAAGCGCTTTATATCGTATTAACATAACAGAACAGAACAGAACATATGTTTTATTTACACACAGGTAAAACAACATACAGAATATATGTTAAGAAACTAGAGAGCTTCATCTTTAAATAGATACCAAGATTTTATAAATACGTTCATTAATGTTTTCGCTATGCCTTCTATGTGGTTCTGACTATATAGTCTCAATGGGAGCAAACAAATTCCTTGGTCATTTTTTCCTCAGCAAGATTATCCAAACATCTGATGGGTAATGAGTCGCGTAAGGCCCAGTCTCTAACGAGAGTGCTAGTGGTACGCATGTTTACAGAGAGCAACGTACGAAAGACAACTCTGCTATGAGCGAGACCGTGCAATAAACACACCCTCGCTTGGTTAAGGCGCGGACCAATCATATCCTATCTGCGGTCAAATCCGGTTATTCTTCACCTCGCCATCAGTAAATTCAGTCAATAAATAGCTTTGCAATAAATTCAAGTCAAGTTACGTTCAATTATCGGACTAATAGCCTCATGATAAATGTCATAATAAAATAAGATTATAGCCGTGTGTTGATAAAGCAATCGAAAAATGCATGGACACCGCCATCTTGGATAAATTATTTCAACAGAATCGCTAAAATGATGAAGTTATCAGCAATTTGTCACGTAACACGCTATATAATCACACCGCGGGTAAAATAACACGGACCCAACAGACTATATTTCTATTATTGACCTCTGAACCTGGGTCACGCTCACTCAACTTTATCCCAGGGTCACGCTCACAGACCGCTAACACACAGGGGTCACGCTTACAGACCTCTGACCACCTCAGGTCACACTCACTGACCTCTGACCTCAGGTCAGGTCACGCTCACTGACCTCTTACCTCAGGTCACACTCACTGACCTCTGACCTCCGGTCACGCTCACTGACCTCTGACCTCAGGTCACGCCCGGTACATGTGACAGAAAGGCAGTGACAGGAATAATCCATGCACTACTTTATCATAGACCCTTATATAAACATGTCAACGTTGATATATAAAATATAAGTTTATTACCGGTTTACTACACATGTGTAACATAGTACGGTACATTTAACCTTTATACGTTCCAGTCATGTTCGGAATGCCTTTGATTGTCATTGACCGCTAACTCATGATGGCTATTCACCCCGATTTTAATAAAACATCAGTTCCAGTTCAGTGTTTTAATATACACATGTATTTAAATATAACCCTTTGTTACTTGAGCTTTGAAAAATTCGATATGTAGCATATTGCTGAAACTTCTACATTGATTCAATTTTATATATGGCAGTCCCAAACACTCAAATGTTCGCAAGAATTCGACGAAAGCCATTTGGAAAGAAATCGTCCAATATGAAATGCGTAATTATGCATTTAGCAACGGTTAAATTAGCGTATTCATATCGACCCAAATTCGGTCAATATGTACATGTACAGATTAACAAATTATACCAACATAAACTACATTTCGCACCTTTTTTGTTTCAACGTTCAATCACAGGTAACTGTGTCAATAATAAAGAGTAAACAAACATACTCTTTTTTTATAAAAATTATAATATCTTAGAAAGGTTGGTAACACGGTAAATTGACCACACTGTCACTGAGGTGCAGTTTGTTTTTAATAAATAGTTCATTAATACGGGTGTAATTTTCAATACTATAACATAATCAGAAACTAGAGAGCTTCGTCTTTAACCTGATATCATTTTTTTTAAAAATCCGTCCATAAATAAGAAAATAATTCCAAAGGGCGTGATATCACTTTCTTTTTTAACCTGCGGCCTTGAGCCGCAGGTTATATTGGATTACCAAAAGTAAAATGACCATGGAGGGACACGTGACATGTTCTCGATGGTTTACGATTTCAAAAAAAATGAACCAGACTAATTCCATTATCCATGCGGATAACATCGGTCTTTATAGCCTTACAATAGTTTATTTACCAAAGAAAGCAGAACTATTCCGAAAGTTCACTTTGAACGCGAGACCACGAATCTAAACAGCAGGTGTCTGCAGCTGCACAAGATTCCCAGAATATAGTGGGCAATGGACTACATCCCGTAGAGAACACATCGCTAGATTAACAGAAGCATGGTTTTGATACATGATAAAATTTTTTCTAATTATTTTGAATTTGTTCATTCGTTCGGCACATACATTTAACACAACGAAATAGGATAATCGGTATTGTCCGATTTTACATGTATTGGAATTATTTTGACAGACACATTGATTTAAACTTACACCGGAATAAATTCGAATTGCATCCAAACTGCGAGCACAACATCCTAAACAATACAACTAAATTACAAGACCGCAGGTAATCACCCGCAGGAAACTATTTACTTGTTCTTGTTTGGAATAGCATTGACGTTTCTACTGAATGCACCTCAGTGATTTACTGTACACCGTATAGTATACATTTCATGGTATAACTTTTTAATAAGTTAATCAATCGTAATGGGATTTTGCATGGAGGTAGTTCTAACGATGTTGTCTATGTAGTATGAATGTAATTACTTCATGAAGATATAGATAACCATTTCTTGTTTTTAATTCCATGAAAATCTGACCACTTTAGTACAAATCACGAAGTTTTATCTAACGTGCGTGGTACAAATGCACCTTTCTGAGATAACATAAATTTACAAAAGATTTATTTTACTCTTATCAATGATACAGTTACCTGTGCTTTCAATCATGATGATTGAAAGTTGAAACAAAAAATAGACATATAATCCATCGATGATTCGATGACTTTAAGCATCACTAGCAAGTGAGATAGTTTTTAACAAGTCTATTTATAGTACAGAATTTATAAATAGACTTAAATTAAAGTATAAATTTCAGCAATTTATTTTCTTTTCATTTTCTTTAATTGATAAATAATAAAATTCATATGAAACTCTATATTACTGTTTTCACGCGAAAACATCAGCATCATTGGTAAACGAATAAAACTAGCGATAAAACTAGCGATCAGTTCAGTAGTAAAAAAAAAGACACCTCAGCTAGTCTACGCTAAAAGGGATCAGCAATTAAATTATTAAAACGCAAACATTTTTTTATTTTTATTTTAATTACGAACATTATCCATCCAAATTGCAACGTGTACGTTTACATGTACGGGTAGCTACACGTAAACGTAGTCGTACGCGTTAACATCACAACATCTCTATTCAGATGTTTTATGAATACCTGTCCCGGTGTAAAGAGCCACGTGGTTTGTAGCATGAAGTCATTAAACGCGACTTTCTCGGAAAGGTTGGCTTCTACAACCTCGATCCTTATTCGTTGCATTTTATATCAGTTTCCAAGCCTTTGAAAATGAAAATAATATATCAAACACGTGGCGTTTGCAGGCATGTTTTGTATGACGTAGTGGTGTTTGTTTGCAGTTGGTTTTTATGAGCACATGTACGATTATATGTTAACTTGATATATTACATAGTTATCGTGGTATTTACAAGCACATGTTTGATTATATGTTAACTTGAAATATTTCAGAGTTAAAGTTATCGTGGTATTAACAAGCACTTGTTTGATTATATGTTAACTTGATATATTTCAGAGCTAAAGTTATCGTGTCCATTAAGTTATTATCCACTGCCAGGTGAAGCCTGTTCTCTCCATTCACACTGTCCTGGTATGTCTGTCTGTTACAACAATATCTGCTGTCAACCAGAGAAAACACCACCGTCACGTGATCAACCTAAACTTCCGGTCAAGTTACCACCTAAACCATCTCCACCAAATAAACTCATTCCAACTTCCGGTGATGTTCCATTACAACCATTACCAACTTCCGGTTTTGTGCCACTAGAACCACTTCCAACTTCCGGTGCTCCAGTAGAACCTGTTCCTACTTCCGGTGGACTGGTAATATTCCCACCGCACACCACAAGTCGGGTACCAGAACATACGGACCCGCCTACAGGAACCAGGCCGCCGCCTAGAAATCTGAATCGAAATAAAGGTAAGAATAGACATATGTATAACACTGAACTATGGTGGCTGATTTGTGCCATGTCGTATTTTCGCTTTTTGGCTACAAAAAAGCGAAAATGCGAAAATGTAACAATGCGAAAATATCGACTTTGTCGTATCTTCGCATTGTTACATTTCCGTTTTCGCATCAAAACAGCCACAATGGACTAATATCGCCTTAATTTGATTAATATATTTCTGTCAAATTCATTTTAAATCATTTCCACAAATAGTAGATTAGTATGTTGTACAACAAATGATTTCTTACACAGTGCAAACTTGCATTTACAAGTTAATCTCTGGTTTTCAAATCTTGGCAATAACTATTGCAATAGTATCGCAATAGTTTCAAGCAATACAATAATATCGCAATAGTACTTTCAGCAATAGCAATAGTATTGCGATAGTCAAAATTGGACACAATAGTCACCCCTAGCCACACATATCTCGATCGTCTTTGAATTGCAAATTATATTATTATCTCGTCATTAAATAACAAAATATAGGAGCAACAAACATGTTTGTATTGAAACATATGTTTGTTTCCTTTAATAGGATAGTTTGGTCGAATAGTGATTTTAGATTTTTATTTGACACCATGACTTAAAAAGAGCCCTTCCCATTAAAATAAAAAATAACATTTTCTGAAACGAACAGTATACTAACTAAATGATCCTGTTCTATTCGCTGTTGTTGTATGTCCATTGTACGCGTGATCATGTTTGAAAATAAGATACATGTTGTAAATGAACTCTGTATATGATAAGACCTTCGTAAAATAGAAATGTTATTTGAATTTAAGCGCTTACACCGACGTCATGTCCTGGCAGATTACATCGAGTACCGGATGTGACGTGTGATCATCTACTCGGTTGTCCTGGTAACAGTCAGTGTATATCCGGTATATGCTGCATGAAAACAGGTTAGAATTAGTTTGGTTTATTTGCTTTTATTTATCCTCGCCACCGGAAATCCATATGGGCGAGGCCCCCAGAAGAGGTTAGTCACTTTATTTCTTGGGGGATAGGACATGATAAAGAAGATGCCCCAGTTCCCGAAGCATCCCTGGTTCTTTTACGTGCCGATGTAAAGCATCATACACGGGACCTTGCTTAACGTCTCGTACGAAAGACTGTTAGTGATTTTAGTTATGTTGGGTGGGAAACACTGAAAAGCATTTCTATGTTTGACCGTCTGGAGGAGGGATAGAACCCACAACATTCGGATCAGTGGTCAGTAGCTCTTACCACTGGATCACTTGTTAGAATTATATATTGGTTTATTGTTTTATACGGTGTGAACATACCACGTGGTATGTGACGTAATGTTTGGCAAAGAACACAATTAATGCCCTGAACCGAATCAAGTGCATGCTATCGAGGATATTCAGTCGGTTTCGGGCAGAAACTGTAACATTTCGTTAAAAAAAAGTATTAATTCTTTATCGCTAATATACCTGTATATCTATCATACTGTTTGCGGAGCATTCAGTTGGCGGGTAATATTAAGTAAAGTCATGCCAAGGTAAGAATAGAGTGCCGCGGCTATCGAGTCCACTATTACGATGTAGAACCAATTACCGTTTTTCCCCGATCCCGAGGGTGATCTCTTAATACAGGTTCTATCGTATAAAGGTTTATACAGACGATTATATAAGCTAAACTAACATAGTTACTATATTTGCTCCACCTGTTAAGACAATGGTTGTAATATTTTGTGTACACATAAACGACAACGTCACTCTCACAATATCCTAACTGGTCTGTTCATTGTAGTTGCTTTACATGTATATTTACACACAGGTAACTGTATCATTGATAAAGAGAAAAAACTATTTTATAAAATTTATGTTATCTTAGATATTATAAATTTTATAAAAAAATGTTTTGTTTTGTTTACTCTTCATTAATGATACAGTTACATGCATATTTACAGTAGTCTTTATTCTATGTATGTATGTTTTATGTTTTACTGTAGACGTGACGTCAATAAAGCCACAATGTCCAGCTACATACGTTCATGTACCCAACATAAACTGTGGATTCAGACAGCGTTGTCCTGGAGATGGAATGTGTGTTTCCGGTACATGTTGTATTAAACCAGTCGTTAGAGCACCAACATGTCCCTATAATCAGACGCACGTGACACATCAATCATGTGACCTGGGAACATGTACCCGAAGTAATGTTTGTATTTCCGGTATATGTTGTACAAGTATCGTCAAACAACCACAAGGTAAGTGTAGTAATCTCTCTACGATTCAATACAATTCAATACAAAACGATACAATACAATACAATACGATACGAAACGATATGATACATTACAATACAATACAATACAATATGATACGATACGATACGATACGATACGATACGATACATTACAATACAATACGATTCAATACAAAACAATACAATAATACGATACGACACGAGTCAATACGAATTCAATACAAAACGATACAATAGATGCGATACGATACGAGTCAATACAAATTCAATACAATACGATACGATATGATACGATAGATAATATCATGCCATAACATGCAGTACCATGCGACAAAGGTGTTTTTGTCTTAGCATGTTAGCTTTAAAATGACATATCATAATTATGTCCGATCAGTCTAGCTTTAACAATAAGTCCACTAACACTGTCTACTCGTGTACACTAACGCTTAAATGGTTGGTAAAATGTCTCTTTTCTCTGAAATAAATCATTTTTAATTAAACAGGTACTGCAGAAAATGGATAATACAATGTCTAATTAATTTACTAATTAATAATTTATAAAGTTTACCCGTGGTGTATCATTTCATTGAGAAATGTGTCTCGTGCCATCGAAATACCAAAACATCCTCTAAAAGATAAATGTAGTCTGTATACCCATGTCTGCTTTGATACGCCAGTACGCATGCCCTTGTAAACAGTCCAAACAGAATTGGAACTCTTTTCTAAATGCATCGCTTGTTTGCAAATGTAAAGGTCACCAACGAATCGTGGGTTAATTTTGTGACACACGCGGCAGATCCAAAACCAAATATCAGCATAACAAGGCATAACAAGGCATAACAAGGCATTTGCAAAATTGCAAAATCGTACCACGTGTACCAATAGGAATGTAGGTCAAGTTCTTTATAAATCAAGTTCCTACCACTATAACTGCATGATGTATAAAATGAACAATATGTAATAGTCATGCTTTATCAAGATAAATTCCTTCCAACGTTGAAGAACTACCTCGCCGACCAACCATGGATCGCATGTATTTATGTCTTGTTTCCCCTAGTTTCAGTACCATCTCATCAAACAAGGGTCTCATGTACTCATGTGTTGTTATCCTCTATTTTCAGTACTATCTGATCAAACAAGGGTCTCATGTATTCATGTGTTGTTATCCTCTATTTTCAGTACTATCTGATCAAACAAGGGTCTCATGTATTCATGTGTTGTCACAAGTATCCCTATTTTTAATACCATCACATCAAACAAGGGTCTCATGTACTCATGTGTTGTTATCCCTATTTTCAGTACCATCTCATCAAACAAGGGTCTCATGTACTCATGTGTTGTTATCCTCTATTTACAGTACTATCACATCAAACAAGGGTCTCATGTACTCATGTGTTGTTATCCCTATTTTCAGTACAATCTCATCAAACAAGGGTCTCATGTACTCATGTGTTGTTATCCCTATTTTCAGTACCATCTCATCAAACAAGGGTCTCATGTACTCATGTGTTGTTATCCTCTATTTACAGTACTATCACATCAAACAAGGGTCTCATGTACTCATGTGTTGTTATCCCTATTTTCAGTACAATCGCATCATACAAGGGTCTCATGTATTCATGTGGTGATATCCCTATTATAATAACTATCTGATCAAACAAGGGTCTCATGTATTCATGTCTTGTTATCCCCTATTTTCAGTACCATCGCATCATACAAGGGTCTCATGTATTCATGTGGTGATATCCCCATATTCAGTACTTACGCATCAAACAAGGGCCTCATGTTTTCATGTGGTGTTATCCCCTATTTCCAATACCATCGCATCAAACAAGGATCTATATTCTTGCATTATATAACAACATGTTTTGAAATTTTCAATGTATGAAAATGTTAATATTTTGGAGATTGTGTATACTGAATATTATAACTACGTGATTATCATTTCAAGCTCTGCTATATATTTTTTCTACCTTTTTTACTAATACACATTTATATGTATATACTTATTCAGAATTTGTAAGGTGTGTACTGGGATGCCCTCGACCCAGGCACGCCTATTGACGAGGATAATAAACAATCACTCCACCTAAAAAAAAAAGCGTCTCGTGTATTGATGTGTTGTTGCCTCTATTATCAATATCATATGACCAAACAAGGGTCCCATGTATTCATGCCTTGTTATCCTCTATTTTCAGTACCTCCTATAGACGTATGTCCTGTTGGATATAAACTGTTAGACACCATACTGTGTGACGTATCACTGACCTGTCCTATAGACAGTTTGTGTATCCGCGGACATTGTTGCCAATTTCTGCTTCCTCCAACAAATGGTAAGTTATGTAGATTCTTACCTATATTAATCACTGTCGACACCTCATTCCTGATGTTATCCAACGCCACGAGGGTATGAGAGAAGACAAGCCAGTTTCCCTTTTATGCTGCGCGTCTAGCAAGGGGATTTCTGGGACCATTTTCATTTCGTCTTTGGTATGACGCGGCCAGGGATCGAACCCGTTACCTCCCGCACTCGAAGCGAACGCTCAACCACTAGGCTCTCGAGAAGGCGGTAAGGCGGTCTTACCTTTCTATCAGTCATTCTGTAATGATGGGTCCGA
The DNA here is from genome assembly GCA_947247005.1 of Spisula solida. NCBI lineage: Eukaryota > Metazoa > Mollusca > Bivalvia > Venerida > Mactridae > Spisula > Spisula solida. Next base: position 2,198,846 of record OX365962.1, read on the forward strand.
CTATGTTATATCATAATCATACAATCATAGCCTAGTGTATGCATATTTATAATATTGTATGATATATCGTTTATTAAATATAGACATGATCAACACAAAATTATTCCAAAATGCCTTCACGTCTAAAGATTTGTTTATAGTTTCCGTAACAAAACTTACAAAATCGTAGCCATACTTATTATAGAGAACGATTCATTAGGCCTATGTACCAGTCAATAGTATGCCCGCCCGGGGGGGATTAGACGACCTTATTGACTCCGAGTCCCGGGGAATAGACTTTCGTCCGGGAATTTCGACACTGCGAAAGACAACAGTGATATTTTATTCGTGTTTTTATTAAATTCCCCGGATGAAAAACTATGCACCACGGTGGGGATTTAGACAGTTAGCATTGTCTCCTGGGTGGGGATTAAGACATAAAAAAAAATGAAAATGTCTAATTCCCCCAGGGTCGCCTGCCGCCCCCACCCGGGCGGGCAAAATATTGACTGGTGCATTAGTTAGAGACCTGAGGATAAAGCTATTGTTGGGTGCTAACAAACAATGCTGATGCGCAGTTTTTAGAACTAGCTATCATAGATAACATAAATTTTACAAAAATATTGTTTTTACTCTTTACCGATGATACAGTTAACTTTGCATACATACACAATTATATCGACTATTTTCCAGGCGTAATGTGCAAACATCTACTTGTATTTCAGCTCCATCTCCTAGAGAGTTTTTCATCATACCAACCGAGAAGCCTACCCATGCAGCTATCCGTGTGACAACTGTACGACCACAGACATCAGCTCCCCCTACCGTGCCTAATATCATACCCCCAACACGTAGTCCTGTACCAACTCTGCGAGTCACATACCCTCCAGTCGGTATTGTTACACGATCATCCATTCCACGGGTACCTACGCCTGTGACGTCATATCCTCTGGTTCCTAACATACCTTCACTTCCACCGCAATTGGTACCGAAATCAACAAATCCCCCACAACCGCTACCACCCACTGTCCCAATTCAAACACCAATACTATGGCCGACATTTAACTCTAAACCTAAACCCACACCATCCGTAACGTTCCAGCCAGCCCCTACAATTACACATCAACCAAACATATTCAACCCCTTTCAACAACCTACACCACAGGTAGCAATAAATCAAACCCCTAAACACACACCTCCACCCCCAGTAACATCGAAACATCGTACTCAATGGAATCCATTACAGACAACTTTTAATCCACCATTTCAACCAACCCCACCTCCCGTTACATATAAACCTCTTCCTCAAGCCTGGCCTCCACTGCTACCCACACATCCACCACTAGCCACGCCTCCACCGTTAGTCACACCTCAACCGTTAGCCACACCTCCACCGTTAGTCACACCTCCACCGTTAGCCGAATTTCCACCACAAGCCACGCCCCCGCTATTTCCACCGATCATAATCCCTACACAACCAGAGTTCAACCTGCCACCTTATGAAGTATTAGGAACACCTCCACCTATCATTGTTCCCCACCTTCCGACAAACATTCCACCTACTGTCCCTAATACAATGCCGCCCATTATAACCAACATTTCACCAGTTATGCCCACTATAACACCATTTTTCCCAACTAACCCTGTCCCCTTACCGACAAACCCTGTCCCCGTACCGACAAACCCTGTCCCCTTACCGACAAACCCTGTCCCCTTACCGACAAACCCTGCCCCCTTACCGACAAATCCTGCCCCCGTACCGACAAATCCTGCCCCCGTACCGACAAATCCTCGACTGCTTCCGACAAACCCTGTCCCCGTACCGACAAACCCTGTCCCCGTACCGACAACCCCTTGGCCCGTACTCACTACCCCTGTTACCGTACCAACGATTCCTGCCATCGTCCCCACAATTCCTTGGCCCTTACCAACAACCACAGGTCCTGGGCTCACACCTGGACCAATAATTCCCGACATACCTCCTGTCCCTGCTAGCCTACCCCCTGCGTTTACACTGCCTCCCTTTATTGTTGAGCCATCGATCACCTCGTCATCACCGGTCATATCCACCATTCCCCAAACCTTACCACCTGTCCACCAACCATCTACAGCCCCGCCCACTGTCCCGCCTATCCAGACGTTACCGCCTTTACTGACTAAACCCGCCCATACCACAGTGAATTACAGTAAAACTCCGCCCCCTATACTACCTCCGAGTACACTAAGACCATACCCTGGAACATTCCGTCCTGTTAACATAACAATACCACCCTACCCATTCCCTCCAGGTGTCATGTCCACTAGTTATACATGGTGGGATATGTCATCAAGTCTACCACCGACAGTGACCACCACAGCTAGGGTACCAACAAATACAGTGTCACGTGTTAAACCAACAGTACCGGTTAGAATAACTGATCCCTTGCCACCTAGCATCCGTACAACAGCCTCGTTAATACCCTCACAAACTAACCCAGTGTATAAACAGACACCACCTGGTCCGGTCACTATTACACCGCCCACTGTATCACACATACCTCATAAATCACAAACCACGCCCACACAGAGCCCCGCCCATAGTACAACCAACTCCTCATATAACCCGCCTACCACATCCACCAGTGTCACATCCACCATACCAAGCCATCGCTATAACGCTACACAAACAACAGCTCTAGTCCCACAGTTTCCCCAAACAACGCCTGGCGCCCCAACATATCCCATAACAACACCCGGTGTCTCAAAGTATCCCAAAACAACGCCTGTTGTCCTAACGTATCCTAAAACAACGTCCGGTGTCCCAACGTATCCCAAAACAACACCCGGTGTCTCAAAGTATCCCAAAACAACGCCTGTTGTCCTAACGTATCCTAAAACAACGTCCGGTGTCCCAACGTATCCCAAAACAACACCCAGTGTCCCTACATATCCCACAACAGTCCAATATTACCCTGACACAACAACTACTGTACAAACAAGAACGACAACTCTGTCTGTTTTACCACCAGTCCTATCCACGGGTTGTCCCCCTGGTAACATATCTATCCCCGGACTGTCGTGTAACAACGTGTATCAATGTCCGGCTGGTAGTCTTTGTTATAACGGTATCTGCTGTCTCTCGTACGATACAGTCAAAGTCCGTAAGTACACAAACTTTATATATAGTCCAACTTGTGTTAAATATAGTCCAGTCAGGGCAAGAATACAGTGACACAGCGGTCGGGTCCGCAATACCGGTGTAAAACCAATTATAAAGACTTAAACAGACAGTCATAATGTCAATGCTTAACTTATATACTATATTCGCACTACCTATTCAGACAATGGTTGTAATATTTGGTGTACACATACGCGGCTACGTCACTGTCACCAGATCCTAACCGGATTATACCACCTTCGAGTTGATTTAACTTGTCTACAATGACCATCGATATTTTCTCTCCATAGACTATGTTCAATGACGTGCGTAGTTTTATTCACGTGAATGATATTTACAGAATTTTCAAATCATTTTTCAACGTTCTATGTTGATCTGAGGTTATGCACCTTTAAAATGTTTATATCAATAGCTACATTTTTACTTGGAAGTTGTAAACAACCTCTAAGATTGTCAGCTAATAAAAACATGTTTTACAAACAAACATAACACTACATGTGTATACAGTCAAAACGAACACGTTTAACAAACGAAATTAAGGATTGTATGCCATTGAAAGCACGTTTTACAATATACAGTCGATACAAATGCGCTTAACATACGAGCTTATTGTCAGCCAATGAAAACTTTTACTAAAAGTTTTACTACTGTTATAAGACTATCTAACCAATAGAAACGCGTTTTACAAACGGTTATAAGACTATCCAACCAATAGAAACGCGTTTTACAAACGGTTATAAGACTATCCGACCAATAGAAACGCGTTTTACAAACGGTTATAAGACTATCCAACCAATAGAAACGCGTTTTACAAACGGTTATAAGACTATCTAACCAATAGAAACGCGTTTTACAAACGGTTATAAGACTCTCCAACCAATAGAAACGCGTTTTACAAACGGTTATAAGACTATCCAACCAATAGAAACGCGTTTTACAAACGGTTATAAGACTATCTAACCAATAGAAACGCGTTTTACAAACGGTTATAAGACTATCCAACCAATAGAAACGCGTTTTACAAACGGTTATAAGACTATCCAACCAATAGAAACGCGTTTTACAAACGGTTATAAGACTATCCGACCAATAGAAACGCGTTTTACAAACGGTTATAAGACTATCCAACCAATAGAAACGCGTTTTACAAACGGTTATAAGACTATCCAACCAATAGAAACGCGTTTTACAAACGGTTATATGACTATCCAACCAATACAAACGCGTTTTACAAACGGTTATAAGACTATCAAACCAATACAAATGCGTTTTATAAACGATTATATGACTATCCAACCAATACAAACGCGTTTTACAAACGGTTATAAGACTATCAAACCAATACAAATGCGTTTTATAAACGATTATATGACTATCCAACCAATACAAACGCGTTTTACAAACAAACTTTAGCATAATCAGCCAATTGAGACAATTACAAATTGACCCATGCCCATTTGAATTGATTGTGATTACATGTAATGGAATGTTTTATTATATTTCAGCTGCTTGTCCGGTTGACTTTCTCAGTGCAAACCCATGTCCAAATCCCCGCAATGCTGACCAGTGTACTATAGACATGGACTGTGGACCATTCATGATCTGCTGTCTTACTTCTTGTGATAGACGTGTATGTAAACCTATTGTATCCCCTAAACCTAGCAGGCCACGAAAATAAACCAAAGCAACATGGTCATTGAATAATTATAAACAACTGAAAATGACCAGTGGTTCGTCGTAAATTACTGAAAGCAATGCGACAATGATCAGTGATTTATTGTAATTAACTGAAAGTAACGCTACAATGGCCAGTGATTCATTGTAAATAACTGAAAGTAACGCGACAATGGCCAGTGATTCGTCGTAATTAACTGAAAGAAACGCGACACTGGTCAGTGATTCGTCGTAATTAACTGAAAGCAACGCGACAATGGCCAGTGATTTGTCGTAATTAACTGAAAGCAACGCGACAATGGCCAGTGATTCGTCGTAATTAACTGAAAGCAACGCGACAATGGCCAGTGATTCGTCGTAATTAACTGAAAGCAACGCGACAATGGCCAGTGATTCGTCGTAATTAACTGAAAGCAACGCGACAATGGCCAGTGATTCGTCGTAATTAACTGAAAGCAACGCGACAATGGTCAGTGATTCGTCGTACTTAACTGAAAGCAACGCGACAATGGTCCGGTGATTTATTGGAAATAACAAAAAGTAACACAACACTGGTCAGTGATTTATTGGAAATAACTAAAAGTAACACAACACTGGTCAGTAATACCTTGGAAATAACCGAAAGCAACACTACAATGGACAGTGATTCTTTGTAAATAACTGAAAGCAACACAATGGTCAGTGATTCAATGTAAATCACTGAAAGCAACACGAAAATGGACATTGATTCAGTGGAAATAAGTGAAAGCAACAAGACAATGACCAGTGATTCATTATGAATAACTGAAAGCAACACGACACCGGTCAGTGAATCTTTGTTAATAACTGAAAGCAACATGACAATGGTCAGTGATTTATTGTAAATAACGGAAAGCAACACAATGGTCAGTGATATATTGGAAATAACTGAAAATAACTGAAAGTAACACTACAATTGTCGGTGATTCATTGTGAATAACGGAAAGCAACATAATGATGCTAAGTGATTCATTGGACAAATACGATATCCTTTATTGTATTCTAACTGACCGAGGTGTTCATATAATGCGAGTGGTACGACTTTCACTATGGGAGAAAGTGGTCGGGATAGTGCATGTTTTTCGGAGAACACTTAATATTCGGATGAATTCAACGATGGTTCACGCTTGATACGGAGTAACTTCAAGACGATTGATAAACGATTGACAGACCTCAATGCCTATATAATGTAGAGAAGAACTTTTGTTTGTGTGTTTTGAAAAAGGCTCAGGCCGAAACGTTGATAAATAAAGAGTTAAACCATGAGAGGTTTTTATTAACAATTCCCTATGGAATGAAATCAGAGTTATAAAATAACTTTTACTTTGAAACAAGTTATTAAACTGCTGACGTAAAAAGGCGATATGTAACGTCCAAGAAAGTGCCAACTGGACTGGAAAGTACACATTGGCACGTTGTGTTTTAACGGCACACGTTACTTGGTTTTAATGTTGAACTTTGTGTCTCCGTGCGTCAGTGTATGTCTCATCTTTGGAACGATGAACACATTATATTCAGGTGCTACGTAGGAATTCAAATATTATTGACAGCGCATGCGTGATTTTCTGCGCATGCGCAGCGATGACCAGTTTGAAGCATAATATGTTTTTGGTTGTATCGTTTAAGACGTTGTAAGACTAGAAACATGCAGTGTGTTGGTGCTTATAATGTAACTTTTATTTATAGTACGTACTGTCATACCGGTAACTGTAACCTATATCATTCGTATTATTGCATAAATTCTTTGAAAATTATACCGGAAGCCAATCAACACACCGGAAGTGGATATATGTATTTCTACAACGTGTTTTGTGTTAGTTAAATGGAATATACATTGAATTATACTTCTTTTAAATCGCACCGGAAGTGAATAAGACCTGGGGTTAAATTTCGCCGGAAGTAAACAAGACCTGAGGTAAATCAAACCGGAAGTGAATAAGGCCTGAGGTTAATAACACCGGAAGTGAACAAGACCTGAGGTAAATTACACCGGAAGTGAATCAGACCTGAGGTAAATTACACCGGAAGTGAATCAGACCTGAGGTAAATCACACCGGAAATGAACTCAGACGTGAGGTAAATTACACCGGAAGTGAACAAAACCTGAGGTAAATTGCACCGGAAGTGAATCAGACCTGAGGTAAATCACACCGGAAGTGAATCAGACCTGAGGTAAATCACACCGGAAGTGAGTCATCCCTGAGGTAACTCACACTGGACGTGAATCATATCTCAGGTAAATCAGGCCGGATAATTTGGATGATTCAGCAGTTACAATGCATGCCCTTAAAAACACACCGGAAGTGAATTGCGGCGGCAATGAATCTGTCCGGAACAGAATCAGGCCGGAAGTGATTCAGGCCGGAAGTTAATCCTACCTGCAGTAAATGATTGAAATTATTCATTTATTATTGCAATGTTTTCTTTGTATTGTGTTAATTATTTATGATACATCGATTGTACATTATTCATACATGTGTGGTACAACATAATTCCATGCTTAGGTTTGAATTGAGATTTCGAAATTGAATCTTACAATAAACTTATCCAAATTTCTGAGATTGATACTGTTTTATATACATGTACATTGTACATTTAATACAATACATGTAAGAAACGCAAATTATGCATGCATCATATTCATGACTTTTGTATATATTAAATTATACTCGTTATATATATTATATAGCACTTGATATTGCATGTATTTACACGTTCACAACACACGTAACATTGATAAAGAGTATAAACAATTTTTTATAAATTCTTTGTTATCTTAGAAAGATATATTTGTGCTTAAGTGGTCCGATTTTCATGGTATCAAAAACTAGAATTAGCTTTCGATATCTTCACAACATCGTTAGAACTTCAGCCATGCAAAATCCCATCGAAATTGATCCACTAGTTAAAACGTTATACTATGAAATGTACACCATGGTGTCAAGTCAATCACTGAGGTGCATTCAATAGAAACAACAATGCTATTCTAAACAAGAATAAAAAAAAGTGATTTCACGCCCTATGGGTTTATTTTCTTAATTATGAACGGATTTTTAAAATAATGGTTATCAAATTAAAGACGAAGCTCTCTAGTTTCTGATTATGTAAATATATTTAAAATAACATAAGTGTTAATAAAATGTTAATTTAAAACAAACTGCACCTCAGCGAGTGTGTGGTCAATTCCCCGTGTTATGAACCTTTTAAAGATATTATAAATTTTATAAAAAAAAATTGTTTGTTTACTCTTTATTAATGATACGGTTACCTGTGGCTCACAACTGATGTACAATCACGATTAAGACATGTTTAAAGCAATATGAAATGGATGCAAGTATGCTAGCCAAAATGATTCAAATGATACAACAATTACTATGGACAAATTGATCAATCAACACATTCGCCACTAATCTATGCAAACAGGTAAAATACACAATATAAAATGTTTCAAGTCCGGTTGGCTTCGTCAGCTGTTTGGGTCAGTCCACACGCTCATTACTCCACCAGCCGGTGTTCACTGTTCACTACACCAGCTCAACGATTGGACACATCTCGCTGGAAAACCAACACTCTCCCCTCTCTCATGACGAGACTAGGCATCACTTTATTCATTTTGCTTAGACACTGTTTACTATATGCATACGTGTTTCAAGAACAGCGTCAGATACCACTGCAACAAGATACAGTCTCCAAAGGTATAAATGTGCTAGCTTTTAAGAGACCCTTTACTTCAAAGAAATAAAGTACTTTTCTTTTAGAAGTAAAACCAAACTTCATAATCACCATTACTAAGCTTTTGTAAAATACTTACTTTTATTTAATTTAATGAGATATGGAGTTCTGTCAGTGAAATAAAACCTATATCAGTCACTGGTTATCACCAACAATGTGACTGATATAAGCTCCGCCCCCTCATAATACATACAATTACTACTTTAATTTTACCCAAAACTCAACACTAAAAAACTGTCCGTAACCGAGGCTTTTGTATTACAGAACGGAGACATGTCATGTGGGGGTTCATGTTCTTAGTTAGACCATTTCCTACAAGTAGGTTAATAATAATAATAATAATAATAATGACGACTTTCTTTATTGTGGATGACATATTTGGTTCTAGACCAATTTTCAATATGGTCCACATGGTTACGGTTATGATTTGACGCAAAATTCTCAAAAACACTTGTGTCTAGGATGAGTGTGCTTGCAGTATTTCTAGAAAAAACGGGATAACATTTTTTCACAAACTAACTTGAATTATACGTAGGACATGTCAATTAACACGCACGTAAAATTGTTGTTTAAGTAAAATAAATAATTTTAGCGATATTTGGCTTTGTGTCAGGTGAGGCGTTTTTAATGTGCTTGAGTGTATATTATTAATTACCCGAATTTGACAAACAGGAAACCCTGTGGCTCACCTCACTGTGCGGTAAATTAATTTCGTTTTGACTGTGGTAGTCTTCCTCTAAACTCCCGAGATATGTAAACTCATTAAAGGGGCATGCCCATAAACTGGAGTGGTTGGTTTGCATTTACAACAAATTTGCGTTTATAACTTGTAAAACCAACTACCACAGAAAAGTCAAAGAAGAATTTGACTTAAAAATTTACTCTATAACGTGCGTTTCGATATTTTGTTTATATCGATTTGAATAAAAGGCCTGATGAAAACGATATTTAGTTATTTTTGGAATATTTTTTCTTAAAACTAGAGGGATGGATATTTCGTACCTTTTTACAGGGTTTTCATTATTTGACATATGCATTGAAATGATACCAATTTGATTGCTATTCGAGACACTTCAGTTCAAGGGCATGCCTCTTTAAGCATTGTAATGGCTTCAAATCAGTTGCAAGAACGTTATATTATTCCTCGAGGGTTTAAAAATTTAGCTAATATACAATGTACAAATAATATAATGTAAACGTTGTGATGCGATAGCCATACGACAAAATACACGATTATCGTAGGTACATAACGTGGAGATAGGACAAAATACACGATTATCGTAGGTGCATAACATGGAGATAGGACAAAATACACGATTATCGTAGGTGCATAACATGGAGATAGGATAAAAAACACAATTATCGTAGGTGCATAACATGGAGATAGGACAAAATACACGCTTATCGTAGGTGCATAACATGGAGATAGGACAAAATACACGATTATCGTAGGTGCATAACATGGAGATAGGACAAAATACACGCTTATCGTAAGTGCATAACGTGGAGATAGGACGAAATACACGAATATCGTAGGTGCACAACGTGGAGATAGGACAAAATACACGATTATCGTAGGTGCATAACATGGATATAGGACAAAATACACGATTATCGTAGGTGCATAACGTGGAGATAGGACGAAATACACGATTATCGTAGGTGCATAACATGGAGATAGGACAAAATACACGATTATCGTAGGTGCATAACACGGAGGTAGGACAAAATACATGATTATCGTAAGTGCATAACGTGGAGATAGGACAAAATACACGCTTATCGTAGGTGCATAACATAGAGATAGGACAAAATACACGATTATCGTAGGTGCATAACATGGAGATAGGACAAAATACACGCTTATCGTAGGTGCATAACATGGAGATAGGACAAAATACACGCTTATCGTAGGTGCATAACATGGAGATAGGACAAAATACACGATTATCGTAGGTGCATAACATGGAGATAGGACAAAATACACGCTTATCGTAAGTGCATAACGTGGAGATAGGACGAAATACACGAATATCGTAGGTGCACAACGTGGAGATAGGACAAAATACACGATTATCGTAGGTGCATAACATGGAGATAGGACAAAATACACGATTATCGTAGGTGCATAACGTGGATATAGGACGAAATACACGATTATCGTAGGTGCATAACATGGAGATAGGACAAAATACACGATTATCGTAGGTGCATAACACGGAGGTAGGACAAAATACATGATTATCGTAGGTGCATAACGTGGAGAGAGGACAAAATACACGCTTATCGTAGGTGCATAACATGGAGATAGGATAAAATACACGATTATCGTAGGTGCATAACATGGAGATAAGACAAAATACACGCTTATCGTAGGTGCATAACATGGAGATTGGACAAAATACACGATTATCGTAGGTGCATAACATGGAGATAGGACAAAATACACGCTTATCGTAGGTGCATAACATGGAGATAGGACAAAATACACGATTATCGTAGGTGCATAACATGGAGATAGGACAGAATACACGCTTATCGTAGGTGCATAACATGGAGATAGGACAAAATACACGCTTATCGTAGGTGCATAACATGGAGATAGGACAAAATACACGATTATCGTAGGTGCATAACATGGAGATAGGACAAAATACACGATTATCGTAGGTGCATAACATGGAGATAGGACAAAATACACGATTATCGTAGGTGCATAACATGGAGATAGGACAAAATACACGATTATCGTAGGTGCATAACATGGAGATAGGACAAAATACACGATTATCGTAGGTGCATAACATGGAGATAGGACAAAATACACGATTATCGTAGGTGCATAACGTGGAGATAGGACAATATACACGATTATCGTAGGTGCATAACGTGGAGATAGGACAAAATACACGATTATCGTAGGTGCATAACGTGGAGATAGGACGAAATACACGATTATCGTAGGTGCATAACGTGGAGATAAGACGAAATACGCGATTATCGTAGGTTTATAACGTGGAGATAGGACGAAATACACGATTTCGTCCTAAGTGCATAACGTGGAGATAGGACGAAATACACGATTATCGTAGGTGCACAACGTGGAGATAGGACAAAATACACGATTATCGTAGGTGCATAACGTGGAGATAGGACAAGATACACGATTATAGTAAGTGCATAACATGGAGATAGGACAAAATACACGATTATCGTAGGTGCATAACGTGGAGATAGGACGAAATACACGATTATCGTAGGTGCAAATACATAACAAAACACGGTACGTTTACTCGATGAATATGACGTAGACGCATGACATCAGGGTACTGTTTTATCAAAGCACTTACGGGAATATTAAAGTTAGGTTTAAATTTTAATTATTTTTATTCTTTAACAACTGCAAATTTGTGACATATATGGCCTGTGACAGTTCATTAACTGTTAACTGATCATTATTTATATTACAGCTCCATTTATAACACTTTATAATTGTTAACAAATTAGAAAAAAATTAAATATGATCGTAAGTTTAGCTTTGATAAAGTGCTTTGATAAAACCGTACCGAGTGGTTTAAAAGATAGAGCGAAGTAAGACTAACAGAATGACTCGTATTTATCTCATTGTTGGTAAAAATGGTCATATGACACTTTAAGACGAAGGCGACGATATAAATATACTGAACAAATGTACCGTTACACATTCAGACTGGTTCAAACCAGTTGTTATTCTTGTTCCAACAATCCATTGTAAAAACTGTTGAACAAAAATATCGGTCAACGGTCAACCAAACTGCGCCCCTTGAACTACCAGAGTAAACGCTTGTTAATTTTGACGTTTCTACAGAGAATTCTTAGAGTAGATTTCTGCAAACCAATGATGAAAACAATTTATAATTTAACCCGATTGTCATCCGAGCAATGTTAAGATGAGCAATAAAACAATATCTAGGGCTGACTATATTTAATTTAAACGAAACAAGTCAAATTTGTATTAAACCTAACCATCTACCACTAGGCTTTGGTATGAGGCTGTCTGGGGTCGAACCCGGGTCGTCCCGCACTGGAAGTGGACGGTCTACCACGAGGCTTTGGTATTAGGCGATCTGGAATCGAACCCGGGACGTTCCGCACTGGTAGTGGACGGCCTACCACGAGGTTTTGGTATGAGGCGATCTGGAATCGAGCCCGGGACGTTTCGCACTGGAAGTGGACGGTCTACCACGAGGCTTTGGTATGAGGCTGCCTGGGGTCGAGCCCGGGACGTTCCGCACTGGTAGTGGACGGCCTACCACGAGGCTTTGGTATGTGGCGATCTGGAATCGAACCCGGGACGTTCCGCACTGGTAGTGGACGGTCTACCACAAGGCTTTGGTATGAGGCGATCTGGAATTGAATCCGGGACGCTCCGCACTGGTAGTGGACGGTCTACCACAAGGCTTTGGTATGGGGCGATCTGGAATCGAACCCGGGACGTTCCGCACTGGTAGTGGACGGTCTACCACCAGGCTTTGGTATGAGGCGATCTGGAATCGAACCCGGGATGTTTCGCACTGGTAGTGGACAGTCTACCACAAGGCTTTGGTATGAGGCGATCTGGAATCGAACCCGGGACGTTCCGCACTGGTAGTGGACGGTCTTACACGAGGCTTGGGTATGAGGCGATTTTGGATCGAACCCGGGACGTTCTGCACTGGTAGTGGACGGTCTACCACAAGGCTTTGGTATGAGGCGATCTGGAATCGAACCCGGAACGTTCCTTACTGGTAGTGGACGGTCTACCACGAGGCTCTGGTATGAGGCGGTCTGGGGCGAACCCGGGACGTTCCGCACTGGACATGGGCGGTCTATCACGAGGTTCTTGTATGATGATGTCTGATATCAAACCCTGGACGTTCCGTACTGGTAGTGGACGGTCAACGACTAAACTATATAGGTTATACAATGTTCTAATTGTATATTACTATCTCAGGTCAATGATATTGTCAAAGACTACTGGATTGTTTACCAAATTCTCTGTTGTTGAGTTTTAGTAGTAACTTTGAAAACAACGTGACGGTAAGGTATTATATATAGATATTTATGTTAGACAAACAAGCCAGTTAGGTCAAGCTATCTTATCTCTGGTCTTATGGTGTCCTGATGAAGGCCAAGTGTTCTAGATAGATAGAAACAAAATGCTAATGTCACTATGTAAATGTAGTACAGCACGGAGAATTTGATACGACTCTCGACCTTCTATTAGCATAATTTGACAGCTGATATATTGTCTATATTTGTTACCCCCAGTTGTATGTTTTCATAAGCGGGGAGTATCACGAAGACGCTCAGTGTGTAATACCAACACAAATCTTACGAAGCGAGAGTGCACGATTTACTCGCGAAAATTTATTTACATGTATTCAACACAAGAACGTTGTAATATATTCATGCATAAAGGTCAGGATCATATCAAATTCTCTGAGCTAAATACAGGACATTCTTCTCATATCTACATTGTCATGTGGTCAGCATGGTGTCATTCTTACACAATAATCAACAATGTTTGCCTGGCCTGTGTCCTAACAAGTACTAACTAACCCTTCCACAAGGAACCAGAAACTTCTGCACATGTGGAGGAAACTGGATATACACATGTACATGTATTTGTAAAAGGAAAATATTAAGTCAGACAGGGAAGGCAGCACTCAGCTTAACCAGCCGAGCACAGAAAACATAAAAACACACAAGGCACAATGCCCACCTTAACCAGCCGAGCACAGAAAACATAAAAGGCACAATGCCCAACTAAACAAGTTATAATCCTCACATGTCCAAGCTGACTAAATTCTAAATGAACCAGTTTCAGCAATCAAAAAGCTGAATGCCCAAGCGGAATGATATAGTTCCAACAGTAAAATGGCTGAAATACCTAGTTTAAGCTGTCAAAAAGCCCTAAAAGGTAGACAAAAAAGAAAAAGTTCAGTGTCAAGGTTTCAGCTAAATGACCTAGTTTCAGCAATACATATGAGCCGAATGCCCCCGAGTTTCATGGAAGGAAATTACCTGATGCGACAAATAAACCAAGATTACCCAGTTACAAATCCAGCGCACCAACCACAGGAGCACGGCCGAGAGAGACTTTTTAATTATTAAAAATTGCGATTGTTTGTTTTTAAAATGCATTCGTAATTAAACTTTGGTACATGTTTTAGCATTTTAAGTTCTTCTGGAGTTATATTCAGTTCATAACCTCATGTCGGTCGGTCTGTTGGTCGGTGTTTTGGTCGGTCGTTCGGTAGACTAAATGTTTCTGTCCAATAGCTCTTCAAACTAAACTTGGAGGTGGTAATATATGATCAGTTGAGGAGCCACCGATAAGTTAAATTATAGTTAGCAAGTCCCGATACCTGACGAGAACATGTAGATATCGGGAAGTAAATAGAGCTTCCGTTTCGACTGCTGGAGGTCCGGGTTAGAGGTTTCAGGCCGAGACATACTAAAGACGAAATAAAATGGTTCCAGTATTTCCCTTCATAGACGCTCAGCATTAAAGTAATCTGACTTCTCTTCTCTTATACCCATGTGGCGGTGGATACATCGGAAATGATGTGTCGAGAGTGATTAATATAAGTAGGAAAAACTTGTTTCACAATCGACCGAAAGTAAATTAGAATAAACTATCACCATTTAGGGAAGCCATGTCACCAATGCTGTGCATATGCGGCAAGCATGGGAAATT
This sequence comes from Spisula solida, assembly GCA_947247005.1. NCBI lineage: Eukaryota > Metazoa > Mollusca > Bivalvia > Venerida > Mactridae > Spisula > Spisula solida. Next base: position 2,214,127 of record OX365962.1, read on the forward strand.
AATGGTTCCCTTTTTGATTTTGTCATCGGGATATAGTGTTAACCTCGTCCTCCAGTACACAATTATCCGGCCTAAAAAAAAATATTGTTTGTTTCCTCACCCCCTACCTGCACGATTAAAAGGGACCAACTTTAAATATTTTATTGCCCAAATTGAAATATTTTTTTTATTAAAAGTTGGAAGTGAACATTTTGTTTTTTGGCTTCTTTCTTACCATTAAATTTAAGACTGTTGGTTTTCACCTTAGAATTAATTCTAAAGTTTATTATTTGTATATCTTAACCAATAACTACCATACTGAAACAATTCCAAAAAAACTTTACCCTACCTACCTACCCATTCTAAATCTGCTAGGGTCGGGAAGGGGAAACCAAGATTATTTTAAGTTCGGCCTTATGAAGATGAATGCAGTTTATGTATACATGTTGTACACATAACGTGTTACTTGAATGGTAGACCAGATGTTTGCGTTATCAGTCAATGTTCTAAATCAACTGAGACATTCTTCTACATTGTTGACTTCACCTAGTTTCAAATTTGGTTAATACAACCGATAAAAATACTACGCCTAATTTGTGGGCTCTCTGCCTTGATAACATCGGGCACACCTAATGTGGCCTCTCTTCATACAACTGTAGCACCTCGGTAACATCGGGCACACCTAATGTGGCCTCTCTTCATACAACTGTAGCACCTCGGTAACATCGGGCACACCTAATGTGGCCTCTCTTCATACAACTGTAGCACCTCGGTAACATCGGGCACACCTAATGTGGCCTCTCTTCATACAACTGTAGCACCTCGGTAACATCGGGCACACCTAATGTGGCCTCTCTTCATACAACTGTAGCACCTCGATAACATTGTGCAATATGAATACTAATTATCTCAAGTAGAAATCTCATCTCAAATCAGTTTTGCTCAAGCCAGAGTCTCAATTTTAGATACATCAGAAGTTCATGATCTTGACATTTTACTGTAATAAATTCAAAATAATGTGTCTGTTAAGTAGGGGTGGGCCGATGCATCGAAATATCGATGCATTGCGATTCCGAGTGTCCCGATAGTATGGATCGATAGTAAAAGTCTCGATCCAATAACTATCGCCGATAGTTAGCTCAACTATCGATAGTTACGATAGTTTGCTTTTTATAAATAAAGTTTATTATTAATTTAAAACAACTTCCGTTTTCGCATAAAAACAGCCACAATGGACCAATATCGCCTTAAATGTATTAATCTGTCTCTGTCAAATTCATTTTACATCATTTCCACAAATAAAAGATTTGTATGTTGTACAACAAAATGATATCTTACACAGTGCAAAATTGCATTTTCAAGTTAATCTCTGGTTTTCAAAGCTTGGCAATAACTATTGCAATAGTATCGCAATAGTTTCCAGCAATACAATAGTATCGCAATAGTACTTTCAGCAATAGCAATAGTATTGCAATAGTCAAAATTGGACTCAATAGTCACCCCTACTGTTAAGTGATGCAAATTTTGAGTCCAGCCTCTCATAGAAATAACTTCAAAGATGAATGACAATATTTGAGATAAGATTTAGCTTAATTTAAAATCCTTAGGGAGATCGGGGCCTGGTTGTAAATGCTAGCGTTAAGATTTACCATTTTGATTTCTTGTTTGGTATGACGCATCCACGGGATAAATTCCAAACCTTCCGTACTCAAAGAGAACGATCTACTTTTAGACCATAAACTATGTTGAGTAACGTCAGCAACAACATATGTAAAACAGCCAAACTTTTGTGTTCCCAAAGATTGTTGCTTTAGAGGTTGCACTGTATTACCAAAAACCTTTGGACTATAGCACCGATAATTTGACATGATCCTGACCTTTATGCATGAATATATTACAAGGTTCTTGCGTTGAATATATAAATTCCGCGAGCAAATCGTGCAATATCGGTTCTTTAGAGATTTGTGTTGGTATTACACCTCGAGCGCCTTCATGAAACTCTCCGCTTATGAAAGCATACAACCGGGATTATAAAATAAAACATATAAACCAGCTGTTAAATTATGCTAATTGAAGGTCGAGAGTCGTGTCAAATTCTCTGGACTATACAGAGGCTTGAAAATGTCAATATGCATAATTACATAGGAGCATAGCTACTAGTAATCGAATGTGATTTCGGAAACGAAATTTAAAGGGGCTTGTCCTGGAATTGACGTGTCTCGAATAGCAATCAAATTGGTATCATTTCAATACCCAAGTCAAATAATGAAAACCCTGTAAAAAAACAGATACTAAATATTCCGCTAGTTTTTGAAAAAAAGTTTTCAAGAATAACTAAATATCGTTGTCGTCAATAAAAGGCTGACAGCCTTTTATTCAAATCGATATACAAAATATCGAAGCGTGCGTTATAGAGTAAATTTTAAGTCAAATTCTACTATGACTTTTCGGTAATAGTTGCTGTTACAAGTGATAAACGCAATTTAGTTGTATGCAAACTAAGACACTCCAGTTTCTGGACATGCCCCTTTAAGAAATCCGGTGGCCCTCATAATCTGTTGCAAACAATATCTTACTTAAACCTGTTTGAATACACCTGATATCAAAATATTGACCTCAGTCAACAATATAAACATTGCAACAAAAATCACAAGATGTCCATTACATATCCACGTGACCAGAACAATAAGTCATGTGATCCATATGAGAGGCGCGTGGTAGGTGTCATGTGATACGTCAACACTAAATCAGTATAAATAGAAATAATGTCCCATAAAGTGTCAGTTTGAAGTTGGAATTAGATATCAACTGAAGGTAGGGACTAAATATTTGTTCACATATATTAATGTTCACATTTGTTGTTTGTATCAGTTCTCACTTACCAATAGACATTTAATATGTGAATACAATATTTTAATTGTATTAAACACCTGTACCTTCTATCATAGGTAACTGTATCATTAATAAAGAGTAAACAAGAAATAGGTTTTTATATATAAAATTTATAATATCTTAGAAAGGTTCATAACACGGGAAATTGACCACACAGTTACTGAGGTGCAGTTTGGTTTTAATCAACATTTCTATAATACTAGTGTTATTTTGAATATATTTCCATAATCAGAAACTAGAGAGCTTCGTCTTTAATTTGATATCAATATTTTAAAGATCCGTCTATCAATAAGAAAATCAATCCATAGGGCGTGAAATCACTTTCTTTTTTCTTGTTTAGAATAGCATTATCGTTGTTATTGAATGCACCTCAGTGATTGACTGGCCACCGTGATATACATTTCATAGTATGAATTATTAACTAGTTGACCAATTTCGATGAGATTTTGCATGGAAGTAGTTCTAACGATGTTGTCTATGAATGTACTAGTACATGTTATTACTTTATGAAGATACCGAAAGCTAATTCTTGTTTTTAATACCATGAAAATCTGACCACTTTAGTACAAATGCACCTTTCTAAGATAACATATAATTTATAAAATATTTTTTACGCTATCACTGTTACAGTTACCTGTGCTTCTTATGTCTGTCACTAATGTTACAAAACTTATTTAAACAATGAATGTTGTTTTAAGGCTAGATCTAATCAGCCTTGTGTCTACATTGTACATGTCTTAGATCACTGTTTGGGACACTTTCTGTGCCTCGTATGATTGTGGAATGAGCGATAAATTACACACTAACAAGTGCGAGCATCGTGAAACAACCTTGCAATGTCTGTATGATTCTGATTTTGTCTGCAGACTGGCTGTTAATGGTATTTGGTTTTGAAATTAACGAAAGTCAAAATATCGTATACAACTAGAAACTATGTGCATAGTGTTCCGCTTAAAATTAGAAGGTCGTAAGTACAAAACCAATCTTTAGAGACAACACGAAAAAACTGCCTGAAAACTACTCTTTACTTATATATGGTCAACATGACCACTTCCGATTTGAGATGCTGATTCCAAACATTCATTAGTCTTACGACCTTCTTATTCTAAGTCAGCGATGTGTCGATTTGAAGTTTGTGTACTTTGCCCCATGTCTGATGATCGCAGGAAACCGGCTTTGTGGTGACGGGGATTTAGTTGCAATTAGTAATAGTGAAGAACAAAAGACGAATCGTAATATATTGCGCGTTATACATGTAGTTGAAACATGTTTATACTCCACAGATGTTGCGTGTTGTTGCCTTGTGTTGTTTGCTAGCCGTCTCTCTGGGGTTCCGTATAGAACTGAACGGAGAATGGGAAGCCTACAAGACTACCTACCAAAAACAGTATACCTCTGATGTAGAAGGCTTAAGGTAATTCTACAGTCCATACTTCGAAATTCCAGTTCGTTCAATTAGAAAATTTTAGAAATGTGTCTCTCTTTAAAAATATTAGTTACAAATTAAAACATATCTGATTGCCACTAACTAACCAAATTGTCTGAGGTGGAATGTAAAACGAAGAACTATTTAGTTAGTCAGATCATCCAGCCGTGTATTGAAGGGGAGTGTTGCTATAGTTTTGGAGTGTTGCTATAGTTGGGAAGTGTTGCTATAGTTGGGGAGTGTTGCTATAGTTGGGGAGTGTTGCTATAGTTGGGGAGTGTTGCTATAGTTGGGAAGTGTTACTATAGTTGGGGAGTGTTGCTATAGTTGGAGAGTGTTGCTATAGTTGGGGAGTGTTGCTATAGTTGAGGAGTGTTGCTATAGTTGAGGAGTGTTGCTATAGTTGGGGAGTGTTGCTATAGTTACATGTTATGTTTACAGACGTGCTATCTGGGAGAGTAATGTTGATTATGTACAGAAACACAACTTGGAAGAAGATCGAGGTCTTCATACATACAGACTTGGCATGAACAAATATGGTGATATGGTCAGTATGTTAGTGGTCACCTTAAACATTCAACAATCTGTCTAAATCAAACAATTTACAAAACAAGCAGTCATGTATTAAAGTACAGTCCAGTCAGGGATAAGAATACAATGTCGCAGCTTGATGAAAGTTAATCATCTTAGTAAAAAAATTACAATACAACTTGTATCTTATAATCAGATGTCAGAAAGATCTTATGTAGATCTAGCAAATGTTTAGTTTTATGTTAAATAAGACTTATTAATGCATTTTGAATGTCTTTGAATGACGTCATATCACGTGACATGCACCAGAATCACAAACACTTGACTCAAATTGTGTTATTTTCTATTCTACAGACAAATAAAGAATTTGTATCCGTAATGAACGGTTACAGACAAAATGTATCTCGATCAGTTTGCAGCAAATTCAACCCACCAATGAACGTCCAGCTTACAGATCTCCCAGACAGCGTTGATTGGAGGAAACAAGGTTACGTCACAGAAATCAAGGATCAGGTATAAATATTGCTGACACGTCTCTCAATATCGCTGTCGTCCTTAAAAATAGAACAACAATGCGTTTGACTGCTTGAACATTGAAGGGTTAAACCATGTTATGTATTTGGGAGTTCAATAAATCGTAGGCATTAGATGTCGTGGTCGAGTTTAACAACGATTTCAACGAAACTTAACTCCCTCGAAAAATAATGATTTTACAGTATGTCATTAAATGCAGGATCAAAAATATTCAAAATCGCTGTGAAAAATTTAAATAAGACAAATTAAGACAAAAACAGTGATAACTGTATTATTTAACATTAAGACAATAAGCATACATAGTACTGTTATCTCAGAGTAGCTGATATAACGCAGATAACCTAAATATTTTATGTATGAGTATCCCCCATGCATTAAAGGAGCATGTCAAGAAACTGGAGTGTCTTGGTTTACATAAGACAAAATTGCGTTTATCACTTGTAAAACTAACTATTACAGAAAAGTCAAAGAAGAATTTGACTTAATAATTTACTCTTTTACGCGCGCTTTGATATTTTGTATATCGATTTGAATAAAAGGCTGTCAGCCTTTTATTGACGACAATGATGTTAAGTTTTTCTTGAAATATTTTTTTAAAAGCTAGCAGGATATTTCTTTACAGGGTTTTCATTGTTTGACTTAGGTTTTAAAATGATACGAATTTGGTTGCTTTTCGAGACACTACAGTTCCAGGGTATGCCCCTATAACCTTATCATAAACACAAGTTACATGATTGTACAAATATACTGCAAAAATGGAACACGTAATATATATTGTACTAGTTATTCGTAAAAGTGTCTTCTTACAAGGGTTATTGTAAAGTTTGGTGAGGACAAAGAACATAATTGTCCAAGGCGAAGCTAACCACCAATCAGAATTAAAATTCCAGGAAATACGTAATACATATGAATAAGTATACATGTCGTATAATTCAATTGCGTTGGGTAGTAACTGCATTGATTCAAAATCCCAGGTTCCGTACAAGGGAGACTGAACAGTTATGGGAAATATATTTCTAGGTTGAGATCAACCAGGAAATATACGAAAATTTAACCCCACGAAAATAGGCATATAGTTTAAAATTGTCTTAGTTTACCCTATATAGAGAGAAGGTTGGGCAGCGGCCATATTGTGTTACAAACATGACCGCTGCACAATCTTCTCTCTATATAGGGTACACTCAGATAATTTGAAACTATCAGGAGGGTATTCTCAGATAATTATAAAACTGTCATGACGGTATACTCAGATAATTTTGAAAATATCATGAGAGCATACACAGTTAATTTGAAACTATTATGAGGGTATACTCAGATAATTTGAAACCATGTGACTATCGAGTGTCAGTTTATATTACAAAGAGGATTTTCTGTTTATTATAAGTTTCAATTTCTCTCAAAATGGTACCGTAATCGGCTTAATTGGAAAAATCACGTCGCAATTTGAACGCCACGACGTGATAATTATGACGTCATGATGACGTAACGTACATTTGAAAGCCTGGTGCCGTTTACGTGACGTTTCTTTTTCTGAACGATTCTGCAACCAGCTTCGAAAACGGTGAAAATAGCAAAATGATAATTTCACTGTTATTTTCACTGTTACTTTCACTGAAAAATCTCCATAATCCATTGAAAGCAAATAATAAATGTTTTATATTATATATTTAACAGGGTCAGTGCGGTTCTTGCTGGTCTTTCTCCACAACCGGATCTCTGGAAGGACAAAACTTCAAGAAAACTGGAACACTGACATCTCTGTCAGAGAAGAATTTGATGGATTGTTCTAAACCAGAAGGTGACCTTACATTTTTCTGTATGTTTGCCTGTCCGTTCGTCAACCATTCCGCATGTCTTTCCGCCCGTCCGTCCGTCCGCTGACCCACCACCTTACTGCCCACCCGCATTTTTGTATGTCCGCCTGTCTTTCCATTCGTCCGTCCGCTGACCCACCGCCTTTCAGTCCGCCCTCAATGACATGTTTTCCAGTCTTATCGTTCGTCTTTCCTTCCGTCGACATGTCTGGTTGTCGTGTCCACCCGTTTTAGTATTAGATTTCTATATTAGTTTCTGGTATCATCATTTCAGTACACATATTAAAAGTACGTTTGTCTTTTTCTATTTTGCAAACAAACCCAGTTATTTTGTCAATCATTGTGGAACAAAAAATAGTCCACTGATTTATTTTATCAAAATAATAGCATACGATTGGTTATATACATTTTTATATATTTCATAATAAGTGTTAACATACTCGATGTTTATACAGGAAACATGGGTTGTGAGGGAGGTCTCATGGATCAAGCTTTCGCTTACGTCATCAAAAATAAAGGAATCGACACCGAGAAATCTTACCCATACAAGCCAAAGGTAAGTCTAATAGTGTGTGTGTGGTATATAATGATATTCTTTCCTTGCGAAGATGGACAAGTGGTCTAGTGGTAAGGGCTACTGACTGCTGATCTGAAGGTTGTGGGTTCGATCCCTACTCTAGACGGCCAAAAACAGAAATGCTTTTCAGTATTTCCCACCTAACATAACTAAAATTACTTACAGTCTTTGGACGAGACGTTAAGCGATGTCACGTGTATGATCCTTTACATCAGGCACGTAAAAGAACCAGTAATCTTCTGGAACCAGAACAGCTTCTGTATCATGCACTATCCCCCAAAAACTAAACTGATTAGCCTCTTCCGGTGGCGAGGATAAATAAAAGCAAATAATCTGAATCTTTCTAGCGAAACACAGGTTTCAAAATAAGTTGGAATTTGACTATGTGAAAACTCGTATAGAATACTTCTAGTATACAAATATACTAGAACATTGTTAACCTTGCAAAGTCTGAAGTAATAAACAAGTATTTAAGTCTACTTACAGACATTCGTTCGCTCAGCCGATTGCACATTTAACATTTAAGTCAAAATAATGATTCGAGTGGTGTTTTCCTTGAACTTTTGGTGCACCACTCGTATTGATGTTGATGGAAGAAAACACATTGCACCAACATGTATTCTCAGCGTCGGTGTTGTTTTATCATTAAGGTGATAACTGTTTTTATATTACATGTTATTATTGTTTACAGAACGGACGATGTGAGTTTAAGGAAGCTGATATTGGAGCTACTGAGACAAGCTGTATGGATATCTCACAGGGATCTGAGGATGATTTACAAAGTGCAGTAGCTACTGTAGGTCCAATCTCTGTGGCCATTGATGCCAGCCATCCATCATTCCAAATGTACAGGTAATAAAATAAAAACAAATACACCAGATTTATATAGCGCCTTTTTCATGCGAACACACGTTCAAAGGCACTTTACATGATAGTGTTGCAGCCACAAATAAAACCTATATCAGTCACTGGTTATCATTCACACTGTGATTGATATAAGCTCCCTCCCCCCACAGGAACTACTTTAATTTTACCCAAAACTCGACACTAAACTGTCCGTATTTTTTTTATTACTGAACGGAAACATGTCATATGGGGGTTAATATTCTTAGTTAGGCCATTTCCTACAACTTGGTGTGTGATTTTCTCGTCACCTGGCTATCGTTCCGTTTTAGTTTGACTGACTGAGGCGGTAGACTTTTTGGGACGGGATGCCGTGTTTTCAGTTGGGTATTTTGCTTTGTGTGTTTTTAATGTTTTCTTTGCTTGGCTGGTTAAGTTGAGTGCTGCCTTCCTTGTCTGACTTAATATAATCTTTTTGATGCAAAATACTCAAAAAGTACTTTTCACACATTCATCAAAATCAAAGATGGCGGATCTCCATGAGATATAAACCATATTCAATCAAAAAACAAATACATATCAACTATATAATTATGTTACAGATCTGGTGTATATAACGAGCGACGATGCTCATCCAAGAAGTTGGACCATGGTGTATTAGCTGTAGGTTATGGTACCGAGGGAAGCAAAGACTTCTGGCTTGTAAAGAACAGGTAAATACTTAGTTTATACTACATATACAGTACAACCTCTGCAGAGCAACATATAAATACTGAATTTATACTACACGTACAGTGCAACCTGTATTATCATGATAAATGAATATAGATTCTTTTCTTTTAGTCTGCATTATCATGATTAATGAATATAGATTCCTTTCATTTAGTCTGCATTATCATGATTACTGAATATAGATTATTAAGACTTATCATAGTTACCCTTCAAGATGGTAGCATATTCAATGAAAATTCTTTATTTCATATTGGCCAACATCTCATTAACAATGAATACACTGTAGTAACAACGTTTTTACAAGGGAAGATAATTTATTTCTGTTTACTATATAGATGTATACATTCTCGTTCACCAGAGTATTCTTCGTCTGAAACTCTGGGAACTTGACTAACCACTGATGTATGATGCTGATATGTAAACCACTGGCTTAGAATGAGAGGGTTGTAACTGCTACTTATGATCTTATAAGACTCATATATATTTAAAATCTGCACCACAATACGCTTCTTATGAGCCTATTTTCATGAAAATCGGAACAGGTCATGTTGACCAAAGTGAAGTTGAAAAAGCTGATTTTTCTATAAGTAGGGAGTAGTTTTTGACAGTTGTTTCTTATCTTCTCAAAATAGCGTATTTATACTTGCGAACTTCTCATTCTAAGCCAGCGATATATTATCTTACCACTATATATGCTGATTTTATACTGTAAGCATTGTTTGTATATTTACAGTTGGGGTGATAGCTGGGGACAGGAAGGTTACATCATGATGTCTAGGAACGCCGAGAACCAATGTGGTGTTGCTACATCGGCTAGCTTCCCTACCATGTAAACACTCCACGTGATACAGATCTGCTTTTTGATTGGATAATATGTGATGAATAATTTATATAGTGACACTTTGTTAGGCAAATTATGCACATTAAAAGATGGTTAATATTGACCATCTCATACCAGTTAATTCACGAGATTTGATGGTTAATATTGCCCATCTTGTACCAGTTAATTCACAAGATCTGATGTATAGTTGATTATTTTGAAAATGTTATATATATAATAAACTAATTATACGTTTAGTGTGTACAGTTAGATTTTGTAATTTTTAGTCGCGTTATATGCAATAAAATGTTGACTATTCTGAAGTATGGCTTTTGTAATATATATACATGAATATCCACTGGTTGAACATGCACGTATCGCTGGTCGAACAGTCACGTGACATATGTCGAACAGTCACGTGACATATGTCGAACAGTCACGTGACAAAGGTCGAAGATTAACGTTGCCAAAGGTAGAACAGTCACGTGACAAAGCTTGAACAGTCACATGTCGCTGGTTGAACAGTCACGTTTCGCTGGTAGAACAATCACAGAACAAAGGTCGAACACTATGTAAATGTGACAACACAAACGTTAAGAGGCAAAGGAATAATAAACGATGTTATGGTCAAGGGATCTAAAATGGCAAAGTTATTCGAGTTATTACTCTTTGACGCAAGTAACTTGAACAAATAACAGCACCAGACACAGCTTAAAATTAAAACACCATACAGCATACATAAAGCAATAAAAAGCACAGAAAAATCACACATAAAGATGCCATTGTGTGACCTGTTTCTGGCATGTTTAGGACAACTACTCCTCAAAGACAACATCATATTGGCAGAGGGATGTTAAATAATGTTCCACTATTCCTCATATGATATGATATGTCGACCCCATGAACATCCCTTCTATGTACTCCGTTATGTTTTGAATGGACTCGAGGTCTAGGAATTCTAGGTACAGAACACGATATTCCACTCCTGCTTCAGTTTGAGCGAGTTCAGTGACGTAATAATCTCAAAATAAACTAACTATTGGATCTCTTCAGCAAAAAAAAAGTTAAACTACAGTGTAAACACACATGGAGGGCATGTGGAACTATAGCAATTGGAACGGCCCGTACGGCATTTATACGTGATTCGTAAGAAATTGGCCGAGGTGTCCCGATTGGAACTACAGCAACCCAGCCTCGCAGACAAACAGCATTTGTAAAATTTCAACAAACATAGGGTCATAACTACTTGAAATTTATCAAACCAAGGTGCACTGCTAGACTTCGTATTGATATTTCAAGCAAAGTCTCGTTGAAAACCAACATTTATAGAGAAAATAGCATGGGCAAAATTATATGTGTAACAAGAGGGTCAATGGCCCTAAAGCGCTCACCTGATGACTGGCAGTTAAGGCAGTGTCAGTATTTGTTATTATATGACCTTAATATTTGATGTAGCTTTTAATAATACACACTTTGATCAAAGTGGCCAGATTTTATAAAGATGAGGTAAAAATGTAAAGGTTATATTTGATGTGATTTGGTGACCTAGTTTTTTTACCACAGATGTCCCAATTACGAATTTAACCTAGATTTCATAGAGACGAACATTTTGATCGAGTTTCATAAACGTTCGTAAAAAATGTGATTTCTAGAGTGTTAACAAGGTTTTTTATCAATGTGTCCTGGTGACCCAGTTTTTAACCCCAGGTGACTCAGTTGCGAACATGACCTACATTTTATAGAGATACACAATATGACCAAGTTTCGTAAAATCAGACACAAAGCGTGATCACTGTAGTGTTAACAATATTTTATTTGCTGTGACATTGTGACCTAGTTTTTGACCCCAGATGACACAGTTACAAACTTGACATAAATTTTCATAGAGACACACATTGTGACAAAGTTTTATAAATATTAGGTAAAAAATGTTACCTCTAGAGTGTTAACATGGGTTTTCTTCAATATGACCTGGTGACCTAGTTTTTTACCCCAGATGACCCAGTTGCAAACTTGACCTATATTTTATAGAGATACACATTGTGACCAAGTTTCTTTAAGATTATATAAAAATGTGACCTCTAGTGTTGACAAGGTTTTTATTTGATTTGAACTAGTGACCTAGTTTTTGACCCAAGATAACCCAGTTACAATCTTGACCTAGAGTTCATAGAGATACACATCGTGACCAAGTTTCATAATGATTAGAATTTTAACAAGGTTTTCTTCAATGTGACATTGTGACCTAGTTTTTGACAGCAAGCCAACCCAATTGCGTACTTGACCTAGATATTATAGCGGTTCACGTTGTGACCATGTTGCATTAAGATTATGTCAAATATGTGATCTCTAGAGTGTTAACAAAGTTTTTCTTTGGTTAGACCTTCGTGCTCAGGTGAGCTAAAAACAAAAGGCAATATCTGTCATAAAAATTGATTCGACAAAGCTGCGCTGATGACATGAACAATTCAACTTGATACTGATATCATTTAAAAGTCAAACAAAGTTGCATTGAAATCTGACCAATGGTTACCAAGAAATAGTGCGGGAAAATACGCATTTACCAACGGACAAGAACATTATTCAAGAACATATAAAGAAGGTAAGTAGTTTTATATACATGCATGATGTAATTGTCATCCTTTTTGAAAGAACTAAAACATTATATTTGCATTTGAAAACGATTGGAGATCATAAATTGTAATTTTACTAATAGGCAGTTCAATCTTTTAAAATTCCTTTATCTTCAATAGTATAATCCGGGCATTGCGAGGCACATACCTATACAAGATGCACTCATGATTCCAAAGTGACAAGGATAAATACTCTTATAGTATAAACAAGCAAATGCGATGAATTGATATGCCACACCTACAAGTTATCAGTATTATTGTACAGTTTGAAATGAAAGCCTCCATCAGATAACAATGGTTCAATAAATCAAGGGCAATAACTCTATGGAAAATTGACCATAACAAAACCTTGACGGACATCATCACAGTATGTATGTTACCTTCGGCCCGCCTCTATTTTAATGGAATGCATGAAGCGATTTCACTATGGAGGAGCACATGACCAAGTATCAATGCCTGATTGGCTAAGCTTAATATTTCAAGTTTAAGGTGGCAGTTTGTAAGAATGTTATGAAACAGGCTAACTAAATTTTCATCAAGACCATGTTGCGCAGATTCATGTGATCAATTTGGCTTTTATGAATGAACGGTGTATGCATGGAACATTACATAATCATACAGTGTGGTACTCAATCGGGACACCTCGGACAATCTCTGCGAATCATCTCTCGGGTGTAAATAGAACGTCGCCATTTTTAACGTCTTTCGGCATGACGTCACCATGACAGTTTTAAACAGTGCTTCAATGGAATACACGCCCATCAAGCAAACGCTGCGTAGCTGCATGTTATGCTCAAAGAGTGTAGCGAAATTGTATTGTTGAATCAATAAAACATCTTTTGATATTTGCGCTGCTGATAAGTTACGGTCTATTTTCTTCGGCCCATTTTCTTCTGCGTAGGATTTAAGAAAGAAAGCTGCTGAATTCATACGCTTGATACATCCGAGGTATTTTATCCCATAAAAATGCCGTACGGACCGTTCCAATTGTGTGGTACTGACCCAGATTGGTGTTACCCATCTCAAGACATATCTCACTTCTCAAGACATATCTCACTTCTCAAGACATATCTCACTTCTCAAGACATATCTCGCTTCTCAAGACATATCTCACTTCTCAAGACATATCTCACTTCTCAAGACATATCTCACTTCTCAAGACATATCTCACTTCTCAAGACATATCTCACTTATTGTCAACTTATTCAACCCAACCGTATTCACATTACAGTACACGCAATGTAGGTTTTCCAATGTCCACCTGTCACGGTGGCGACGACTCTGTGTGGCAACGCAAAATATGCCACAGTGAACCCACCCAAATCAACCTAGACTTTCAATTAGGGTTGCCTGATGTCCAGGGTTATTTGTATGGTATTTTTTATCGGCGAAATACATATGAGCCAGTCTCCAGGAGAAGCTGCTATTTTGACATTATGTAATTACTACATGCAACAAGGTTTAAATAAGCTTTAAAATAAGAAAAAATGGCATATCTATAGATTCAATTTTAAGTAATTTATCCTGTACTATATCTTAGCTTAAATATCAAAATATTGACCTCAGTCAACAATATAAACATTGCTACAAAAATCACAAGATGTCCATTACATATCCACGTGACCTTAACAATAAGTCATGTGATCCATATGAGAGGCGCGTGGTAGGTGTCATGTGATACGTCAACACCAAATCAGTATAAATAGAAATAATGTCCCATAAAGTGTCAGTTTGAAGTTGGAATTAGATATCAACTCAAGGTAGGAATTAAATGTTTGTTCACATATATTTATGTTCACATATGATGCTTGTATCAGTTCGCACTTACCATCTGACATTTAATATATGAATACAATATTTTAATTGTATTAAAAACCTACACATTCTATCATAGGTAACTGTATCATTAATAAAGAGTAATCAACAAATTTTTTTTATATAATTGTTTAATATCTTAGAAAGGTTCATAACACGAGAAATTGACCACACAATCACTGAGGTGCAGTTTGGTTTTAATAAACATTTCATTAATACTGGCGTTATTTGTAATATATTTCCATAATCAGAAACTAGAGAGCTTGTCTTTAATTTGATATCAATATTTTTAAAATCCGACTATAAATAAGAATATCAACCCATAGACCCATTGAATGCACCTCGTTGATTGACTGGACACCGTGGTATACATTTCATGGTATAACTTTTTAACTTGTAAATAAATTTCGATGAGATTTTGCATGAAGGTATTTCTAACGATGTTGTCTATGAGTGTAATTACTTTATGAAGATATCGAAAGCCAATTCTTCTGTTTGATACCATGAAAATCTGACAACTTTAGTACAAATGCACCTTTCTAAGATAACATAAATTGTATAAGAGGTTTTTACTCTATCATCGTTACAGTTACCTGTGGTTCTTATGTCTGTTACAAAACTTCTTTAAACAATTAATGTTGTTTTAAGGCTAGATCAAATCAGCATTTTGTCTACATTGTACATACGTATATATGAGATTACTGTTTTGGATACCTTCTGTGCCTCGTATGATTGTAGAAAGAGCGATAAATGATACACTTGTGTGAACATCGTGCAACAACCTTGCAATGTCTGCATGAATTTGGTTTTGTCTGCAGACTGGCTGTTAATTGTATTTTGTTTTGAGATTATTATGAAAGTCAAAATATCGTATCAAGCTAGAAATTATGTACAGAATGTTCCAAGCCTATTTCAGTTTTAATAGTTTTGTAACACTCCATGGAACTGTTTTATCAAAGCACTTACGGAAATATTAAACTAACTATCAAATTTAAATTCCTCATGATTTGTTTACAACTATCAATGTGGTAAATGGAGCTTCAGTTACTGAACCCCTACAGACAATATCCACCACCAATTTGCAGTTGTTAAAGAATTATAAAGAATTTAATTTGAGCGTAACGTTAAGATTTTCGTAAGTGCTTTGATAAAACAGTACCTAGATGTGCATACATACATAACATCGGGATGTTAACGGTCAACTAAAGCACGTCTGCTGGTTCCGCTAGTTGTCTACGCAATCTCAATCTAAACTTAAATATGTTGATACTAAAATGAGGAATCCAATGATACGTAACGAGCGTATTGATCATGTCGCTGGCTTAGAATTAAAAGGTCGTTAGTACAAAACCAATCTTTTGAGACAACACGAAAAAACTGTCTGAAAACTACTCTTTATTTATATATGGGTTTTAACTTCAGTTTGGTCAACTTCCGATTTTCACGAGAATAAGCTCATTAGAAACACCGTGAGATGCAGATTCCAAACATGCATTAGTTTACGACTTTCTTGTTCTAAGCCAGCGATGTGTCGATTTGAAGTTTGTGTACTTTGTCACACGTCTGGTGATCGCAGGAAACCGGCTTTGTGGAGATGGGGATTTAGTTGCAATTAGTAATAGTGAAGAACAAAAGACAAACCGTAATATATTGCGCGTTATAGTTGAAACATGTTTATACTCCACAGATGTTGCGTGTTGTTGCCCTGTGTTGTTTGCTAGCCGTGTCTCTGGGGTTCCGTATAGAACTGAACGGAGAATGGGAAGCCTACAAGACTACCTACCAAAAACAGTATACCTCTGAGGTAGAAGGCTTAAGGTAATTCTACAGTCCATACTTCTAAATTCCAGTTCGTTCAATTAAAAGATTTTAGAAACGTGTCTCTCTTTAAAAATATTAGTTAAAAATTAAAACATATCTTATTGCCACTAACTATCCAAAGTGACGGTTTGGTGAGCCAAAACGTATTTATGGCGCGCTCCATGCAAAGTTGAATACAGCTGCTTGAATTCTTTATACATAAAGGTTTATCTAAGGTGGAATGTAAAACGAAGAACTATTTAGGTAGTCAGATTATCAAGCAGTGTATTGAAGGGGGGTGTTGCTATAGTTGGGGAGTGTTGCTATAGTTGGGGACTGTTGCTATAGTTGGGGAGTGTTGCTATAGTTGGGGAGTGTTGCTACAGTTGGGGAGTGTTGCTATAGTTGGGGAGTGTTGCTATAGTTGAGGAGTGTTGCTATAGTTGGGGAGTGTTGCTATATTTGAGGAGTGTTGCTATAGTTGGGGGAGTGTTGCTATAGATGGGGGAGTGTTGCTATAGTTGGGGAGTGTTGCTATAGTTGGGGATTGTTGCTATAGTTGGGGAGTGTTGCTATAGTTGAGGAGTGTTGCTATAGTTGGGGAGTGTTGCTATAGTTACATGTTATGTTTACAGACGTGTTATCTGGGAGAGCAATGTTGATTATGTACAGAAACACAACTTGGAAGAAGATCGAGGGCTTCATACATACAGACTTGGCATGAACAAATATGGTGATATGGTCAGTATGTTAGTGGTCACCTTAAACATTCAACCATCTGTCTAAATCAAACAATTTACAAAACAAGCAGTCATGTATTAGTACAGTCCAGTCAGGATAAGAATACAATGACGCAGCAGTCGAGTCCACTATTACGGTGTTAAACCAATTGTAAAGGCTTATCCCGACAGTTTTAATTTCAATGCTAAATTGACAATACTATATTCGCTCTACCTGTTCAGACAACGGTTGTAATTTTTTGTGTAAACATAAACGACTACGTTACTCTCACAAAATCACATAAATTAAGCACGTTTACGGTAAAGCTTGATGAAAGTTAATCATCTTAGTAAAAAAAATTACAATACAACTTGTATCTTATAATCAGATGTCAGAAAGATCTTATGAAGATCTAGCAAAATTTTAGTTTTATGTTAAAAAAGACTAATTGATGCATTTTGAATGTCTTTGAATGACGTCATATCACGTGACATGCACCAGAATCACAAACACTTGACTCAAATTGTGTTATATTCTATTCTACAGACAAATAAAGAATTTGTATCCGTAATGAACGGTTACAGACAAAATGTATCTCGATCAGTTTGCAGCAAATTCAACCCACCAATGAACGTCCAGCTTACAGATCTCCCAGACAGCGTTGATTGGAGGAAACAAGGTTACGTCACAGAAATCAAGGATCAGGTATAAATATTGCTGACACGTCTCTAAATATCGCTGTCGTCCTTAAAAAATAGAACTTCAATGCGTTTGACTGCTTAGGGTTTGATGGAGACCTTATTGTCATTCTGTTACAAGCTTTAATTATAACAGACAACATTTTGGAACCCCTGAAAATTGGCAGATCTCTATGTTTTATTTCATTTTAAGCTGGATATTCTCCTTAGGTGGTCTATATGTGAGATGTTACTGCATATACAAGTAATGCAACTATATAGATATATGTCACTCTACAATATAATCATGCATAGTACTGTTCTAGCTTATATAACGAAGATAACCTAAATATTTCATGTATGAGTATCCCCCATGTTTTAAGTCATTTTTACATTGGTTTTACCTGTAAATGACCTTGACATTGATCTTTGAAGATTCATAAAATATTTTAGCTTAAAAGAGTTTTGCTGTGTCTATAACAATTAAGTAAATTTATTTTAAAAAGTTGCATCATATTCCTGATATTTTCATAACACTAATATTAAGCTAATACTGTCAAAAAGGCGGCCAACTTGGACGCTATCTTGAATTTCTCGGAATGCTTTTGGCAATTTATGCCGGCAGTCTCAGATACTACAAACATGTACAGAGTTTCCCGAACATTTTGGTATGTGACATGTCTTGTCAACAGAGAGGTCCTACCCCAACTTTTTTTTCTTGAGATTGTCACCCTACCATAAAGGGGTATGTCCAGAAACTGGAGTGTATTGGTCTGCATACGACAAAATTGCGTTTATCACTTGTAAAACTAACTATTACAGAAAAGTCAAGGAAGAATTTGACTTAAAGATTTACTCTATAACGCGCGCTTTGATATTGTGTATATAGATTTGAATAAAAGGCTGTCAGCCTTTTATTGACGACAACGATTTAAAGTTTTACTTGAATTTTTTTAAAAAAATAATAGCAGTATATTTCTTTACAGGGTTTTTATTGTTTGACTTAGGTATTAAAATGATACGAAGTTGATTGCTTTTCGAGACACTTCAGTTCCAGGGCATGCCCCTATAACTTTGTCATAAACACATGATTGTACAAATATACTGCAAAAATGGAGCACGTAATAGATATTGTACTAGTTATTCGTAAAGGTGTCTTCTTACAAGGGTTATTGTACAGTGAGGACAAAACATAATTGTCCGAGGCGAAGCTAACCACCAATCAGAATTAAAATTCTAGGAAATACGTAATACATATGAATAAGTATACATGTAGTATAATGCAATGGCGTTGGGCAGTAACTGCATTGATTCAAAAACCCAGGTTCCGTACAAGGAAGACTGAACAATCATAGGGAATATATTTCCAGGTTGAGTTCAACCAGGAAATCTACGAAAATATAACCCCACGAAAATAGGCACATAGTTTCAAATTGTCTGAGTTTACCCTATACAGAGAGAAGGTTGTGCAGCGGCCATGTTGTGTAACAAACATGGCTGCTGCACAATCTTCTCTCTATATAGGGTACACTCAGATAATTTGAAACTATCATGAGGGTGTACTCAGATAACTTGAAACTATTATGAGGGTGTACTCAGATAATTTGAAACTATTATGAGAGTACACTCAGATAATTTGAAACTATTATGAGGGTACACTCAGATAATTTGAAACTATTATGAGGGTACACTCAGATAATTTGAAACCATGTGACTATCGAGTGTCAGTTTATATTAAATGTTTTATGTTATATATTTAACAGGGTCAGTGCGGTTCTTGTTGGTCATTCTCCACAACCGGATCTCTGGAAGGGCAAAACTTCAAGAAAACTGGAACATTGACATCTTTGTCAGAGAAGAATTTGATGGATTGTTCTAAACCAGAAGGTAACCTTACATGTATCTGTATGTTCGTCCGTCCGTTCTTCAACCATCCCGCATGTCTTTCCGCCCGTCCGTCCGCTGAGCCAACGCCTTTCTGCCCGCCCGAATTTTTGTCTGTCCGCCTGTCTTTCCACCCTCACAAATCCACTTCATGCGGCTGAAAAAGTCCCATAAACCTCACCTTTAAGAGTTTCTGGTTTTATGTGGCCTTTTTCAGTTTATATGAATAAGTCACATACATACCAAAATTATCTTCATTCCGTAGCGTTTAGTCACATAAAACCGTTCTGTTAGAACGTCCGTTCGTCGTTCTGTCCGTCGGCATTTTTGGTTGTCGGGTTCACCCGTTTTAGTATTAAATTCCTAAATTAGTTTCTGGTATTCTATTTTAGTACACATATTAAAGTACGTACACGTAGTGTCATTTTTCTATTTTGCAAAAATACAGTTATTTTGTGAATCATTGTAGAGCACAAAATATTTCATTGATTTATTTTATCAAAACAATTGCACACGATTGGGTATATACATTTTTTATATTACATAATAAGTGTTAACATACTCGATGTTTATACAGGAAACATGGGTTGTGAAGGAGGTCTCATGGATCAAGCTTTCGCTTACGTCATCAAAAATAAAGGAATCGACACCGAGAAATCTTACCCATACAAGCCAAAGGTAAGTCTAATAGTGTGTGTGTGGTATATAATGATATCTTTTCCTAGCGAAGATGGACAAGTGGTCTAGTGGTAAGGGCTACTGACTGCTGATCTGAAGGTTGTGGGTTCGATCTCTACTCCAGACGGCCAAAAACAGAAATGCTTTTCAGTATTTCCCACCTAACATAACTAAAATTACTTACAGTCTTTGGACGAGACGTTAAGCGATGTCCCGTGTATGATCGTTTACATCAGGCACGTAAAAGAACCAGTGATGCTTCTGGAACCAGAACATCTTCTGTATCATGCACTATCCCCCAAAAACTAAACTGATTAGCCTCTTCTGGGGGCCTCGCCCATATGGATTTCCGGTGGCGAGGATAAATAAAAGCAAATAATCTGAATCTTTCTAGCGAAACACAGGTTTCAAAATAAGTTGGGATTTTACCATGTGCAAACTCGTATAGAATACTACTAGTATACAAATATACTAGAACATTGTTAACCTTGCAAAGTCTAAAGTAATAAACAAGTATTTAAGTCTACTTACAGACATTCGTTCGCTCAGCCGATTGCACATTTAACATTTAAGTCAAAATAATGATTCGAGTGGTGTTTTCCTTGAACTTTTGGTGCACCACTCGTATTGAGGTTGATGGAAGAAAACACATTGCACCAACATGTATTCTCAGCGTCGGTGTTGTTTTATCATTAAGGTGATAACTGTTTTTATATTACATGTTATTATTGTTTACAGAACGGACGATGTGAGTTTAAGGAAGCTGATATTGGAGCTACTGAGACAAGCTGTATGGATATCTCACAGGGATCTGAGGATGATTTACAAAGTGCAGTAGCTACTGTAGGTCCAATCTCTGTGGCCATTGATGCCAGCCATCCATCATTCCAAATGTACAGGTAATAAAATAAAAACAAATACACCAGATTTATATAACGCCTTTTTCATGCGAACCCACGTTCAAAGGCACTTTATATTATTGTGTTGCAGCCACACGGGCGCATGTGCATCATTTACAAGTGCAGATACAGCGTGATCGGACCAGAGGGACAGACTGAGAGAAAGCCCCTGAAGGGAGACAGAGACATTAGATACAGACATGTCCGGCGCTGCAAAAGTGCGCCTAGCTCATATTTCGAATAGACAGCCTGTTTCTTTATTGTGCCAGGTGTAAAGCGCCGAGACACAGCTTCCTGACACATTTAACCAGATACTTTGATGGAATATAGCGGGACTTATTATACATATTTCAGAAATGTCATGTTCCGATGCCAGGGATCGAACTCACGACCTCTGGATTGACAGTCCCGTGCGTTACCACTGAGCTAAATCCGCTAAATACAAATCCGTTAAACTGTCAACCCCCATATATCATCGTTCTATCAGTGAAATAAAACCTATATCAGTCACTGGTTATCACTCACACTGTGACTGATATAAGCTCCCTCCCACCACAGGGACTACTTTAATTATACCCAAAACTCGACACTAAACTGTCCGTATTTTATTATTACTGAACGGAAACATGTCATATGGGGGTTAATATTCTTAGTTAGACCATTTCCTACAAATTGCTGTGTGATTTTCTCGTCATATGGCTCTCGTTCCGTTTTAGTTTGACTGACTGAGGCGACAGACTTTTTGGGACAGGATGCCGTGTTTTCAGTTGGTCATTTTGCTTTGTGTGTTTTTAATGTTTTCTGTGCTCGGCTGGTTAAGTTGAGTGCTGCCTTCCCTGTCAGACTTAATATAATCTTTTTGATGCAACATTCTCAAAAAAGACCTTTTCAAACATTTACCATTATCCAAGATGGCGGATCTCCATGAGATATAAACCATATTCAATCAAAAAACAAATACATATCATTATATATAATTATGTTACAGATCTGGTGTATATAACGAGCGACGATGCTCATCCCAGAAGTTGGACCATGGCGTATTAGCTGTAGGTTATGGTACCGAGGGAAGCAAAGACTTCTGGCTTGTAAAGAACAGGTAAATACTTAGTTTATACTACATATACAGTACAACCTCTGTAGAGCAACATATAAATACTTAATTTATACTACACGTACAGTGCAACCTGCATTATCATGATAAATGAATATAGATTCCTTTCATTTAGTCTGCATTTTCATGATGAATATAGATTCCTTTCATTTAGTCTGCATTATCATGATCAATGAATATAGATTCCTTTCATTTAGTCTGCATTATCATGATAAATGAATATAGATTCCTTTCATTTAGTCTGCATTATCATGATAAATGAATATAGATTCCTTTGATTTAGTCTGCATTATCATGATTAATGAATATAGATTATTAAGACTTATCATAGTTACCCTTCAAGATGGCAGCATATTCAATGAAAATTCTGTATTTCATATTGGCCAACATCTCATTAACAATGAATACATTGTAGTAAAAACGTTTTTACAAGGGAAGATAATTTATTTCTGTTTACTATATAGATGTATACATTCTCGTTCATCAGAGTATTCTTCGTCTGAAACTCTGGGAACTTGACTAACCACTGATGTATGATGCTGATATGTAAACCACTGGCTTAGAAAGAGAGGGATGTAACTGCTACTTATGACCTTATAAGACTCATATATATTTATAATCTGCACCACAATACGCTTCTTATGGGCATATTTTCATGAAAATTGGAACAGGTCATGTTGACCAAACTGAAGTTGAAAAAGATGATTTTTCTATAAGTAAAGACTAGTTTTTCGACAGTTTTTTCTTGTCTTCTCAAAATAGCGTGTTTGTACTTGCGAAGTTCTCATTCTTAGCCAGCGATATATTATATTTCCTGTATATGATGATGTTATACTGTAAGCATTGTTTTATATTTACAGTTGGGGTGATAGCTGGGGACAGGAAGGTTACATCATGATGTCTAGGAACGCCGAGAACCAATGTGGTATTGCTACATCCGCTAGCTTCCCTACCATGTAAACACTCCACGTGATACAGATCTGCTTGTTGATTGGATAATATGTGATGAATAATTTATATAGTGACACTTTGTTAGGCAAATTATGCACATTAAAAGATGGTCTATGACCATCTTATTCCAGTTAATTCACGAGATTTGATGGTTAATATTGACCATCTTGTACCAGTTAATTCACAAGATCTGATGTATAGTTGATTATTTTGAAAATGTTCTATATATATATAATAAACAAATTATACGTTTAGAGTGTACAGTTAGATTTTGTAATTTTTAGTCGCGTTATTTGCAATAAAATGTTGACTATTCTGAAGTATGGTTTTTGTAATATATATACATGAATATCCACTGGTTGTACAGTCACGTGTCGCTGGTCGAACAGTCACGTGACATAGGTCGAACAGTCACGTGACAAAGGTCGAACAGTCACGTGACAAAGGTAGAACAGTCACGTGACAAAGGTCGAACAGTCACGTGACAAAGGTCGAGCAGTCACGTGTCAAAAGTCGAACAGTCACGTGACAAAGGTCGAAGAGTAACGTTGCCAAGGTCGAACAGTCACGTGACAAAGGTAGAACAGTCACGTGACACTGGTCGAACAGACACGTGACAAAAGTCGAACAGTCACGTGTCGCTGGTAGAACAATCACGTGACAAAGGTCGAACACTATGTTAATGTGACAACACAAGCGTTAAGCGGCTACGGAATAACATACGTGGTTAAATAGTACCAAGCGCAGTATATGATGTTATGGTCAAGGGATCTAAGATGGCAAAGTTATTCGAGTCATTACTCTTTGACGCAAGTAACTTGAACAAATAACAGCACCAGACACAGGTTAAAATTAAGATAAAGCGCAATAAAGCATACATAAAGCAATAAAAAGCACAGAAAAATCACACATAAAGATGCCATTGTGTGACCTGTTTCTGGCATGTTTAGGACAACTTCTCCTGAAAAGACAACATCATATTGGCAGAGGGGTGTTAAATAATGTTCCACTATTCCTCATATGATATGATATGTCGATCCCATGAATATCCCTTCTATGTTCTCCGTTATGTTTTGAATGGGCTCGAGGTCTAGGAATTCTAGGTAAAGAACACAACATCTCGTTCCTGCTTTGAACAGTTTTTTTCAAACAAATCGGGAGCAAGAGTCATCAGACCAGGCCCCGATTCCACGAAAACAAAACTTAAGTTATTGCTCAGCTGAGACTGCTATTTTAAAGATATATTTTGTTGGTTAAATGACTTTCATGCATACTTGTATATATTGTTTCATCACAGCTAGATGCCAATTTAATAGAGCAATACAAAATAGGCCGATATTTGCAGAAAATAGAGTAAAAACTTAAGTCTGTTATAACAGGCTCAAGTACAAGGTTCATTATTGTTCATTATTGTTGGATTTACATGAGCATTTCATACAAAAATCACCTACTATATTATTATTTAGCAATAAATACACAGTTTCTGGTAACAATCTACATCGCAAGACTTTAATTGTGAGTCATATGGTATAGTCAAACAAGCAGAATCAGCTGAGCATTAACTTGAGTTTTTTCGTGGAATTGGAACCAGAACGAGTCAAACACACATCACAAGGTCAACCTACAAACAATATTCAAACAGTAACAGCAAGCAGCCTTATGCGGGACATCATTGCAGAACAAAGATTTACAAAATTACACAGTGACCAAACATTTTTGAAATTTTCATTATTATTTTTAACTTTAAAACATGAAAGATGAGCTACCGGAACTCATAAAGTAGCACAGGAAGTACAAGCATTTGTCTTTGTCCTCTAAATGTGGAGAATTTGTTTCCACCCTCTACATGTGGAGAATTTGTTTCCACCCTCTACATGTGGAGAATTTGTTTCCACCCTCTACATGTGGAGAATTTGTTTCCACCCTCTACATGTGGAGAATTTGTCTTTGTCCTCTACATGTGGAGAATTTGTCTTTGTCCTCTACATGTGGAGACGTTATCACTGTCATCAACATGTGGAGAAGCTGTTTTTGTTCTCTACATGAGAAGATTTTTTCAGTTGCCTTTGGAAGAGCAGTGTTAAGCAGTAAGATCAATATTAACCCAGGAAAACGGTTTCGGTCAATTGGAGTCAACTATATACACAGAAACATTAAAAAAGGGCTGCTTAAAATACATAAAAAACTCATAATTTCCTTCTCCTTACCGACTCATCCTGTTAGTCTATATTTAATAGCTTGCCATTTATATGGTTTTGCACAAATTACACATCAAACATTTAAGCAAAACTTCTCATTTTGCAAAAAAAACCAAAGAATTGTATCGCATAATATAAAATCTCCTAGCATCACAGAATTTTTACCGTTCTATCGTCAACAAGGTGATGAATTAACATCACTGATATCAGAATTAATCAACCAAAAATATACAGTTAATATACAATGTAGTACAATATGTCTTTTTCCCCACATTTTATAAGTATCACTTATATGAGAAAAAGTCAATACAGGTAAGCAAAAAAGTTGTATATTAAAACTTTATCCCATTTTATGAGCAAATCCAATAGGCAAAAAATTGTATATTAAAACGATCATTTATTCAACTTTCATGGCCAGCATGTTAAACTTACAACTTGCATGGCCAGCATGTTAAACTTACAACTTGCATGACCAGCATGTTAAACTTACAACTTGCATGGCCAGCATGTATAACTTACAACTTGCATGGCAAGCATGTTAAACTTACAACTTGCACGACCAGCATGTTAAACTTACAACTTTCATGGCCAGCATGTATAACTTACAAACTGCATGGCCAGCATGTATAACTTCATGAACAAATTGCGGCTAAAATTTAAATTTTGTTTTCTGTTTTTATTTACTGGAATTTTTCTCTGCATTATATATATATAGTTAGTTCCAGGTAACTGCTGGTTTGCCTGGTATAAAGGTAACATGACTTGGTAGTCTCCATATGACTGAAATACTGTTGGACAGTGCGACGCTTAAAACAACATTTAAAGCAAGACTGCGTTCAATAAACGCTATGCCCCGGTGGAAGCCTTGTCCACAAAAACTAGCTAAGTCAATCAGGGGCCATAATTCAGTTGACTGTTGGATAGTGTTACATGGCCTTGACAATGTAAGGTGTTTATGATGTTTAACAAGCATGCCAAGTTTGATAAAAATGCCTTCATAGACTAAAAAACTATTTGAGTTTCAACAACATGAGTGTTTTGGTTTATATTTTCGGACGGACAAATAGACGAACGGACCGGACTGACAGGACAATCACTATATTCCTCCTGCATCAGTAGATGCCGAGGCATAAAAAATGTTGTTTTATTAAAGGTGCTGCCTCACGTAAAGACCGCCTTGTACCTCTTCTTCTATGTTCATTTTGTAGTATAAGATTGTCAACCAAAATTTATTACCACTCTGGACCCGTTGCAATGGAAACCGAGAGGAATTTCAAGAAACGAAAAAAAAAGAAATTTGAATATGGGGTCGATTTACACATCCAACACATTTTATCAAATTTCTTAGAGATTGCGTGGCC
Organism: Spisula solida; assembly: GCA_947247005.1. Taxonomy (NCBI): domain Eukaryota; kingdom Metazoa; phylum Mollusca; class Bivalvia; order Venerida; family Mactridae; genus Spisula; species Spisula solida. The sequence goes on from OX365962.1 coordinate 2,241,005, forward strand.
AAAATAATTTGGTGCTCTCAGAGAATTGCTCTTAAGGGCACAGCAAGACAATATAACAGAAGAGCCTGCCGTCATAAAAGGCTTAAAATTATACATATTCATAGAGTCCGCATATTGTCCGGACATCGCACAATGAAATAAGAAATATTCAGGTTGAGACAGACCTTGTTTTATAACCCACAGAAATGCAGGTGAATTTGGCCACCTCAATGCAAAGGAAATGTATCCAATGTACGACCCAAACTCTTCCAAAATTTGTAAAGCATGGGGTCATCACCATAATATTCAGGTTGACACAGACCCTGTTTTATAAATCACAGGAATGCATGTGAATACATGTAGATTTTGCCACCCCAATGCTTGAAGGACAATGTCAACTATTTTGCATACTGTTACACCATCTCCAGGACGGGGCGTTGTGTTAGAAAGTGTCTGTTGTCAACTTTTACCTATATTAGTCGCTATATTGAGTAATGCTGTGATTATTGTATAAATGCTGGTAAAAAGACCACAAAATCATGTTTTTTTGCCTCACAACCTCGAGTTTAAGGAGGTACGCGCACCTTTTATCTAACGATCGAATTTTCCTTGAAACATCTTAAAATGACAGAACAGTCTTCTAGAACAACATTGAAATCATAAAAATGATATGTCACCAGGCTCGTTTTCGACATACATGGCTTTCTAATGACATACCATTGTATTTTGGTCATTTTATCTATTTCCTGCATTTATGGCACCATTATGTTCTTTTTAAGATTATTACTGTATGAAACCACTTTTAAGCAATGCATGATATTTTGTGTGTTCAATGGTCATTCCTAATGACATAAGTCACAATTCCAGCTGCCTGGTGAACAAATTCAGTATTTGAACATGATAAATAGTTACCCCACCCACTTGCAAAAAAGTGTGATTTTTAAAAGATTTCAAATGAAGGTCAAAAAATACCCAACGATCGAAAATGATTTAAAATTTGCCCTAAGTTTAGTATCAAATAGAATACCAGTTTAGTCAAATAAAAAATAGGGGTCACCAGCCTTTTTTGGGAGCTGTGCATAAAAAAGCACTAATTATGAATAAATTTGCATAAAATTAACCTAATTTGCATATTGTAATGAAATAATTTTTTCTTAAAAATATTTCAAAGTGTGGCTACCTTTTATAACTAAACTATGCACTACATATTATATATAAGCATATGCATTTGAACAATTGTAGGGACTTATTGTGAACCCATATTATTCACAATTTTGCCGTTCCCCACCCACTTTTTTATACAGGCAAAAAATAAAAAGTTAAAAATATCTAATTTTTGCGATAATATTTTGTTTATTTTCATTAATCAACATTCATATGCATTCATTGAAACTAAAATTCATGTTTGTTCTTATCTAATACGATTTTGAAATTTCGCGCATGCGCACAAGGCAGCTCGTACCTCCTTAACAGGCTATAAAAAATACTAAATTAATATGTATATAATATATTTTCTTTTGCTACCAATTGTTAGGTAATTTATGATTATAACTTTGAATATCAGTTTTTATAGCAATTGTTGGGAAAATAATTAACATTTCGAGAACAGGCCTCTTTTTCACGAGTTTCTCGAGACTAATTTGCGTGAATTTTTTTATGAGTTTTCGCCAATATGCTCTATATACGTTGTGATATTTCAGGCTGCTAGCATTTTTTACACGTGGTAAATCCACAAACATAACAATTTCAATGCTTTTCACCAATATGTGTGCACATGTGTTTTTTTCAGGTGACAATTTCTTGCGAAATTCGACCCCCACAATTCGCAATTGAAAGGTTTTTCTCTAGAATGTTTTCTTATGTGAGTTTTCAGGTTGCAATTGTGTCCGAATGCTGATCCACAAACTGCGCACTTGAAAGGTTTTTCACCGCATGCATGTTCATATGTCTTTTCTGATGATCCTTTATGCGAAATTTGATACACACACTTCGCAATTGAAAGGTTTTTCGCCAGAATGTTTTCTCAAGTGAGTTTTCAGGTTGCAATTGTGTCCGAATGCTGATCCACAAATATCACACTTGAATGGTGTTTCACTAGTATGCGTTCTGTGGTGCAACACAAGACTACCATGACTGTACAGAAACTGAGATGCACAAACTCCACAAATATATGGTTTCTCTCCATATTGTTCAACTTCTTGATATTCACCTAAGGAATGGTCAGTGAATATATATGCGGATATCCGGGTAAAATGAATATCCTGAAATAAATGTGTAAACATTGCGTTTGAAATATTTATATACATTTAATAAGATTGATGAAGATATCTTAAAAGCAAATGCGTGGTTCAGATACTAAAATGAATATGAGGCTACGTACGTTAATTAAATGATAAAACTTCATTATGAAGCCACTTGTGTTGAAATATACCATTTAAACTATAGATCTACATCAATTTCTGTAAAAAGAACTTATTTATCAATGATTCGTTTACCTGTGCGCTCTCGTGTGACAGCAATAGTGAAGGTTAGAAACCACCAAATAAATTTGCTCTTTAGTTCAATGTAAAGTTACAATAGTAGGCCCAAAATGTTTGCATCTTTTAGTCTATGGCCAGCAGGAAGACATATATCATTTTAAAGAAATACCTTTAAGCTTCAAAATAATACAATAAAAAAGGGGGGTCATGTATCTTCTAAGAAAAATTTTGGCCATCAAACATGGTCTACCTATTTTTACACATGTCCGGACTGATTCAATCCGGGTTTTACCCTATCCTACTTTCACTTTGGTATCAATGTAAGAATACCAAGATATTCCAGATTTTCCTGTTTCACTACATAACATACATATTTACAATGCATTTAAACTCAATTTCATCACTCCAGTTCACTCTTGTCAAGAAATATCCCCATTTACAGGCAAGCCAAAGTTTTTTTAAGGACTACTTGGTCCGCGTAGGCATTTGGTGGTTCTTTACCTGAAGTCCATCCCGTACTAATGTCGGTCCGGATTATAACCGTACTTTATTCATTTTACACAGTTTGTGCACAGTTCCCTCCCTTTTTTATATTACGCCATTTGTTTATGTTATTTGGTGATTCCTGTTTACAAATTAGCTGGTAACTGAGGATTCTGCTTCGGTTTGTAACTACGTGACATGCGGTATGGTTTATATCGCATTATGCCAGTGTTCTTGTTTGTGTGTTAATGATTTTGATCTACATCGTTTTTTACGATACACCGTGTAAATAAAACTTGTTCAGTCACTTTAAGTTCACTAACTAGGACGAACCACAGGTATTCGGCTAGTCCCATAAATAAGACTCTACGTACGTTCCACAATACTATAGAGTCTCATAGTTTTGAACTTAGCTGTCTTTAACAAAACTTTATTTCCGAATTGAATCACTTATTCGGGATTAAACAGTTGAATCGACCGCAGTAAAGCTTATTTAAATCATAAAGTACAAAAAAACAGCGTTAAAAACACCTTTACACAACCAATATAATTATTAGATGAAATGTTTGTCTGACTTCTGTTGCGATTCACTTCCGTTTTAAAAACGAAAGTTACCTACAGTTGACAAATTCGTCTTAGACGAAATAATTATTCGGTACGGAGTAGTCGTTCTTGACCGACTTTAATGTAGGCCTATTTTTAGTCCGGATACTGGGTTTTAGTTATAGCCACTTTTCGTCCAATCAAAATTCTTACAAATGTCAGAACAACAACTTTCGGAATACATCGGCTCTGTTCCACGGCTTCAATGGCGTAAATAAGGAAATTTCAGTAGTAAAATGAAACAGGAATAATTTATGTATCAATGAGGTTAGTGTTCATGCAATCATTCGTTTTCAATGATAGAAAAGGCATTAATGAAGCCATGTGTGGTGTGCCTTTACTTTGTATTGCTTTTTAGGGCTCATAATCGGTCACCAAACAGCAACAAAGAATCGTGTTGCAAAGTGCTACATACAAGTACTTGGGACCCGGTGAGACCTAACGTAATGTAATGTAATGAAATGATACGTTTGGTCTCTGTCGGGACTAGTATTCGGCGTGTTGGCTCTGACCCCCCCCACATCGTCCCTGCCAGTGACCCACTCTACAATCCATCCAGAGAGCTTTAAAATGTTTAAATAGTGTTCAAACTATCTAAAATAGCATTTCAAATTTTCATTAAATATCTGGAAACACCTGTTGGTGTCATATTACATTAGTAGAAGCAGAGACTATATATAGCCTCTATTCCTATAAGTTTGTGCATTCCTACAAGTTCGTGCATTTTAGTAAAATGTTCATTGCTTTGCTAGAAAATTCATTTAAGTTGATAAGAAGACATTTATCTAGTCGAATAATGCAAAAAAAAGCCACACAAACAGTGTTTGATATGTTCACGGTGAGTTTTGTCCAAGCACCAATTTCATGGTTTACATATTCACCGCTTCCTGTCGCGAAATCTGGAGACATTTGATTTCCTCAAATTTACATAAGATACGATATATTTACGAGCGAAAAAGGTGCTGACTTATTGACAAAATATCAAACTTTATGTTACAAAACATTTTATTTGCAAAATCATTCCCATGTGCTTCTAATGACGTCATCAGTTTATGTGCACGAACTTACAGGTCACAAATGTTTATATTAAGACTGCAGACTGCATGTAACATTGAGGCCGATTTTGCAAGTTTTGGCAGTTTGACATTCAATTTGTGTTTGAATTTTGTTTATAGACAGATAATTGATATTGTTTATCACATGTTTGATGCCAGTGTAATTGTTTTTGTGCAGTTGCACCCATTTCAAATTTAAGATGCACGAACTTGTAGGTGTAGAGGCTATCTATAGTCTCTGGTAGAAGGTATACACAAAGACCTAAATATACAGAGATTGGAAAAATGTACCAAATCTCACATCATCATCAATCTGCAGCCCAAAAATGACACCTATCGTGGCGGTCAAACCAGTTTTGGACCGCAGATTTACAATAGTTTGGCCGTGTCTAAATAGTGATTTTTTTCTGTTTTTCAGATTCTTCTGGCAATATTTATGAAACGGATGTAGTTTGTCTACCAGTACTGTACCATATACACTGGAGTTACCACCATGGCGGCCACAGGGTTAGTGATATTGACTCAACCAATCTGTCATGTCAGGCAGAACTTACCCAGATATTTAGCTCAACTTGAAAAACAGATTACAAAAACAGCGTACATACATGTACAGCCTGGTGTACTGTCTGATCCAAACAGCTCACAACAACAACAACCGTCAAATTTCTTCAACTTCATCAAACTACCGTTGACTGTAGATGTACGGCATATTGTTAAGGATGTTTATGCGTATAGTGCCAAGTGCTGTAGTACATTAGATATTCGAGTTCTTGTTGGACATTTTGGGAACACCGAGGTGAAATATAAAAGATACAAGTTTTCTAATGCGTGTGATGTAGTGTTGATTGATAGAGAGATATGTACGGACGATGAGGAGAGTCTTCTAAAGGAAGTACGGGAACAGTTTGATGTCAAGGTCACTGCTAAATGTCAGCTGTTACATGGTGACGAAACCAGTACAGATACCATGTCAACACCAGATGTTTCACAGGTTTGTTTCTTAATGTTTTTGTTTTCATTTGACATTAAGTGGATACAATATGGAAGTTATTGTATATTGGTCTGGTTAGAACTACTGTATACAGAAGTTACAGAAGTTAAAAGGCGGTAAAAAGTCTCCCCATACTTCACTTCAGTGTAGTTATCATTTATGATTACCTCCCTTTATGGCTAATTATGCACAGAATTCAAAGTCCACAGTGTGTCATTCATTGCGGAGTGAGTATATAGGCTTGCTTGAAATATTCATTTTTGGGGATGTGGATTATTCGTTCTATGTCTGACTCTTGTGTGGATGGCAAGGTCCTACAGTCGTTTCTGTGTGGCTTTGGATTTTCTGTGCGCTACAGTATTTACTTTAAATTGGACAAAATATTTTCTATCCTGTCTGGGGTAAATTACAGCATACAGTATGTAATTGAGAGAATATATAATTGTTAAAGTTGGTGTTCTTACCATAAAAACCACATAACCACATTACGTTGTAGCCACATTACATTGTAACCACATTTCATTGTAACCACATTACTTTGTAACCACATTGCCTTGTAACCACATAACACTGTAACCACATTACCTTGTAACCACCTTACCCTGTAACCACATTACCTTGTAAACCTTGTAACCAAATTACCCTGTAACCACATTACCTTGTAACCACATTACCTTGTAACCACATTACACTGTAACCACCTTACCATGTAACCACCTTACCATGTAACCACATTACCCTGTAACCGCCTTACACTGTAACCACATTACCCTGTAACCACATTACAGTGTAACCACATTACATTGTAACCACATTAACCTGTAACCACATACCCTGTAACCACATTACCTCGTAACCACATTACCTTGTAACCACATTACCCGGTTACCACATTACCCTGTAACCACATTACCCTGTAGCCACATTACACTGTAACCTCATTTCATTGTAACCACATTAGGTACCCTGTATCCACATTAGCTTGTAACCACATTACATTTTAACCACATTAGCATGTAACCATATAACTACATCCATAAAACTACATTACTCTGTAACCATGAATAATCATTGCTTATATATTTTATACAGATGATAAAGCAGTACAATCATACAGTACTTGGAGGAACTTTTGACCGGCTTCATATAGGACACAAGATATTACTGAGTGAAGGTTCTATGCTGGGTACCGGTAAACTTACAGTGGGAGTTACTGATGGTGAAATCAACTATAGTAAGTATCACATGATAATTATTGCTAAAAAAAGATGGCCTGTCAGAGCTTATTTTCACTATAAACGATTGGCCTGTTTAAGGCCCGTCACAATTTCCTGCAGGCCCCTTCGGGCTTTACTCAATGTGTTCCTTCAGATCGGGTGCTTACACATCAGTGAACTTGAACAAGTGGTCTTTTAATCCTGTAGTAATTCATTGCACTTAGTGTTTCACAACTTGAAAAGTTCCCTTACCTACTTTTTCACAATTTTTAGAAATTTTGCGCTACATTTTCACAAAACAAACAGACTTGGGCCTCTTCACAACTTACCAAAGAAAAGCCCTGCCTCTGCTCATAACTGATGAGTTCTATGTTGGCTTGTGTCTCAAATGCTTGTTCTCATTCATCAGCTTATTCTTCATCGGAATAGTTTATACTAATTTATTTTAGGTCGATTGTGAAACAAGTTTTTCAAACTTATATTAATCACTCTCAACACCTCATTCCTGATGTTAAACATTGCTACGAGGACTATGTTATAGTGTATATGTTTACTCTTGTAGAGAAGACGTTACGTGAGTTGATAGAGCCAGTGACTGAGAGGACTATGTTATAGTGTATATGTTTACTATTGTAGAGAAGACGTTACATGAGTTGATAGAGCCCGTGCCTGAGAGGACTATGTTATAGTGTATATGTTTACTCTTGTAGAGAAGACGTTACGTGAGTTGATAGAGCCAGTGACTGAGAGGACTATGTTATAGTGTATATGTTTACTATTGTAGAGAAGACGTTACGTGAGTTGATAGAGCCCGTGTCTGAAAGGACTATGGTATAGTGTATATGTTTACTCTTGTAGAGAAGACGTTACGAGAGTTGATAGAGCCCGTGTCTGAGAGGATTATGTTATAGTGTATATGTTTACTCTTGCAGAGAAGATGTTACGAGAGTTGATAGAGCCCGTGTCTGAGAGGACTATGTTATAGTGTATATGTTTACTATTGTAGAGAAGACGTTACGTGAATTGATAGAGCCCGTGTCTGAGAGGACTATGTTATACGTGTATATGTTATCTATTGTAAAGAAGACGTTACGAGAGTTGATAGAGCCAGTGTCTGAGAGGACTATGTTATAGTGTATATGTTTACTATTGTAGAGAAAACATTACGAGAGTTGATAGAGCCAGTGACTGAGAGAATACTGAATGTAGAACATTTCTTACAAGACATCAAACCTTCACTGACATACGATGTGGTAGCTATCACTGACCCGTACGGTCCGACCATCACAGACCCGGACATGGACCTTATAGTACTCAGTGAGGAAACAAGGAAAGGTGGAGATATGATCAATCAGCAGAGAGATCAACTGGTAACATTCTCATATAAACTCCAGTGATTTTTCTTGAACAAAATTAAACAGCCTGTGCCTTCAAAATTGGGAAATTAAGCGCAATTTGGGAATTATTAAAAAAAAATTTTTGGGTTAAAATTGTTCATAAATTGCTATTTTCTACTGATAATACTCTAGTCATATGTGACAACGACTTTTGCATGTTTGAAAATCCATTGTTTTGACTTTAAAACAGCTAAATTGTAGTTGCTTTGAAACCAGCGAGCACACAAGGGGGAAAATATGCATACTTTTTGGGAAAAAATTATGATTTTTTGGGGAAAAAGGAGATTCTTTTGCTAGGGGAAGGGGCCTATATTTGGCCCCAAAAATAGCCAAAAAAACCACTGTTCTCATATCTATACATGCTTGATTGCCTATTGTAAACACCCTTAAAAATTATGTTAGGATTTTTTTTAAGACATAGAAGGTGTTTATGGAGCCCGCTTGCGGTGAGTGAGACTTAGTGACCACTGTTGGTGTGTGTGCGTGCGTAAGTGCATGTGTTATAGTGTCTGTCAGATTTTGTCGGGACCATAACTTTGTCATGCTTTAACCAATCTTGCTTACATCTGGTATGAATATTCATCTTCTTGAGACAAAGTGGCATTCCCAACCCTCAGGTTTCTATCTCAAAGGTCAAGGACACTGTTGGAGGTCAAAGGTGAGACTGAAGCTTGTCCGGACAATAACTTTACCATGCATTGACCAATCTTGCTTATAATTGGCATGAATGTTAACCTCTATTGATTGGAGTGTCATGAGCAACCCCAGGTTTTTCTATCTCAAAGGTCAAAGTCAGTGAGGCTCAACATAATAACCCGAGGGCACGAATTCCTAGTTATTAACAATTACTGTTGAATGAGTCCTTATGGAATCAGTTATTTAGTCCTGCTAATCTGTTTTCAATAATGTTGTAATTATGCTCCCCCCGAAAATTCGGGGGAGCATATAGTTGCCGCTTTGTCCGTCTGTCGTTCCGTGCGAATATTTTTGTCCGGAGCCTATCTCAAAAAGTATGTGAGGTATCACCATGAAACTTCATAGGTGGATAGATCTCAATGAGTAGAAGTGCAGTGCTCAAGAACCGCAACTCTACATAACCTATTTTTGGAGTTATTGCCCTTTGTTTTTTTCATACTTTATTCATACTTAATTCTTGTCCCGGCCATAACTCCAACAGTATTTGAGATATCAATTTGAAACTTCATAGGTGAATATATCTCAATGAGTAGAAGTGCAGTGCTCAAGAACCACAACTCTACATAACCTGTTTTTGGAGTTATTGCCCTTTGTTATTTTTCATACTTAGTTCTTGTCCGGGCCATAACTCCAACAGTATTTGAGATATCAATTTGAAACTTCATAGGTGAATATATCCCATCGAATGACAGTGCAGTGCACAAGAACCATGACTCTTCATTGCATATTTTTTTAGTTATTCCCCTTTGTAATTTTTCATACCTAATTCCTGTCTATGCCATAACTCAACAGTATCAGAGATATCAATTTGAAACTTCATAGGTAAATAGATCTCATTTAGGGAAAGTGCAATGGCTAAGAACCATAACTCTCTTTTGCATATTCTGGAGTATTTTTTCTGTGACAAACATCCCACGGGGAGCATCACCCGTCACTGACGGCTCTTGTTTAAACAGACTTCTAATCATTTGCCATGGTTATTCAATATTATGTAATTTGAAGATCATATAAATCATCAAATTCCATAAAGCAATGGTCGGTCTGTTGATGTATAGGTATAGAGGAAACTTTTCATGAAATATTCTCCAAACTATAGTGCGCCCAGGATAATGTGAAAGGTGGCAAAATTTGGTATGTTCCATAAAGGTGGATTACAATTATGTTCACCAATTATCAATGATGTTTTGAGTACAATACTGACCTTATCTGTTTATTTAAGTGATTTGTAAAACCAATTTTGCCACAGTTGACCAAACCGATTCATGTTTGTAAATATCACATTATCCTTGGCGGACTATAGTGATTGATATACATACTACTCAAGATTTGGAAAGGGTCAACAAACTTTCTGTGTGCATATTTTGCAAAAAGAATAACTTAAAGATGGATTGATGGAATTTTCAGAAATTAATTGCTACATCTGCAATGATGTAAAACATATATAAAGATTGCTTTAAAAGCTGTTGGCTAAGTGCTGATAAGCCCAACCTCACTTATATGTTTGTGTCGCATTTAAGCCCCAATAATAAATCAATGCGGTCTGTTTTCTGGCTTTTTGTGTCTTACATAATATGAGAATAGAATACGGACAATTTCTATATTATTCTTGCTACTTTGGTCCCCGTCTGTAGGGCTCATCAGTCATTTTGAAAAAGACGGCATTATGATAATGCATACCAAATGCATCACATGAATGTTTCGAAATTCAGCAGCAGATTAGATAATGTTTTAATATTAAAACATTTTTTTAACCGGTGATGTTCAGTAAACATAAGACAGACATTTATGTTGACTTCTTGACCCTTATCAAAATGTGAGTAGTATATGTTAAAGCCATTATGTATGATGACAGGGTATGAGAAGGTTGGAGGAGTATACTATAGAACTGATTGAAGATATGTGCCATAATCAGTATGAGGAGAACAAAGTGAGTTCCTCATCTTTACGGAAACGTCTTCTAGGAACTCTGTACAACCCAGTCAAGGTTAGTCAACAAATCGCTGGATTAGAACGTGAAGGTCGTAAGTTTGTAACTGCTTCTTACAAGCTTATAACAGGTTGGGTATACAACGCTAAATTTAGTAATGTTCGTAAAAAAGTGATATTACCATACACTATCAAAATAATTTTAGTTAATTGCTTTGTATGTTGTTACAATGAATAAATTAAAATGTTTTGCAGGTAATCTGATTGAAATCGGACGTAAAACAACAAAGTTATTGCATAAATAAAATTTGGAAAATAATATGAGTTATCTCCCTTTTAATTAAAATAAGTTGATGCAAAAAACGCAATGGTGAAATTTGATTTTTTTGTAAGTTTTCTACATTATAGATGTTACTGAAGAAAACTGCCCAGTCAATTTCTTGCAATTATCAAGCTTAATTATCAAACCAATACAATTCATGCAGTTTTGTCACCATTTGTAACTAAATTTAGTTACACAAAGGCGTTACTAAATTTAGTCTTGTCCCCAACCTGTATAAGACTCATATTTGAATTCTGCATCACAAGGCATTCTTATGAATCTATTTTCATGAAAATCGAAACTAGTCATGTGGACCAATCTGTAGTTAAAAAAGGCTTGTTATCCCATCAGTAAAACAAGTTTTTCTTGTTTTCTCAAAATATCGATTTTGTACTTAGGACCTTCTTATTTTAAGCCAGCGAAATGTAGTGTAGCTATAAGGTGTTCCAGTGGTGAGTATGCTGGATTTGTAACCCAGTGATCAGGGTCCGATTCCTGGTCGCAGTTTGTTATACCCTTCCATGAAAATTTGACAATATTGTCAATATTTAGCTCCACTATTCGAAGAATCGGTGGAGCTATTGCAGTCACTGAGCGTTGGTGCTGACATCCGTGTTTGTGTAATGCTAATTGTTAAGTTTAGATACAAGTTTCAATAAACTTATTGCTTTAATTTTGCACACTTGTACACCATCATGACTCCAACCCCAACATTGAAGTAGGTAACTCTATCAAGCATTGCGTTGAAATTATGTCCCTTTTTGACTAAGAAATCCATGTGAAAGTTGAGGTACAATGTTAAAGTTTAGGTACAACCTCAAATATTTTTGAAGTGTATTGACAAAATGCTTTGATACTTAGCACACTTGTTCACCATCAAACTGCAGTACATCAAGATGATCGCTACACAACCATAAAAACATGAGCACATAACGCTGGTCCTCCATTCTGCACATGCTTCCAGTCCTGTTCATAACATGGTCGGGCAGGTTATCATATTTACACTTAAGGACTTTAAAAATGCCTCACCTGACTCTAAGCCAAATATCGCTTAAATTATTTATTTTATTTAAACAACAATTTTATGTGCATGTTAATTGACATGTCCTACGAATAATTCAATTTAGTTTGTAATAAAATGTTATCCCATTTTTAGCTCACCTGAGCACGAAGTGCTCAAGGTGAGCTTTTGTGATCACCCTTTTGTCCGTGGTGCCCGTCCACCGTCAATAATTTGACTGTTAACACTCTAGAGGTCACAGTTTTGACTTAATCTTTATGAAACTTGGTCACAATGTTTGTCTCTGAAATCTAGGTCAAGTTCGTAACTGGGTCATCTGGGGTCAAAAACTAGGTCACTAGGTCAAATCAAAGAAAACACTCTAGAGGTCACATTTTTGACATAATCTTTATGACACTTGGTCACAATGTTTGTCGCTATCAAATCTAGGTCAAGTTCGTAACTGGGTCATGTGTAGCTTTATGAAATCTAGGTCCAGTTCGCAACTGGGTCATGTGTAGCTTTATGAAATCTAGGTCCAGTTCGCAACTGGGTCATGTGTAGCTTTATGAAATCTAGGTCCAGTTCGCAACTGGGTCATCTGGGGTAAAAAACTAGGTCACCAGGTCACTGATTCTGCCAAAAACTGCTAGTCATCAGGTGAGCGCTTTAGGGCCAATGGCCCTCTTGTTTTCTAGAAATACTGCAAGCACACTCACCCTAGGCAAAAGTGTGGGATTTTCAATACAGGCTATGCATGGCATTACTCTTACTGTGCTCCTATTTGTTAGACGGTGTAGGCACACACATTCCTTGAATACATTTGTTGATTGTTTTCTACCTTTATATTAAAGCATCTGCAAGTTTTCATAATGATGGTTTATTTCAACACACTTAAAATTCATCAAGTTGAAAAAGGATAAGATTTGATTTTGAATTTTCCAATTTTAGTAATAAAACTTAAAAATTGGTGATTTTGAATGTCCGTATAAATGTATAGACATTTTTATGCCCCCGTATCGATAGATCCGGAGGCATATAGTGATTCACCTGTCCGTTCGTCCGTCCGTACGCACCCACTTGTAGTTGTGGGGTGTGGAACAATAGACCATATTTAGATTCTATTCATTCCGTTGCTTATGGGGTGCAAAATGTTGCTTATGGGGTGCAAAATGTTGCTTATGGGGTTTTACAAACAAAAGAAAGAACAAAAGAAAACCCCACAACGTCAAGTCAGTGAGAACTTCAGTTCGTCCTTCCAGTTAACCAAAATTGACCGTTTCTTCGAGCATCATTATGGCTTCCATACTTGCATGGATGTTGAACATGAACACTCTCCACATGCCTGTATCACCTGACCCCATTTTGACCTTCACCTTGACCTTATGTTGGACTTAGATTTACCGAAATGCCAAATTTTTGGTTAACCCAAATTGACCATTTTGTCTATTATTAATATGGTTTGCTACAAAGCTTTCATTCTTTGCATGGATGTTGTATTTGAACATTCTCCACACACCTATATCACCTAACCTCATTTTGACCTTCACATTGACCGAATTTTGGTTAACCTAAATAGATAGTTTCATCATGTCCATCAAGGCGTTTCATTCAAACTTGGCATACTTGTTAACCATGATAAGCCCCTTACATTATCAAAGCCATGTAACACTGTCCAACATTTTAACAGAATTATGGCCCCTGATTGACTTAGATTTTTAAAGAAAAGGCTTCCATGGGGGCAAAAAACATTTATGGAACGCAGTCTTGTTTTATTATTGACTTTGCTCACGCTTTGTTTTTATACCCCCACACAACGAGTTGTAAGGGGGGTATACTGGATTCAGTCTGTCTGTCTGTAGACGCATTCTTGTGGACGCAACTCCACCTACAGTTTTGGCAGGATTTCGCTCAAACTTTTACAGGTGAACTACCTCAACATATAGATGTGCATGAAGAAAGGAATTATTGCTGTGATGAATTTTGGCAGAATTATGGCCCTTTGCTGGCGGGGGTATATTAGTCTGCCGATGGCGACAGCTCTAGTTTAATGTGACAGGTGTTTGATGTATTTGGACATGCACACATATTATTGTGAACATTTTATGAGTGACAGGCGGTTTGTTAAAGGACGTCGTAGACGCATGTCATTCCGCGTATTAGGATTTATTGCTCCTGTAGACAGTTTTGAAAATCCCACACTTTTGCCTGTGGTGATTGTGCTTGCCTAATTCTCAGTTAATAACGAAATATCATATTGTTACACAACTAAATTGAATTATAAGCGGAAAAGAGCAATTTTAAAACACGCATGTGAAATTGGTTTTTCAATAGAATAAATCATTTAAGCAATATTTGGCTTTGAGTCATGTGAGGCGCTTTTAAAGTCCTAAAGTGTATATATAAAAGATCAGGCATTTTAACTTACTAGTAATTGCTTCTCTTTACATGAATGAGTTGATTTATGAATTTCATCCATCAAGACCTTGTGAGTTAAGATTAAGCCAAATTGTTGTTGAACACGCCTGGTAACAATTCCTGATCTCCTGCATCATGCACGAGTCTCGCGCATTTGAGATACTACTCACGCATGATCGGAGACAAATTGATCAAATCTCAGGCATTTTTGGACATACTGGAACCCGACTTTTTTCACATTATGAAAATGATCAGTTAAAATTGCTTCATGAAGCATGCTTGGTATTTTCATAAAAGTAGAATATGTAAAAACTGCATACAAACTTCATTATAAATTAAGTTTAAAGGTTGAGCAAGGAAAATCTCCCTCATTTTATGAAATCTCATGCATTTCCATCACCAATCTCATGCAAAGGGGTCTGCCAAACATGGCATGTATGACACAAACCAGAAGTATAAGTGAAAGGAGTTTTGATAAAATGCCACCTTCTATGCCTAATTTGTAACTTTTAATGCTTTTAAGATTTTATTTACGTGTATCCATAGAATCAGTTTTTGCATGTACAGCACATTTTATTCGACTTGTTTTATAAGGCATTATATTACCGGTAAGTGTTATTCAGTTATACCCTCGAGTAACCTCAAATCGTGATACCCTAGTAATCGTTATAGTAGAACTACTTTCAATATCTTTATTGATAGTTTAGTTATGACGTCATTAGCGGGAAAACCGAATGAAGGAATGTCAAAGTTGACCTTCTAATCCATAAATGAATCAAATGGCATTTCATTAACGTAAGAAATAAGATAATTACCGATCCGACTCAAAAATGTGTCAAATTTTGTAATGCCAAATAGTTCCAATCGATTTACATTCAAATCATGCCGAATGATCGATTTTACATCAATTTTTTAGCCATCGTCTGTTTGTTTACGCTTATCCACTAAAGGTCATGGTCGAAATGGACTGGTTCCTCAATATGCAAATTAAATCAAGGGAGACAAATGATGACGTAATCTTATGCCATGCGGTCAAGAACAGTTCATTTTCACGATTACTTTTCCTTGGAAAATCTTTGTATCATAGAAATATTTGGTAATTCACAATTTTGTTGCTGATTTCAGTTGTAGATCAGATATTTTAGAACGTCATTCGGCACTCAAAATTAATATTATTTTGCTAAGCCTACTACGGATCTATGATGTGAAAGCGTGTAGTGATACACATTTCTAGTGCCATCTTATTTAGTTTCTTAATTATTCGTTTAAATTTGAAATTTGTAGCAAATTGCACTTTTAATGACATACTGAATCTTTTAAGTTTTGAATTATGCTACGTTCAAGGTGAAAACTCGATTATACGTGATTTTACGACACTAAGTTCAAAGGTCACGCTTTCAGGTATACGAGTGTTATTTTATGCAAATTCTAGTGACGTCATTAAATGGGCGGCATTCGCGATAATGGTTGAACAATTGTTGTTGAAACTACTTGCAACTGTTTTCTTAATATTTTGCCTTCATTTTGATAACTTTATAATCTCAAATTGATTTGGAATTGATCATTTATCGCCCGTTATATCCTTAACCTAACGAAAACAGGTGATTCCACTGTAATTATCAATGGTTGCAGGTATCAGATAGGGTGACTGGTACACCATATATTATTGCAGGTATCAGATAGAGTGACTGGTACACCATATATTATTGGGCTGACAGGCGGTATTGCTAGCGGGAAGTCATCAGTATGTAAACGTTTAGAGAAACAAGGTGCCGGGATTGTAGACTGTGATAAACTAGGTAGGCCTATATAACTAACATAGTTTCACAAGTTTTTATTGACCCTAATTAAATAGTTTGAACTAAGTACAAATGTACAATGATAAATGATGGTTGAATCCGAAGCACAATTCTGCTTGGTGGGTGATTTGCGTTGCACATGTCGGTTGATAGGTTGGTCTGTGTGTTTGTTGGTAGATCAGACTGTTTATATTTTCAATATCTCAACAATGCTCGACTGCCTGAGGATCCTCATCAACAATTTTTATGCCCCCCTATCGATAGATGGGGGGCATATAGTGATTCACCTGTCCGTCCGTCCGTTCGTCCGTCCGTCCTGGTTAACCCAAATTGACCGTTTCTTCTAGCATTAATATGGCTTGCTACAAAGCTTTCATACTTGCATGGATGTTGTGTATGAACACTCTCCACACGCCAGTATCACCTAACCCCATTTTGACCTTCACCTTGACCTAATTTTGGACTTAGACTTATTTATGGACAAGGCTTCCACAGGGGGCATGAGCGTTTATTGAACGCAGTCTTGTTTTCAATGAAACTAAAAGAAGGCGAATATGATTTTGCTTCAACAGACCCTAAAGAAAATTAAAGTGCTCACTGTTTGTCAGGCTACTGTAAACCTAGAAAGTATTTCGCGCAATTTAGTGCTAAAAACATTAATAAGGACACTGCTAGAAACTTTAGAAAAAGCGAAAATTTGTAGTCGCGAATATACCCACGATCAGCAAAACGAGAAAGTTAGTATTCGCGAAAGTAAATTGGTTTACAGTACGCAGTACTTACAGTACAGTTAACAGAAAATGGTCTAATGTACATCAACTTATTCAACAATCTTCTGCACCTGAATTCGTACCCTCACAAATTTGAGCAGTGAATGTGAAATCAGGAAATATTTATCCCAGTATTTTAATATGTGATATAATTAATGAATTTCGAAACTTGTTGCTGATTTTATTATTGAATTGCAAGAAATGTAAAAATTGTGATATATTTGTATAGGGCATAAAGCTTACATTAAAGGAAGTCAGGGATTTGATAAACTAGTGAGTGAGTTTGGCGAACAAATTGTAGGCGAAGATGGTGAAGTGGACAGAAAACAGCTCGGGAAAATTGTGTTCGGGAATAAGGTAACATGGTCACTCGCAAAAATTGTGTGAAAAAATAAGGTAACATTGTCACTTGCAAAAATTGTGTTCAGGAATAAGGTAACATAGTCACTAGTGGAAATTGTGCTTGGGATTAAGGTGACATAGTCACTCGGGAAAATTGTGTTCAGGATTAAGGTGACATAGTCACTCGGGAAAATTGTGTTCAGGATTAAGGTGACATAGTCACTTGGGAAAACTGTGTTCAGGAATAAGGTGACATAGTCACTGGGTAAAATTGTGTTCAGGAATAAGGTAACATAGTCACTCTGGAAAATTGTGTTCGGAAATAAGGTGACATAGTCACTCAGGAAAATTGTGTTCGGGAATGAGGTAACATGGTCAATTGCAAAAATTGTGTTCGAGAATAAGGTAACATTGTCACTCGCAAAAATTGTGTTCAGGAATAAGGTAACATAGTCACTCGAGATAATTGTGTTTGGGAATAAGGTAACATAGTCACTCGGGATAATTGTGTTTGGGAATAAGGTAACATAGGCACTCGGGATTATTGTGTTTGGGAATAAGGTAACATAGTCACTCGGGATAATTGTGTTTGGGAATAAGGTAACATAGTCACCCGGGAAAATTGTGTTTGGAAATAAGGTAACATAGTCACTCGGGATAATTGTGTTTGGGAATAAGGTAACATAGTCACTCGGGTAAATTGTGTTTGGGAATAAGGTAACATGGTCACTCGGGATAATTGTGTTTGGGAATAAGGTAACATAGTCACTAGGGAAAATTGTGTTCGGGAATAAGGTAACATGGTCAATTGCAAAAATTGTGTTCGAGAATAAGGTAACATTGTCACTCGCAAAAAATGTGTTCAGGAATAAGGTAACATAGTCACTCGGGATAATTGTGTTTGGGAATAAGGTAACATAGGCACTCGGGATTATTGTGTTTGGGAATAAGGTAACATAGTCACTTGAGATAATTGTGTTTGGGAATAAGGTAACATAGTCACTCGGGATAATTGTGTGTGGGAATAAGTAACATAGTCACTTGAGATAATTGTGTTTGGGAATAAGGTAACATAGTCACTCGGGATTATTGTGTTTGGGAATAAGTAACATAGTCACTTGAGATAATTGTGTTTGGGAATAAGGTAACATAGGCACTCGGGATTATTGTGTTTGGGAATAAGGTAACACAGTCACTCAGGAAAATTGTGTATGGGAATAAGGTAACATGGTCACTCGGGATAATTGTGTTTGGGAATAAGGTAACATAGTCATTTGGGAAAATTGTGTTTAGGAATAAGGTAACATAATCACTCGGGAAAATTGTGTTCAGGAATAAGGTAACATAGTCACTCGAGAAAACTGTGTTTGGGAATAAGGTGACATAGTCACTCGGGAAAATTGTTTTTGGAAATAAGGTAACATGGTCACATTGTTTCTGACTAAACTACAGTCAAACCCGTGTTAATGGTCACTAGAATCATGTGGATTTTTACTCAATGTAAAATGAAACTTTTGACTCTGTCTACACTATTCTAACAAGACCGGTGATGTGCCTGTATAGACAAAGAACAAATCATAACGTCGTATATCGGCCGATATACAATGAAAGTGACGTCACGTCGTTTTGATGACATCATGCGGGTAAACAAGTATCGTAAACAACATAAATCTTGCAAAATAACACTGGCTTAATATATAATTCTGAGTTTTAATTGTGTTAGAATCGAAATAAAATATTCAAAAGCAGTTGTATACCGGCTGTTATACAATGGTTTGTCTTTCTGATGCTTGTTAATTCCTATGCGTCAGAACTCCAAAAGATTGTATAACAGCCAGTATCATGGTTACCAACTTTCACGGATTGTCCGTGAAAGTCCCGGAATCGAGTGTCAAACCCGCGAGCCCCGGACATTTCATGAAAAACCCAGATTGGCATAAGTCTGCATTTGTAAATTGTTGATCACGTTAAATCAGTCAGAAAACAGCTGATATCCAGCTGTTTCCAAATATACAAGGTACAAGGCATGTGTTAATGATCCGTATCAGTAATTGATACCAATCAAGCGCAGCAGGTCAGTTCAACATCAGGCAATGGCATGGGAATTTATTAAGTTTGGCTATTTTCTGATCTATCAAGCGATGGGATAAGGTCATCAATTGGTCATGCCAGCATGTTTCTTTACGGTGTGACATTAACTGAAGCAATATTGCATGTCTAATCATTAATTTCAGGTTAAACAGATTGCAAATTCCACGCAAATCTGCAGCCATTATTTTAAGGAATGGTTAAAGTCCCTATCTGGCCCGAAAATCCGTTTGTGAGTCTAATAGGGTTTACCTCCCTTTGAAATCTGAAATCTCACGAATGAAAGTTAAAATATCACCGACAAAAATCGTAAATCTCCCTGATGGCTCATGAAACAAGTTGGAAAGCATGCAGTATACAACGGTTTTTCATAGTTTATTTCTTACATATTGCTCTCCACCAACCCTCACACAACGTTAGCCTCTCTAGATTGGTAACCTTGCAAACTGGTATCCGACCAACTCACCCCCCTACCAACTCACCCCCCTACCAACTCACCCTGGATTTGGACAACTCCCCCGATGTCAATTTCGAAATATCCAACTCGCCCCCCATCAATTTTATATGTAGAATATTATATTTATTTTTAAACTATTTATACACAAATAAATTAACATATCACTGCTTTCTCGAATACTTGCACGTTTGTTAGTTATTTACCTTTTATTATTTTCAAAACTCGGTCGTTCGGAAACTATGATTTTCTATGCAAGTTATCTAATGTTCCAATGTTTTTAAACAAGGTATTTGACTTTGGCGAGTTATCCAAATCCAGGGTGAGTTGGTAGGGGGGTGAGTTGGTAGGTGAGTTGGTAGGGGGGTGAGTTGACTGTAAATCTACAAACTTGGTTCAAATCCTAGTCATGGCAGGTTATACTGTACCATGAACATTTGACATCAGTGCTGATTGTTCTCCATAGTTTGGTGAAGATGCTGGTTCCTAGTTGAAGGAATGTTACTACTGGTTCCTAGTTGAAGGAATGTTACTACTGGTTCCTAGTTGATGGAATGTTACTCCTGGTTCCTAGTTGATGGAATGTTACTCCTGGTTCCTAGTTGAAGGAATGTTACTACTGGTTCCTAGTTGAAGGAATGTTACTATACTGGTTCCTAGTTGATGGAATGTTACTCCTGGTTCCTAGTTGATGGAATGTTACTATACTGGTTCCTAGTTGATGGAACGTTACTCCTGGTTCCTAGTTGATGGAATGTTACTACTGGTTCCTAGTTGATGGAATGTTACTATACTGGTTCCTAGTTGATGGAATGTTACTCCTGGTTCCTTGTTGATGGAATGTTACTATACTGGTTCCTAGTTGATGGAATGTTACTATACTGGTTCCTAGTTGATGGAATGTTACTATACTGGTTCCTAGTTGATGGAATGTTACTATACTGGTTCCTAGTTGATGGAATGTTACTATACTGGTTCCTAGTTGATGGAATGTTACTATACTGATTCCTAGTTGATGGAATGTTACTACTGGTTCCTAGTTGATGGAATGTTACTACTGGTTCCTAGTTGATGGAATGTTACTACTGGTTCCTAGTTGAAGGAATGTTACTTCTGGTTCCTAGTTGATGGAATGTTATTACTGGTTCCTAGTTGAAGGAATGTTACTTCTGGTTCCTAGTTGATAGAATGTTACTCCTGGTTCCTAGTTGATAGAATGTTACTACTGGTTCCTAGTTGATAGAATGTTACTTCTGGTTCCTAGTTGATGGAATGTTACTATACTGGTTCCTAGTTGTAGGAATGTTACTATACTGGTTCCTAGTTGTAGGAATGTTACTACTGGTTCCTAGTTGATGGAATGTTACTACAGGTTCCTAGTTGAAGGAATGTAACTACTGGTTCCTAGTTGAAGGAATGTTACTATACTGGTTCCTAGTTGTAGGAATGTTACTACTGGTTCCTAGTTGAAGGAATGTTACTCCTGGTTCCTAGTTGATGGAATGTTACTTCTGGTTCCTAGTTGAAGGAATGTTACTACAGGTTCCTAGTTGAAGGAATGTAACTACTGATTCCTAGTTGAAGGAATGTTACTACTGGTTCCTAGTTGAATGAATGTTACTCCTGGTTCCTAGTTGAAGGAATGTTACTATACTGGTTCCTAGTTGAAGGAATGTTACTACAGGTTCCTAGTTGAAGGAATGTAACTACTGGTTCCTAGTTGAAGGAATGTTACTATACTGGTTCCTAGTTGAAGGAATGTAACTACTGGTTCCTAGTTGAAGGAATGTTACTATACTGGTTCCTAGTTGTAGGAATGTTACTACTGGTTCCTAGTTGGTGGAATGTTACTCCTGGTTCCTTGTTGAAGGAATGTTACTACTGGTTCCCAGTTGAAGGAATGTTACTACAGGTTCCTAGTTGATGGAATGTAACTACTGGTTCCTAGTTGATAGAATGTTACTCCTGGTTCCTAGTTAATAGAATGTTACTTTTGGTTTCTAGTTGATAGAATGTTACTTCTGGTTCATAGTTGATGGAATGTTACTCCTGGTTCCTTGTTGAAGGAATGTTACTACTGGTTCCCAGTTGAAGGAATGTTACTACAGGTTCCTAGTTGAAGGAATGTTACTACTGGTTCCTAGTTGATGGAATGTTACTCCTGGTTCTTAGTTGATAGAATGTTACTCCTGGTTCCTAGTTGATAGAATGTTACTACTGGTTCCTAGTTGAAGGAATGTTACTACCGGTGCTAGTTGATGGAATGTTACTCCTGGTTCCTAGTTGATAGAATGTTACTCCTGGTTCCTAGTTGATAGAATGTTACTTCTGGTTCCTAGTTGATAGAATGTTACTCCTGGTTCCTTGTTGAAGGAATGTTACCAAGGGGGTTCCTAGTTGAAGGAATGTTACTATGCTGGTTCCTAGTTGAAGGAATGTTACTACTGGTTCCTAGTTGAAGGAATGTTACTACTGGTTCCCAGTTGAAGGAATGTTACTACTGGTTCCTAGTTGAAGGAATGTTACTACTAGTACCTAGTTGAAGGAATGTTACTACTGGTTCCTAGTTGGAGGAATGTTACTTCTGGTTTCCAGGAAAACTGGTAAGCAAATCAACCACTGTATATAACTGAACAATAGTTGATAAACCAGAATATCTATCAACAAACCCCATACTGCTACTGGTTTAAGATGATCTGTAGGAAAAAAAAACTCCTTTAGAGATACCTGTCCCAGATCTCCCGAAGCATCTCAATCGGAGTCAAGATTATTTCCAAATACTGTCATGTGTCTTTGAGATAGTTTCCATGGGAGGTGAGACTAAAAGTTGGCTCCACAAAATAGATACATTGTTCTGAGTTTACTACAGGTACAAAAAAAGAATAAGTAAGTGGAACACACGGAAAGTAAAATATTTTTAGCACAAACCTAAGAATGATCTCAAGTTTATACTCTTGACTTGAGTGAAATCTCAATATGAGATTTATACTTGAGATGCTTTGGGAGATCGGGCCTGATATACCCTTGAAGTTGTTGATGTGACCTTGACATTGATATTGTTTGATTTGATAGGAAGCCTTGCAGAAGTTGAACAGTTTGGTTTGGCCAGAAATAGCTGAGTTAGCACATCAACAAATACACCAATATACCCAAGGTATGTGTACAAATACACCAATATACTCAAGGTACGTGTACAAATACACCAATAAATGAATAATGCACAACAAGGGATGTTAAAATATAAACAGGACTATTTCAGAAATACCGCTAGGTTAAACAATATAAATCAAATTATATACCGTCAGAAATCGGAATCCTTTTTCTACATACAGGACAAATTGTTTTAATATCAACAAAAACAAATACTGGGTCCGAGAGTTACAGGTGACTAAACAGGGTCACTAACGTTGACCCGGCACACAAATGTTGTCGCTCTATTTTACTCGGGGTTATTGCTTCTCATAGGGCTATGAAATACAATGTTTAAAGTGATATATAATGATGAACACTAGGGCTGCATATCAGTTAGAATGATCGATACGATATTTGTAACGATACAAATGATCGATATTCGATATATCATATGATATTTTCTTTACGCAATAAAACGTCTAAACAGGAAGGTATTAGCTTGCAATATGTATTTAACTTGCAGAACACAATTAAAACAAGACATGTAACACAAAGGTTCGTGGTTTACTCTGTTTACACATGTTTTATAGTATTTTGTATCAATTGCTTAGCCAGGAGAGGTTAATTTCACAGCAGTTTTTGTTTGAATTTTGTGACTAAACACTGAGTGGACATCGAAAAACTCTACTTGAATGGGGATATTATTGCTTTCCATGTGTATTTGTTGTTGATCGATTATTTCATCGATACTGAAACGTTCGATTCGATGCATGGATCGAACGCAAAATACCGGTATTCGATTTATATCGTAAACCGGTGTAACAGGCCCCATCTTCCCTCAGTCAGGTTTATCCCCCGGGGGAAGAAGAGGCCTAGTCAGTTTTATCCCCCGCCAGGCCTATTTTTCCCCCACCCCAGGCCTATTCTTCACCCACCTAAAAATTATGATTTTTTTTGTTATGGAGATGGGGAAGAAGAGGCCTTGTCTATTTTATCCCCCACCTGAGTATAATTAGCATGGAGACGGGGTAAGGAATAGACTGGTCTAATTGATCAATAATTAATATAGAGGTGGGGGAAGAAGAGGCCTGGTCTATTTTATCACCTGCCTAAGTATAATTAATACAAAGGTGGGGGAAGAAGAGGCCTAGTCTTTTTTATCCCCCACCTAACTATAATTATTATTGAGATGGGGGAAGAAGAGGCCTGGTCTACTTTATCCCCGACCTGGGTATGATTATTATCGAGATGGAGGAAGAAGAGGCCTGTTCTATTTTATCCCCCACCTGACTATAATTATTATGGAGATGGGGGAAGAAGAGGCCTAGTCTATTTTATCCCACACCTAAGTATAATTAATACAGAGGTGGGGGAGAAGAGGCCTAGTCTATTTTATCCCACACCTAAGTATAATTAATACAGCGGTGGGGGAGAAGAGGCCTAGTCTACTTTATCCCCCACCTAACTATTCTTAATACATAGATGGGGGAAGAAGAGGCCTAGTCTACTTTATCCCCCACCTAACTATTCTTAATACATAGATGGGGGAGAAGAGGCCTAGTCTACTTTATCCCCCACCTAACTATTCTTAATACATAGATGGGGGAGAAGAGGCCTAGTCTACTTTATCCCCACCTAACTATTCTTAATACAGAGGTTGGGGAAGAAGAGATATGGTCTATTTTATTCCCCACCTGAGTATAATTAATACAGAGGTGGGGGAAGAAGAGGCCTAGCCTTTTGTATCTCCCACCCGAATGTTTATAATACTAGATGCTGCCGTCCTATTGGAGACCGGCTGGGACACAATGTGTCAGGAATAGACATTGTTTATAGATGATAATGTTTATATTGTAGATGGATGTACTGTGGTAATACTAGACACTGCAGTCTTACTGGAGGCCGGCTGGGACAAAATGTGTCAAGAATAGACGTTGTTTATAGATAATTATGTTTATATTGTAGATGGATGTACTGAGATATAATACTAGACACTGCAGTCCTAATCGAGACCGGCTGGGACACAATGTGTCAAGAATAGACATTGTTTATAGATGATAATATTTATATTGTAGATGGATGTACTGTGATAATACTAGATGCTGTCGTCTTACTGGAGGCCGGCTGGGACACAATGTTTCAAGAATAGACATTGTTTATAGATGATAATGTTTATATTTTAGATGGGTGCACGGTGGTAATACTAGATGCTGCCTTCTTACTGGAGGCTGCCTGGGACACAATGTGTCAAGAATAGACATTGTTTATAGATGATAATGTTTATGTTGTAGATGGATGTACTGTGGTAATACTAGATGCCGCCGTCTTACTTGAGGCCGGCTGGGACACAATGTGTCAGGAAGTATGGACTACAATTGTTCCACAACAAGAAGTATGTATCTTATTATGGCCCACACAACGAGTTGTAAGGGGGGAATATCTGATTCAGCTTGTCTGTCCATCTGTCTTTCTGTTCAAAGACGCATTGTTGTGGACGCAACTTCTCCTACAGTTTTCGCAGGATTTCGCTCAAACCTTTACCGACGAACAACCTCAACATATAGATGTGCATGAAGAAAGGAATTTGCACTGCAATGAATTTTGGCATAATTATGGCCCTTTGCCTGCAAGGGTATATTAGTCTGCCGAATGGCGACAGCTCTAGTTTCTGTCTGTATGATTCGGTTAACTCTTGTTACATGTCTTAAGCACATATTTTTCAGAAATTGAAAGTTACATTGATATTTTAGTTACTATACAGTAAAACCTCGGTAATACGAGCAGCGATTATTCGAACAATCGGCCTAATTCGAGCAAATTTCAAAGTCCCGACGAATTAGCTCTATATTACACATTAATTTATCCCTCTAACTCGAGTAAATTTATTACGAGCATCCGGTCTAATTCGAGCGCAGGTGTCGGTCCAATCAACAATTTTCAACGATAATTAATTACCTTATCTCGAGGCAATCATCCGAGCGACATTTCACACCTCCGAAAAATGTCATACTAAATTTTGTTACGGTCCGTATTTTTCACACATCGTGATAATCACATTTTATGACAATAGCGTAAACCCCAACACTTAAATTGATTTCCGTATTTTCGATTCATTACATTAGACACGAAGTAAAAGATATTTAATCAATGAGCGTGATTTAAACAACACATACGTTTCAGAACAAGTTCAATAGGCAACAATTGGGAACTTTAACACATACGAGAACTAGAATTATTAAATGCAACATCGTTGCTTTGAACGTACTGACTCGCACAGACTTTTAATTATCGTAAGATAAACCGACGTACATGTAGAACCTTAAATATTTAGGTTCCGTTCGTTATAAAACTGCAAGTCAAAATTATTTCAAAACTTTTTCATATCCCGTATTTCATGAAAACCTGCGAATGTAAGCTTACGTACAGTGAAATTTCACGTGTCCGATACTGAATAAGTGAAGTGAATCAAGTCCGCGATTAAATCCAATTCTAATCGAACAACCCTGAAGAATGAAAACATCGTCGACTTTGTAAAGTAGCAAATTAAATGTCAATTGAATCTACACTATGCACAGATTGGCCAATCCATACCGCAGTATGGAACTCTGACGTAACACTACTCCCAACTGTACCGGCAATTTCTTTGATGTGCGGCGCGTTTGAAGTCAGTCGAAAGACCGCCGCGTTTGATGTCTTCAAATTGTCGCGCGCGTTTCAATTGGAAACCACAGGGATATAAACTCATTCAGCTAAACATCATGTCCTAAATAAATTATCATAGATATATCATAGATAATATAGTGCATGTTTTTTACTCAATGAGCCGTATCCCTGTGCTGAAAACTGCATCGACTTTGCATCCGGGTTTTATTTTATCACGTGCGATTTTTGTGCGTGGGTATTTGTTCAAACATGTAGGATCTATCGTGCGCTTTGGGTAATGCTATCTTTGTGCCGATCCGAACTTTTATTACAACCGTTAAATGGAGTTTGATATTTAATGTTAAATGATTCATTACGACTTTCATATGCAATTTGTTGAATTCGGCAAATGTCCACACGATTCAAATTGCGTATAGACTTGATAAACAATGACAATATTCGTAGTTACAACCAAATATATGTAGCATACGTGTTTTCATTATAAACACAGTTACACTTAGTCATAACAACAATTCATCATAGACTTCGGATATTTCGAGAACCTGGCTTAACTCGAGCATTTGGCTTGTCCCGATGGGTCCTCGAGATAACGAGGTTTTACTGTACTTATTTTTTAAGTACCATAAATGCCATACCTCTGTAACCATTGTTTATATATATTGGCTTGAACTTTACACAGTGTTTCCTATTCATTGACACTTCTATGGTGAGTTTAATACATTAAACGTGTTATCCCTTGTTACAAACCGTACAACAAGTTAGTTTACTCTTGGTTTGATGTATTGAAAGTTCGGTTCCCTCTAATACAGGCTGTTAAATAAGTTTTGTAACTCTTGGTTTAATGTATTAAAAGTTATATCCCTTGGTATTTATTCTGTGAAATAAGGAAGGTAACTCTATGTTTAATGTATTAAAAGTTATGACCCTTGGTATTTATTCTGTGAAATAAGTAAGGTAACTCTTTGTTTAATATATTAAAAGTTATGTCCCTTGGTATTCATTCTTTGAAATAAGTTAGGTAACTCTTTGTTTAATGTATTAAAAGTTATGACCCTTGGTATTCATTCTGTGAAATAAGTGAGGTAACTCTTTGTTTAATGTATTAAAAGTTATGTCCCTTGGTATTTATTCTGTGAAATAAGGAATTTAACTCTTTGTTTAATGTATTAAAAGGTATGTCCCTTGTTATATAGACTGTGAAATAAGGAAGATAACTTTTTTTTTAATGTATTAAAAGTTATGTCCCTTGTTATATAGACTGTGAAATAAGGAAGATAACTCTTTGTTTAATGTATTAAAAGTTATGTCCCTTGGTATTCATTCTGTGAAATAAGTTAGGTTACTCTTGGTTTAATGTATTAAAAGTTACGTCCCTTGTTATATAGACTGGGAAAAAGGTAAGGTAACTCTTTGTTTAATGTATAAAAGTTACATCCCTTGGTATTCATTCTTTGAAATAAGTAAAGTAACATTTTGTTTAATGTATTAAAAGTTACATCTCTTGGTATTCATTCTTTGAAATAAGTAAAGTAACATTTTGTTTAATGTATTAAAAGTTACGTCCCTTGTTATAAAGGCTGTGAAATAAGTAAAGTAACTCTTTGTTTAATGTGTTAAAAGTTATGTCCCTTGGTATATAGGCTATAAAATAAGTAAGGTAACTCTTTGTTTGATATATTAAAAGTTATGTCAATGGTATTCATTCTGTGAAATAAGTTGAGTAACTCTTTGTTAAATGTATTAAAAGTTACGTCCCATGGTATTTATTCTTTGAAATAAGTAAGGTAACTCTTGTTTTAATGTATTAAAAGTAATGTCCCTTGGTATTCAATCGGTGAAATAAGTTAGGTTACTCTTGGTTTAATGTATTAAAAGTTATGTCCCTTGTTATATAGACTGTGAAATAAGGAATATAACTCTTTGTTTAATGTATTAAAAGTTATGTCCCTTTGTATTCATTCGGTGAAATAAGTTAGGTAACTCTTGGTTTAATGTATTAAAAGTTATGTCCCTTGTTATATAGACTGTGAAATAAGGAATATAACTCTTTGTTTTATGTATTAAAAGTTATATCCCTTGGTATTCATTCTGTGAAATTAGTTAGGTAACTCTTGGTTTAATGTATTAAAAGTAATTGCCATTGGTATTCATTCTATGAAAACAATTAGGTAACTCTTGGTTTAATGTATTAAAAGTTACGTCTCTTGTTATATAGACTGTGAAATGAGTTAGGTAACTCTTTGTTAAATGTATTAAAAGTTATGTCCCTTGGTATTTATTCTGTGAAATAAGTAAGGTAACTCTTTGTTTAATATATTAAAAGTTATGGGCCTTGGTATTTATTCTGTGAAATAAGGAAGATTACTCTTGGTTTAATGTATTAAAAGTTATGACCCTTGGTATTTATTCTGTGAAATAAGTGAGGTAACTCTTTGTTTAATGTATTAAAGTTATGTCCCTTGGTATTCATTCTGTGAAATAAGTTAGGTAACTCTTTGTTTAATGTATTAAAAGTTAGTCCCTTGGTATTCATTCTCTGAAAAAAGTTAGGTAACTCTTTGTTTAATGTATTAAAAGTTACGTCCCTTGTTATACAGGCGGTAAAACGAATGATGGAGAGAAATAAGCTAACAGAAGACCAAGCAAAACTTCGACTGAACGCACAGATATCTAACATAGAGAGGGTTAAGAAGTCTAATGTTGTGTTATGTACACTCTGGGAGTATGAATATACACAACAACAGGTAAGGGTATTGTCTAATGTTGTGTTATGTACACTCTGGCAGTATGAATATACACAACAACAGGTAAAGTTATTGTCTAATGTTGTGTTATGTACACTCTGGCAGTATGAATATACACAACAACAGGTACGGTTATCGTCTAATGCTGTGTTATGTACGCTCTGGGAGTATGAATATACACAACAACAGATACGGTTATTGTCTAATGCTGTGTTATGTACGCTCTGGGAGTATGAATATACACAACAACAGGTACGGTTACTGAATACTGATAATAACTTTTCAACATGACTTACGGTAGATATTCTACCGCATGTACCAGTTAGGAAAAGATAGTGTTAGAATCATCTATCAATCTTATTAGTCCACTACCGGTTTTAGACCGGAGGGGACTATAGGTTTGCCCTCCGTCTGTCTGTCCGTCCGTCAAAATATCTGGATCCTGATATAACTCACCCAGTTTCCAAGCTAGGTTTCTGAAACTTCGTTTGTGAATAGGGGGCCATTAGGGGATTATGCACGTTTAAAAATAATTTGTTTCTGACAAAAAGTGTGGTTGCTATGGCAACAGAAACATAGAAAATGGCTTTTAAACCGGTAGGGGACTTCTGTATCGCTTGCAATTCTTAATTACTTGTTCTATTAGCGGATATATTGCAATCACATGAGTGTCGGAGTTGGCGTCGGTGTACTGGTATTGTTAAAGTTTATGTACCACCTCTAATATCTTCAAAGTCAATTGACATATTGCTTTTACACTTTGCATACTTGTTCACCATGACCCCAATCCCCAACACAGGAAGCATGTTGTTCAAATTATCTGCCCTTTTCGACTTAGAAATCCACGTTAAAGTTTAGGTTAAACCTCAAATACTTTCTAAGTACATTTACATATTGCTTTGATACTTTGGATACTTGTTCTCCATCATAGTGGTAATTACCTTTTACAAAGCCTACTTTTGTTGCTTTGATTATACTATCCAAGTTTGACACTGAGAATAGTGGAGCACGCTATTCGAGGTCAGCCCTTGGTCTCGTTAGCGCTTGTTCTCGTTCAAGGTCATGCGATTTCACGTAAGTGTACGCCCTTTATTTCTTTCATCACCACCTGCCGTTGTTGTATTGCTGTTGAAACGTTGAACAGGGATTTTATCCTTGAATAAACATAGAAGGAAGCATCCTGTGATTTAACATTAACTGGGACAGCATTGTCTGTATGTGTGTGGCATTGTTAAAGTAACAAATGTAATCTGTACTTTCAGGTCGAGAAGGCGTGGCATCTATTACAGCAGCGCATATCTACCATACAGTCATAGACAACACTCTACTAATACTGATATCAATATTTATTGTATACATTAATTTATTTTCACGAATACAGACCAGGCCCCAATCCACGAAAAAAACTTTTAGTTATTGCTCAGCTGAGACTGCTATTTTAAAAACATATTTTGTTGGGTAAATGACTTTCATGTATACTTATATTGTTTCATCACAGTTATATTACAATTTAAAAGAGCAATACATAATAAGTCCGATGTTTACAGAAAATAGTGCTTTAAAGTTATAAACATCTAAAGTACAAACTGAAGTATGTAATAACAAGCTCAAGTACAAAGTTTTTTGTTGTTCATTACTGTTGGATTTCATGAGTATTTCATACAAAAATCACCTACAAAACCATTATTTAGCAATAAATGCACCATTTCTGGTAGCAATCTACATCACACGACTATAATTGTAGTCATATAATACATTCAAAATAACAGTCCCAATTGAGCAATAACTTAAGTTTTTTCATGTTTCGTGGAATTGGGGTCTGACCTCACAGTGGAATACAGCACAACATAGTATATCTCAGTATCGTCACCATCAAGCTGTTTAGTGTTTCCAATTCATGTTACTGTACGATGTTACATGCCGAACATAATACATTGACTATGACAATAAACATTTATCATGTTTGATGTAGATGTTGAGTTAAATGCCGGAACAATGCCAACTCATGTTCGTTCGATTCAAAAACTTTGTCTCTTTTCAGCTTTGTAGGTACGAGGGACGTCCAGAAATAGTGTAGACTTTTGCTGTATAACGATCAATGTTATAGACACATTATAAATTAACATGCTTTTTGAAATCGGAACTATCTGGCAACCTGGTGGCATATTTTTCAAAGCATTTTTATGGATATTATAGGTAAACCCGCCATTTAAATAACCATGGTTACGCATACCACGGGCAACCCATTTTTTCACTATGGGTCATTACTTTCACTGCTTATTGTATCATTTCAGGTTTAACTTTCCGTTTAAAACTCCGCTAATATATCATGCAATGTCAAAATATTGTACACAGATGTTTTGGTGGCATTTAAACGTTATGGATAGAAATACACAACATGTGAATAGCACATGTTCTCTAATCCATAACGTACGTCGTGACGTTATTGATTAACACGAGCAATCGCGCAGTGATAACTAATAAACGAATAAGGGGAAAATCCCACTGAAATCTCCTATTTGATCAATAATACGCATAGCACGAGTTCTGGCAGTCATACTGTGGCCTTAAAATGATATTAAAATGTTATGAAAGAGATGGAGGGCAAATAAGAACACCTATAGTCACAGCGTTGACGTTTATGTTGCGTATTTCATGCACAAAATCGTAAATGCGCGGTCAAGAAAGAAGTAGAAGAAATTTATATGGTATTCAGCACGCTTCCACCAACATTATCATACATTACTATCACAATTAGTAGAAAGGCATTTTTGAGAAGTGCATTTGGTGTCAGTTTTTGTATTCGAGACTTCTTGAGGTGATCGTTGATGTTATTTCATAGACACTGTAACGTCACTGACGTCATATGTGTTGCCCCGGGTTCGTGGTAGTGACTGATTTTGAAGAGCTATATATAATTTATGACAGACTTGTTACAGATAAACCTTATTTGGATTACTGATCGCAGACAGATTCCTAATTATGATGGTGTATTTGTTATTTTTTGTACATTATACTATAACAAATGCGAACTCCAGAGTTAAAGTCTACGTTATTTCTGAACATCCCATGTATGTAATAAAAGGAGTATTACTGCAGCTGTGTTGGTCGAATTACATCTTTCACGATCTAGCAGTCTCGCGAGGTTCTGCATTACATAAGTGACTCCAGGAAATATTGCCCGTGCCGAACGGATAAATACACTTTGCCTGTCACAGCAAGAGACTGTTAATATTTAATGGTGTCATATTAATGAGAGGTATATTTACTTTCTAAGCATAGTGGCCTATTCATATTCCGGTAGATAATTTCTGCTCAATCTGTCCGCTTGATACATCACAGGGTTTTACTATATTTGATTATTGATTCTTTGGTCAAATATTTTTTATACACTGATGTGTAAATTTGGTAAAATGTTGTTCCTATTTTTGGAAACGATTAACTATTTGATATTTATGATGTCAATTTCATTTATATATGTCCTGTTTTATGTAAAACTTATTTATGGAAACAATTAAACGAATATACTCAAACTTAATTGGAAGTACGTTATATTTTACTGGAAGTTTTATGGCATGGGATGCGAAATAGCATATTGAGTTAATACTGAATAGGGCACGAACATGCCCCCTCGCAAAACACATGTTCCAAATGTGCAACTCATGGACACTCAATTGCGTAACTCTTAGAAACAACACGCAGAACCCAAGTTCCAAATGTGCAAGTCTCAGAAACGACGTGTAGAACCCAAGTTCCAAATGTGCAAGTCTCAGAAACGACGTGTAGAACCCAAGTTCCAAATGTGTAACTCACAGAAACGACGTTTATAAAATCAGGGTTCCCACGGTCAGGAAAAAGTCTGGGAAGAATATCATTTTTTCAAGGTCATGGAAAAGTCATGGAGTTTTGGAATTAAGAAAATCTTGAAATTGAGCAAAAATCAGGGAAAAGTCAGGGAATTATTCATTAAAACTGTCGTTAAATGTCATTTCCTATGAAGAAAATACCAAAGACTGAAAATATCTTCGCTGCTCGCTATTGCTTGTTCAGGATAAGTTTAAATAATTAAGCAACAGCCCTTGAACTGCTACCTTTTAAAGTTTTGGTTTCATGTAAAGCAAATAAAGCCTCCTTTTCTCTATTTGTCAAAATTTGCACTCAACAAAAATGATTGATCGCTCTAAAAAGTCAGGGGAAACAAGGAATTTGTTCTTTAAATATTTGTGGTACTCTGAAAATGTATATCGCGGAAACGACGTACAGACTCCAAATTCCAAATGTGTAACTCACGAAAACGACCTACAGAACCCAAGTTTTAATCATGCTGGCACACGATTAAGCCATTGATCGATATCGTCAGTACCAAGGCTAGCTGTGTATATTGTTGGCATACAATTGTCGGATCGGTTTTGGGGAAAGCATTGTTCTTTGATCTGTAACTGTGTCAGTACTGTAGCACACAGACAATCCAAAAATATTATATTCAGTCAGACAGGGAAGGCAGCACTCAACCAGCCGAGCACAGAAAACATTAAAACACACAAAGCACAATGCCCAACTGAACCAACCGAGCACAGGAAACATAAAACACATAAAGACACAATGCCCAACTAAACAAGCGCAGATCCGCCCAAGTCCAAGCTATCGAAAAGTACAATATATTGTAACTAGCTGAATGACCCAGTTTCCACAGCAAAAGGACTATAATGCCCCGCTTTAGCTGTAAGAAATCTTAAAACGAAGAAGTGCCCAACACACTACCGACCAAGAAAATTAAACGCCCCTTGTCTCATTGTTTAAAAGCTGAATAGAAAAGATTCAGCAAACAAAAGGCAAATGACCTAGCTACAAAGCCACACTGAAACGACGGCACGCAAGTGTCGGACACAAAAAGAATCATCCACATCCCCAAAAAATGAATAGTTCAAACAAACCTACTCCGAAATGAATTACACACTGCGGACCTCGAACTCTGTGCATAATTACCCATAAAGGGAGGTATCTAGGGAAATTTATAACATTCTTAAACATGTCTTGTTTAACATGTAGAAAAAGCAAAATGTCTATTTTCTAAGTGTAGAATTTAAAACTATTGAACTGTATGTGCCAACGCCATTCAAACAACCGCGGTGAACGTTATATGGTTGGTCGTGTTTTCGGAAATAAACACGTGTATAAGCATAATAACTAACACCAAGTTTATGATTATTTAGGCATTATAACAAACATCAAGTTTATGATTATTTAGGCATAATAACAAACACCAAGTTTATGATTATTTGTGCAATTTATTTTGTGATAAGTAGACAAATATACGAGTCTATTTGTAGATTTATTCTAAAAGTATCTGGGATAAAATAAGGTCACGTCGTTTCTTGGTCTGAAATATAAACAAATATTTATTTCAAACATAAAGCTTGAAGGCCAACAGTTTACATAATTCTACATAAATATAAATGATATAATTTAGTATTTATTAAATGTGGTATAAAACATGCTAAAAATTATTATGATGGTTATGGCAGCATTTTATCTTTCATCAAAAGCAATTAACTATACGAACAAAATACTATGACTGAGAAAAGTGACCATATGGTTACACAAATATAGTATGGTCGCGTAATATATACATACATATAGTATATTAATATTAAAACTGTCTTGAAATAAAACATGGCCACTTCGTTTCAGGGTTTGTAATACACATGCGCACATAAAGTGGATTAAATTTACTACCAGTAATTTTATTTGTCATGTTTATGCTATGGACTAGTTTTAAGTAAGTTAGTCATACGTTCTACACTTTACAAATCTTATAAGTGTGCATGTATATATTTACCCATAACTCGGTCAATACTTGTTGAAATATTCAACATATGCAGCCTTGCCATGTGGAATTACAATTCAATTGATTTCATTAAAATCTGATACCAATTGTCACAAACAGAATAAACAAATGATGACATCAACAAAAGCTAATGTCACACGTTTTTGTCGTGTGTTCATCGGGTGTTTGTCTGGTTGTTAATGCAGCTATTCAACCTCTTTTCTGATCAAGTTTATTTACTTAACACAGAGACAGAAATAAAGAAATCAATGATAAGAATGAAGCACAATTTAAGTTTATAACTACTCACTTTTTGTATGAAAATTCAATTTTGGAAGAGTAACCTCCCTTTGACCATAAAATTTAAATTGTATTTATAAAAGTTAAAAATAACCATTTTGCTGAGTGAAAAATCCTATAATTTTGTGTTTTTGAATGTAGCTATATATCTAAAATTCTAATTGATCATAAATAAAAATAATTTGCACATACGCGTAAATTTCTCGTGCATTTTATGTGATTTGATGTTTCATGGTTTAGTGATCCGCTTCATTTAATTTTGCAGAAAAAAACATATTAATCTAATCTTGTGATATGCAATAGCATGTACACAAAATTTCATGCAGAAATATTCATAAATAACAAATTTATACGGTAAAAACACGTGCACACTTATAAGATTTGTTAAGTGTATATAAAATATATTTATGATAAATGGGCTTTGCATTATTTGCGTATTTCATCTCTGGGTCTAGCGTTTTAAATACTAGTTGCATACATTAGACAAACGTTGATGTAAAATATTCATACGAACATTCACAACCGAACGAGATAATGAACCGCCGAAGCCCCAGCTATCAAAAAGCTGAATGAACTAGTTTAGTCATACGTTCTATAAATATTTATGAAAAATGGGTTTTTGATTATTTTCTTAATTTATACCGGGGTAAGATATTTATACCACAGGAACTTGCATAATTTAAAAAACAAATTGAATTTTTTTTCTGTTGATCTATTAAAATATATAAAAATACAGTATAGACCTTAAGCTGACAATTGACCCTGCTCCCCCCCAGGGGGAATTTTCAACACTATGATTTTCTTAAACCTTATGGTAGGTGGCATACACAGACAAAAGTTTGCAAGTTTCTGTTGGGGCTTTAACGAGTTACGGAGATTTGAAATACGTGACTATTCGATTTTCTACAGAAATCACTAATTTTGCTTATATGATATTATAAACATGCTAATTGTTCAATAAATCATGTGAATAAGACATTTATGTATGTTAAATGTATTTAAAATTGAAACTATCAGTTGTACAAATTATTATAGGCAAAAAATGTGATATAACATACGTAATTTACGTTACTTTGCATGAAATTACTAAAATATTAAAAAAACAGTCAACGTACATGACGTTTTTAAGTTAAGAAATGATGATACTGATTAGTATGCAGCCCAATAATGTATATAGCTATAGTACAACTACACGAATAGTTAATTGATATGAAATGGCATGTAAATTACGTTACCTTTAAAAAATATGTGGGTTTTTTTCAACAATATTTCAGTTAAAATTTCGGTATAAAACATATATTGGGGTGACAATTGGTGATTTTTTGGAGGTAGCTAGGTGACAGCTAAAGTAGTACAAGCAATGTTATATACCAAAATGTTCGCCTATGTATGTACTATATGGAACCGCCGGCATAAATTATCAACACGTGGTGTGGACCCGAAAATTCAAGATGGCATCCAAGATGGCCGCCATAATTTACAAATATACTTAAAATTCTATGTTCTGATGCATTTTTATTTATTTTTGCTTAGATATTATTCATTTGATAATGTACATCAAATGGACATACAAGACGGACCACTTTGAAGTCAAGGTCATTTCAAGGTCAAGTTACGAAAAATATGCCCTATGGGATATGCAACACTGCAAAGTTCAGGCATCCCAAGACCAAATGGGGTTCATAACACTTGTCAAGTACAACCACCCAATGTCACATTCGGTGCTCACCATCACAGAGTACAGCCATCCAATGCCGTATGGGGTAGTCACTACCACTTATTATAGCCATACTAAGCCATAAGGGGTACTCTCAACTAAACCCTTTGTTATGCTTACCACTACCAATTACACCAGTATCAGGCATGACTGGGTACTCATCACCATCATATATTAGGCCTGAATGGGGTGTAACCAACACCGAGTACACCCATATCATGTCCTTAGGGGTTCTTAAACCACTTAATAGTCAACCCAGGCCTTATGGGTGACTAATAACACTGTCTATACATACATTCCGTAACCAATGGAGTACTTACAACTGCCCAATACAACAATTCCTATTGAATTCGCAATGGCACCAGCTACATCTGAGGCCCTATGGGATGCTTAAAACCAAGAGGACAGCCAACCAAGACCATATTGGGTATTCACCACCCTTAATTATAGCCATAGTAGGCCCTAAGGTATAGTCACAACACCTGAGTAAAGCCATATACATGTAAGTCTCTATATGGTACTCACGTTTACTGAGGACAGCTGTACAAGGCCATATAGTGTGTTACTCACTAGTACAAAACTACAGTCATATAAGACTCAAGAGGGTACTCCTCCCAAATAATTACAGATTTCATACCCCATATGGGTGTTCATAACCAATGACTTACAGTCTCACCAAGTTGTATAGGGTACAAAGGAGTCACAACAACATAGTACAGACATCCGAGGCCCAATCACCACCACCAATTACAGTTTATATTTTTCACTAAGTGGTACACATAACCATTGAGTACGGTCCCACCTGACTGTGGTACTTACCACCAGCGGTAACAATCATACTATGTCCTAAGGGGTACTCAGACCAACTGAATACTGCCATACCAGGTGCACTATAGCCATCATTGGCTCTATTGGGTAATTCCCGACCACCAATTATGGTCATACTAATCCCTACGGGGTAGTTGCAAACACTAAATATAGCCATACCAGACCCTATGTGGTACTTACCACTACCAATGCCCTACTCACAACTACTGTGTACAGCCATACTATGCCGAGAGATACTCATAGTCACTGTGGAAAGCCATTCAATGCCGCCATTCAATGCCCTATTTGGTACTTAACACTGCCTAGTACAGCCGTCCCAGGCCAGCTTATGTACTCATCTCCACAAGTCCAACTATCTCAGGCCCGATTGGGTACCCACCTATACAGAGAACAGCCATCACAGGTCCTATTGACTATCCCATACCACTGAGAACAACAAGCTCAGGCCCAATTTGGTACTAACCACATCTGAGTACAGTAATCCCAGGCCCTGTTGGGTACCCACCACCTCTGAGTACAGACATCCCGGGCTGTAGTGGATGCCCATCACCACAGAGAACAGCCATCACAGGTTCCATTTGGTACCCACAACCTCAGAATAGAGTCATCTCAGGCCCTATTGGGAACCCACCGAATCTGAGTACAGTCACCAAAGCCATTTTGGGTACTCAAGATCACAGATTAAGCCATCCCAGGCCTCATTGGGAACCCACCAACACAGATTTCAGCCCTCCTAGGCCATATTAGGAACCCGCCAACACATATTTCAGCCATCCTAGGCCATATTGGGAACCCACCAACACAAATTTCAGCCATCCTAGGCATATTGGGAACCTACCAACACATATTTCAGCCCTCCTTGGCCATATTGGGAACCCACCAACACAGATTTCAGCCCCCCTAGGCCATATTGGGAACCCACTAAACACCTTTTTCGGCCCCCCCCCCCCCCCCCCCCCCTAGGTCATATTGGGAACCCACCAATACAGATTTCAGCCATCCTATGCCATATTGGGAACCTACCAATACAGAGTTCAGCCATCCTATGCCAATTTGGGAACCCACCAATACAGATTTCAGCCATCTATGCCATATTGTGTAACTACCCCACTTATTAAAGCCATACAATGTCATATGCTGCAGCAACTCCTGACTACATGTCGTATGTAACACATGCAATACTGGCTTTAGACATATATGGAAATATAAGCAAAGGCTTTAAACAATGGTCAGTAACACAGTTTACACTATTTTACCTTAAATGATTGTGACCTCTCACTGGTCAGTATTGCACAACAATTCAGGTAGTATAAGATATAAGATAATTATGCACCTATCAATCTTTTCCTCCAGACAGACCAAGAGGAATTGGACAATTTTACTTATGGGGTCTAATTCCTGGTGCACCCTAGAGAATGTTTCAAACTTATTTTCAAATATACACTTTGGTTTTTAATTTGTATGTAGTGTGATTAAATAACTGACATACGATTGTATACATGTATATAGAAAATGTTTAAAAACCATGTGTGTGCATAGTGTTCTCATAAAGATATTAAATCGAGGGGCAATCTGTGTTCTAGTTTCATAGTTTGAGTATTAAATTTGTGTGTGTGTATTAAGTTAAATACATATTGTATAAAGCAACAAACAAAAATACTTGTACGTTTGGGATTTTACAAAGATAAGTCAACATTGTGTTAAAATTACAGCATACATGTGTATATGATATTGTAAAGTTTGTATGTAAGGTAACGTAAATTGAAACATAAATTGTTTTTTTAAATACATGTGTTGAAAGTTTAAATGCAAACTGCGATAAAAGATATTTTGATTTGAAAATCAATTATTTTTAGTGGTAAAGTAACAGAATACAAGGCTAGTAAATTGTAATTTTGTTTGATATTTAAATACATGTACGTTATAGTTTATATGTTGTTTAGTTAATATACAGTTTGAACTGCAAACCTATAATAAGTTTTGAGTAGGATTAAATTGTTATTTTTTTATTTTTAAGTACGTTTTTAAGACACTGAAGACATGCACTTTAATTTGTATGTTTGGTAACGTAAAGTGCAATGTAGTATTGCCTTAACATATCTTACAAGTAAGAGACTTGTTAATATATATAATATAAACCATTATAAATATATAAAGTGGTATTATATGTAATTGAAAAGTGTATGATACAATTTGAATACTTGGAAATTATTGAAGGAATGAAAAACGCACATGTTTTGGAGAATGGGTGACATTTTAAGAATCGCTACCAGACATCTATCTCTTAACCTATACTGGCAATCTATACATCATTTTTTAGGTTGAATGTTGAACTTTTTAATGGTAACTTCATCATTTGATTACCTGGTCATCTAAATTTGCAATAAAAAACTTTATGCCAAAAACCTTTTGTTTTTTTAGGGTAACGTATGTTTTCCCATATTTATC
This sequence comes from Spisula solida, assembly GCA_947247005.1. Taxonomy (NCBI): domain Eukaryota; kingdom Metazoa; phylum Mollusca; class Bivalvia; order Venerida; family Mactridae; genus Spisula; species Spisula solida. The sequence goes on from OX365962.1 coordinate 2,281,684, forward strand.
TTCTTTAACATTGCATTTTGGCATTAACATTGAATCAGTTTGCAGCTAATAGTTTACACTCTTGAATAACAAATGCAAACTTGGAATTATTAAATAGCATAATGGTACAATTTATCTTTAAAAATTACAATTTTTATTTTATATTTTGGGGGTAACGTATTTTAAAGCGTGGTAACGGAGAAAAGCCCCACCCACCAGTTGCAAACTTTATGCCAAAATGTTCGCAACACCTTGGGGTTTCAAAAAAATATGGTCCACAAAATTCCCCCAGGGGGGAGCAAAACCCCCTCAGGCTCACGGGTAACGTATGTTTTCCCATATTTATCTTCTTTAACATTGCATTTTGGCATTAACATTGAATCAGTTTGCAGCTAATAGTTTACACTCTTGAATAACAAATGCAAACTTGGAATTATTAAATAGCATAATGGTACAATTTATCTTTAAAAATTACAATTTTTATTTTATATTTTGGGGGTAACGTATTTTAAAGCGTGGTAACGGAGAAAAGCCCCACCCACCAGTTGCAAACTTTATGCCAAAATGTTCGCAACACCTTGGGGTTTCAAAAAAATATGGTCCACAAAATTCCCCCAGGGGGGAGCAAAACCCCCTCAGGCTCACGGTCTAGAAGGCCTATTTAAAAAAAACTTTTTTTTAGTTTTATTCAATTTCTTTTTTTGAAATTATGCAAGATCCTGTGTTAATACGTACCAATGGTGTGCAGTTGCGTAACTCGTCCGTTAATGGATAATCTACACATCGATCATCGCAGAAATTTTTACACAAACTGACTAGATTATGATCCGAACAAATGCAAACTGTTTTCTGTAACTCTGCGCACTTAGCGTCATCAGAGACCGGATCACCACACTTGGATAGGCTCACATCTACCGGTTCCTCTGAAAATGTTTTATAATATTGAATATATCAATAATATTTGTGAAATGCCGTTCTTCGTTATGGTTGAACAAGTATTTTACTTTTTAGCTCCACTATTCGAAGAAAAAGGGGGGCTATTGCAGTCACCCGAGCGTCGGCGTTGGTGTCGGCGTAATGCTTATGTTAAAGTTTAGGTACAGGTTTTTGAAATATCTTTTCAAAGTACTATGGTATATTGCTTTGATACTTGACATACTTGTTCACCATCATGACCCGAATCCTTGCAAATGTTGAAGTTAAGGTACTACTGTGACGAATATACCGTGTTATTCATTGTCTTAACCTCTAATATCTTTAAAGTGCATCAATTTGACATATTGCTTTGATACTTTGCATAATTGTTCACCTTCATGACCTCAACCCCTACACAGGATTAGGTAACTCTATGAAGCATTTTGTTGAAATTATGCCCCTTTTTAAACTAAGAAATGGAAATGTTAAAGTTTCTATACATAATAGGTACAAGTTTATTAACCTCTAATATTTTCGAAGGGTATTTTCATGACAATAGGCTCATAAGAAGCGTATTGTGATGCAGATTGCACATACGTATGGGTCTTATAAGGTAGAAAGTATAGTACTTACGACCTTCTCATTCTAAGCCAGCTATATACATTGTAATAAAGTCAGACTTACTTTCACATAAACCACAACTTTTCCTACAGTATTGAGTGGCTAATGTTTCATTTCTACAGAAATATCTTTGTGCAACCCAAGAATTACAGTCCAGATAATCCCAACACGTGTCTGCAATTGCAATGATCATACATAATTATACATATACACAAAATGTCTTAATCTATATAGTCATATCATACATAATTATACATATACACAGAATGGGTTTATCTATATAGTCATATCATACATAATCATACATATACACAGAATGGGTTTATCTATATAGTCATATCATACATAATTATACACATACACAGAATGGGTTTATCTATATAGTCATATCATACATAATCATACATATACATGTACACAGAATGGGTTTATCTATATAGTCATCATACATAATCATACATATATACAGAATGGGTTTATCTATATAGTCATCATACATAATCATACATACACACAGAATGGGTTTATCTATATAGTCATCATACATAATCATACATACACACATAATGGGTTTATCTATATAGTCATCATTCATACATAATCATACATACACACAGAATGGGTTAATCTATATAGTCATACCATACATAATCATACATATACACAGAATGGGTTTATCTATATAGTCATCATACATAATCATACATATATACAGAATTGGTTAATCTATAAACAAACTTCATTATTCTTAACGTTTCGGCAATTTGTCCTCATCAGGAAAGTACAAGTATGGAGACCTAAGTTATGTAATATAACTAAACATAGATACTTAATAAACACTGTATGACAATGATGGATACTATAATGATCATCTATAAAGAAATGAATGGACACATTTTAAACTGCAATTTCAAGTAATGACCACAGGTAATTGTATCATTAATAAACAGTACCTAAAAAAAAAATTTTTTTTGTTAAATTTATAATTCTTATACAAGGTGTATTTCCATGAATTGACCAGGTATCAAAAACAAGAATTGGCTTTCGATATCTTCATAAAGTAATTATATTCGTAAAAAACATGACTATAACTACTTTCATGCGAAATCCCATCGAAATTGGTCAAGTAGTTTAACAGTTATGACATAAATACGTATTACGGTATCCAACCGGTCACTTGGGTGGACTCAATAAAAACAAAAAAACGGAAATATTGAGGAAATCACCACCATATGTCGAATTTACCGTTGTGTAGAAACATAATAATGCGGTAAAATTAAAGAACGAAAAAGTTGGAACAGATTTACCTGGTTGACACATGTTCACTTCAGTGAATGTATACGTGTAAGCCGAAAAACGAATCGTTTGCATATTTAAATGACAAAATGACACCATGTTTTGTGCGAACATTCCGAATGATGCGCGTGATTTCCTTTTTGTAACAACGATTTTCATTGGTTGATTTCATTGGGGTTTCCCAGGACTTGGTTACCAGCGTACAAACGATGTATACTACGCCAATGAAAACGACCATTATAAAATACGTTCGAAATACCCGTCAGACACACTAAAAACCACTACAGCCGTTCCTACAGTGTTTATCGCCCTCGAAAAATAAAATCAAAGTTTAAACAATGAATTATATCGTACGAAGGTAAATTTAAGCATGTTTTCGAATGCTTTCGATTCACAAAGATGTTTTTGATCACCCACAGCTTTAAATAGATGCTTAATGCCGTAAATGCTTTAAATTATGAAAAAAACAAAATACACCCAGTGACTGTACGATCACTTCTCGGGGAATATACCTTGTATAAGAATTATAAATTTAACAAAAAAAAATATTTTTTTTTTAGGTACTGTTTATTAATGATACAGTTACCTGTGGTAATGACCAAACTGTCAATGAAAATACTGCAAATCATAAACAAAAATACTACAAATGCTTATAATTAAAGCAACTGTTCCAGTGTTCGATGAACAAATCTGAACTCGACGTAAAAAGCTGTACGATGCATAGGCATATGGGTTCAAATTATCTAAGTGTACCTTATATAAAGAGAAGGTAGTGAAGCGGCCATGTTTAGCTACAACGGATATGACGTTACCGGAACTGATGCCCGTATTAGATAATATGAAACCATGTGCATATGCTACGATGTAGCGTATTTTGCGCGGTTAATTGTTAGATATATGTTAATTTACCACAAAGATTACACGACTTTCTACATGAACGCCATGCTACAGCTTTCTCTGCACAGATAAATTCCAGATTGTTGCCCTCGCAACCGTTGGTCAACTGTACATTATTGTAGTCCAGGCATGTATCTGTAAAATATATAAGTAATGATATGATGATTTACCACAAAGATTACACGACTTTCTACATGTACGCCATGCTACAGCTTTCTTTGGACAGATAAATTCCAGATTGTTGCCCTCGCAACCGTTGGCTCCATATGCATCATTGTAGTCCAGGCATGTATCTGTAACAATTATAAAAGTAGACATATATATCACAAGCATCCATCAACCACTTTAAATTTCTAATCGGTCACTTTTCAAACCCAAAATACATTTAACTCTAGTCATAGTATTTGACGATATGTTGCACACATGTGTTATGCAATAGTTCTAAAACTCAAATTATTAAAAATCAAAATCATGTGCCAAAGTATGTGTGGTCATTCAATGCTATAAATTTTGCATTTTCGCCATCAAATAATATGATCACAGTTAAAGGTATTTCGGGTTTGAAAAGTGACAAATAAGAAAAGTGGTTGAGTGAAAGATAAGTTTGTAGAAAATTTGAATCTTTGTAGGTTTAAAGGCGGTCCCGCCAGTTTCTTGTTTGAAAGATGTTTAGTATAAAATCTATAAAAAGATCACATCAAGTCGGACAGGGAAGGTAGCGCTCATTATAACCAGTCGAGCACAAAACAACAAACAAATGCATGCAGGGCACAATGCCCAACACACAACCGAACGAGACAATGGTCCGCCCAAGTCCCAGCTGTCAAAAGGCGGAATGAACTAGCAGCCCACGTTGAATGACCAATTGTATTTTGAAAGGAATGACTATTCATTTACCACCAGCACAGGTCGTCTTGTTTTTACAATATACAATCTCATACGGCTTTGTGAAGTCAGGTTGACGACATTGCATTGTATCATTGTATAAGGAACAATTCCTGAATCGTACATGATGGCATGACCCCTGCTGTGTGTCAGTACACGACCAGGGTGCCCATGACAACCAACTAGCAGACGGTGTTGTGACTGCTGCTTCCGTCGTTGTTGTTGGCAGTGTCGTGTGTTTGGTAGGTGCGACCAATGTTGTTTGTTCCGTCACTGCCGTTGACAATGCTGGTACTGCTGTTGTTGAGAAGATATCGTCTAAGAAAAGTAAAATAACAGTAAAGGAATAAGTAATAGTACGAATGATCAATGATTACGTAGACGCTTGTATGGACAAATGTAATTAATATTCTAATTATACATGTATATACATTTGTATATCTCAGCCTTACAAATAGACTGTTTTTCATTTCTCATGAAGAATTATGAAGTATAGATTTAATTATTATAATAATAAGAATAATAATAACGACTTTATTTATTGTGGATTACATATTTAACAGTAATATCAATTTCCAATATGGTCCACTTGAAAGAAAGAAAGAGTACAAAACAACAAAATAAACAACATTATTATACTTACTACAACGATGACACGTCCTGGGGCACAGGTTCACAGATGCGTCAGGATCTTGACATAAAAAGTTTGCAATTGCCACGCAGTTCGCTTCATGCCTATCAACACACTTTTCTGTCAAGACAGTAAGTATATAATATTAAGATGTTACGGAACATACGTGAACGGATAATTGTACTGAAGCTATAATACGCTGCTGCTATTTATGATAATAATAATAACGAATTTATTTAAAGAGGCAACACACTTGGGCAAGCCCAGTCTTCCATGTGAGCCTTTATATTTAAATATGCCTGCAATACGAAATATGCATGTGTTATATAATAATAAAAATATTGAATTGTATGTAGCAACACTATTTAAACAGTGGCAGTCAAACTTATAGGGTTTGTCTTGTTATCGGAAATAAACACGTGTTTAGGCATAATAACAAACACCAAGTTTATGATTATTTGTGCAATTTATTTTGTGATAAGTAGACAATAAATACGAGACCATTTGTAGAGTTATTCTAAAAGTATCTGAGATAAAACAAGATCACGTCGTTTCTTGGTCTGAAATATAAACATAAATATTTATTTCAAACATAAGACTTGAACACCAACAGTTTACATAATTCTACATAGATATAAATGATATAATACAGTTTATATAAAATGTGGTTTAAAGCATGCTCAAAATTATTATGATGGTTATGGTAGCGTTTTAACTTTCATCAAAAGCAATTAACTATACAAATGATATAACAGAGAAACGTGACCATATGGTTACACAAATATAGTATGGTCGCGTAATATACACACATACAGTAGATTTATATTGAAACTGTATTGAAATAAAACATGGCCACTTCGTTTCTAGGTTTGTAATACACATGCGCACATAAAGTGGATTAAATTTACTAACAGTATTTTTATTAGTTATGTTTATGCTATAGACTAGTTTTAAAAAAGTTAGTCAAACGTTCTATATAAAATATATTTATGATAAATGGGGTTTTGATTATTTTCTGAATTCATATCCGGGTTCAGTGTTTCGGATACTAATTTCAAATGTTGATGTAAGATATTCATACCACAGGAACTTGCATAGTTTAAAAAAAAATGAAAAAAAAATTGGAAACATTTTTTTTTCTGTTGATCTATTACAATACATATTTTATTGATAAATACAGTTTCAATTATGCAAGTTCCTATGTTCATACGTACCAATAATGGTGTACAGTTGCGTAACTCGTCCGTTAATGGATAATCAACACATCGATTCTCGCAGAAATTTTTACACAAACTGACTAGATCATGATCCGAACAAATGCAAACTGTTTTCTGTAACTCTGCGCACTTAGCGTCATCAGAGACCGGGTCACCACACTTGGATAGGCTTACATCTACCGGTTCCTCTGAAAATGTTTTATAATATAGAATATAGCAATAACATTTGTGATATGCCGCTTTTCGTTATGGTTGAACAAGTATTTTACTTTTTAGCTCCACAATTCGAAGAATAAGGGGAGCTATTGCAGTCACCCGAGCGTCGGCGTTGGTGTCGGCGTAATGCTTATGTTAAAGTTTAGGTACAGGTTTTTTAAATCTCTTTTCAAAGTCCTATGGCATATTGCTTTGATACTTTTCTTATTTTTCTTATTGTTCACCGTTATGACCCAACCCCTACACAGGGGTAGGGAACTCCATTATGCATTGTGTTGAAATTACATAGTGCCCCCTTTTGGGCTTAGAAAGCAAATATTAAACGTTTAGGTTCAAGTTTTATAACCTCTAATATCTTCAATGTGCATTGACAAATTGCTTTGATACTTTTCATACTTGTTCACCATCACGACCCAGACCCCTACATAGGGGTAGGACATTATGCCCCTTTTAGACTTAGAAATGCAAATGTTGAAGTTAAGGTACAACTGGGACGAATATACCGTGTTATTCGTCATAGGGTTCACGTTGTCTTAACCTCTAATATCTTTAAAGTGCATCAATTTGACATATTGCTTTGATACTTTGCATAATTGTTCACCTTCATGACCTTAACCCTCACACAGGAGTAGGTAACTCTATGAAGCATTGTGTTGAAATTATGCCCCTTTTTGAACTAAGAAATGAAAATGTTAAAGTTAAGGTACAAGTTTATTAACCTCTAATATTTTCGAAGGGTATTTTCATGACAATAGGCTCATAAGAAGCGTATTTTGCTGCAGATTGCACATACATATGGGTCTTATAAGGTAGAAAGTATAGTACTTACGACCTTCTCATTCTAAGCCAGCTATATACATTGTAATAAAGTCAGACTTACTTGCACATAAACCACAACTTTTCCTACAGTATTGAGTGGCTAATGTTTCATTTCTACAGAAATATCTTTGTGCTCCCCAGGAATTACAGTCCAGATAATCCCAACACGTGTCTGCAATTGCAATGATCATACTTAATTATACATATACACAAAATGGCTTAATCTATATAGTCATATCATACATAATCATACATATACACAGAATGGGTCAATCTATAAACAAACTTCATTATTCATAACGTTTCGGTAATCTGTCCTCATCAGAAATAGAATGGGTTAATCTATATAGTCATCATACATAATCATACATATAAATTATACAGAATGTGTCAATCCAGAAACAAACTTCATTATTCTTAACGTTTTGGCAATTTGTCCTCATCAGGAATGTACAAGTATTGACTTTTCCCCGACTTTTCCATGACCACAGAGCAGTTTTCCCTGACTTTTTAGAGCGATCGGGAGACATCTTTTTGTTAGAGCAAATAAAGGCAATAAAATAGAGAAAAAGAGGCTATATTTGATCTATATGGAACAAAAGAGTTTAAGTTAGCAGTATGTTGATTAACATTAATTTAATATAACTTAGAAATACTCTGAGCGAGCATAGCGAGCGAGAATCTTTTTCAGTCTTAGGTATTTTCTTCCCAGACTTGTCCCTGACTTTTTCTCAATTTCCAAATAGTCCTTACTACTTTCATAATTCTCTGACTTTTCACTGATCTTGATAAAATTATGTTTTCCCTGACTTTTCCGTGACCATGAGAACCCTGATAAAGAAATGAATGGACTAATTTTGAACTGCAATTTCAAGTAATGACCAAACTGTCAATGAAAATACTGCAAATCATAAACAAAAATACCACCAAATAAATGCTTATAGTTAAAGCAGCTGTCAATGAACAAACCTGAAATCGATGAAAAAAGCTGTACGATGCATAGGCATATTGGTTCAAATTATCTGAGTGTACCCTCTATAAAGAGAAGGTAGTGTAGCGGCCATGTTTAGCCGCACCGGATATGACGTTACAGGTACTGATGCCCGTATTAGATAATACGAGACCATGTGCATATGCTACGATGTAGCGTATTTGGCGCGGTTAATTGTTAGATATATGTTAATTTACCACAAAGATTACACGACTTTCTACATGTACGCCATGCTATAGCTTTCTCTGCACAGATAAATTCCAGATTGTTGCCCTCGCAACCGTTGGTTCCCTGTACATTATTGTTGTCCAGGCATGTATCTGTAAAAATATATAAGTAAACATACCACCGGCCTAAGAAATTATATCACAAAATACAGAGTTTTGAAATTTCCCATCATCCGGTCATTACTATATATAAGAGAACAGGTTGGAAACGCATTTTTTGGCCCCTGCATGATCGAACTATTTAACGCAGCATCGGACCGGGAAACGGTTGCAATCGAGTTTATATGCAATCGAGATATAATTGCTTAGGCCTGTGACAAACATACCACAAGCATAAGATAAGTTTGTAGAAATTGTGCATCTTTAACATGTAGAAAACTTGAAAGTTCTAAAGGCGTTCCCGCCAGTTGCATGTTTGAAAAATAGGCTAAAACTCTTTGTGTTTAGTATAAAATCTATAAAAAAAGATAACGTCAAGTCGGACAGGGAAGGCAGCCCTTATTATAACCAATGGAGCACAAAACAACATAAAAGCAAACAAATGCATGCAAGGCACAATGCCCAACACACATAATAATAGATATAAGAGATAATGGTCCGCCCAAGTCCGAGCTGTCAAAAGGCTCAATAAACTAGTTTCAGCAATCAAAAAGCTAAATGCTCGCATTGAATGACCTATAAAAACATACAAGGCACAATGCCCAAAACACAACCGAACGGGATAATGTTCCGCCAAGTCCCAGCTGTCGAAAGGCTGAATGAACTAACAGCTATTAAAATGCCCACGTTGAATGACCAATTGTATTTTGAAAGGCATGATTAGTCATTTACCTCCAGCACAATTCGTCTTGTTTTTGCAATATACAATATCATAGGGTTTTGTGAAGCCAGGTTGACGACATTGCATTGTATCATTGTATGAGGAACAATTCCTGAATCGTACATGATAGCAGGACCCCTGAGCAGTATCAGTACAAGACCACGGTGCCCACGACAACCAACTAGCTGACGGCGTAGTGACCGCCACTTTTGTTGTTGTTGGCAGTGTCGTGTGTTTGGTAGGTGCGACCACTGTTGTTTGTGAAGTGGAAAAAGTAGGCGCATGCGATGACGTCATATGCGATGACGTCATATGTGACGTAGAAGCGGTTGGTTTCGTAACTGCCGTTGACAATGCTGGTACTGCTGTTGTTGAGAAGATATCGTCTAAGAGTAGAAAAATAACAGTAAAGGAATGATTAATAGTTCGTTTGGATCAATGATTACGTAGACGCTTGTATGGACACCAAACATGGACCAATCAATCGTGAAAGCTCGATCATATCCGTTTGTCACCGGTCCATAAAGCTCTATTGCAATGCATAAAGGCCGAGGTGATCAGAATGATGGACAAATGTAATATTTTAATTGTAATAGATGTAAATCACACAATTCTCAGTCTTACAAATAGACTGTGTTGCATTTCACATGAAGAATTATGGAGTACAGATTTGATTATTATAATAATAAGAATAATAATAACGACTTTATTTATTGTGGATTACATATTTGACAGTAATATCAATTTTCAATATGGTTCACTTGAAAGAAAGAAAGAGTAACAAACAACAAAATAAACAATATCATTATACTTACTACAACGACGACACGTCCTAGGACACAGGTTCACAGAAGCGTCAGGATCTTGACAAACGAAGTTTTCAATTGCTACGCAGTTCGCCTCTCTTCTATCAACACACGTTTCTGTAAACAGAGTATAGTCCAGTTACGATATTGTGATAGTGACGTTGCAGTTCATGTGTACGCAAAATATTACAACCATTGTCTGAACTGGTCGAGCGACTATAGCAAGTTAGTTTAGCATTGGAATTATAGTTGTTTGTACAGTATAAGCTTTTATAATTGGTTTTACACCGTTATAGTGGACTCGACCGCTGCGTCACTGTATTTTTATCCTGACTGGACTATAACCCCAGCGCGATAAATTGCAGGACAAAAACAAACACAGTACAATAATTCTACTCTGTAGTATGTACAGTCTAGGAGTGGGCTCCAGGAAGCGGTATTTGTCTGGTTATCATAGGTAGAGTGAAGTTTAGTGTTTTAGTTTAGCATTGAAATTATAGTTGTTTGTACAGCATAAGCCTTTATAATTGGTTTTACATCGTTATAGTGGACTCGCCCGCTGCGTCACTGGATTTATATCCTGACTGGACTATAAGTACATAATAACAAAGTTCACTTCTCGCCTATCAACACACGTTTCTGTCAACACAATAAATACATGAGAAGATATTGCGGGTACACGAATCACAGGCACACGGTGTCGTCAATTAAAAAAAACTCTTATACAAGTAAAGAAAAAAATCCAAGTTCCTTCTTAAATACCAGAAGGTCGCTCAGGATCTCAGGCACACGGTGTCGTCAATTAAAAAAAACCTTATATATCTACTAGTATGAAAAACATAATCCGAGGACCTTCTTATTGAAGGTACTCGGAAATTCTTTTTCATACTAATATAAGTATGATTTCTTTAATTAACGACACTGTGTGCATGTGGACTGGATACGTGTACGTGAATTTATAATGCACTCTGCTGCTATCTTAATCTGCTTGCAATACGAAATATGCACGTCTTATATATCGTAGCAGTTAAAGGGCGATTTTAGCATGAAGGGATATGATAAAATGTTAACAAATGAAGCACCGAATAAAATTAGATAATGCCTTCTTGGTCATCATTTTGTTTGCATTGCAAATGGTAAAATACATTGATTATGTCCATATATACCAAATGATTGTAATTTGTATGTACACTTAAAAAATCGTATTATTGTGCACATGTTACCGAATAACTGTTTTATTTATGAATTTGTGTGTATGCTAATGAATAACACTACATTGGATTAATAAAAAAAATCTTCAAAATTAAATGCAGCGGTTCACTGAACTATGACATATCCAAACACGTAAAATGCACGAGCAATTGACATGAAGGTGCAAATTATATTTTATAAATGGTCATATATCGTCATATTAACTTTAAAAATGCATATTCAATTGTATGGTCAAGGGGAGGTAACCTGTCAGAAATTGCCTTTTTAAGGCAAAAGGTTGGAAATAAGTTTTCTTTATTTCAGTCTCCGTGATAAGTAAAAATCTCGAACAGGTGAAGCTTCCAACTCAAAAGTGATGTCAAACGTAAGAGGGATGCGATCCCGAATTTTCCAGTTTGGTGCTAAAGTTTTTAACATGTTAATAATTGTGGCCCAAACTTGACTAGGATGAATTCGTAATGGTGTCAACTAATTCAAATAAAATAATGTTACCAGCTCCAGTATGAGCTCCAAGCAAGCTGTTTACGTACTTCGAAAGTTCATGAATGTTATAAATATTGACAATACAGACTAACCTTCCGGTACGACTGTGACCTCTGGTAATAACCCAAAACCTGAAACATATAACATAAGAGGGTCAGTCAAAAATTACTGAGAGTTGCTAAATAATGCTTAGAAAAATAACTGTTCGTATATTTTCTTTGCGTTATCGTAAACTATTATATCTCAATAATGTTACGGCGAGTACCAATCTGTGTTATGACAATTGGATTCTTGTTGCCAGGCAAACAAAGAAAGTAACTTGATTGCATGCGTTCGCGCTCTTAGTGGAACAAACGTTTGCGTTGCTATGCACACATTAAGATATATCTAATATTTTCAAACATATTATTTATTTCGTAATACATTAATCTATCAGAAAAACTTAGTTTTAGTTGATTTATTCCACCATTATAGAAAAAACACTTGACTAAAATGTAAATTGTCGTTTTATTTGAGATATTAAAACCACAATTTTACCCCACCCAACAGAACGAATCATTTTTTCCCAAGTGAAGTTATACATTTTATTTATTTTCCCGTTGCTGGACTGCTCGTGACATATTAAAACTCTTCTTGAAAAGAAATTGCGAAATCAGCAATTAGTTTTTGAACACCATGGCAACGAAAAGAACACTTGTCCAGAAAATTGATAAATGTGGGTAAAATTGTTGCAAGACAACAAAATAACACAGCATTAGTGACCATTCTAAAACAATTAAAATCATTTAAGATATGCTATTCTACAATATACACATGTTAGTTGTAATAAAATCACGGTATATAAATTTGAACTTAACAACTTTGAATTTACAACAGATTCAATCGTCATGTACCTGGCGCGACCGCATACCCCTTAGTGATGTTCTTTGGATGCTTGGCAACTATATTTATAAGCATATATCTGATGGCGGAATTCATCAGAAGATCCGCAAGGGATAATATTTGACGATGAATAATAGAAAGTACAACTGCAAACAGATTTTGAAAGCTTAAATTTCCAACTCTCAGTTATTGTTGACTGACCCTCGTAAATAAGTATCATCCTTAATGCGCATATGCAGTGTCAGTGGGACCGGGTTCAAGTTTCCCCAGATATGCATAGCATATTGCGATGCGCTAAAATTTACTTAAGCTCGAAATTACCTCGCGTATTCAAAAGAGATTGAAGTAAACACCTTAACCATGTACTGTTTGAATACCAATTAAATTATGATTCTCAGACTTAAAATAATCAGTTCACTATGGATGTCTGGTTGAAAGGTTGATCTTTCAGAAAATGTTTACATCTAAACAAGCAGACATACCAATGTAACGATATTGCTCAGTTATCAGAACTTTCAGAAAGTCTATAGTAATATGTATGCATTGCATGTTAGCGATTTTATATATACAATGGTAGAAAACCAGACTTGTTGTATGTATTAGGACGCAATGTGACGACTAACTACACTTGTGGCATGAATCAGGACGCAGTGTGACGCCTAACTACACTTGTGGCATGAATAAGGACGCAGTGTGACGCCTAACTACACTTGTGGCATGAATAAGGACGCAGTGTGACGTCTAACTACACGTGTGGCATGAATCAGGACGCAGTGTGACGTCTAACTACACGTGTGGCATGAATCAGGACGCAGTGTGACGTCTAACTACACTTGTGGCATGAATAAGGACGCAGTTTGACGTCTAACTACAGTTTTGACATGTATTAGGACGCAGTGTGACGTCTTACTACAGTTGTGGCATGAATAAGGACACAGTGTGACGTCTAACTACACTTGTGGCATGAATAAGGACGCAGTGTGACGTCTAACTACATTTGTGGCATAAATAAGGACGCAGTGTGACGTCTAACTACATTTGTGGCATGAATAAGGACGCAGTGTGACGTCTGACTACATTTGTGGCATGAATAAGGACGCAGTGTGACGACTAATTACATTTGTGGCATGAATTTGGACATATTGTTATAACTTACTACATTTGTTGCACGTTTTAGGACACAATGTGATACTCAGGTATTCATTTTTACACAGAAACTGTTGTACCAGTCCACAGTTGGTGTCTGTTACTTGACTGTCCCTGCATTCATCTGAAATAAAAATACTGATTTTGAGTCCAGTCTTCATATGATATTAACGGTGAAATATATGTACACTCAACCACTTTTCTAATTGGTCACTTTTCAAACCGAAATACCTTTAACTGTGACCATATTATTGGATGATATTTTGTACACGTATGTTTTATGTATTGACTCAACACCTGAATGATTAACAATTCACAATCACATGCAAAAGTAAACATTTTTAATAAAGCGTTTGTGTGCAAAATATCATCAAAGATGATAATCACAGTTAAACGTATTTGGGGTTTGAAAAGTGACCAATTAGAAAAGTGGTTGAGTGTATATGTGCCAATATAAGAGCCGATATTTAGTTTAGCTTCAGATAGTTGGAGACGGAATATTATTGGAGATGCATTTCATAACTAACTGGAATACATCTGATTTAATAATGTATCAGCCGACGACAAAAATCGGCTGGTGCTTATTCCCTTAATATCAATGTAGGCAGATCTAACAACAACCCCAGAAGACATCCTGAATTGAAAGATGTGTCCGCTTAATCAAGTTGAATCTGGCCCCGATCTCTCGAAGCATCTCAAGTTGAAATGTCAACTCAAATTTCTGTAATGTGATGCACATTTTCATCCAAGTTTCTCCTGGAAGTTACCTCAATGACACATGCCAATATTTGAGATGAGATTTAGCTCAAGTTGAGATTCTTCGGTAGATCGGGACCAGAATTTAATTTTGTCTTCTAAGAAAAAACAATGACAATAGTTATACAAGGGGCAATTTACAAATCGGAAGATTTTGCTATTATAAAAAATGATGGCACTTCGTTTGCTTAATGTTTATTCAATGTAAAGTACATGTATGTTGTATTGTAAATGTTTACATACTTACGGTTAAATAAAGATAAATTTATGTCAACACCAACACACGTTGAAATAAATTAACTTGTATTATCAACGTTTCGGCATTTTGTCTCCATCACGAAACACAATCATATAAATGAAAACAATGGACGTGACGTCATGCAAAATAGTTAAGTGGCGGAATATTTTTTTATAAAACATGTTAGATTGTACAAACAATTTCAAACTTTAGTACTACATGTATATGGATATAAAATACAAATATTTCCTACAGCAATACAGTAATATATTCCGCTTTCTGTTATTGCGCGTAGCGTCAGGGTTTTAGTCCATTTCACTAGGCTTATGTGTATAAAAATGGGTGTCACAATCCCGCAGTTAGAGAACATTACAGAATAATGGCCACCAATAGAATAACAAAAGTGTTTTTATATACTTACGGGTACATACAGGGACGTCACACTGTGAGAGTGTATGGTTACCAATATAACAGAGTATGGTATCATAGCCGAATATATCCCGACAGTGATTGCCTGCAGCAATAGCTGAACCGTCCGTAAACATACTGTCAACTATCCCTGTAGAGTTAGGCTGGTTGATGTAATCTGACCAAGGTAAACATGCCTGTCCGTTCATATCCTTAGATACATAACCCATATAGTCCTGTGTACGACCAGCATAGTGACATTCTACAATAGAAGTACATAGTACATATCAGAAGCTAATACTCTAGCGCACAGACAATTCAAAGCCACACAGAAACGACGACAGTGCCCAGCCATCAACGCATGAGTCGGACATTGCGAGAACAATCCACATACCAAAAGATGATATTTCAAGCAAGCCTATATACTCACTCCGCAATGAATGACACACTGTGGACTTCGAATTTTGTACATAATTAACCATAAAGGGAGGCAATTATAAATAAGTATGATGTCCACCGCATAATGTTTGAAGACCTAAAGTTCGACCAGCATAGTGACATTCTACAATATAAGTACATAGTACAGTAGCAAGTATTATGTCCACCCACCCCCATAATGTTTGAAGACCTTAGGTTCTTGAGTTACTGAACGGAAAGCATTTTGTCTATCTAGTACTGTACTAGTATTTCATGTTCATATCACGGCGACAATCTTGAAATTTGACCTACTGACCTAAAAACCAATTGGGGTCATCTACTGATGAATACCATCTCCCAATCAAGTTTGACGATCCTAGACTAGACCCGATCATTCTAGAGCTATAGATTTAAATTATTGATAGTAAACCATTTTAATTTACCTACCGACAGACACGCTGACCATTCGTCTGACATTTTGAAACCAATTCGATGAGGGTCATAGTTACAGGGCATTTTGTTTCTTATTTTTGTGTCAGTGACATTGACTCTTCCGGCCTCCAGCTATTGTTCTTTAAATAAGTTTTATCATGATTTACATATATTATTTGCTTTCAATGGATTACGGAGATTTTTCAGTGAAAATAACAGTGAAAATAACAGTGAAATTACCACTTTGTTATTTTCACTGTTTAGAAGCTGGTTCCAGTGTCGTTCAGAAAAAGAAACGTAACGTCAACGACGCCGGGCTTTAAAATGTACGTTACGTCATTATGACGTCACAATTGTCACGGCTTGACGTTCCAATTTCGACGTGATTTTTCCAATTAAGCCAATTACGGTACCATTTTAAGAGAAATTGAAGCATATAATAAACAGAAAATTTGTTGATTTTCGGTGAAAGATCAATTTTATTTCACTCGTGATCACATAAAATTATATTTTCACTCGTGGCTTCGCCACTCGTGAAAATATTGATTTTCTGTGATCACTCGATGAAATAAAATACGATCTTACACCAAAATCAACAAATATCCTCTATGTATTTAACTTTAGTCATTGAGCGTCAAACATCTAGTTCACACGATCGTCCCGAAGTCCCTCCCGAGCAGTGACGTACCCCACATGTAACCAATCAAACACCAAAACATGCATACTAACCTTGACAATATGGAACCTGACAATATTCCCAGTCCATTTCTGTGGAAACATAACACCAGGGAAAGCCACGTCCTACAACATAGTGCATATACTAACAATAGCATTATGAAAATTTGAGCGTAACTTTAAGATGTTTATAAGTGCTTTGATAAAACAGTACTCTGACGTCGTGAGAACTATTTCTTAAAAATTAAATGCATTATCAATGTCCATTTTTGTTCAGTCATTTGCATAATCCCTATTAATGCTCTTTCAATCTACACGGATAACAAGTGGTCAGTCGATCGTGTAGTGTTTATATTATCAATGTTTGTGTATTGATTATGTTAAAGATATCTGTCAACAAATATTTATCTGCACTGATAACAAGTGGTCAGTCTAACGTGTAGTGTTTATAATTATCAATGTTTGTGTATTTATAATGGTAAAGTTATAGGTCAACAAATATTTATTATCACCCTAATATTTTGATTATGTTAGAGTTATCTATTTTGATAATGTTAGAGTTATCTGTCAACAAATATTTATTATCACCATACCGTCAGGATCTCGACAGTGATTGTCGGCATTATCTAATATGGCATCAGTACGTCCCACATCACTCCATCTCAGACACTGTTTACCTAATAAGGTCGTAGAACGTTGTCCCATATACCGCCCACTCTCGTAGAAACAATCTGTAGATAACATACAATAACATAACAACATAATAACATCACATTGGTTATAGCACCACTTCAATAATAACATCACATTGGTTATAGCACCACTTCAATAATAACATCATGTTGGTTATAGCACCACTTCAATAATAACATCACATTGGTTATAGCACCACTTCAATAATAACATCACATTGGTTATAGCACCACTTCAATAATAACATCACATTGGTTATAGCACCACTTCAATAATAACATTACATTGGTTATAGCACCACTTCAATAATAACATCACATTGGTTATAGCACCACTTCAATAATAACATCACATTGGTTATAGCACCACTTTAATAATACCATCACATTGGTTATAGCACCACTTCAATAATAACATCACATTGGTTATAGCACCACTTCAATAATACCATCACATTGGTTATAGCACCACTTCAATAATAACATCACATTGGTTATAGCACCACTTCAATAATAACATCACATTGGTTATAGCACCACTTCAATAATAACATCACATTGGTTATAGCACCACTTCAATAATAACATCACATTGGTTATAGCACCACTTCAATAATAACACCATCTTGGTTATAGCACCACTTCAATAATAACATCATCTTGGTTATAGCACCACTTCAATAATAACATCACATTGGTTAAAGCCCCACTTCAATAATAACATCACATTGGTTATAGCACCACTTCAATAATAACACCATCTTGGTTATAGCACCACTTCAATAATAACATCACTTTGGTTATAGCACCACTTCAATAATAACATCACATTGGTTATAGCACCACTTCAATAATAACACCATCTTGGTTATAGCACCACTTCAATAATAACATCACTTTGGTAATAACCCTACTTCAATAATAACATCATCTTAATAATAACATTCCCTCAATAATACCCCCCCCAATATTAATCATCTCAATAATATCACGATATCTATAATCGCACTGCTTCGGTAACAACATCAATTCAATAATACTGTCACCTCAATAACACCATTACCCTAATAATAACATCAATTCAATAATACTGTCACCTCAATAACATCGTCACCCTAATAATAACATCAACACAATAATACTGTCACCTCAATAACACCATTACCCTAATAATAACATCAACACAATAATACTGTCACCTCAATAACTTCGTCACCCTAATAAAAACATCAATTCAATAATACTGTCACCTCAATAACACCATTGACCTAATAAAAACATCAACACAATAATACTGTCACCTCAATAACACCATTGACCTAATAAAAACATCAACACAATAATACTGTCACCTCAATAACTTCGTCACCCTAATAATAACATCAATTCAATAATACTGTCACCTCAATAACACCATTGACCTAATAAAAACATCAACTCAATAATACTGTCACCTCAATAACACCATTACCCTAATGATAACATCAACACAATAATACTGTCACCTCAATAACACCATTACCCTAATAAAAACATCAACACAATAATACTGTCACCTCAATAACACCATTACCCTAATAAAAACATCAACTCAATAATACTGTCACCTCAATAACACCATTACCCTAATGATAACATCAACACAATAACACTGTCACCTCAATAACACCATTACCCTAATAATAACATCAACACAATAATATTGTCACCTCAATAACACCATAACCTTAATAAAACATCAATTCAATCATAACATCACCAAAATAACAACATCACCTCCATTATGACATAACATACATGTATATACTAAGATAGCCTCAATAATAACATCATTCATCTAAGGTACAATATGGTAATAAGTCAACAGTACAATGGATGCGTATCAATGTTTCAATGTAGTCAGGCCTGCATTTAAGATTGTGTGTCCATTGATCATTACAACAACGCCAGAGTTCAAGTTGGCCAGGCAAACATTGTCCGAAATTATATAATGCCTACATTGCCTGCTATCGGTAGTCAAACAAAAACGATACCTGATTTTTTCGAAAAGTATATACCTTACCTGAAGGATCTATTTGTGGTTTTGAAGTTGTTGTTGCTATCAATAATATGAAAATAAAGAGAAATACAAATCAAAGTATCGTTCCTTCAATGAACGACAAATACATAAATTAAATAAAGTGGGTAAAAAACAAAAGAAAGCAATAATAAATAATAATAAAAGAGACAGGACAGGTAGCAATCAAAAGAAACAGTAGCGCACACCACTATAAGAGAAACACGAGAAACGAAAAGGTACACTACACACATATATGACCGAACATAGAACAATGGTCAATTTTACTCCAAGTAAGGTACGACAGGACAACCATGCTTGCGACAGGAACATTTTATTTATGATCATAATACAAACATAAATGTACAAGCAAACATATCACATAAGACAACCACCTAAATGTGCACATAGAATCAGAATCTACACTAAGCAGTTACAAAAACTCGACAACCGATTCCAACAACCTGCAACCTCTGCCAGCCAAACACAACCGGAGCAATAGCAAAGACACAATCGATCATGTAAAGTTCGCCGGTAAATACTCAAGCCTTATCAATAAACAAAAAAGCAAATTATAAACAATGCACGGTCGACTGGACGCCAGTTATCAGTGTAGATTTAAAGAGTAAATCATTACATATGTATATGCACAAAATTAAACAAAAATTAATGCCGAAAATGTAATTGATTTTCATTTTTTATTTGTAAACAAAGGCTAATGTTATCTCCAGTGAACTATACAATAAACACAACTGGAGCAATAACAAAGACACAAGCGATCACGTACCATAAACACAACCGGAGCAATAACAAAGACACAACTGATCACATATCATAAACACAACCGGAGCAATAACAAAGACACAACCGATCACATATCATAAACACAACCGGAGGATGACAAAGACACAAGCGCTCACGTATCATAAATACAACCGGAGCAATAACAAAGACACAAGCGATCACGTACCATAAACACAACCGGAGTAATAACAAAGACACAAGCGATCACGTATCATAAACACAACCGAAGCAATAACAAAGACACAAGCGATCACGTATCATAAACAAACACAACCGGAACAATAGCAAAGACACAAGCGATCACGTATCATAAACAAACACAACCGGAGCAATAACAAAGACACAAGCGATCACATATCATAAACACAACCGGAGCAATAACAAAGACACAATCGATCACGTACCATAAACACAACCGGAGCAATAACAAAGACACAACCGATCACATACCATAAACACAACCGGAGCAATAACAAAGACACAACCGATCACATACCATAAACACAACCGGAGCAAAAACAAAGACACAATCGATCACGTATAGTTGGACAAACATAAATTGGCCGAGCTAAATTTAGCAATAGTAAATAAACATAATGATGACCTTCACATCTAATAAACAGGGAAAATTTGATAGAATTGATACTGGTGAAATAAATTCTCATATAGCCCCAGTGGCTCAGTGGTAAAGTGTCAGTTAATAGGTCATTCATCACGTATACTTTTTGTACGTAGGTTCGAATCCACGTTTTGTCTTTATTTTTTATCATAGTAAATGTTTTTCTCCATTTTCTAAACACTTTTAAATTAACAGTCTATAAAACATAAAATAAACAAAATAAACAAGTTATTTTTTATTATAAAAGTTATCTGTTGGATTCGAACTCGCGCGGAGTAAAATCCTACCTTTATTGCAACTCGCCCTTGCGCTTTACTTACTGAGCTATTTTCACATTGCTTCTTGTGATGTAGTTAATACACCTTATTAGTTTACTTCAGGTGCAAAAGGTAAACATTAATGTTTATGTTCTGGTACTATTTATAGCCCGGCCAATTTATCTTTGTCCGATTATACCATAAACACAACCGGAGCAATAACAAAGACACAAGCTGTCACGTATCATAAACACAACCGGAGCAATAGCAAAGACTTAAGCGATCACGTACCATAAACACAACCGGTGCAATAACAAAGACACAAGCGATCACGTATCATAAACACAACCGGAGCAATAACAAAGACACAAGCGATCACGTACCATAAACACAACCGGAGCAATAACAAAGACACAAGCGACCACGTATCATAAACACAACCGGAGCAATAACAAAGACACAAGCGATCACGTATCATAAACACAACTGGAGCAATACCAAAGACACAATCGATCACGTACCATAAACACAACTGGGGCAATACCAAAGAAACAATCGATCACGTACCATAAACACAACCGGAGCAATAACAAAGACACAAGCGATCACGTATCATAAACACAACTGGAGCAATACCAAAGACACAAGCGATCACGTATCATAAACACAACTGGAGCAATACCAAAGACACAATCGATCACGTACCATAAACACAACTGGGGCAATACCAAAGAAACAATCGATCACGTACCATAAACACAACCGGAGCAATAACAAAGACACAAGCGATTACATACCATAAACACAACTGGAGCAATAACAAAGACACAATCGATCACGTACCATAAATACAACTGGAGCAATAACAAAGACACAATCGATCACGTACCATAAACACAACTGGAGCAATAACAAAGACACAAGCGATCACATACCATAAACACAACCGGAGCAATAACAAAGACACAAGAGATCACGTATCATAAATACAACCGGAGCAATAACAAAGACACAAGCGATCACGTACCATAAACACAACCGGGGCAATAACAAAGACACAAGCGATCACATACCATAAACACAACCGGAGTAATAACAAAGACACAAGCGATCACGTATCATAAACACAACCGGAGCAATAACAAAGACACAATCGATCACGTAATATAAACACAACATACAAAGCAACAAAATCTTAACTGTAAACATGCTTTTTTAAAGTCATAAAGCAGCCTTATGGTGTGCTAATAACTTGCAAAAGCGCAAATTCAAACTAAGTTCAACTGTAAGATGTAGGGCTTTTGCCTTGGTATGGACCGTGTAAATTGTTAGAAGGGACTTCAGGGTTGGTATTACCTATGGAGTAATGTTAGCTATGATATGTTCAATATGTAGCGGAAATTACCGAATTGTTACGAAAAAGAAAATGGCTTACCACAGGTACCACACGCTTGTCGGCAGGCATAGTTATAGTATCGTGGATCATCACATACTGATTTATTTAACTTGATGTCATTCAGACAGTCTAGTGTGGAAATATCGGCACAGAAATCACTCCTTGGTGGTGACGTCACTAACCCGTAAACCAAACCACCTGATGACATAACAATATGCAATGAGTCAGCATAATTGATGTACAGACCTCGGGGATGTTTATGTTATAGTTAGAACATATTAAGTAAATTTTAATAATTTAAAAGGGCGGAACGAGCGTACCGAAGCGAGTCCTTTTTATTCATTAAAATTTTCTTAATAAGTTCTAACTGGCTTAGAATATAACAATCTGCATTTTGAATGGCCGATAGAAATTAGCGCCAATGTATGACGTCAAGTCTGTTAAGAGAAAAATTTAATGATTAAATTTTTATTTAACAGCCAAAATACGGCGTTTTCATTGGCTCATACTGTAGGTTATATTCTAAGACAAAAAGGTGATCTATCATCACAGCGCTATTCGGACTATACCAGACCTGATTTCAGTGAGTTGTAGAAATGCCAAAAAGCTTGAATATCTTACGTTTTCCCAAAATGTTCATTTTAACAATATCGTCCCGATGTTGTTCGAAATGTATTATGTAGCATGTTTTAAGCATTTTCAGTAACTATAAATAAATAAGCCAGACTCTAGGAAAACCTGATATTTTGACATTATGTAATTACTATTTATGAAACAAGGTTTATAAAAAGCTCTAAAATGAGAAAAAATACATATCAGATCTATTGATTCTAGTTTAAGTAATTTACTCATATAGTACTATATCTAAGCTTTAAAAGTACTCTGATTAACAAAAAGCGGAGTTAGTTGTTTAAAACAGCAGTAGCCTTTCTCTGAATGCAAACAATTTTGATTTTGATATATATTTTAATAATTAAAACATAATTCTGAAACATGATACGATTTTGAACAGTTTATGTCAAGAATTGATCAAATGGTGTAACTATCAAATTCTTGTTACAGTAACGTCGAATAACGTTTCAATGACGTTTGCGGCGTCACACAAAAAGCACCAACTAGGGACTCTACAAAAAACAGCTGTAACTTCCTTAAAACTAAAGATATTAACAAAAGTTATTTTGCTTCATTAACATCATATTTTAAGTCGATGGAAATTCTCAAAATTAATATTTTTGTCAAAATAGCAGGTTTTCTTGGAGACTGGCTCATATAATAATTTACGTTAATGGTGTGCTGCAGTTATTTTTAATTTTTAATTGAAAGAGTGTAAACTAAGGTTACCGTTGATAGTTTGGTTGTTACCACCAGCACACAGTTGCCTGTTACAGTTGACCCCGTCACAACAAGATCCACAGTACGCGGATGTGTCCACCTGTAACCCTCGTCGTCTTCCTATCAACTGAGGAAATGTTTGTCTTATGTTCGTCTGGTCACATGACTGTAAAATATGGTCACATGACTGTAAAATATGGTCACATGACTGTTAAATATGGTCACATGATTATCAAATATGGCCACATGACTGTAAACTATGGTCACATGACTGAAAAATATGGTCACATGACTGTAAAATATGGTCACATGAATGCAAATATAGTCACATGACTGTAAAGTATGGTCACATGAATGTTAAATATGGTCACATGACTGTAAACTATGATCACATGACTGTAAAATAAAATAGAAAATAAATTATCCATACGTTAGAAAAAGGCTAGGTATATGTTGTGGATATGGATACATTCGTGGTTGTTTAAAGTAATCCCAAGCGTACGCCAAGGTATGTCAACGTATTCCAGCGTTTTAAAAAACATTATTGTGCTTGTTTGGCACACGTTGTAGCAATACGTTGTAATGTAGGACCGGGACGATTTCAAAATTCTGAAATCGGTTAATCGTGTGTACAAAATCGAATCGAACCGGTTAATCGACCACCATATTAAAACGGTGTTTTCATTCCCGAGGACCTTATCGAGGTTCTTCATTGGTGTTTATTTTATTCTACAATGCATACAATAACGATATAAGATTTATATGTTAATTACGATCAATTATGGATTCGTATATACAAGTTATCCCAACACATGCAGATTAATGTACCTTTTTATGTGTCGATAAACACATTCATGTATATTGATGTCAAAGTATTAATGTATGGACGCAGTAACATGCATTTTATTGGCATTTAAGGATGTGTATTGTTTTAGAACGATTAGCGGTTTTGCAAAATTGAAACTGGTTTCACCTAGTAATCGAATCGCATCCGATTAACCGAGTAATCGTCCCGGTCCTATTGTATTGTGACCGCACCATTAGCTTTGGAAACTGTGACATTTGGAGTATAAATGTGGACTTCGTCTGTTGACACTTGCACACGGACAATAATGCTTCTATAACTAACCTACCTTTCTTGGAGAACAACCCAGTCTGTATCTTTGTTCACCATTCAGAATCATAAACTCCGTGAAACATATCTAAACACAAGCATAAATATCAGTGGAGATGACGTGAATAAATAACTCCGTGAAACAAATCTAAACACAAGTATAAATATCATTGAGTATGACATACATAGTGTAACATTGTTGGTATTATGTTTATGGCATATCTTACATTATCAGTATGGCTATAAACTGGTCACTAAATCAGGGGGTCAATTATCCTGGTTTATCCGGAATTCCGGTTTTACTATTCCCAAAAGAGCAATGGCTTCTGACTAAAATAAAGAAATGGCAGTTATGCTCTGAAGGATTTTCTACGATACAAACTGTGTAAATTATGGAAATAATGTTGTTGAAACCTTGAAGACCTCTTGATTGGCAAAAATGGTCGGCCGCATACAAGTTTCCTGATTTTTAATTTGTTGACACCCCTGCTAAATATACCATGTACCTTAACACTGCGTCACCTCCATTCAAGAATGTTCTACTTCTACAAAAGTTTATTTTTTGAGAAAATCGACTTTAAAGATTTTGACCTCTTGATATCAGTAACTAGAGATAGAACAAAATTAAACAGTACATTTATAGTTTATCTTCAATGTCACAATGTTTTACGTCTTTTCATTATATATATATATATCTTGACTAGTTTAGAATTGAGATGACGCTGGTTAAACTCATTTACATCACTCTGACTAGACGATATATTTTATCAATTCATATTACATAGCGTCTTCCCTATTTAGCTTAATTTAATTTAAACATGATTGAGATTGCTAAGAAAAAAAGTGGTGGGTTCAGAAGTGATCTCGTTTTGCAGATATTAGCATTCAACAGGAAATTACAACTCAAACATAATAACATATAAGCGAATTTAGCTCAGTGGTAACGCACTGGACTGTCAATCCAGAGGTCGTGGGTTCAATCCCTGGCATCGGAACTTGACATTTCTGAAATATGTATAATATTTCCCGCTGTATCTGAATGTGTGATCTGCAAAGTAACTGGGTAAATGTGTCAGGAAGCTGTGTATCGGTGCTATACATCGGGCACATTAAAGAACCAGGCTGTCTATTCGAATAAAAGCTAGGCGCACTTCTGCAGCGCCGAACATGTCTGCATCTAGTGTCTCCCTCTCCATTCAGGGGCTTTCTCTCTGTCTGTCATTCTGGTCAGACCATGCTGTATCTGCACTGGTAGAGGATGCACCTGCGCCCATGTGGCTGCAACACTATATAATGTAAATTGCCTTTAAACGTGTGTTCGCATGAAAAGGGTGCTAAAATGTATATACATCTAGTATATCTATAGAGGATATTACATGAGTGTCTTTTCATATTGAATTTATTAAACGAGTTGAATAAAATAATAACATGCGAGGCTCTGCCCAGCATTTAATCGATTTTATTCACGAGTTTAACAAAATCGATGTGGAAAGTCACAAATGTAATGTTCTTTTTATCACATGTTAGTCTTTTTTCGGCCGAAACATAAAATAGCTACTTATTGTCACTATAATAAACGCGCAACTTTGACGACGTCGCCTATACTTTGAATGACGTCGCGTCAAAACTGTATTACACTAGTGTATCAAAAATAAATAATGACTTTATTACGCTACCGCGACGTCAAACATGTGATAAATTTATTTATTTTATAACATGAGACAATAGAAATAGTGTTGGAGTACCACCTACCTCGTCAATGTTACATAAAACCACGTGTTCACAATCCTCAGGTCGTAAAACATTGGGACAGTATAGACAGTACTGTTGGCTGGGATGTGGTGCTGTAAGTATAACAATAGTACATGTATAATATGTAGGATGTATAGTCCAGTTAGGATATTGAGACAGTGACGTTGCAGTTTATGTGTACGCAAAAAATCACAACCATTGTCTAAACAGGTAGAGCGAAGTTTAGTATGTTAGTTGAGCATTGAAACAATAGTTCGTCGGCTGGTTCTAATAGTGATCAAAGTGCCAAAATCATGTTTTGGAGAAAATGAGGGTTGAACATTTGACTTTGTCTAATATCTTTATGTCAACCGATTTTAAAATTTTAAAAACGTAGATATAGTAATATGGCTTCATTCTTCCCATTGCATTCATTATTCTGCCTTAAAATTGACGTAGACACGTCTGTTTTGAAAAAGTGTGTTATCCCGATTTTGGACATTGAGCAACTTTTGCCTTTGGTAGTTGCACACCTGGAGTTTGGACAAAATATTACCGAAATAACGCGGTTTCATTGGTTGATCTGGACATTGGATAATATAAGTACGACTTACTAGAGGACAATGAGCAACTTAATATCAAACACTTCAGTTAATCACGTGACAAAATAAAGGACGGCAAATGGTCAACTTTATTTATTTTAGTTTAAGTTGCTCTTAGAGTAACCAATCTCCGGGACATTCAGCAACATGCACGCTACGTAGTGTTTCAAATACTGGACTTTTAGCAAAACATTACTGACAAAACGCATTTTGCACTTGAAATTATGACGAAATTTTTTCACAGGACATTGAGCAATGTCAAATTAGACAGAAAATGCAAAAATCTCATTTTTGAAAAAATGGACATTGGAGACTATTAGAGCCAGCCGACGAGTTGTTTGTACACTGTACAGTATAAGCCTATATAATTCAGTGTAGCAATACCACGTGACTTTTGACTACAGTTACAAGTAGAAATTTGTAAACATTGGAAAATAAAATAGCCATAAGTATTTTATTTCTTCATCGATTTCTATAAAATATAAACCACGCTAAGGGGGAAATTATTTGCTTTCCATGAAATATAAAATCATTTTCAGCAGCTTTACCGATTTTTCAATTACCCTGTGAAACCCTGTTCCAATTGACAAAACGGCGCATCGGCTGAAAAAGATTTTATATTTCATGGAAAGCAAATAATGTTCCCCTTAGCGTGGCGTAGATTTCATAGAAATCGGTCAAGAAAAAAAATACTTATGGCTACATTTGTGTTCCAATGTTTACAAATTTCTACTTGGAACTGTAGTCAAAACCACGTGGTATTGCTACACTGTAATTGGTTTTACACCGTTATAGTGATCTCCACCGCTGCGTCACTGTATTTTTATCCTGACTGCACTATACAGTAGTGTAGCACAGATAATTTGACACGATCCTGACATTTATGCATGAATATACTACAGGGTGCTTGCGTTGAATACATACATTTCGTGCAAAAATGGTCCTTTAGATTTGTGTTGGTATTACACCTCGAGCGTCTTCGTGATACCCACCGCTTATGAAAACACACAACCGGGATTATAAATATAGACAATAAATCAGCTGTGAAATTATGCTTATAGAGGTTCGAGGGTCGTGTCAAATTCTCTGGACTATACATGGCCGTATAATATGTATGGTGTACACATTCAGGGACTATGTAGGATGTAGGCCTACACAAGCAGGAATTTTTGGGGCAGAAATTCAAGTTTCCTGCCGATGTGATCCGCATGAAATAAAAACTATTTTGCATGACCGGTTTACATCGGCATAGGTAGTTACGCAATATTACTGGCTGACCGGTTTACTATTGCAAAGGTTGCGCCGCCAATTGGCGGCGTAGGAAGAAAAGTAGTTTCATCAACTAATCTATAAGCGATTCTAGAAACGTGTATGTAAATATAGTTGTTCTGAAAAATGAAACCTTAAAACATAAAGTCTAGGCAAATGCGTGTATTTGGTTGAAACATAATAGGAACCTCATTATAGCTACTCCAGTCCACTTAAAATTATGTCTCATTTCCATATCTTTAAGTGTGAAACCTGCGCCTTTTTCGGCGAATAAAAATATTTCTCTATATCGATCAAGTAACGTTAGTTCGTGCCCATTTGGTTTTATTCCTGCCTAATTGGCCCATCACCCCCAGGCTTCGAAGGACGAAACAAACCTATAATTCACTTACATTGAGAAGTAGAATCACATAGTTCATGGTTGCAATAGTTACTGTCATTACAACATTTAGTACACGTGACAACATCATCTTCCAGGTTCGTGACGTCATCTATATTACCTGTGACGTCATCAATTCTATTATATGATTGTATTTGCCTTCGACCATTAGAACATTTCTGAAACAAAATTAGAAAAGGAGCCATATACACAATGCTAGTGTCAAGAATTTTTTATCAAAGAATTTCTGAACTCGTAAACTTACGTCAAAATGTTTTATTGGTGTTAGTGTACTACTGCAACAGTTATGTTGCAAAGATATCTCCAATACAATAAAGGCCAACATTTATTAGGCAGATGAACTCTAACAAGCCATCTCTGTCCCCTAGTATGTGTAGTGTAGTTGTAAACGCATTATAAGGATTTAAAAATCGAGCGTCAGTTTAAAATTTCCCTTACTAGTATTGCTTTGATAAACCGGTGTCCACAGTACTGTTATATCAAAGCACTTCGGCAAATTATACGTTCAAATTTATTTGGGGTATCTATTCAGTTGGTATACTTACTGTTTGTGAGGCACAGCCTGATGAGTATACAATCTGACCCGACACCGTCACTGATTGTTCTACAAAACATTCCTACAAATATAATAAAAAAGGTAAAGTTTTTGTTTATTATAGTGTCACCCCTATTGAAAGGGCCAGCCAATTTGACTTATGAGACACCTACATTTCGTGCGCACAGTACCTGCCGAATCCCTTCTCGTATTGCCGGGCACCTGGTAGAGATGGGTCTACGGTCACCCTTCTTTAACTAGCTGACGGCTCACCAACCGACCGCATCAGTTCTAACCCAGCTTCCGCCGGGATTCAAACCTTCGATCTCCCGCTTCTAAGGCGGACGCCCTAACCACTCGGCCATGGTCGCGGTATAATATGTGCTGGTTATTTACCCGAGATTGTCTCCCCTTACCTTCTGAGGCAGACGTAAGTTTCCCTTTAATTTAGACAAAATATAAGGAAGACGTTTCCCGAAAGCTATCAAAGGAGCATATTTACCGACTCCTCGATAGCCTAGTAGTTGAGCGTTCGCTTCGAGTGCGGGAGGTCCCGGGTTCGATCCCTGGCCGCGTCATACCAAAGACGAAATAAAAATGGTACCAGAAATTCCCTTGCTAGACACTCAGCATAATCGGGAAGCTGGCTTTTCTTCACTCATACCCTCGTGGCGATGGATAACATCAGGAATGAGGTGTCGAGAGTGATTAATATAAGTTGGAAAAACTTGTTTTACAATCGACCTTAAATAAATTAGAATAAAATAAGGAGCACATTCTAGAAAAAAATACATCCAGAGAGATAAATGTACCCCTTTATTGACTATGTAACAAATATTAAGATTACATTTCGTTTTAACATATTTCGATAAATGAGTACGTTTTTGTAGTAACACTAGTGTATAAGATTGAATGTTTATCATTTTTTTAAAGAAGTTACTTTTCAAGTTTTACTAAACTGTCTGGTGGGTTTGAAGTCATTGATTTATTCAATTATGATTCATTAATTTATTCCTAACTTATTACGCTATTGGATGGAAACCATTTTTAAAAGCCACTTGGTAAATCTGAACAATTGTCTCGCCCAAACCACCTTTACAACAAGTTGCATTATTACAATATTCTCCTATATCTTATTTTATTAATAGGAATTTACTTTTTCTGTTTTAAAATCCATGTAAGTATGGGATATTACTACTCACCTCGTGCGAGTTACATTGTGCCACTGTGTCACAATCCCAGGGATGGGGTAATCTACTACATGTATAACACACAGGACCTTTGGTCAGTGTGACGTCAGCCAACCAACATACCAATAATACTGAAATAATCAAACCAACATGTATAACATACGGGTCCTTTAGTCAGTGTGACGTCAGCCAACCAACACACCAATAATACTGAAATAATCAAACCAACATGTATAACATACTGGTCCTTTAGTCAGTGTGACGTCAGCCAACCAACACACCAATAATACTGAAATAATCAAACCAATATGTATAACATACGGGTCACAGTGTGACGTCAGCCAACCAACACACCAATAAAACTGAAATAATCAAACCAACATGTATAGCATACGGGTATTTTAGTCAGCCAAACAACACACTAATAATACTGAAATAATCAAACATACGGGTAGCCAGTGTGACGTCAGCCAAACAACAAACTAATAATACTGAAATAATCAAACATACGGGTAGCCAGTGTGACGTCAGCCAAACAACACACTAATAATACTGAAATAATCAAACATACGGGTAGCCAGTGTGACGTCAGCCAAACAACACACTAATAATACTGAAATAATCAAACATACGGGTAGCCAGTGTGACGTCAGCCAAACAACACACTAATAATACTGAAATAATCAAACATACGGGTAGCCAGTGTGACGTCAGCCAAACAACACACTAATAATACTGAAATAATCAAACATACCGGTAGCCAGTGTGACGTCAGCCAAACAACACACTAATAATACTGAAATAATCAAACATACCGGTAGCCAGTGTGACGTCAGCCAAACAACACACTAATAATACTGAAATAATCAAACATACGGGTAGCCAGTGTGACGTCAGCCAAACAACACACTAATAATACTGAAATAATCAAACATACGGGTAGCCAGTGTGACGTCAGCCAAACAACACACTAATAATACTGAAATAATCAAACATACGGGTAGCCAGTGTGACGTCAGCCAAACAACACACTAATAATACTGAAATAATCAAACATACGGGTAGCCAGTGTGACGTCAGCCAAACAACACACTAATAATACTGAAATAATCAAACATACGGGTAGCCAGTGTGACGTCAACCAAACAACACACTAATAATACTGAAATAATCAAATATACGGGTCCTTTAGTCAGTGTGACGTCAGCCAAACCACACTAAGAATACTGAAATAATCAAACATACGGGTCCTTTAGTCAGTGTGACGTCAGCCTGTACGGATGCACGGGTTTTACTATTCACATTATTTTGTTTGAATCTGTCCATAATTTTGTTTAATTACACCTGTCCAATACACGCACACCACATCCGGATATGGTTAGCCAAACTTGGCGCACGTGATAAACATGTTTATTTAACATACCGTCCAACGAATAACAGGTGCGTACCAGGTACGAAACGTGCGTCATGTCATGTTTCCTTGAACGCAACTGTCTGACTTTATCAGGTCAAAATTCAAATATGTAAACACTTTTGTCTCTTAGCGAAGATAGGTACTTCGATAAGCCTTATATGGCATAGTAACACTTTCAATGTCATTATCATCATAAAATGACCATACTGTTAAAGGTGCTACCTCACAGATCGGGCTAAAAATGTATGACGTAATTTTCCTACCTAACCAAGTATTTATATAATAGAAAGCCACTGGTGGTTGCTTTATGAAAGATTTATGGCATATAAGCAATTTAAATCACTCTTTATATTTGGCACTCAGTATTTTTCTGTTTGAAAATGTCGCAGAGTTTTCTTCCAAAATGTTTTGTGAATTATGTAATTCACACATGATGAAACTGTAACTTCAACAAACTAAAGCCAAAACATCTGCGAGGTATTCGGTTGGTTTCGCAATTCGTTTTCATCGAATGGAAACAAATTTCAGGCAATTTAAGTGATAGTAGTGCTAATTCTATAGGGTATTAATACCAATTTAGAATTTTGGGTGTAAAAATGCTAAACTACTACAAAATGCCGATGTTTCCCAAGTTATTTTTTATGTCAATGTGGTTGTTTATGGCATATGCAGGAAAGTATACCAAAATTACATGAATATTTGACAACTTAATTTTATTTTTGCAATACACCAATATGTGAGGCAGTCCCTTTAAGAGGTCGACAACGTAATCGTTTGAACTGACAAATTAGCGTTGTGGGACACCGATTGATTTGCCCACCTCCTGAACTTACATATGAGCCAGTCTCTAGGGGTGAGTTCGGATGGAAATCCTCGAGTCGGGACTGAAGTTATCGTTTCTAAAAATAATTTTGACGAGCATGCGCACAGAGGTAATCCATCTATCCAGCCGAGAGTGTAAACAAAAAAGCACATGTCGAAATCTTAATAAAAACAGGCGAAATTACGAATAAAGCAATACAAAATTAATACAAAAGCTTCAAATAACATTAATACACAAGTAGATTAAATGAAAGTCACATAAATGTACTAAAAAGTATCTTCAGTCTTTTGTTTACTAACATTCATTCGGAACTCCTTTTGTATTTAAGAAATACGCCATCTTGGAAGAAAATGTGAACATTTACTGTTTTGATGTAAATCTAAAAATTGAAGCTTAATTCTAAAACTTGAAACCATTTTGAACAGTTTATGTCAAGAATTGATCAAATGCTGTTTTTATAAAGTACTTGTTTCAACGACGTCAAATAACGTTTGACTGACGTTTGCGACGTAACGCAAAATGGCTCCGAATAGGGCCTTTACAAAACAGCTACAACTTCTATAAAAATCAAGGTATTAACAAAATTTATTTTGCAGTTTGCTTCATGAAGATTACTTTTTCAAGTAATAAAAATCTCAAAATCAATGTTTTTGTCAAAATAGCTGTTTTTCCTGGAGACTGATTATGTTTTCAAATGCTTTACTTATTTTTGAATGCGTTCAAACATGCCATTTCAGGCACACCCTTGCATGATCAGGTACTCGAACCCAGCTGATTACCACGCTTGTCTTGTTCTGTAGTACCGCCCAACTACGTAACTACACGTATATACATGTTTTTTCCTCTAATTTTGGAATGAGAAGAGTCACAGGTGCTCAATAATGGCAAAACGGGAGTACGTGTCAGAGCTAGAGTTTTTTTCTTTTTCCAGGAATTTCGTGAACTTGTGTGCTGGTGTATAACAATACAGAAGACCAATGCGCTGTACATCACTGCCAGGGCAGCGATTTTATTAATTTCTGACATATCACTTTGATATATATTTTTCTCAAATATGAACCTGGGTGCGAAAATCCTTTTTTACAGAAAGTGCGACTTTGGGCATGCAAGGCTTCCGATGGAATGCACAAATTCGCTATTACATGTACGTAGTCGACTTGGAAATAGTGCACCACATATGGTTAACGGATTTAAAAACGCGACACTTAGGTATGTTGTTTTATAGCAGACAATTCAAGTTTATGCCGGTAGTGGAATAGTGCAGATAAAAGGTAAATGTATTGGCGTCATTTTGGTACTAAGATGAAAAAAATGAGACGAGTATTAACAAATATATAGTACAATCAATACGTCGACCCAGAAAACAAAAGTCGCATTCTGACTAAAATCCCTTACATGGTTACCTCCCCTTGACTATAAAAACATTTATTTGCAGATCTATGAGACACCGGTGTATGTTTCCTGCAACAATGTTTCCGTGTCATATAGACACATTTTAAATGAAAGTTGGATATGTCATTTATCATATTCAATTTAGTTTCGAATGTGTATATAGAAATTAGACAAGCCTTACGTAAATATGCAGGCTGCTCATCTTCAACGATAAAACCAATGCGCCAATAAACATGTTACTTTTGTTTTCTGGACCAATGTCTTTTTCGTGCGATAATTTAATTAATACTGGTTAGATGTTATTAAGTGTGGTATGAAAATGACGACATTGAATTAGCCTTTACGAATATACAAATACATTTTATAGGATATATCCACATACCCAAGTGTTGCGTTTTTAAATTCGCTAACCATATAAATGCCAAACTTGTATCAACTGATATTGATTACTGTATTAGAGATTCCAGTTGTTAAGAATTATTTATAACAGCGTTATAGTTTATGCTTTATATAACAGTATTCACGCCATGTAAACCACAGAATTACGGCTCTTTTGGTGCATTGCATCAAATAATATTGTCTTGTATTACATTGAGCAGAAACAAGACATTTCATGTGGTCGGTTAATTCAAGTAAATGTAACAGTATCATTAATAAAGAGTAAACAAAACAATACAAACTGTTTTTATTAAAAAACATAAATTTTATAAAAAAAGATTTTTTACTCGTTATAAATGATACATTGACCTGTAGAATAAACATGATTAAATCAAAGTTTTTAGAACATTAAGTAAGTTTGTGAAAACCACCATTACATCGTTGAATGATACCCTTACCTGCACGAATAATGTATGTGCCAAACATGGTTGGTTTCTCGTATATTACATGTAACAATGTTTGGAATCCTTTAATGTTTTAAATAATTCAATGTACATTGAAACATCCACACTAAGACGACCTATAAATCCTGAAAGTCAATTTCATATTCAAAACGGGGACAAGGCGATGTATGTAGTCACGTTTTCATTATCTGATATCACGTGACTTATTAATTTGCAGAGATTTGTGGTCTACCTGAATGAACGGTAGGAATACCAGAAAACGTCCATTCAACTCTTATCTTGTACCGGCGTAGATGACATAGTTAGAGCACGGGTAATTTGACCTGATCCTGACCTTAATGTATGAATATATTACAAGGTTCTAGCGTTGAATATATAAATTTTCGCGGGCAATTCATCGTGCAATATCGGTCCTTTAGACTTGTGTTGGCATAACATCTCGTGCGTCTTCTTGATACTTTCCGTTACCGGGATGATAAATATAGAAACTATATATCAACTCTTAAATTATGCTAATAGAAGGTCGAGAGTCGTGTCAAATTTTCCGGATTATATACGATGTCAAAGCGTGGCCATCTCTAAACGATATCAAGTTATCGCCGCTGTCCGAAGGAAGCCGATGTTTCGCGCTACATGGGAGAGAGCAGAGTTAGATTTACATCTAGTTTCCATATTGTTGTGATCGCCAACACGTTAAGATAAAGATTTAAACTGCTTTGGTATTCATAAATAGTAAACAAAATGAAACCGTCTGTAGAGATAAATATTAAAATCGTTTAATTCCTTTTTATTACATATCATACACTGTTTTAAACTTTCCTTGTTAATCCACTTCTCAAGTTAAAGTACAAAACCTCACTTAACACATATTTTTAACATTTCCTAGTAAAGCCAAAAAGATTATATTAAGTCAGACAGGGAAGGCAGCACTCAACTTAACCATATGTTTGACCTACTTTCAATAAGTAAAATGACGTAATATAACAAATCGAGATATGACGTAATGAACAAGTCATTAAGAATTGCGAGCAATACAGAAGTCCCCTACCGGTTTACTTACCTATCGATCGATACATTTCAAAGCCATGGTAATTATATAATGCCATTTACGAAGCGTATTAACGATGTAAAGGTAACACACTTGAGACAATATCATGTTTCGCAAAGAGACTAAGACATTGTGTAGTTTAGAGTTGGTGCAAGCTTTGCACTGTCGCAGATATATTATACGGTATACATTTAGGGTCATCGTTACAGAGATATATAATATAATATATACTAGTATCTGGCGGACCATTACCCCAGATTGGGTTCAATCGGGACATCTTTGGGCATTCCTGACATAACATGTATCCTGAACTAAGAAATATAACTTCCCGTTATTTTGTCTGTTATTAATGGCATCTCGAGTATATTCACGGTGTTGCTAACAAGGCACGGTCGCCGGGTTCACATTTATGTATTGACAGTTTGCTTTACCTATATATATGTATTGTTCAAGATCTGGGGTGTGCAGTCCCAAGCTGGCTCGAACTTGTATGGAATGAGGAACAACAGAACACAAAGTGTTGAATTGAAAAAGGGCTAGTATGCAAAACAGTACTATTCGACTCGTGGTATAATAATTCATACGACTCGCCTTTGTCCATTCTATTTGATAGCCCAAAACTTATATACATGTATATTATATTTATTCCTAGTTCCCATTGAGCATGTTTTTGCCTGCGGCGGTATTCACTGTCTCTAAAACATACTTTCGGTGTGGGATGTCGTGATGTTGTAGTTGCGTTGGGCATTGTATGTGCCTCTTTGTTATTAAGTCGTCTTTGTTTTGTAGTGTTGGACATGGTGTCGTGTAATTGTAGTATGTGGTGTTTTTATGTTTTCTGTTTAAGTTGAGTGCTGCCTTCCGTGTATTCATGAAGTTGAAATCGTGTATTCATGAAGTTGAAATCGTGTATTCGTGGAGTTGAAATTGTGTCGTCTGAAGGTGAAATCGTGTATTCGTGAAGTTGAAATCGTGTATTCGTGGAGTTGAAATCGTGTCGTCTGAAGGTGAAATCGTGTATTCGTGAAGTTGTAATCGTGTGTTCGTGAAGTTATAATCGTGTATTCGTGAAGTTGAAATCGTGTATTCATGAAGTTAAAATCGTGTATTCATGAAGTTGTAATCGTGTATTCATGAAGTTGAAATCGTGTATTCATGAAGTTTAAATCGTGTATTCGTGAAGTTGAAAACGTGTCGTCTGGAAGATGAACTCGTGTATTCATTAAGATGAAATCGTGTAATCGTGAAGTTGAAATCGTGTATTCGTGAAGTTGAAATCGTGTATTGGTGAAGTTGTAATCGTGTATTTTTTCAAGTCGAAATAGTGAATTCATGAAGTTGAAATCGTGTATTTTGTTAAATTGAAGTTGTGTATTTCGTGAAGTTGAAATCAGGTACATTTGTATTCTTAAAATTTAAGAAGTAAAGTAGTATTCACGCTTTCTTGTTTGATCGAAAGAAGTAAAACGCCGAACATATTGCCTGAAAAATTATCGCCAGCATTGCCACGTTTTTCTCGTGTGCAAAAATAAGTAAAAGAATGGATAAAGCAACCTTTTTTCTGAAAAAAATGGAAAAACAGCGGGAGATTTTATATGTCACCGTTCAACAATTTGTACGTCAACATTTTATATTTCAAAATACTGATAAGGTTTCTTACTAAATATAGCAGACAAGTGACTGAATTACTGCCTGGCCTGTATTTATATAGACTGGGTGTGTCTGTTATACAGTGCACCTTGCCTTTATACCACATCACATGAGTTTAGAACTAAGAAAAATGTCGTTGTCCCAAAACTCGGCATAATGCAAATACTGCATAATTGTAATGGAAATACATAATTATATCTAAATTAATACACAACGAAATAATAGCCAGTTGTCTTTTATACTTCCAGGTTTACGGAATCTTTATAAAGCGGAAGTTTCAATATCTCGAGTTATGCTCACAACTTGGAGCTTGGAGAATTTGACCTGATCCTGACCTGTATGCATGAATAAATTACAAGGTTATTGCGTTGAATATAAATGAATTTCCGCGAGCAAATCGTGCAATATCGGTCCTTTAGATTTGTGTTGGTTTAACACCTCTCGTTTATGAAAACATACAACCGGGATTACAAATATAGACCGTTATAACTGCTGTTAAATTATGCTAACAGAGGTTAGAAAGTCGTGTCAAATTATCCGTGGTAAACGATATATCAATTGCTAACATATGCTAAAAGAGTTTAAGAAAATTAGGTTAACAGGTTCGAGTAATAGCAATTAATTGATGACTGCGTTTTAATTGATCGTGGATATCGTGATGAACGCACGTGCAGCGCGTGATCATATCTGACATAAATTATGACAATGTTTTAATTTTTAGGATAATGAACTAAATGTTTCATACTTTTTATTGTATTCCGTGATCATCCATAATATCAACCAGATCAAATATTGACACGCTAAATAACTGAAACAACAACAACAGGACA
The DNA here is from genome assembly GCA_947247005.1 of Spisula solida. Taxonomy (NCBI): domain Eukaryota; kingdom Metazoa; phylum Mollusca; class Bivalvia; order Venerida; family Mactridae; genus Spisula; species Spisula solida. The sequence goes on from OX365962.1 coordinate 2,320,649, forward strand.
AGAGTTTGTTGTTTTGGCGAATATGTTTTGCTAGCGGATGTTTTCCGTTTTCACAGGGTAATGAACAAACCGCCACAGCCGCTGAATAAGATTTTATATTTCGTGGAAAGCCTTAGCGTGGCGTATATTTTATTGAAATCAATGAAGAAATAAAATACTTATGGCTATTTTATTTTCCAATGTTTACAATTTTTTTCTTGTGACTGTAGCCAAAAGTCACGTGGTATTGCTACCCTGTAGTATATATATATCGATAAAATACCAAATCGTCGGTGTTCTAAGTCCACATATTACCATTTGGGGAAATCGAGTTTGAAAGTTTAATGTAACGTTTCAAAGGACTAGGTTCAATTATGGCTTAATTTGGCCCTGAGTTTAGTAAAAGGTATCATTGAAAACATAACGGACAGAAAATTATTTTTAAATAAAATGTAAATAAATTTCGGTATGTTTTTATTAATTCTTTATCAATGATGCAGATAGCTGTTCACTATATTTGTCTTGCTTGTAAATAAGTTGTTAGAACTAACACTGTTGTGAATTGCTTTCAATAATGGACTATCATCGACTACAGTCCACCATCAACAACGTGGTAGCTATAATTTGGGAGTTTGTTTCCCTCCTCATGTAGACTTTTTTTTCAAAAATGTCCTAGTAACAAAAAAAAATCTGGCCTATAATAGAATAACTCGTATTTTTTTCGAATTATAGTCCAGAGAATTTGACACGACTCTCGACTCTCGACCTTCAATTAGCATAATTTAACAGCCGATATATTTTCTATATTTATATCTCCGGTTGTATGTTTTAATAAGCGGGAATATCACGAAGGCGCTCGAGGTGTAATACCAACACAAATCTATAGGTCCGATGTTGCAAGATTTGCTCGCCGAAATTTATATATTCAACGCGAGGACCTTGTAATATATACAATGTATAAAGGTCAGGATTATGTCAAATTCTCTGTACTATACATGGTTACGAGAAGAATTTAGTTATACCTTTATGAATAAAATATCTGTGATTTTTAATGAAAATAAATTAATTCTATTTAAGTTTATATTACTCCATATAACGATGCGTGTCGAGTTTTGATAACTATGAAAATAATATATTTTGGCGAAATCGGACAATGGCATTTTTCCTATAAAGGGAGGTAATAGAATTTTGGCTGTGGCACCTAAAGTAGCACGGCGAGATATACTTTTCATTTGTTTGTCCAGTGGATATAACCCTGCACTAGCTGTGTACAAAAAATGAAAACAAATCTTTCCGTCAAATATTTTTTTTTTATTGAAGAAACTTCATTGTCAGGGTAAATACATGATTTTCGAGGACACCGCATCTTAAATATTGCTAGTTATTTTTAAATTAACTTTTCAATGTGTTTGAAACTTTTCCATATCTCAACATAAACTATAATTTACGAATTTGAACTTTGGGCCGTTTTTATTCAATTTTATAAGAAAGTCGTCTCCCTTGGTTACCAATAACTCATAATTTAGCATGGGGATTGATATTTTTGTTTAGTTTAAACATTATTTATTTTCCCAAATGTATACATTATACATACCATTTAATAACACAATTCATAGCATGGAAGACACTTGGTCTTATTAAATTCTTCTCATGTATTAGACTTCCAGTTTAATACAATAGCAAAAATATAAACAATTTAGCTATTAGTAAAAGTTGCATAGATTTGGGCGTAAATTAAATAGAGATGAAGAGATGGAAAACGAGATCAAAAACGCACAGATACATTTGATATTTGTGTTTGTTATACATTAAAGTATTAATACAGCGAAAATTAAATAAAATATCTCCGTTGGAAAAATCTGTCCCATTCGTCCTTGAGTGATGGCGGCTTCCTTTAAAAATAGTAATCATGTGATGGCAGTATTGGTATATGATTGGCCAATGGTCATAGAACACCATAGCACTAACGAAAGCTTTTTGGACATATAACAAAACGAAATTCACATATCGTCGATATGAAGCTCTGCACTTGAAAGTGGACATCATGTCATTAAGGCCAGAGTTCTTTTATTTTTCGTTACTCGGACCCTCCTGCCCAATTTGTTGGCATTTTCAAAAAAAAAATTGAAAACTGGAAAAAAACAACATTGCATAATATAATGTTTTGATGATAAATGGACCAGCCTTGTATTATTATTTCATTATTTTGTTAATAATAAGTTTATTATATTAGTGTTTCACTGCAGTGTACTAGTCTTAAGATAAATTGGCTGTTTTCTTGAAAACTAACACTGTTGTTGAGTGTTGATTGCTTTAAATCGGACCACCATTGACTATTCTACCACCAACAGCTTGTTGAAGCTATATTTTGGGAGTTTTTATTTTATTTTTTTCCTCCTCCTGTGGACTTTTTTTTGAAAAATGTCCGAGTAACAAAAAATTAAACCACTCTGGCCTAAGGAGATGGAACACGAAATAAACCTTTCCAGCAGTATATAACACTCATAATTTTTCATCAATGTGACTTATAGCACTATAGCACTGAGCTGACGAAATATTGGTATTTTAAGCAATCGCAAAAAGATTAAAACTTCGTCTCATTTTATTGGTCAACTTGGTCACTTGGTCACCCCTAATACATCGAAAAAAATTATTCGGGGAGGACAGAGAAAAGTTGCACCGGGTAGTCACTTCTGACGTTACTATGGCAACAGTGACATTTCGTATGCTACACCCTCGCGGATTCGATTCATATTACAATATGTATCATCAATTGTTCCTTTTAAATGCCAAAATTGCAGTAATTTGAACACACGATAAACATTTTAGAGCACACCCCTCGTATATCGTTTATACATGTATGTCCGTAACAAGCTTCCATAATTATGGTTAAAAAAATAGAATATAACCACCAAACACGAATAACATTTAATGTACATGTATATTCATTTAATCACAACGTTTCGCCTAGAAGGCTTCTTCAGGAAATGATTATTCAAAATCTTTTTTCATAATTATGTTTAGATCCTGGCATTAGGTAGCCAATGCCCATACAAGGATACTTTTGTCCATAAAAAATCGTTAACATAGTTATCTATCCAATAGTATGGCACGGGAATGCATTCAGTGAAACTATCTGGACAAGCTAACATGTTGTGGTCATAGAACCAATGTTTATGCAATTGTTGTTGTTATTGTTGTTTCCGTGTTCGACGTTCTCGTCTGATTTGGCGGGAAACGGACGTTGTTTTGTTTCCATCGATGTACTCAGCCTACCAGAACTGATTGAGGAGTTGTTTGTATTTGTGACATCATCATTAGTGACGTCATAACATAAACATATCTTCTTCAAACTTCTGCGAAATTTACGTGACAGACAGCCGTACAAGAACGGATTTATGAAATGGTTGATGAGATACAACAGTCTGGAAACACCGCGGAAGTGCATCTTAACTCTGGTAGATGTAAAGGCACCGGCTACTCTAAGGCAGTTGAAAATCAATCGTGGAAGCGGAAGTACGGTTGTCATGACAATTACCAAGACGACGATTGTTGACATGCGCAGAACTAACTTCCGGTGTTTTGTTGGTGATGTATTGGATGGTATAATTGCTCTATTGACGAGACATAACTTGAGGATGTGTAGAATAACGGTGATGACGAGAGGTAACAGATAGACCAACATCCACCAGATTATGATGAACTCCTTAGATACTCCGGGGGTAACCAGCCCCAGGGTGATCAGTACAGATAACGTCCCGAGTAGTAACAACCCTAGTACCCACACACCGCATGACAACAACATTACACGAACCGGACGTAGTATTGCGCATGCGCGGAGCGGGTTGACAAGAGACACATAACGAATGATAGCAAGCAGCGCCACGTGCGAATTGGCGGCAAACCAACAGACTGAGTTTATGATATAGAATGGTCGGCTGACGATGACTGGTTGAATACACAGTAATGTTGTTATCACTGTTTCAAAGGAAACAATCAAGTTCACTGAGAGGAACAGAAAGTCAGCTAGAGCGAGTGTAGCTATTCCGATATATGTCGGCTGTCTGAGTTGTCTATCCTTCAACACTGTGAATATAACCACAAGGTTCGCCAGTAATCCAACAATAAAACACATCTCTATAACACTGTATATACACGCACCGTCACACTGTCCACAGGTCCGATACCCCTCACGTTTATGTAACCCAGCACTGTTTGTACTGGCGGTCGTACAGTTCATGGAATTATTCCAGTATGTTGAGCTATTGTCACAATGTATAGTCTCCATTATATCAAGTAATGTGTGGTCTATATATGTACTGGTCTGTGTGTCTAGACAGAAAATCTCGTCACAAACCTCCAATGTTTTTTATATCTCTTGCTTGCTTTTCCTTTCAACACAATTCCATTTTCTAATTCCAAATCGATATTTTCACACCAAGCAATATTTTAAAAATCATCATTTGAACTTAAATTGGATAAATTTCAATATTTCAACCAATCGATATATGATCAAAAATCGATATTTCAACACAATTAAATCGATATTTCGATGAAACGATATTTCAACTCAAGTCAATATTCCAAACACAAGTCAATGTTTCGTTTGAATGTTGATGAGCAACAAGTGTATGTTATCCCATGGTAGTTAAGTATCCATTCTTGGTGTTAACCAGTTTCTATGACGACTGAAGTAATCTAGTAAGATATTTAAGTCTCAAATAAATACAATATACCATAAGTTATGTTGTATCGGCGTGTATTTTGTCCTGTATATGTTACAATGTTTGTTAAAAATGTTTGTTTCAGATTGATTGTATGTACGGGGTCAAAATTGAACAAAAAGTTCGTCACGACTACACGTATCACCATAGTGATGAAGGTGATCGATTTACAACAATGACGTCATAAGGAACATGGATTGGTTACAGGTGTTAAATATATCATGAAAACAATGTTGCCTATCTAGTACAGTAAAAAGCCTGGTTCCCGCTCCTCACTTACAATACATTATATTGTGTAGAGTTTAAAGATCGGGAACCAGTCTAGTACAGCAAATATACGTTTATTTTATTTATTTTACAAACCAGGCTAACTTTGATGGATGGCTATGACGTATAAACTCGGTGAACTGGTGTAGAAATACTGCGTAAATAATTGTATTCAGCCAGTGATTAAAGTTTGACAACCGACAGTTAATGAGGCACGTGAAACTTGTCGCTAGGAAACACACACGCACGCTCAACCAATTAAATAACAGGGCTTTTAACAAATAAAATACTGTATCGGTTTTCTACAACAAATTAAGTTGTTAGATTTCAGCCGTTTACGCATAAATATATTGAACTGTATATAGCTGTACCTAAACTTAGCATATCTTATAATTTGCACGTGTTTTTACCTTCTAACTTTGTTATTTATTAATATTTCTGCACGAAATGTTATGTAAATGTTATTGACTACCACAAGAATGAATTTATAAAGTTATTTCTCAAATATTAAATACAGCAGTTCATTAAACCATGAAACCTCAAGAAACTTAAACTGTACGAGAAATTGATGCGTAGGTACGATATATTTTCATGTATGATCAATTGGAACTTAAGATACACATGTATCGTCAAATTAGAAATACATAATGCGTTTTTTTCACTAAACAACATTGTGGTTTCGAACTTTTAAAAATGCTTTGTAGCACATGAAGATTGTTATTGTCGTTTTATAGTCAATGGGAGATAACCCGTCATAGATGGCTATTGTTAGGCAAAAGGTCGAAATTTCTAAACCAAAATCGGGCTTAATTCTTATCGTTGTTTTCTTTTTTTCTGTCTCCGTGATAAGCAAATACATTTGATAACGAACATTATAAGCAAAGCGGACACATAGCTGCGTTAACAACTTCACAAACGCCCAATGAACACACGGCACAAATGTTTTTTTGCTGATGTCATCATTGGTGTGTTCTGTTTGTGAAAATTTGAATCAGATTGTACAAAAAACAATTGAATTAAAATTCCAAATAACCAAGCTACGTGTGTTGAAATTTTCAGCAGGATCCTAAACGTATTATGTGGAATGATACATGCCCTGGAACTGAAGTGTCTCGAATAGCAATCATTTTGATACCGAAGTCAAATAATGAAAACCCTGTAAAAAAGTTAAGTTTAAAACAAAATAATTCAAGAATAACTAAATATCGTTGTCGTCAATTAAAGGTTGACAGCATTTTATTCAAATCGATACACAAAATATCGAAGCGCGTGGTATAGAGTAAATTTTTAAGTCAAATTCTCCTTTGCCTTTTCGGTAATTATTACTTTTATCAATGATAAACGCAATTTTGTTGTATCCAAACCAAGACACTCGAGTTTCTGGACATGCCCCTTTAACACTATGTGAGGAACGTAACAAATATCACATTCTTGAAAAAGTCCCATACTTACTAGGGATTCTAATCGAGATGCCGAAGGCATCTCGATTAAAATCCAAGACGGCATTGTACGTGTTGCGAGTTTTTAACCCATCCGAAATTTGGTCACCCCTGTTCGATTGAGATTTGTGTGTACAGGAAGTGTTTTTTTGGGGTACTCTGAAGACGTGAATGGAATTGGCAAACTCATTAAAAAAATATTTTTGTTGTTAATAAATTATCTTTTATTTTCTAATGATGTTTAAAAATGTTCCTTGAGATAACCGAAGGCCAGCTTACACAACATTAAACGCGAAAGGGGAGGTAAGAATGCTAGCGCGCGAGATAAAGGCGGTCGGTTAGCATTTTAGACTGTCCCTCGCAAACGGAAGAAGTTGTTTCATTCGACTGCCGTCAAGTAAGTACAGCCTACAATCGTTAAAATAACTGCTTATACGATTAAAGTACTTGTTTTAAACAAGGAAAACTTTCTTTTATACACATAATTGGCGTAGGTAAACAAAGAAATCAACTTTCGATGCTAATTTGCATCATAAAGTTTGATAAACGAAGCGTATCCAAATTTGTTCGTACCCAAATTGTCAACAACAAACAATCAACCAACCAACCATTTATTGTGAATTAATTATCAACAATCATTCTTTGTTAGATGACCATGTTAATTGATCTTATAATGTAGGACAACTGTCTACTGCTGGTTTGTCAATACAGATCTCCGTGAAAAAATATGAGAATTGACCAAAATACAAACAATGTAACTTTTCATGAGTGCTTTTATGATTATTTATAAGAAAGTTTTTTTGGAAAAAAAAGACATAACAAGACCGAAGAAGTGACAGATGTCCCAAGACCCTTCAAAGAACCCTCAGATCCAGTTAAGGTCTGTGTTGGTTGACCCACGTTTAACAAAGTTTCTGTTGTGTTGATCGGTATTCATCTGACGCTCTGCTGTGACTGTCCATTACAGTATGTAGCTGCCATGTGACCGGTGTGATGCCATCATAAGAGCTGTCATTGACCTATGCGGTATCAACAATATTTTTAACCAATCGATTATCGATTCACATTTTAGAATATTCACCATATCGACATTACCGGTTAAAACCCGTTGTCTGGGATAACGGAATTAATTGAGCGATAATGTGCGAGATATTCTGAATGTACGTCAGGGGGGAAACTGATATAGCGTATAGAGCAACTAGGTACAAAAATCGCGATTATTTTAGCCAAAAGATAAGAATTTGAATAAAGTCTTACTTGAACACATTGACAACATTATTTTACGACCTCGCTGACCATATTTTTGCCTCAATAATATGTTTAACTTGAAAAATGCGTATATTTTCTCACCATCGGTATCGAGCTTCGAAAGCGACAGTGTAGAATAAAATGCAATATTTCAAATATTGAACATTTTTTCAGATAATTGATTAATTCTTGCTAAAGTTTATAAAATTAAGATGTTTAATGATAATGTGCAATAATTGTTTTATATGTTTTTCATGTTTAAACGTTGAAAAAGAAAAAAAAAATACACTCCCGCTATACCGCTTATTGCTCGCTAACCCCCTGACCGTGAAATTCCGGATCCGGAAAATTGGGTTTTAATTACCGAGTAATGTCGATATCGAGAACCGATACCTGGGTAAATGAATGGAACACCGAAAATCCTCCTTTTCCTGCACAAAACAGTCCGTCTGTTAAAATGTAAGTTCACAAATTGTAAAAATGGGTCAACTCTAAACTCTAACCAAAGGTGCTATCTCAAAGCTGAATATATACCCAACATGTACAGTGTAGAATGGCTAAAAAGGGATCATTGACTGAAAGGCCTGTTTCTTGTTCGTCTATTATAGGACTCCAACATTTTGCTAAGAAGGAGTCCTGGGACTCCTACTTCAAAATCCTACCGAGAACCCTGTCTATATGTGTAACTGTATAACGATGTATCGCCGATGCTTGTCTTCCTATATATTGGAATCATCGATATGCCTTGGGTCGTATCAATGACAGCTCTAGTCGTCATTCAAGAAAGCGCTAAAAACACACTGTTCTTAAAACCATATTCTGGCTCATTATCATTTTAATTCCTTAGGGGTCTCCTAAAAGGTAGTTCAGTTATAACTGCAGATACGGTTTGTCACTGACCATATCAACATTACAGGATAAAACCCGTTTTCCAGTATAACAGAATTAATTTAACAGCAATGTGCGAGAAATTCTGAATCTAATACTTTTTGACAGGGGGGTGGCTGCATTAAGCGAATAGAGCAACTAGGTACAATAATCGCGATTATTTTTGCAAAAAAGGAAGATTATGTGAAGTCTATATAGTTACATTGTGACTCACTGAACTTATGTAGTGCTTAACTTTTACTCCGGCACTTGGGGTAATGTGCGTGTGGACTGGCCATACGGCTTACAAAGACGCATCGCCATCAACAGCCATTTCTCTGTAACTTGCATGTAGAATTTCATGGAACTTAATCAAAATAAATATGAACAACTATACAGTACTTTGATGATGCCTGTCAGGTGTTTTTCCTTTGACAGTCATTTACCTTGATTTATTAAATATTTCTGTCTGTCCTTCCGTCTGCAGCCATTTTTCTACTAACTGGTACATTTTTAAGCAACTTAAAATAAAAAAGTCATGATGCCCGTCAAGTTTGTTTAAGTTGGTCAATTTTCCTTAAGAGTTATTACCCTTGATTTATAGTATAATTCACTCTGACCGTCCATTCGCATTCCTTTCTTTGTAACTAGCTTGTAGAATTTCATGAAACATAAAATGAATATGAGCACCCAATTACTGTGATGATGACTGTCAAGTTATCATTATTGGTAAATTTTCCTTAGAGTTATTGCCCTTGATTTGTTGAAAAATTTCATCCGCCAGTCCATTTGCATTCAGTTCTTTGTAATTAGCTTGAAGAATTTCATGTAACTTAAAATGAATATGAACACACATTCTGTGTGTCAATTTTCTTGAGTTGTCACCCTTGATTTATTGAAGAATTACCTCCGCCCGTCCTTTCTTAGTCATTTCTTTGTAACTAGCCGGTAAAATTACATGAAACTTAAAACGTAAATGAATGCTCACACTAAGATGATGCCAGTCAAGTTTTGTTATTGGACAATTTTCTTTAGAGTTATTGACCTTGATTTAATGAATAATTCACTCTGTCCATCCATTCACATTCATTTCTTTGTAAATAGCTGGAATGATTTCATGAAACTTAAAATGAATAGGAACGCTCATACTGTGATGATGTCCGTCAAGTTTTTAGCTCACCTGAGCACTCGTGAACATGTTTTACCTAATCTACATGAAACTTGGTCACAATGTTTGTCGCTTTGCAATCTAGGTAAAGTGCGTAACTAGGTCATCTGGTGTCGAAAACTAGGTCACCAGGTCACTGATTCTGCCTAAACTGCTGGTCATATGGTGAGCGCTTTAGAGCCAATGGTCCTCTTGTTGTATTAGTCAATTTTCCTTGAGTTATTAAAATTCTATCTGAATTTCATGAAATGTAAAATAAATACAAACTGTATGAACAACCATACTGTGAAGATGCCCCTCACTAATAACTGTAATGAGTTATTTTGATATAGTATCAATGGATGATTGAATCCCCTTTAGGCAATGCCTTAGTTCATATTATTGGTGGTAGGAACTGTGCTATTGTTATCAGTTGTGTCAATAAGGAATTCCTCCTGTCCGTTAAGCAGTGTGTTTCTACTACTAAAATATGATTAGAGTCAACAACTTGTCCTTACGAATATTTTGCGAATTGAATAAGATTGACTCATAGACATCCGTGCTTCGTGTAATGCTATAAATAGCCGCTTACCACTAATTCGGATAGCCACTGTGTAGATGCCGCTTAATATCTATATAGAGAGTGACGTCATTTTGCTGGCGTCAAATACTAGATACAACTGGTACCACGACTTCAACTGCGCGACTCTGGGCTTGGAAAATATCTTCCTCTTTCTCGTACCCTTGTGGCGATAATCAGTAGCTTGAATTGTGTGTTAAGATATATAAGATTCACAGTCGTGGCGATGTTCTGTAACATGAATTGTGTGTTAAGAGATATAACGTTCACAGTCGTGGCGATAACCAGTAACATGAATTGTGTGTTAAGAGATATAAGTTTCCGAGTCGTGGCGATAACCAGAAACATGAATTGTGTGCGAAGATATATCAGTTTCCCAGTCATGGCGATAACCAGTAACATGAATTGTGTGTTAAGAGATATAAGTTCAGTCGTGGCGATGATCAGTGACATGAATTGTGTGCCAAGGCAAATAAGTTTCACAGTCGTGGCGTTAATCAGTAACATGAATTGTGTGTGTCGAGATATTATAAGTTTGCCAGTCGTGGTGATGATCTGCAACATGCAGTATGTGTCAAAAGTGTCACTGTCGGCATGCTTGGTGTATCAGGGATCGACTCAGATGTCTACATCGTTTTACTAGCTGAATAGAATCGATTACAGGGGGTTTGAAAGACATGTATAATTTATTTCTAATATTCCAAACAACATTCCTGAGTAAATTCACATATAAAATTACATTTAATAAATTTGACAATCTACAAAGGATGCTACATTCAAGTGTATAATCATGCTTGTCAAAGTAATATGTGATATGCATCATAACACATTAATGATACTATACGTAGATAATAATGATAACATTTTTGACCTACTAGGTGTAAATATATTCTAACATTTTGGGGGAACATCGAAGGACTGAAATGTGCAATATAAGACAGAATGACTTCCATAAGGGTATAAAAAGTGATGCGTTAGAAGCTATTGAACGCATTGGACATGTGCTGTCTTAAAACGTTTGTTAGTTCAGACTCAATAGTTCCACTATTGCACAATGGCTTCATGCCCGCATTCTTAGTACATACAACCTGGAATATTATATACGTGTACCAGAGTTTGAGAAAACTGTGATATTATCTTTAAACTGTCACGGACAAAGACATAAATAATGCATTATCCTCAAATGAGCAACGCCAATAGTTACAACGCATTGACGTGTGTCTAGAATTCAGCAGCTTTCGTAAAATTCACTTTGAACCTATGGAGAATGGCGCTAATGAAGCCCAAACGGTTATGACTTTTTCTGGTGTATCCCGGTTACAAACACGGAAACTATATGCACTGAACGTAACATGACACCTAGTGACTACATTATTCATTTAGTGTTTCAATGTACAAAATGTATTTGTAATGTACTAGTACATCTCTGGTATACTATTCCCCAGAAAACTTCACTACACTGGTACCCGTTATGAACACTAACACTACTGGCAATGATCGTAACAACAACAATTAGGATTTACATGAACATAACATTCCAAAAATAATCTTCAAACTTAACAGACTGTTTTTGTTTTTTCAGGGTCGCATTTGAACTTCCTGTTTCTATAACAACGACAATAATATCTGCTACAATCTTCTTCATATGTAAAACGTCTCCTTGTTCCTGTTAATTTGCATTCTGAAAGAGAAAATTGTCAAATACATAACCATATAGACTAAATATACCAGTAATAGATAAAACATGCAAATTAATATAATCATATAGTGAATATTGTGATATTTACATTACATTTCATTGTTAAAGAATATAATTACTATGATTATATAAAATATATTATTATTATTATCATTACATTTTAAAACAAACATTGGTAAGCCTTTGTACTGACGTCTGAAATAAAGTTATAATAATTTTGAATTATCCCGAGAGAGCTATATACTACTACGTTAATAGCTCTCTCGTGATAATTCAAAATTAATATAACTTAGTATATAACTATGCGAACTAGGTATTTTTTCCACGGTTTTTCTGACACAGGAATCGACACTTATCGGCAGCTATCAGAAATAATTCCCTGACTTTGCCTTGAGCATTGCTCAATTTCTAACTTTAAAATTGACTGACTTTGAAAACATAATACATATTATTTATTTCCCACTGACGAGAGAACATCCGGCAATACGAACTGACACTCAGACAAAGGACGATACAAACATATCACCTGTTTAATTCGCGGGTAGAATACAAACGCTTACGTTTTCAACTGCCGTAAGCATACACGGACTCATAAGTTCGTGAAATAGAGCGTTTTTTTTCTTGAATTTAATAGGAGAATATTCGCGCGCTTGCGGACCCGACAAAACTCAAATTTTCCCTCTAATTGTCACAAATATTTTATTATTTCAAGATATCGGGATGAAACATTTGTTCAACTTATTTATGTTGGACAAGCGCTTTCAAAGTTATGAAGAGTTGAAATGATAAACAAATACTAAATCAGTTTTCATGGTTTTAATCAAATCATAACATCAATCATATAACCAACAAAGTCATATATTCATTTTCAAGTTATCACAAAATGTAGTTTGGCTATTTTGACCTGAACCTGACCTTTATGCAAGTTCTTGCTTTGAATACATGAATATCAATTTCCGCAAGCAAGTCGTGCGATATCGGTATTTCAAATTTGTGTTTCTATTACATCTCGAGCTACTTCGTGATACTCCCCGATTATGAAATATATTGTGATAATATATTGACTGTTAAATTATGCTAGTCAATTCATCATCCTGATTTTTTTTAAATAATGAGTAAAATACTTTAAATGCATTTAATCACATCGACAATTTATATCTGAATATGAATTTGTGCTTTTATCAGACTTGTTATAATATATAGACTGTAGACTGTGGCTTGATTTATGATGCGTTATATGCCCGTGGAATTTCCGGTGACACCCGCAATAAAAGTTACAGGGGTTTGTTTACGAATACATGTATTGTCTTATTATAGCAAAAAGGCTGTATCTACAAATGAAAAAAGAAGGCAGATAGAAAATTTACTTTGCATGAAGCATAAAACAATGCTTATAACAAATAACAATGATGGAAAACTTAAATTTTCTGGAGAAAAACACCTAATATATATGATTAATTAATATATAGAATGTTCGAATCCCAACTGGCTTCGTAATCTGTCTGGTCAGAGCAGACGCGCTTTATTCCTCTAGCCGGGCTATAGTTAAGTGATTATCATTAAAAGATACGCATATTATTAGCAATATATAAGCAAGTACATTTCTACTGTAAATGAACCATAAAGCTATAATGCACATGTATTTAATCTGCCTTAGTGTAAAACATACATTTCAACATCTGAATTCATGCCTCTAAAAGTATACGGATTTTTTCTCACCTTTTTTGACGTTTAATTTTCATTTTACAATTCGTATATATTCAATTAGGTGGTACAACGTGTCAATTAACCAGTTTATTTAACAAGTGTCATAGGAATGACATGATTCTTCATTTTTATAACATAACATAACATATTTTATGTCTCACCTGTTCGATTATTATAATTTTAAATTATGCGTGAGCTTATGACATTTCACTTTTAATTATTTTAATGCATGTATTACTTTCCAAATCGGCAATAAAGTCAAAGTTTCAAATCTCTGAAATCATAATAAAGTATGTATACAGGAAATATAGCGGTTATAGAAATATAGCGGCTATAACCCTTCACGCGAATGTACCACTTTTATTACCCCACATGCTGTGACAATCGCAGCGGGGCGCGTCATAAAACAATTAACAATGTGCAAATTAAATATGTGTATTACTTTTTTACTAAAAAAAAGGATACCTGTTTTAAAAAACCGTAAAAAGGGGGCAGATCTAATTATCACATTTCTTATATCAAAACACCAATCTGACGGGAAGAAATTAAACTATTAATCAAGTTTGCACAAAATATATTCCCCGAGAAACAAAAGAACTACGGACAAGAAAGTAACCAAGTTTGATATCAAATCCGTTCATTTCCTTCTTTGTTCAATGTGAGTGATAGTCATGTTAAAAACCTTTAAAAAGGGGGTTGATCCCATAAAGATACAACTATGAAATTTAGTGCATTATATTGTAGACATATCAAACTACAAAATATGTTTGCACATAAGAAATATCTCAAATAGTTATTATCATATGGACAATTTTACGTGGAGTCCCCATGCCTTCAAATGGTAAAAAAATTGTCACATGTGCGAATACAAATGGGACAAATAGTTGGATATGTTATAGATTATATCGTACTTAGGTTATTACTTATTAGTAATATGCAATACTAACATAGCTCTTTACCTTTCCTACCAAACACAGGGTCAGCGTCTGACAACATTCTTGATTCTATAGTTCTCCTTTCTGATGACGTATCTCTCTGTGACGTCACAGTTTGTCCTATTGTTCTCCTTACTGATGACGCCTCTCTCTGTGGTGACGTCACAGTTTGTCCTATAGTTCTCCTCACTGATGACGTCTCTTTCTGTGATCCTACAGATTGTCCAACCGTTCGTCTATACGTGTTGCTGGTGTAGCGTTCCCCGTATGTTCGAGCTTCAGAGCGAGATCGTGTGTTTCCGTAACCAGACGGTCGTATGGCCACAACAGTTCGGCTCGTTTCTTTAAAGTAAACAAATAATATGGTGTGTTTCTAACGACTACAATCAACGGTATATCATGTCCAACTGTCTATTGTTGAATATTGTGAAGTTTGTTTGCTTGCCTTGCACTGAGACAGTCACCAGTCGTTAGTGCGTGGTTATTTGATTTTCCATGCGAGATCGGCCATTGACCTAAAACCCGGAATACGAGGAAAGCACGGAAACCTTTGCAAACACACTGCATTTATACTACAAGTTGTAGTACCGGTATAAAACCATTATGAAAGGGAGGCTATTCATCCGTGCGGATTGTATAATATCATAGCTATCATTGAAATCCACAAACCGGTTCATTGTTATTTTGATTGTATTTGGGTGCATTCATAGACACTGCTTGCTTTGAAAATCAGTATCAAACGTACTAGAAAATGTTGCCTAATTAGGGGTATATTAAAGCCTTCGTACATTGGGATTTAGAGTAGAAATAATACATGATGAGGTATGCATTGTTTACGGTGATAAACTGAGGTTATAGTGGTTTATAAAAGAAAGCTGCGGTCAGGAATTAATCAAAGAAGGGCTTTTATTCATGAAGACACAGCTAGGTCTGCAGTTACTTAATATATCATGTACATTCTCAATGATCTAGCTATCATTAAATCCACAAACCGGCTTTTTATTGTATTTGGTTGCATTCATAAGCACTGCTTGCTTTGAAACTCAGTAGAAAACATAATAGAAAATATTGTTTAATTAGGGGTATGTTAAAACCATTCGTACAATGGGATTGAGAGTAGAAAGAATACATGATGAGATATGTACTGTTTACGGTGATAAACAGAGCTTAAAGTGGTTTATAAAAGACGACAGCTGCGGTCAGGAATCAATCAAAGAAGGGCTCTTATTCAGGAAGACCCAGATCTGCAGTTGCTAAATATACCATGTACCTCATTTTCAATGATCTTCACAGTCAGTCATCAGACAAACTTGGATTTGGCATACGCGAACTTCATTCTAAACAAATTTGTTTTGGTTGGTCCGACTGATGTTCACTGTATGGCCATTAACACACCAACGAATAAAACATACGATGAGGTTTAAACACCCATCGTAAGAGAGCATATGTGAACAGAGAGACATGATATAACTTGTGTCTGTTTTTCTATAGAATATACAAATATAGACAGGCGCGTAGCTACCTGTACGCAGAACACGCAGCTGCGTACACATGCTTCTCAAAAAGTGAAAAATTAAATGATCGAAAAATGAAATAAAAACTGATGCTAGGCCCTAAGGAGAGTAATCATTTAGTATTTTCAGCATTTCTTAGAAACACTTTTAAAAGCTCTATACACAATATAAACCTGGTTTTATCAGTAAAAATAATGTTAAAGATGATGTAAAAAACACCCCAGAGCGCACCAGAGACGTTCTAGCGAACAAAAATTTTCAGGGGGAGCATGCCCCCAGACCCCCCTAGCCTTCTTGCGTACACAATCAAATACCTCTAGCTACGCACCTGATAGATACATACCTTTCACTGTAGGGGTACGGGTCGCAGCACAGCGGTATCCACCATTGCACGAGCATCTACAATCCATCTGCCGACCATCAATACTGGTCTGAAAGGAACTACCACCTCTATATGTTACACCATCAATGCTACAACTGTGACAACCTGTTCTACTACATCTCGAGTCTTCACATGGTGTCGCCTCCTTGGTACCTCTGCATGTATACGAACCCCCGCACTCACATTTACACCTCATGTCTATACCGTAGGCGTTGTGAAATATGTCAAACTTGGTGTCACCTTGGTAGGTCTTTCCTTCTATAAGACAACCGGAACAACTATTGACACATCCTGATGAAGTACAGACATGTGTCTCGCTTGTACAACGATATGTTCCTGAACAGTCGCAACTGCACTGCATACGGTACCCAAATACATCAGCTTCGAAATTTGGGTTTCTGTCAAAACGTCGGTTGTCTATCATACATTGTCTACAGTTATCAACACATCCTGATGAAGTACAGACGTGCGTCTCGCTTGTACAACGATAACTCCCAGAACAGTCGCAACTACACTGCATACGGTATCCAAATACATCAGCCTGGAAATTTTGATTTCTGTCAAAACGTCGGTTGTCTATAACACATTGTCTGCAGTTATCAACACATCCTGATGAAGTACAGACGTGCGTCTCGCTTGTACAACGAAAACTGCCAGAACAGTCGCAACTGCACTGCATGCGGTATCCATAAACATCTGCTTGGAAATTTGGATTTCTGTCAAAACGTCGGTTATCTATCATGCAATGTCTACAGTTATCAACACATCCCGCGGAGGTGCAGACTTTTGTCTCGCTTGTGCACCGGTAGCTTCCAGAACAATCACAGGTACACCGCATACTGTATCCAAACACGTTAGCCTGGAAATCAGGATTTTTGTCAAACCGTTGATTATCAATGAGACATTGTCTACAGTTATCAACACATCCTCCATGTGAAGAACACGTGACCTCTTCACACGTGCATCGATAATATCCATTACAATCGCAACTACACTGCATAGTGTAGCCAAAAACATCAGCTTGAAAATTTGGGTTTCTGTCAAAACGTCGGTTATCTATAACACATTGTCTGCAGTTATCAACACATCCTGATGAAGTACAGACGTGCGTCTCGCTTGTACAACGAAAACTTCCATTACAATCGCAATTACACTGCATGCGGTACCCAAACACCTCAGCTTGGAAATTTGGGTTTCTGTCAAAACGTCGATTGTCTATAACACATTGTCTGCAGTTATCAACACATCCTGATGAAGTGCAGACTTTCGTCTCGCTGGTACAACGATATGTTCCTGAACAGTCACAACTGCACTGCATACGGTAGCCAAATACCTCAGCTTGGAAATTTGGGTTTCTATCAAACCGTTGGTTATCTATAACGCATTGTCTGCAGTTATCAACACACCCAGATGAAGTGCATATTTTCGTCTCGCTTGTACACCGGTAACTTCCAGAACAGTCACAACTGCACTGCATACGGTAGCCAAATACTTCAGCTTGGAAATTTGGATTTCTATCAAACCTTTGATTATCTATAACGCATTGTCTGCAGTTATCGACACATCCCGCGGAGGTGCAAATTTTCGTCTCGCTTGTACACCGGTAACTTCCAGAACAGTCACAACTACACTGCATGCGGTAGCCAAATACTTCAGCTTGGAAATTTGGATTTCTATCAAACCTTTGATTATCTATAACGCATTGTCTGCAGTTATCGACACAACCGCCAGAGGTGCATATTTTCGTCTCGCTTGTGCATCGATAACTTCCAGAACAATCGCAACTACACTGCATACTGTAGCCATAGACATTCGCTTGGAAATTTGGATTTCTATCAAATTTTTGATTATCTATAACGCATTGTCTGCAGTTATCGACACATCCAGATGCAGTGCAGATTTTAGTCTCGCTTGTACAACGATAACTTCCATTGCATTCGCAACTACACTGCATGCGGTATCCAAACACATCTGCTCTGAAATTTGAGTTTCTCTCATAACTTTGATTATCTATAACGCATTGTCTGCAGTTATCGACACATCCAGATGCAGTGCAGATTTTAGTCTCGCTTGTACAACGATAACTTCCATTGCATTCGCAACTACACTGCATGCGGTAGCCAAATACCTCAGCTTGGAAATTTTGATTTTGTCTGTATTGTGTGTTATCAATTACACAATTTCTACAGTTATCTACACAACCAGATGTAGATGTACATATTCTCAGTTCACTAACACACCGGTAACTGCCATCACAGGCGCACGAACATCGCATCTGATTACTGAACACATTAGCCTGGAAGGCATCATTCTCGTCAAACCGCTGATTGTCAATAATACACTGTTGACAATTATCCACACAGCCGGAAGTAGATGTACACGTGCGCGTGAGAGATGTGCAATGGTAACTTCCGTCACAGTTACATAAACATTGCATATCTAACCCAAACACGTGCGCGTCAAATCTATATCCAGGATTGCCAGCATACTTGTTACCATCTATCATACAATGTTGACATTTATTCCAGCATCCAGCAGGTTTACATATCTTATATTCACTGATACATTCATACACGCCGCTACAGTCACAGCTACACTCCATCATCACGTTCTCTATCCTAGCCTGGAATGTTGTATCACCTCGGTACATGCTGCCTGCTACCTGGCATTGTTTACATTCAGGACGGTACTCAGCCTCACAAACATGCTCTCCGGTACAGTAACAGGAACATATATAGGACTCAGAACGTCTTGTGATCCTGGTTTGTGTGTTGCCTTCATAAACAGCGCCATATATAGTGCACGAGGAGCATGTTGGTTGTGAACACTCGCTCGTACCGTCACATTTACATCGACATTGTTGTGTTCCGCTTCCGGTACTTATCTCATATTGTTGACCATCTTCGTAACTCTGTCCATTCACCAAACACGATCTACAACCACCACCTACAACCGTACACTGTCTCCCTCTCAGACAAGACAATATGATGTCCGTTGTTATACCCTGACAGTAATATGAGCCATCACAGCCACATGTACATGTAACAGCAGTTTGACGATAATTGGAGGTGAAGTCAGAACGTCCTATGTATCTCCGACCATCTACTCGACATTTCCTACAACGTTTAGGACCACATGATTTCCCTGCTTGGCATTCAAATCCGCCGCCACTTCCGGTAGAGCCTACACAGCGAAACGAGGAATCACACTGACACATACAATCCATACGTATACCTCTGTGTATGAGGTGAAAGTTTGAACCACCTTGGTACGTCATGCCGGAGTATTGACAGCCAACACATCCTATATGTGTACAGGTTCCGTCTATACATGTAACATTAATAGACGTTTCTATACCCACACAATACGAGGAGCCATCACACTGGCATGTACACATCATGTTGATATTGTTATATCTGTATGAGAACTGTGTATCATACCCGTGAGCTCGTCCGTCAACTACACATCTCTGGCATCCAACCTGTACACATGTTCCATCCACACAGGACAACACAAGTACTCCACCCGACCATGAGCCGGACCATGAGCCGGACCCGGACCACGACCCGGAGACTGATTCACAGTAATATGAGCCATCTATACCACAGATACAGTTCATGTTCACACTCTCATAAAGCATCCTGAATGTCTCCCCGAAGCGATACATCATGCCGCTATGTACACATCGTGTACTGACGTCCGGAAGGCACCCTGACATTCCACTACTCAAACACTGTATACGGTATGCTTCCAGGGTTTCTTGGGTCGAACCTGTACATATGTAACTTCCATCACACGAACACTGACATCCTAGCTTCATACCTTTATAAACAATAGAGAAGTTCTTATTGCCATCGTATGATGCCCCCGCCACACTGCAGCCCAAACATCCCTCATACTCTGAACGTTTCTCACCATAGCAAGCGTAGCTACCCTCACAGCTACATGCACAGTCCATACTGATCCCTGATCGTTGAATTCTATATTTGGTGTCTCCTCTATACGATGTACCGTCCATCAAACATGAGAAGCAGCCACTTCCTCCACTACCTATACCTGATCCAGATATAGATACATCAGTTCTTATATATAACCATTCAGCCACACACACATAACTACCGTCACAGTTACATCTACAATGCATGTCCATACCATTCAGCTCATACTTGAAGTGTGTATTACCTCTAACGTCACGTCCTTCAACTTCACATCTCAAACATCGGTCTGGTTGTGTACACGTGTTGACGACAGTCGCGCTAGGACACCAAGTTGTTCCATTACATAAACAGAAACATTGATATTTCCAACATTGTCTGTCCATGTGGAACTTGGAATACGCTTCGTATGACGTCCCGTCAGCGCTACATTTTTTACATGTGTTGCACGTATCCACAGCATTATCACCGAAACATTCCCATCGTCCGTCACAGTTACACTGACACTGCTGGTATTCATAACATCCTTGTTTGTGTGCAAACACTGAACCTGCTTCGTATTCTTTACCATCGACGTTACATGTTCGGCAGTCTCCGCATGTTTCCGTCACATCTCGGCATGATACGGAGCCACATCGGCATAGACAACTGCTGTGTGCCATACAGGAGGTCTCGTAGTCAAAACTCTCTCCATTTCTGTAACAAATAGAACAGTTAAGGTAGTGTAAACAAGCCATTAAGAATTACAGGCAATACAGAAGTCCCCAACCGGATATTCATAATTATACCGGTAGTAAATTCAACAGTTTTACACGGTTAGGATACCACGCAATACATGCGGTCACGCCCCCTTCCCCGACGATAAAGAATTCTATGGGGAGAGTCATAACAACGTTAAGGAAATGGTGGCTCGACATTTTACCCACGTGTATCATATGTATAATTGTATGCTAGAAATTGTATATATTATTTCGGTAATAAAATATATTTAAACTAAATAAAGAATGACACCAGTCGACATGTGAAAAACAACGAAGCCAGACGTTATCAAGAATTTATAGAAAATCGGTATACGTTGGACTTTAGATTATAAGGAAGCTAATGACAGTCCGTTATTACGACAACTGGGACATTGTCCATCTGTTAGGGAGATACTTACCTATATGTATGTCCGTTAATACGACAACTTGGACATTGTCTATCTGTTAGGGAGATAATTACCTATATGTACGTCCGTTAATACGACAACTCGGACACTGTCAATCTGTTAGACAGATACCCACCTATATGTACGTCCGTTAATACGACAACTTGGACATTGTCCATCTGTTAGAGAGATAATTACCTATATGTATGTCCGTTAATACGACAACTCGGACACTGTCCATCTGTTAGAGAGATACCCACCTATATGTATGTCCGTTAATACGACAACCCGGACATTGTTCATCTGTTAGAGAGATAATTACCTATATGTATGTCCGTTAATACGACAACTAGGACACTGTCCATCTGTTAGAGAGATACCCACCTATATGTATGTCCGTTAATACGACAACTTGGACATTGTCCATCTGTTAGAGAGATAATTACCTATATGTACGTCCGTTAATACGACAACTAAGACACTGTCAATCTGTAAGAGAGATACCCACCTATATGTACGTCCGTTAATACGACAACTTGGACATTGTCCATCTGTTAGAGAGATAATTACCTATATGTATGTCCGTTAATACGACAACTCGGACACTGTCCATTTGATAGAGAGATACCCACCTATATGTATGTCCGTTAATACGACAACTTGGACATTGTCCATCTGTTAGAGAGATAATTACCTATATGTACGTCCGTTAATACGAAAACTAGGACACTGTCAATCTGTAAGAGAGATACCCACCTATATGTATGTCCGTTAATATGACAACTTGGACACTGTCCATCTGTTAGGGAGATAATTACCTATATGTACGTCCAATAATACGATAACTTGGACATTGTTCATCTGTTAGAGAGATAATTACCTATATGTATGTCCGTTAATACGACAACTTGGACATTGTCCATCTGTTAGGGAGATAATAACCTATATGTACGTCCGTTAATACGACAACTTGGACATTGTCCATCTGTTAGGGAGATAGTTACCTATATGTACGTCCGTTTATTTGACAACTTGGACACTGTCCATCTGTTAGGGAGATAATTACCTATATGTATGTCCGTTAATACGACAACTTGGACATTGTCCATCTGTTAGGGAGATAGTTACCTATATGTACGTCCGTTTATTTGACAACCCGGACACTGTCCATCTGTTAGCAGGTTGTCCTGTTCATTACACGTGTTGATACCAGCTTTACATTCGAATGTACCGTCACATTTACAATCACAACTGCGGTATGTGGTACAGTTTACAGTAGCTGAAAGAGAGTAATATACGGGGTGTAAAAAAGTTCGTACTCAATGTTTAAGTTTCAATTGTTTATTTTCCTAATGTCATAAGAATGTACCATTTTCACGCTTGTTCGGGTTTGGCTGTTCTTGAATACAAATATTCGAAGAAAATACAGTTTAAACTCACACACAATGAACTATGATTCAATGCAAGTCAGATATACAAACGACGAAATCAAAATGCTAGCAGTAATTTCCTTGCGTGACGCTCAGCATAAAGGGAAAGCGGGTTTCTCTCTCATACTCTCGTGGCATTGGATTGCATCGGGAATGAGAAGTCGAGAGAGACTACTATAATACCAGGCAAAACAAGAAATGTTTGTAAAACACGTATGCCCCATGACAGCCAAATTGTCAGAAATTCTGACCTTGGCATTAAAAGTTATATGGGTCAACTACTGATGGTGACCAACCCCCCTATAAAGTTTGATAATCCTAGGCACAACCGCTCTAGATCAGAAACCATTTGGTTAAAGGTAATAGCGACATTGACCTTTAACCTGCTGACCTCAAAATCAATAGGAGTCATCTACGGCCGATGACCAAACACCCTTGTAAAGTGTGAGGATCGTAGGGTGAGGATCGCAAGGTCAAGAATTCTTGAACAAGTAACACTTGTTTCGTTCTGTTTTTTAGGAAACATGCATGATATGATCTTCAAATTTCAAATATAACATGTTTTAGCTTGAGCTTGATCACGCACCAGGGAAGGATAAACCACGCACCAGGGAAGGATAAATCACGCACCTGAGAAGAATAAATCACGCACCAGAGAAGGATGAATCACGCAACAGGGAAGGATAAATCACGCACCAGGTAAGGATAAATCACGCACCAGGTAAGGATAAATCACGCACCAGGTAAGGATAAAACACGCACCAGGGAAGGATAAAACACGCACCAGGGAAGGATAAATCTCTCACCAGGGAATGATTAATCTATTAAATCAGGTACCTTGGAATGACTGTGTTCCACCATCGTAGTATTGATCCCCTATCTTGCATCGTCTACATTTACCACATATATCTGTAGCTTGCTTACATTTCCATTCTCCGCCCTGGTTACATGTACAGTCTGTGTATTTATCACATCCACGTACCACATCAAAACTTTGTCCAATAGCATACCGTGTATCATCAACCGTACACCCTATAGTATATACACATGCATAAAGGGAGGTAATTGGATAATTATGCACAATGTAGGTTGTCATTAGAGTAGAATGGCATATAAAAGTCCAACAAATCACCCTAAGTGGTGAGCTAGCATTTCACTGACGGGATTTGTTGGTGTCTCTCTGTTCGGGACACGTTACAATTAATTTGAACAGTAAAAATATAAATGTGGCCAAAATGACCGATAAAATCCCAAATTTTCAAATCGTGACGACCCCGACCATAACCACCATCTTCAAGACTTGTGAGCGAAACATCAATTTAAGCCTGGCTACGCCCTTGATTAATGAGACGTTTAAATCGATAGTATAATACAAACTTTTCATGGAGGAGGAACCTCTACACCACCCTTCCGCACCTACCCGGGCCACTTTCGAGTAAGTTCAAATAAGACCACGCTACGCCCCTTATTGTAAAACATGTTTTCATTGGTTGACTTCACGGTGCAGTAAACTCCACAATTCTCAGGTGAATATAAGCTGACTACAAACCTGTATCTATATTACACGTGTAAACCCCGTCATCACATGACCAGCCTCCATCACAATGACATCTGAAATATCCAATCAAATACCAGTAAACACTCACATTACATCTTAAACATACAATCAAATACAAGTAAACAATCACAATGACATCTGAAACAGCCAAGCAAATACAAGTAAACAATCACAATGACATCTGAAACATCCATTCAAATACAAGTAAACAATCACAATGACATCTGAAACATACAATCAAATACAAGTAAACAATCACAATGACATCTGAAACATACAATCAAATACAAGTAAACAATCACATGACATCTGAAACATCCAAGCAAATACAAGTTAACAATCACAATGACATCTGAAACATCCAAGCAAATACAAGTAAACAATCACATGACATCTGAAACATCCAATCAAATACAAGTAAACAATCACATGACATCTGAAACAACGTTCACACAGACCTGCCTCTCACAAGAGACTTTCGTGTTGTTCTAGCTATCTATGGCTATAGCCTGCTCCCTAGAAGAGACACCTTCAAAAGACCTTGCAGCGTACCCAGCTACCCAAGTCTGTAGACCTGCCCTACGTTCAAGGAAAGTAACCTGCAAACATGGTTAACAATCACCGGTTTTTGTCGATATAATCCTTCGTTGTATGCTTCGTTTGCGGCATACAATTTGAAAGTACTAATTCCAATTTTTCCGTTCTCAGTTCGAAATATGTACGGATGCACGGATTTTACTATTCACATTCTTTTTTTTGCCTCTGTCCGCCATTTTGTTTAATTCAACAAATACACGCACATCACCTCCGGATACGGTTAGCCAAACTTGGCTCACGGGAAAACAGTTTTTTTAAACATACGGTTCAACCAATCACATGTCCGTACCAGGTACGATACGTACGTCACGTTGTGTTTCCTTGATCGCAGGGCTGTCTCCACACAGTAGTCACCACACAACCTCGGCTTATCTCTAGCCTACTACACGCTTCACAAGCCTCACACAATACGTTCCACCAACGTGTCTCTTCCCCAGCAGACGCACCAACCAAACAACACCTAGCTGGAACCTATCAATTATTTACCACGTTTACTGGCACTCTGCAACTATGTCCCCTAATCGAGTTTTTCAGCTGACGCTGACTTCGGACTTCGGATTAAACGTAGGGGTCGACTCAAAGACTCATACGCGGGACTGAGAAGGGGACTGTGGATCTAGATCCCCGATTGGCTTGAAAGAAATGTGATTATCATTATTACCCGATGCTTTATTTCGTGGTTAAGTGTCAAAATGAACATGCAAATAGGAGATTGGTTTGACTCAATCAGTTAGTTTCTTTAGTTGTCATAGTTCCCCTTTAACTTTTAAGTTTTAATTAGTTTGATAAAACCCCTACAAAAGCTCGTCTCTCGCTCCCCAAAGTCAGCGTGAGCGACAGCTAAAAATCTCTAATAGCTTTTCAAGGAAGCGAGGCTTCTCGAGAAGTCACTAGCAAGAGACACTTGCGTAAATACACATAGTGTATCCACTTCGTTTCACCAATGTGAACGAGTCAACTTTCGCAAGCATACTGACGAGCACAGTGCGTACTGTGGTATATATAGCCTCGTTCGGTAAGACACGCCCCTTTCTGTCAACTCAATGAAACACCAGCCACCTAGCGGGTTCCGAAGCTGAACGTAAACTAACGGAAATAACCGATACGTACCGAGGTACTTTTAACCTACGTTTTAGGCAATATCTCGCAACTATATCAATAAATATAATAACCATGCAGTGTACTTACAATTATCGTAGATCTCAACCCACATGTCTGATCAAATATGTTATAATTAATAAAAAAATACTACCAACAACCGAAACATACCGAGGTTTGTTGACTTTGATGCAAATGGTGTAAAATAAAAAAAGGGGAACAACTTCCGATATCTTAATAACGGGTCGGTCTAAAACCCTACACGTTATAAATACAAGTTCAAAATCACATGACATCTGAAACACCCAATCAAATGCAAGCTAATAATCACAATGACATCTAATAGACATCCAATCAAATATACAAATGTACGAGGGGTGTTCGATATTTATTGTCACTGTCGGTTGCATTTTTCTATCACACTATTTAGAAGGATTCTACGATTACTGTCTAAAAGTTGTATGTTTCTATTCTATATCTGGGAAATTACATAGCCTTAAATAATTAATTGAACTTAGAAGAGGGTATGCTCGAGTACACTGGCCTAATGTTCATTTTAAGCTAAATTTGTGTCATCTTTGCAGTAGTTGTTTAGAAAAGTAAATGTCAGTATTCGTTAAACTGCAACATACGATCGATAACTGGATCCTTATATTTCCATTAGAACTTTAAATCAAAATGAAATTAGTTGATGTCTACGAGTAAGACGGTCAAAACAAGGGAGATCACTCTTATTTATACCAAATGATACTTGTTGTTTCACGCACCAATAACTTCATATCAATTGTATTTTGATCGCAAATTCTTCCCAGAAATCAATGTTGATGGTCTATGGCTTACATACATTTATGATATGTCAAATTCCAATCAATAAAACTAATCGAAAATTGTCAATGAAAAATAGCATGCTTTTTTGACTAATTTTGACACCTATTTTCGCGACTTTGAAATGCTCTTATTTTGTTCAAAATGGCAATCAAGTACAGCAAATCATGTTTTTATCGAAGGAATTTAGATTATTTACGGCATGATAGTTGTGGAATAATATTATTTCCCGAAAGGAAGTTTTAATCGACAGTTATTCGAAAACGTCGCAGTGTCTATTACTAGCCCTTTGAAAAGACAACAGAAACAACATTCCGGTAATTAAATTTTATTGATTTTTTTCACGAAATATTACGGAAATCTTGATGGTTCCAGAAATGTAAAAAGATTTAAAGATATCAACGAAGTTTCTTATTTGTGACCCTAAGGACCATACATATCGAACACCCCTCGTAAGTTAATAATCACAATGACAAATGCTCGGTTGGTTCAGGTGGGCATTGTGCCTTGTATGTGTTTTATGTTTTCCGTGCTCGGTTGGTTCAGGTGGGCATTGTGCCTTGTATGTGTTTTATGTTTTCTGTGCTCGGTTGGTTCAGGTGGGCATTGTGCCTTGTATGTGTTTTATGTTTTCCGTGCTCGGTTAGTTCAGTTGGGCATTGTGCCTTGTATGTGTTTTATGTTTTCTGTGCTCGGTTGGTTCAGGTGGGCATTGTGCCTTGTATGTGTTTTATGTTTCCTGTGCTCGGTTGGTTCAGGTGGGCATTGTGCCTTGTATGTGCTTTATGTTTTTTCTGTGTTTTCTTAATGTTTTATGTGCCCGGCTGGTTAATTTGAGCGCTACCTTCCCTGTCTGACTTAACATTATATTTTTATAGTAATAATCGTCTTTAGAGAATCAGACAGTTGAAAGACCGGCTCATCATTTCTTTGATATTTTCATTTCGTTTCTGTATCGTCAACATAGAACCACATAGGGGCCTACGTAGCGAAGTGTAGATCGGGTGCGCAGCCAACCACTGGACTACCCAAGCCGGTATAGCTCAGTCCACACTGACTGAATAATTCGCTGACAAACAACGTAAACACAACAAAATGTAAAAACACCTTTAAAATATCTCACCTGCAGTTTGTGTACAGTTCACATCCTCTACGTAACTGAAAGTTGGTATTTGGCTCTTCGTAACTTCCGTTATGTGATGTGACGTCACATCTAATACATTCTTCACTTCCACCACACATATACCGTGATCTCTCATGTGGACAGTCGAATCCGCCATCACAGTTACAGTAACAATTATATTGCCAACAACCTCTCTCAAACTGGAACGCTGCATTCCCTGAAAAACACAATCATCCTAAAACGTCATGTATGACGTCACGACAAGGGAGGCAATTCGTGACTTTTACACGACAAGGGAAGTAATTCGTGGCCTTTTTACACAGTGCAGTATTCGATATGTCTACCTGTCGATTCTACGGGGTTAGAGTATTTCCGAAATCTCAAAACTGTATTTAACATAATATTCATTGCAATATTAAATCAAAAACTAAATATATGAACTTGTTGATATGATAGTTTCATGTCGTAGTCTACTTGGGGAAGATTATATATGAACTATATCACGGCACAGGTAACTGTATCATTAATAA
Organism: Spisula solida; assembly: GCA_947247005.1. Classification (NCBI taxonomy): domain Eukaryota; kingdom Metazoa; phylum Mollusca; class Bivalvia; order Venerida; family Mactridae; genus Spisula; species Spisula solida. The sequence continues at coordinate 2,349,380 of OX365962.1, forward strand.
AGAGAAAACAATTTATTAGATATTTCAAATATTTCAACAACAAAAATTGTGTTTGTTTACTCTTTATTAATGAAACAGTTACCTGTGTGTCACGGATATGGATGTTCAATGTACAATATGGGGCTGTGGTTTAAGCCACTGCGTGTGGTTAGAGAGTCCTGGGTCCGAAATCACAACCAATACTTACACTCAGCCCTCAGCACTCAACACTCAACACTCAACACTCAAATAATGAAAATGTAATGTAATGAGCCCTTACTTTCCCTAGATGAGAAAATGTATATAATTGTTATAAGAGTATTGAAAATAACATTTGATATATTTTTTTGCCATTGTGTACTATGTATGAGGTATACGAGATATAATTATTGAATCCGAGTGCCTCACTCAGCACTCAGACTGATAAATTACAATTATAGCTCACAAATACTACTAATTACACGATGAAGTAAGCCAAAAATAATATTTAGTACCTATTTAGCATAATAACAACTTCGTACTCTCCCTGAGTGAATTTCAAGATTTGAGTGCAGAGTGCTGAGTGTAAGTATTGGTTGTAATCAATCCCGGCTCCTGGAATCTGATTGGTCCCCTTACCTTCATACGTTACACCCAGGTATTCACATTGTCGACACACATTAACGCTGGAACCAGTTTCCTCGTTTCCTCTCACAGAACCTCGACTGATTCCTGGAATGCTGCTATACGTCTGGTCACGTGAGTCTAATGACGTCACTAAACCTTGCCCTAGCAACCGAAAATAACTACATGTATAATATTTAACTTAAACGTGCATATATTATGAAAGATTTTTCAAACAAACCGGAAGTGTCGTTGGCGTACTTTATAAGCATACCAGATCTACTAGTAATTCTAGTAAATCTTAAAATGACACTAAATAAATGTCACGTGATCTATATTAGGGGAGACCGGGGCAGGTCGGAACACGGGGTAAGTCGGAACAAGGGCGATAACGCGTTTGAATGTTAAATTCTCACACTAGAGTATTATGTATAAGAACTAAATGAGCAGTATCAACTATCTGAGAAAGTTGAAATGACGGAATGACTGTATACGAGTACGTTGTGGAGGAATATTCAATTTTAAGCTTCGAAAGTAAAAACTCTCAATTTGTACATAATTTGTTCCACACCCTATGTGCGTTGGGATTTCGATGATCGCTATTCATAATATAATAGCAATATGTCTGCGCTGTTATTTAAACTCTGAATTCTGGTCCTCTGTCATTTGAATTATTTCTGGCGATGAAGGTCAAAGGTCACGTGTGGTCGGGGCAAATTGGAACAATGTGCTTGGGGCATGTTGGAACAGTATGTCAATTTGACCTGAACTACAAAACATGCTCTTTTGTCATCTTTATAAACATAATTTGACATGCAAAACATTTATAAGGTTCTTAAGTCATAGAATTCATGTAGAATCACATCCATTCAGCCAGGTATGGATGTGCGAGGCACTATTACGTAAGCCTACTTCATATAGTACGCAATTGCTGTGGCATACTGTATTAGGTATCGCATAAGATAGCGGGGTTGTTACCCATAGGACTCGAATAACTGTGCCTGATCCTGTTAGGTACCACAGTTTGATGAATAGCTATACACATGCTTGATGGGTATTTTAATGGTCTAGTATTGTTGCTCTCAGTGGAGATGAGTACTCCTTAGGGCATGTCATGGTTGTAGTTGGTGGTGGTTCGATAACCCCTTTATGGCTGTAGTATGTCGAAGAAGCACTACATAAACCTGGTATGGCAATATCCAGGGTGATATGAGAACCCCTGAGGACCTGACATGTTTGTAGTTGGTGAGTACTTTGGGCATTCTATGGATGTAACTGGTCGCTGTAAGAACCCTAGGGGCCTAATATAACTGTAGTTTATGTAGTTTATGATTGTGAGTGACCAATAGGTCTCGGGGGTATATTCTAGTATATGGCTTGGGATGGACTATGCAGAAGTGGTAAGTACAAACAACTGAACATAGGGACTTGGACGACTGTACTATACGGTGGTGAGTACTGTATGCAGCCTGGTAAGCTGTACTCAGTGGTTGTGGATATCCTTTAGGCCTAGTATGCTGTATTTCGTGGTGCTAAGTACCAGACAGGGTCTAGTATGACTGGTTTCAATTGTTGTGAGTATACCTTAGTGTCAAATATGGCTGTAATTGATGATGGCGAGTACCTAATAAGGAAAAGGGTGGATTTGCTTGAGTTCAGTGTTGGTGAGTACCCCCATAAGGCCTGTATATGGGTGAAATTGGTGCCGTGATGAGTACCCATTGGGGCCATGGATGGATGCACTTTGTTGTGGTGAGTACCTTATATGGCCTGGAATAACTACATTCTCGGTGGGTGTGAATACAGTTCAGGACAGAGTGTGTATTAGTTAGTGTTCCATCTTACCCCTGGCCATGTTCCGATTTGCGCCATCGACGGGGCAAATCGGAACATTGCACCTCATTACTTTGGACGCTCATATTTTGATAATCGTTCACTCCATACATGAAGTGAGTCGATATTCTGTGAGTAGATTTCATGCTTGATAGAATATACGTAATTAATTTGTAGATTTGTGCAATTTGTGAGAACTATTTGGTAAAAACAAATTTTTGTTCCAACTTGCCCCGGTCTCCCCTACGTCAGTATTTTTACATCATTTCAATGCAACAATATTGTATCTGGGGAAACTGTTAGAGTGCCATGTTTTAAGCACCAATGATTGTAAAACAATATGTAAATCTCGCCATGTGAATCTTTCATTTATTCTTCCAGTGTGGCACAGTGGACATCGTATTAAACTCTTTCAACGATTTAGAGCGGTATGAACATGTAACAGTGATATACCGTTTCCATAGTGACACAATAACTACAGCTGTAGTTTTATTACATTGTATTTCAATACATAGCCATGCAGTTTCCAATGTTATATCTGCCGAACCAGTAATAAACAAAGCATACGTACCCTCATTATCTGCTGCGTACACCAGGGATATCGTCAATAATATAAATATTGTTAGAATCTGAAATATGAGATGTTCTAGTAAAGATACATTCTATCAGAACACTAGAAACATGCTCAAATCATCAACAGGAGTCACTGTGTTTTAACTATAAAATAAGAAATATGTATGAAATATCAAGGGGCAAAAATTGTAATTCGGATTCAATATACATTTACATCATAAGTTGACGGATATAATTATGAATACACTATACATGTACATCATACGTTGACGGATATAATTATGAATACAATATACATGTACATCATAAGTCGGTGGATATAATTATGAATACACTATACATGTACATCATAAGTCGGTGGATATAATTATGAATACACTATACATGTACATCATAAGTCGGTGGATATAATTATGAATACACTATACATGTACATCATAAGTCGGTGGATATAATTATGAATACAATATACATGTACATCATAAGTCGGTGGATATAATTATGAATACACTATACATGTACATCATACGTTGACGGATATAATTATGAATACAGTATACATGTACATCATAAGTCGACGGATACAATTATGAATACACTATACATGTACATCATAAGTCGACGGATACAATTATGAATACAATATACATGTACATCATAAGTCGACGGATACAATTATGAATACACTATACATGTACATCATAAGTCGACGGATACAATTATGAATACAATATACATGTACATCATAAGTCGACGGATACAATTATGAATACAATATACATGTACATCATAAGTTGACGGATATAACTACGAATACTATATACATTTACATCATAAGTTGACGAATATAATTATGAATACACTATATATGCACATCATAAGTTAACGGATATAATTATGAATACACTATAATGCACATCATAAGTTAACGGATATAATTATGAATACAATATACATGTACATCATTAGTTAACGGATATAATTATGAATACAATATGCTTAGATGTTAATTACATAGATCGTAAAACATTTTATTACATGAAAAGTTATTTGCACAAGAATATAGTTTGTCGGCATATTAAGAACAGTGTATCATAACATTCAATCTCACAACTAATTTTTTGAATACTTTGCATGTAAAAAGTTGGAATGTATCTTAGTATTATATGTGTATACATGTGCGTGTGTGTGTGTGTGCGTGTACGTGTGTGTGAGTATGCGTGTGGGTATGCGTGTGCATATGTGTGTGGATATGTGTGTGGGTATGCGTGTGGATATGAGTGTGGATATGTGTGTGGGTATGCGTGTGGATATGTGTGTGGATATGTGTGTGGGTATGCTTGTGGATATGTGTGTGGATATGTGTGTGGGTATGCGTGTGGATATATGTGTGGATATGTGTGTGGATATGTGTGTGGATATGTGTGTTTGTGTGGATGTGACTGTTTTGTATGCTTATTTATACAGTGCCCACCAAAATAAGTATACATTAAATCATTGTTGCAACATTAAATTTAGTTAAATTATTCAAAATATGTTTATGAGACAATCACAATTATACTAGTTTCTTATTATTAGTAGTAGTATTATTAATATTAGAGCACTTACCATTGTGTATATATCCAGTTATTATACGATCACACTACACATTGTTTATTAGAATACTAAATATCTCATTATCCTGGCTACATCTATGGTATGCATATGATGAGATGTAGACAATAAACACGGAACGACATATACACCTGACATCGCGCTACATTCATCAAGGCTTATCAGATCATTGCGGGGCTGATAACCTATGACGTCACATTGTATTGATCATGGTTTATCATCAATGATATCATAATGACTCACACCATGATCAATCCAGTTTTCACCAACACGAGATATGACTTCTAGACAGCATCATAAATATGGCAACATTAACTGGACAAACAAGCAACACAAACATTCAACACTTACATTTTTTAAAAATGACATTTGGTACAAGAGGTGTTCAAATACACGTATGTATGCAACTAAGCCCATGAAATAATAGACAAATTTTCAGTCTGGATGCTAGTCAATATTTCGTCGGCTGGTTCTAATAGTGATCAGAGTGCAAAAATTATGTTTTGGAGAAAATTAGGTTTGAACATTTGACATTGTCAAATATCTTTATGTCAACCGATTTTAAAATTTTAAAGACGTAGATATAGTACTATGGCTTCATTCTTCCCATTACATTTATTATGCTGCCTTAAAATTGACGTAGAAACGTCCGTTTTGAAAAAGTGTTTTATCCCGAATTTGGACATTGAGCAACTTTTGATTTGTTAGTTGCACACCTGGAGTTTGGACAAAATATTACCGAAATAACGCGGTTTCATTAGTTGGTCTGGACATTGGATCATATAAGAACGACTGGTAGAGTCAACATTGAACTTTTCAGTTAATCACGTGACAAAATAAAGGACGACAATTGGTCAACATTATTTTTTTTAGTTTAAGTTGCTCTTAGAGTAACCAATCTCCGGGACATTCAGCAACATGCACGCTACGTAGTGGTTCCAATACTGGACTTTGAGCAATACATTACTGACAAAAAGCACTTTGCACTTGAAATTATGACGTATTTTTTTCACAGGACATTGAGCAATGTCAAATTAGACAGAAAGTGCAGACATTGGAGACTATTAAAGCTAGCTGACGATTTAGTTATGAATCTTGCACATGAGTCGCACAATGCTTGGCTGGTTAAGTTGAGTGTTGCCTCCCCTGTCTGACTTAATATTATAGTTTTAATGCAGTTGACGAATAAGATATTTCATTATCCCCATTTGCGTTACATTGTTTAACTAAAGCGTGGCATTTTCTCTCAGGACAAGAATAGTTCGATAGGTGACGCATTTTCTAGCCTGGGACCATTTTAAGAATTTCGTTATTCTAAATCAAAACTTAAAATTCGTTCCTGTCTGTCACTTTTTACGAGAATACAGTTCGGCAATTAGTTCATTATGGATGTATTGTATACATGCTAGATTATGGTAGTATAATAATTATTATTGTTAGTATATTTCTATTATGAAGATGTTGAGAGATGGTTGTTGTACAGTGGGGGATGTTTTATCTTACATCAGATCACACCGTACATACACAACACTTGCTATGATAAACAACATGTAGCTATCGTTTGTCAACTCTAATACACATCAACACTGCACCAGAATGTGAGGGCTGCTGTAAAATAGAAACTGTTCGCGTGTAGATATTTCATGATTCAATATCCATATCGTAAAACCTTGAATGGTTGAATATAGACTACAGTGGTGTAAACGTGGATTTACAATACTAACGACTTGATTTACAGGAGACCGTTAACATGAGCGAGCGCTACGTAGCGCTGTCCACAGGAGGTAATCCATGCCTCTATATTTAATTGAACGGGAGATATAGAGGATATTTGTTGATTTTGGTGTAAGATCGTATATTTCATCGAGTGATCACAGAAAATCAATATTTTCACGAGTGGCGTAGCCACGAGTTAAAATATAATTGTATGTGATCACGAGTGAAATAAAATTGATCTTTCACCAAAAATTAACACATTTTCTGTTCATTATATGCTTCAATTTCTCTTAAAAGGGTACCGTAATTGGCTTAATTGGAAAAATCACGTCGAAATTAGAACGTCACAATTGTGACGTCATGATGACGTAACGTACATTTTAAAGCCCGGCGCCGTTGACGTTACGTTTCTTTTTCTGAAAGATACTGGAACCAGCTTCTAAAACAGTGAAAATAACAAAGTGGTAATTTCACTGTAATATTCACTGTTATTTTCACTGAAAAATCTCCGTAATCCATTGAAAGCAAATAATAAAACTGAATAAAGAGGCTCGGTAGCGCTTTGCTTAGGCAACGGACCCCAGATAAAACGTTATATAATGAGTCAATACTATGGACAGACATGTTTATCTTATTCCTTCAATAAGGAATGCAAAACAGCTGTACATGTTATAATAAATTAACAAAAAGATGAAATGCAACAGAACAAAACCTCTACGTGGATAAAGCAAATCATGGTTATATCAATACTAGTATCATAGCGAATAGCAGAGAATTCACTACGTCAATACAATATGCATTGTCCTGAACAGTAGCAATATTTATACAATATGTGGAGAGTAGTACACATAAAGCTTAATACTCCAGAAGACATGGCCACCATACTGCTCAGAAGGAGATGGAAATGGCTAGGATATGTCATTAGAAAGGAGAACAACTCAATACCAAAAGTAGCTTTACATTGGACACCAGAAGGCAAAAGGAAACGCGGAAGACCAAAAATAACCTGGAGGCGCACTGTGGAAGCGGAACTTAGAAGTATGTGACATTCATAGGGAACCGTGAGTGGAGGAGCTAGCCAAAGACAGACTCTGGTGGAGATCCTTTGTTGCTGCCCTACATGCCAGAAGGCATAACGGGCAGTAAGTCAGTATAGTAAGTAACTATTGTTGCCTTAAACGAAATTCGGAAAATTAAGCTGGTAAGTGCAAGCTACTGCCGCCCAGATTACAAATATCAAAACGTAAACACTAATATTTTTGTATGTAACTTAGCAAGGTGTCTCTAGTAACTTTGAGTAGAAATGCTCAGCACTTATAATGAACGTGTAATATAGCTTCCCATATTGAAAATATGTTGAGCTCTTTAAAGGAACAGTAACCTTGTACATACATGTTCTGTCATTATTTAAACAAGGGATCGCATGATTAACAAGGCTGAGCACACTGTGCGGAGATAAGGCGCCCAGCTTTTACTAGTATTGTATTACAGACGCTTTTAAATATGCATATTGTTTTATCTCTGATAACTACTTATATGCCTCGCAGACAGACACGCCACTTGGCTGTTATGAATGCCTGTGACAGTAGCTAACCATTAAATATTTCAAAATCGTATATGAACCCTCGCACGGTGTGAGTGGGATTCGAACCCACGATCCCAACGGCGACAGCGCCTAGCATTGAAGTGACCGCGATCATACCGACTGCGCCACCGAACCAACTGCAAAACAAAGTTGCTAAAATGACGCTGATATAGTCGTTGTAACTACAGTACATGGGGTATAAGGCGGGAAATATTGAAATAATGTTAATTACTTATTTGCCTCGCAAACAGACACACCACTTGGCTTTTATGAATGCCTGGGACATTTTAAAATATTGTTGTTTTATCCTGAAACGGACCAAAGGGCTGAGTACTTTCCAGGTGTGATGATGGACGGACATAACCATTCATGATATAATAATACATTGTGCATCACTGTTGTCTTAACCTGTACACATATCGTGTTCTTCAATGTGTGTTTCCAAGAAGACTTCGGAGGAAAATGCGCCGTATTCAAAATACCATTTCGCTACCATAGCGTACTAATGCAGACTGACCGGGATGGCCATTACGGGATTTCATAGTTTACAGCCTAAACGCCCAAACTCGGATATTTCGCTGTCATAGATACACATGCATCCAAGACTAAAGGATATCATGTGAACAAGTTCGTGTACAGGTTATGCACCCGCTGGTTCCCTATAAAGAGGGTACAGAACGTAGGTTTTTTAAATAATAAAGTTACTGGATGAACCACCTATTGCGGTACCAGTCCCTGTGGAATTGCGTTTCCATTTAGCGCCAAAAAGGTTTTATTTTATCTATAGAAGGAATATCAGGTTAGACAAAGGTGTTGGAATCGATGCCCTAAATAGGCCTAAGATTAGACCTACTTAGTTTAAAAAAAGAAGTTATTCACACAAGGATCACTGTCACATCGTCATTTGCGGTGACCCTTTGTCGCAATGTTGACATTTTCGCCTACTTTCACTTTCGGTCGGGTGTGTAGCATTCGAATGTTTCGAAGTTTATCTCAGTGGTAAAAGTCAATAATGTTGCAGGGACGGAATAAAGGGTCCATATGTATTTCAAGAAACCCCCCAAAAAGCCTGATAGTCTTAATGATATACAGTCGTGGTTCCCCCATCTTTCACTTTAAACTTGTTAAGAATTCTGCATATACTGTACTGTATATTGCGGCCGATTCAACCACACTAATTGTCATGGATACAACTAATACTAATCAACCCTTCGACAAAGAATCGATCACTTCTCCAAAAGTGGATTAAAATCGACATTTTGGTCAAATTTCAGAGAAGTGTATGACCTACCGCGACCGGAAATTGAATCTACAAAACAAAACATGATGGCACGATCTTAAGGTAATGTTACATACATGTATATAGATTCCGGTACAATGCTATAACACTGTGGGAGTACATAGTTATATCTGCCGGAATCGATATATGGGTTGTAGGAGACGTGAACTTTGAATCAAGTTAATGGGAGACAACTCTGGCACCCAAAGCGTAATCAACAATGAGTTGTTTCCCTTAGAACATACTAATATGTTTCAGGAGAGGCGGATGACCTGGGTTCTGCAACATTTACAAACGTTGTTTCGGGAGAGGCGAATGATCAGGGATTCTGAGTTCCTCTCTTGTGTTGACATACTGTCAATCTATGCTGCATGTTTCTTTGAGTCAAGTACAGGAGCCCGTTGCCTAACGAAGCCGCTTCCAAAAGGCGCTACCGAGCGCTTTCCTACGTCTATGCAACGACACGCTACGAGCGAGCAGTGCTCGCCGATAGCATACCGTTTCTTAACACTTTGCTAGGCAAGCGCTTCCGAGCGCTACCGAAGCAGTCCGTTGCATAAGAAAGCGCTCGGTAGCGCTCGATAGCGCTTTGCTACAAAACGGTCTGCTATCCGCGAGCGCTCGCCGGTAGCATATAATTGTTCCGCTTCGTCCGCTACGAAGCGCTTTTTGGAAGCAAGCCGTTTCCTAGCGTAGCGCAACCGAGCGCTCGGTAGCGGTTTGGTTAGGCAACGGGTTCCTGGGCTAAGTAGATTATGTCGACTATGTCACGCTTGACTTGTTGGGAAGGGGTCAGTAAAACATTTACAAGTATTTGTTGATCATTGGCAGCTCTCGTGGTCAAGTGGTAAGTGTGCTAGATTTAGTAACGCGGTGATTCATGTTCGATTCCCAGTCGATGCAGGCAATACCCTTGCATGAACATTTAACAACTAGGTAGGCTTTCCTCCATATACTTTTTATGGAGTAGTCGCTGGTTCTTTTCTTTGTTAAAGGGTAAGTTAGTACCGGTTAGGATAAAGTCCAGGAATTATTATTTTTTTTATTATTATACCATATCTATATAGCACTAACCATGTAATTCCACGTTCAAAAGTGCTAAACAGGCACATTTAAGACATTGTTAAAACAATTTGACATAGATACAATGTATATGCATGCAAACATAACAACAAATGTATATTATACAATTTTAAAGTTTAAGGATAAAATATAAATTTGCAGCAGACAACTTGTAATTAAAACAAATATAAGCATTGAAGGCTTTAAATCCGATTTGCTTGGTAAGCTATATGGCCAGTCCACGCGCGCATTATTCCACCAGCCGGTATTATATGTTATGCATTAAAGTTATAGTCCAATGAGTCAAAACATCTCACTGAAAACCAACACTCTCTCTTTTACGACGAGATTATGCACCTCATATTTAACGTAAGACACTGTTTCCTATGTACTAGTGTTTCAAGAACAGCGTCACATACCACTGCTTCGAGAAACCGTCTCCAAGGGTATAGAATCTGATGTACTTCCTTTTAGAAGACCCCTAAGAAGTCAAACTAATAATCAGCCAGAATAAGCTTTTGTAAAAAGGAAACCAGGAAAACTGGTTAGGTTATCAAGCCGTCGCATATAATAACGCAAGCATAACAGGCGAGCAATGTCGTTAAACCTCAATAAACGATCAATATTCAAGTAATTCGGATACAGCTCTTAACTTAGCCACATTCAATTGATGTTAAAAAAGTTATTATTCACATACACATTTTGAAACATGTGAATATTTGCCAAAATATCTTTAGAACAAAATGTAGTCCACAGTAAGGAACGATAACGATTCTCTCTGTTTTTACACATATTCTCACCTTTTCGCAAAAATAATCGCAATTATTGTACCTGGTTGCTCTATACGCTATATGCAGCGGTCCCACTCGCATATATTCGGATCATCTCTCATATTGTCGCTCAATTAAATCCGTAATACTGGAAAACAGGTTTTATCCTACACTGCCCACCAAAAATAAGTATACATATGTTATTTGCCCACTTTCTTGCCTGTAATAATACTATATGCAGAACAGTGAAGCAACAATATCTTTGACATAAAGGAATATTTTTTTATTAAATGGAAAGGCCATGCATTGGTACCCTAGGTGCAAAATCTAAAGTTTCTTTGTCCCTCTTGAATGGTTACTTTGTCACAAAAAGATGGAAAATTCAGCCTTTCTCATGATCACATGGTTATTTTAGTTCCGAACATCTTTATCTTTATTTCTATCTCTATTTTGATATTTTGACTCATTTAGTTACTGTAATTACAGAAACTAGTATAATTGTGACCTTCTGATAAACACATATTGAATAATTCAACCAAGTTCAATTTTGCAACAAGTATTTACTGTATACTTATTTTTGGTGGGCATTGTATATTGTATAGTACGGGGAATTTGACTTGATCCTGTCCTTAATGCACGAATATATTACTAGGTTCTCGCGTTGCATATATAAATCTGCGCGAGCAAATCGTGCCATATCGATTCTTTAGCTTTTGTGTTGGTATAACACATCGATTGTTTTCATGATACAACCCCGCTTTTGAAAACTTACATTGTAGTTACAATCGCCATGTTTGCTCCCTCCTGTCATCGCAGTAAACGTACAGCAACATGTATTTCAAACATAGTAACCAACATAATCGATTGCCAGATCGAATAATGAACTTTATTGCGTTCATAATATATCAACTTTACAAACGACCATACGATAATAACATAGAAATCAAAGTATTTATTACAGTTGTCATCTCGTTTGTTTACGAATTTCTCGCTGTGTAGCAAATTTATATTCATGCGCCAAAGATGAAGTGAAATAGTGCGACGGTTGATCCACGAAATCATTATGATGCAGTGTTTATAATGCGTCGTTTATAGCGACGGATGACATCGAATACAAAATATTACTTACGGTTTAATTTGAGTTCCAATGAAACATCAATGTCAGCATTTTCCTATCTCAACACATGATGCACCTGTAAGCGAATTTATTACCTACGATGTGTAACACGGCTTCATGTCAAACTTTATGTTAGCCAGTAAATTACAAAAGCAATATGCGTTTTAAAATAATGCTTATGTTAATTATGTTGGTATAATCATTTCGAACACTGTTTTGTAATCAGATTGCCTAGATCGTTGTTCGATCACCTGTAGTTTGTGTAAAATCGGACATTACACAGCTGCCAAAAATATTTCAAACCCCACGAATAGTCCGTGCAAATGTTTCAACGTGCTCGGTAAGTTTACGTATGGTGTAAGGTTACTGCCATGCTATAGTGTCGTCTGTAAGTAGTGTTTTGAGTATATGTAACCATTTTAACTCACAAACTCATCAAATACATAAATTTTCCCCATGTCAAAAGAAACGGACGGAACAAAAATGATCAGGGGACCATTTCTTTGGTATATAAACAAATAAATATACAATGGAAAGGGAATTCTTTTTAAATGTTTATTATTAGTATTTAAAGCTTTAATTAATTTTCCATACATCTGTTTCAGTTCTTTCTTGTCAACTTAATTCTTGTCAAAATAATCGAGTTTTAAGACTTACAGACCCGATAAAATCGGATATTGACAAACCAATAAATATGTGGTCCATCAGACCCGCCAAACCCTAAACTATTTAGGATTTACTAAAAAGTAGGCCTTCACATATACACATGTGATTGATTTTAACTTATGTTGGTGTATTTTATTTTTCCAAATAAATGCATTTTGACTGCTTTTATTTGAATAAATGGGCTGGCACGACCTTGATAACATATTTGACTACTCAAATTTCTAATATTTCTAACATTTTGTTACCAAATAACTAAGACTGATATTTTGAAAAATGTATACCTATTATGTTATTACCTTTTTATAAATAAATTTTGATAACATGCGAATATAGCAAAAACACTCGTTGATATAGATAATTTGAACTTTAAGCTACACAATGATGTATGTGACTAATGTGTTATTATGCAAAAAGGGTATTAAATTCACTGCAATAAAAATACACATTTTCGCCCCTTAGAATAACATTAACATAAATAATTACGCAACACCTCAATCAGCTTTGTGTATTGTTTATTGTTAGACAACTTAGTGGGTAAATTGACAATGCACGTGATCGCCTTCATTCTGTCCCCAGCCACCCATACTCGTGCAGATACTCAACATGGTCGCTGACTGTCCGGATGGATTGTGGAGATCTACAGCTCGGCCAAGATAATGTTTGGATGTGCAGCTATGACACGCCCCAGCCACCTCATTCACCTAGATATAAAGAGATGTTTTTTTTAAAAAAAACGTAAGCCCCATGGCATCCAAATACAATGTAGTCAGAAATGGTTTGACCTACTGACCCCAAAATCGATAGGGATCATCTACTGTTGATGACCAAAATACATGTAAAGTCTGAAGTGTTCTTCAGTTATTGAATGGAAACCATTTTAAAAGTCAAGCCGGGCGGGCGCGCAGGCAGGCAGACATGTGCAAAGAAATATACCCCCTCATCAAAGATGGGGAGCATAATAAGTAATACATGTATATAGACAAATTATTAGTATCCTCAAATATGGTTGCTAGGTAACGATTTGATCGCTAGGAGTAACATGTACTTACATGGATATATCCCAGACGTTGATGTACAGCGTATATATAATGTAACAATGTACCACTTAAACACACATGACCACCTGGAGCCCCAGGACTTGAACATGTAGAACATGTATAGCTGTAATATGTAAAACACGTCCAGTTTCAAAAAAGATAATATTAAGTCAGACATGGAAGGCAGCACTTAACCAGCCGAGCACCGAAAACAATATGACCACCTGAACCAGCGGAGCACATAAAACATAAAAGGCACAATGGCCAAATAAACAAGGCATAATCCACCCGTGCCAAAGCTGTCGAAATTCTAAATGAACCAGTTTCAACAATCAACGAGCTGAATGCATTAATCCGTTATTACTATGAATGTACTTGTATGTATGTAATTGTATTTCTTATTTTCCGAAAATATCTCAAATGAACAAGGTAATATGTTATTACGAGCATTTGCGAATCTAGATTTGTTTACATAAAATGTATGAAATTGATTTCATTTTTTTGTAATCACATTGGCTAAAACCACAGGTAACTGTATCATTGCTTAAGAGTAAAAAATAATTTATTTTTTTTAATCTTAATCAATGATACAGTTACCTATGGCTAAAACTTCCTTAATTAGAATCACTGGAATAAATCAAAGTACTGAAGTACTGCTACTGGGGGAAATCGCAATTCTGGGTATTAATTTATAGGGTTTCACATTTAATGGTAATGAATTTCAAAAACAAATGTTAATATAGTGACAAGGTTTCTGAGACGCGATAGCAGCTGAATCATTCAAATCACACCTCAACGGACCCATCACAATACTAGAACTCATAAAGGCAATATACCTGCTGTAGAAAAAAAACTAGAAACTAAAAATTGCGTAAACAGATTCCTTATTCTATAATTATACCTGCGTACGAACTGGATATGGTGCGAATAGCGCGAACGAATAAGATGGGGACGAAACATAAATAACTCATATGGTCTCGACTTTCGGCGGGAAAATTTATGTAACAGCGCTTGAAAAAGTAAGGTATTCAGTATTTTGTTAGTTTTGTCACGTGATGTTACGTACTGTGATCTTGCTGCAGCGTTACCATGACATGCGTCTCTAATGTTGTTGTAAGAATAAGCGTTGTCATGGACACCAGACGGATGTTTATTCCACAGGGTGATGGTACCAGCATCAGCTAGAGCCAAGAGTTTACACGCGTAATCCTTGGCCGTGGCATCCGAGCACGATCCTGAGCCTGTGGTAATGTATAAAACATAACTTGACAGTTCGTAGTAAACTTATCACACCCACAGGTAACTGTATCATTGATAAAAAGTAAAACAAAAAATTTATAAAATTTATGTTACCTTATAACATCCTCATACATCAGTGGTTAGTCAATTTCCCAGACTATCTCTGAGAAAGAATACTCTGGTGAACGAGAATGCCTAATAAGGAATTATAAATTTTATAAAAAAAAAAATTTTTTTGTTTACTCTTTTTTATGATACAGTTACCTGTGAAATCTCACCTGTCTAATAATTCCCGGGTAAACCACAAACCACTATGATTAATAGACTGGTACCAACAGTTACTGTCTCATTTACCGACATCTAGAACTGTGGTGGTAGTCCAGTCTACAGTGGTTCGTACTATTTGGTCTCCTCTGAGTTTATGGTTGTTCCTGATTAAGCAACCATTTTAATTAAGTCTCAGTTCTACAAATATCCCGACTGTCGTACGTCGCCTGATCACTCGGCACCGACGGCGGCCACATCACATTTGGTTTTTGACCCTCTCATACATCTGGGTAAATGGGAGCTTAGTGTGAGTTATTCTTGCAGCAATTAAGCGGTGGTAGCACTGACATGGATGGATCCCAAAAGATAGTGCCCTGCCTCTAGACCATCGCTTCTCATACAGTGTTAGAGCAACTAATTATTAAGACACACATTTATATAAAACACGACTGTATGAGTCACGTCTCAGTAAGTCATTTCTCTAATAGACACGCCTCTCTATATGACACGCCTCTATATAAGACACGCCTCTGTATGTAGGTGGACAAGTGGTCCAATTGTAAGGGCTACTGACTGCTGATCTGAAGGTTGTGGGTTCGATTCCTACTCCAGCCGGATCAATAACTGAAATGCTGTTCAGTGTTTCCCACCTAACATAGCTAAAATTACTAACAGTCTTTGGACAAGACGTTAAGCGAGGCCCCGTGTGTGATGCTTAACACCAGGCACGTAAAGATCCTGTGATGCTTCAGGAAATGGGGCATCTTCTGTCCCCTAAAACTAAAGTGACTAACCTCTTCTGGGGGCCTCACCCACATGGATTTCCGGTGCCGATGATAAATAAAAGCATACTAAGCAAACTAAGACACGCCTCTATATAAGACACGCCTTCCTTTATAAGACACGCCTTCCTTTATAAGACATGTTTACTGATTGGTTAGTTTTACTCACTCGTGGTAGACGCTGAGCAATGTGATGCCGAGGAGATAGAAAGGAATGTACCAGCTACCCATGGGTTCTGAAAAAGTAAAATCTTGTCACGTGCCTTGCTGTTCACTGATTGGTTAATTGAAACACGTGCACAACAGTGTGTATTGTATTGGTCGTTATTGGTACACCTCAATATGAAATCAATACTGGCAGGTCAATACTATCACACTATCTAATATACGGTACGAAACTCATAATCTTAACGCAAAGCAGACGACATGAACAATATTAGGAAATGACGGTGCAATACTTTCTTCGCGTATATGAAACGCCAAATGTCTCATTGTTCAGCGTGCTAGTGTGACCGAGATATGAGTGGGTGTAGACGTGTTAGTGTGACCGAGGTATGAGTGGGTGTAGACGTGCTAGTGTGACCGAGGTATGAGTTAGGTATAGACGTGCTAGTGTGACCGGTGTATGAGTGGGTGTAGACGTGTTATTGTGACCGAGGTATGAGTGGAAGTAGACGTGCTAGTGTGACCGAGGTATGAGTAGGTGTAGACGTGCTAGTGTGACCGATGTATGGGTAGGTGTAGACGTGTTAGTGTGACCGAGAAATGAGTAGGTGTAGACGTGTTGGTGTGACCGAGGTATGAGTGGGTGTAGACGTGTTAGTGTGACCGAGGTGTGAGTGGAAGTAGACGTGCTAGTGTGACCGAGGTATGAGTGGGTGTAGACGTGTTAGTGTGACCGAGGTATGAGTAGGTGTAGACGTGCTAGTGTGACCGAGGTATGAGTAGGTGTAGACGTGCTAGTGTGACCGATGTATGAGTAGGTGTAGACGTGTTAGTGTGACCGAGAAATGAGTAGGTGCAGACGTGTTAGTGTGGCCGAGGTATGAGTGGGTGTAGACGTGTTAGTGTGACCGAGGTATGAGTAGGTGTAGACGTGTTAGTGTGACCGAGGTATGAGTGGAAGTAGACGTGCTAGTGTGACCGAGGTATGAGTGGAAGTAGACGTGCTAGTGTGACCGAGGTATGAGTGGGTGTAGACGTGTTAGTTTGACCGAGATATGAGTGGGTGTACACGTGCTAGTGTGACCGAGGTATGAGTGGGTGTAGGCGTGCTAGTGTGACCGAGGTATGAGTTAGGTGTAGACGTGCTAGTGTTACCGAGGTATGAGTGACTGTAGACGTGTTAGTGTGACCGAGGTATGAGTGGTTGTAAACGTGTTAGTGTGACCGAGGTATGAGTTAGGTGTAAGACGTGTTAGTGTGACCGATGTATGAGTTAGGTGTAAGACGTGTTAGTGTGACCGATGTACGAGTTAGGTGTAAGACGTGTTAGTGTGACCGATGTATGAGTTAGGTGTAGACGTGTAAGTGTGACCACTTACATGTCCATTGACATTTTGAAGTTGGTACCATGTATAACCATCTGCAGTGTGAATACCGCCGTGGAATTTATAACAACTCGGTTTGCTTACACTGGTAACAACACTGGCTTGAAGATCACCTGAATAATAATAATAATAATAATAATAATAATTATAATGATAATAATGATAATAATAATGATAATAATAATGATAATAATGACGATGATAATAATGATAATAATAATAAGAAGAAGAAGAATAACAATGATAATAATAAGAATAACGATGATGATGATAATAATAATGATAACAATAATAATAAGAAGAACTTTATTCATAGAGCCAACACAGTTAGGCAACACTAATATAAAAATATAAATACCAGTAAAATAGTTAATTGTCTTTTTATCATAAATTTTTGAACCGTTTTATCCAACATATTCTCAGTTGACCTAGATCTATGCCAATGCATCGAATTAATTGTCAAACAGTAGGCCTAATAACTTCACACAGTCATGTATGACATAGATATCTCTATTTGTAGCCAATGGGACGGACGAATATTATTTGACCAAAACCCTAGAAACCAGTCCAGTAGATTTTCTAACTTGTAGATTTATCAGACGATACTTGCGTTTTACATATTAGTGTCTGTGAGTACACAGTATGGCAAGTTTCACATTATAGGCAATGTAACAAAACATCCGCTATTTCGATGACATTCAATAAACCTAACTGCAACTCTTAATCAGACTAAACCACAGGCACATGGTGTCGTCGATTTATAAATAATTCCGAGTACCTTCTTAAATACCAGAAGTTCGCTCGGCTGACATTTTTCAAGCAACGGAAGTAGAAATATTCACTGTAAACTGTTACCGGTAATCCGACTACGCGTTCCGAAACGCTTACGCGCTGGAAACCAATCACTTTGAACAAAATTTCTGGGCGCTATTTACGAATTCCGCCAAATTTTGTTGACAGTTGAGGAAGGTTGATTAATTTTCATACAAGTATAAGGTTTTTAAAATTGACGACACCGTTTGCCTGTGGACTAAACTAGCGTTTGCATATAGATCTAAGCATATTGTTTTTCGTGACATTCCGGTGTTTCTGGAACATTCCCATATTTCGAAGTCATTCTAGATACTAGAAGTAGCTATATGCATTTCTAAGGCATTTCGCTATTTTTGGGGTCAATCCGATTGTTACAAACATCCATGTACACCAATAAAAACATTAATACACGTGTTTCGTTGTCGAACACGCTCTAAACAAGCGAATAGGACGTTTTGTCACTAATGTGACGTCACTATGACGTCAGTGTACTATACTACTTACCTTAAATGACGTCAGTGTACTAGACTACTTACCGGAACTGTGAGCCCTAACATTAGTTCCAGTTAAACATAGACATGTTCCAGATGCAGGATGTTGTCCAGTGATGTCTGCTGACGTCAGCACAGCAGACAATAATACACAGGTTACTATGGCAATCAACATTTTGCTGTTAATAATGAGTAAAATACATTAATTTTCGACTGGTTTCTGGTTGTTTTCCATATTCTTCGATCATTACTAGCTCTATTAATTGTGTATGTTGGATCTGGCTAGTAGATTTGTTGACAGATAGATTCTAGATCTAACTGTATCAATGATTAATTAAACAAATATTTTTACATAAAAATGTCATTTTGATGACGTCATAAAAGGGGAGGTAACAAAAACAAAATGTGACGAGTTATTGCTCCTGCCGAGTTACGGTTGGTGTACGTTGTGTATAGATCTAGACCTATGTAGTAAAATAGATAATATAGTTTGTTTTTATTCTTCATCAATTTGATAGACATTTGCCTATGTGAATGATAGAATCTACGTCCTTCAGTGACACTGTATCTAGAAAGATCAACTGAGTACCGTATGTCTTTGTACAACAAGTCATTAAGAATTGCAAGCAATACAGAAGTCCCCTACCAGTTTTAAGCCATTTGAAATGTTTATGTTGCCATAGCAACCACAATTTTTGACCGAATCAAGATATGTTGGGACGTGCATTATCCCCTCATTGCCTAGCTTTGAAACTGTTTGAGTTATGTCAGGATCCAGACATTTTGACGGACGGACGGACTGACTGATGAACAGAGGGTAAACCTAAAGTCCCCTCTGGTCAAAAACTGGTAGGGGACTTACAAGCAACAAACACATAGACTAGATCTATCATTTTCCCAAGATGAGCCGAAGTATAGCACTGACTAAGATCCTGACCTTTATACATTAATATAGTTCAAGGTTCTTGCGTTGAATATATAGATTTCGCGAGCTAATCGAGCAACATCGGTCCACATTTGTGTAGGTATTACACCTCGAGAGCCTTCGTATGAAAACATACAACCGGGATCATAAATATATAGATAATATATCAGCTGTTAAATTATTCTAATGGGAGGTCGAAAGTCGTGTCAAATTCTCCATACTATAATTTAACGATATAGTTTTTTGGACGAGATGGTGGTTTAAAACGCGGTTACATTAACTATCATTAAATGATCAATCAGTATTAGATAGTGTTCAATTGTCACGATTGTTGACTTGTTCATTTGTTATTTTACTATTTCAACAATCTATAACTCTAGCGCGATAAATTGCAGTACAAAAACAAACACAATATTGCCTATATTTTTGTTATGGATTAAAATCAAGGACCGTAACACTTACCAATGAAAGCATTCACATATTTAGCACAACATGTGAAGTTTTCATGCTCCTAAATATTCAGAAACGATAAATATAGCGGATTTTGTGTTTGTTTTGTACTGCAATTTATCGCGTTGGAGTTATACCAGACTAACAATGTGTATATTGTTCCTACCTTTTCACTGTCCGGAGATCGTGTGTGTGTTGTACAGTCACGCTATGATTATATATATAGATTGCTCGTGTTTATCTTCGACCTAGACCACGTGACTCGGCATTCGCTGACAACGGGACAAACTTTATGGTGATTGTTTTAAATTATCGCTTTCGGTTTTAAACGTCTGCTGTTTGATTTAGAGTCTGTTGTCGAGCATTGCCAGCCACATATCCTTTCCGCTTCCATAGCGTACTAATGCAGACTCGCCGGGATGGCCATTTCGGCCTTCCGTAGTTTTCGACCTAAATGCCCAAATTCGGGAATTTTGCTGTCATGGGTACACAGGCATCCCAGACTACAGGATATTACGGGCCCAGGGTCGTGCACAGGTTTTTGGGCCCGCTAGACCCCTTTAAAGAGGGCTTTGAACGTAGATTTTACAAAACTGGTCCTACCTGCCATTGCGGTACGATTCCCTGTGGAATTGCATTAACATTTAGCGCCAAAAAGTTTTTATTTTTCTATAGGAGGAATATAAGGCTAGACAAAGGGGTCGGGACCGATGCCCTAAAGGGGCCAAAAAGTAGGCCTGTCAAGCTAAAAAAAAAAAAAAAAAAAGAAGTTTTTCGCGCAAGGGTCACCGTCACATCGTCATTTCCGGTGACCTTTAGTCGAAATGTTGACCATTTTTTCTACTTTCGGTTTGAGGTAAGTGTGTAGCATCCGGATGTATCGAATTTTTATCAGTGCTGCAAGTCAATAGTGTCTCAGGGACGGGGTATAGGGACCATATGAATTTCTCATAAACCCCCAAAAAATCGTGGTAGCGGAAAGGATATGCCGGTCAGCTTTCTGCTGAACATATGGCAGGCATATCAGTGTCTCCACCCGTATTAGAACCCGGTTTGCTAGATTAGACGGCACGGCAAGCGCTATGGAGGCGCTACTGGTATAACATTGGTTTAGGCTGGCATACACCCATCCTCTATTGAATCAAGTGGAATTTCAATTATTTGTACAAAGTCGATATTTCCTGTATATACACCCGAGGACTTTAAAAACGCCTCACATGACTTAAAGTCAAATATTGCTTGAATGTTTCATTTTATTGAAAAATCATTTTACGTGTTTGTTAATTAATCTTTTCTACATTCAATTTAGTTTGTAATAAAATGTTATCCCGTTGTTCTCTGGGAATCCTGCAAGCGCACCCACCCTAGGCAAATGTGTGGGATTGTCAATGCAGGCTTTGCGTGGCATTACTCTTAGTGTGCTCATATTTGTTAGACGTTATAGGCTTGGCAGAGGACGACGTAGACGGTGGCGCTGGTGTACTTTGTAAAATCTCTACAATATACTATTACATGTAACTACCAGTTACTGATTTATCAAAGCACTTACGATAATCGTAAACTTACTTTCAAATCTATATTCTTTATAGCTCTTAAACAGCTACCAATTGTGATAAAGGGTTGTTTAACACTAATTAATATTTAGTCAAGGAAATCGTGCAAACAATATCTGTCAACAATATGTAGGTTTTCAAGAATAATTAAGAATTTCAATTTGGACGTAAGTTTAAGATTTTCGTAAGTGCTTTGATAAAATAATAACCAGGGTACTGTTTTATCAAGGCACTTACGGAAATCGTAAACTTACGATCAAATTTAAAGTCTTTATATTTTGTTTACAGTTATATAGGGTGGTAAATGGAGCTGCACTATTAACAATGAATCAGTTAATGAACTCCTACAAACCATATCTGGCTCCAATTTGCAGTTGTAAAATAATTATAAAGAATTGAAATTTGAACGTAACTTTAAGATTTTCGTAAGTGCTTTGATAAAACAGTGCGTAACTTCCTATAGGCTGCGACCTATACTTTTTCACAGAAAATCGAAAAAAAATGCCAAAAACGCAAGAAAATCACTGGGGGTATGGGGTCTAGGAGTGTTAAACTCACCTTGACTGTTATTGATATTTAGTCGGGAAACAACCCAGAGAACACCTACGACAGTATATAATTTCAAATAATTCGGGGGACCCCCCCCCCATACATAAAATAAGGAAATCTATGTTTATATGGAATCTAGACAATACTGTAGAGGCCTAATTGTGTGATTTTTCATTCATGTTAATGATTTAGATATGTTGATGAATTATATTTACCCTATCACAATTGAGAGTCGTAGTTGTTCTTGCTATTTAGTGCTATTTAGATATAGAAATTAAAAAAAAACGGCGGAGCATACCACCGACCCCCCCCCCCACAATGCGATAATGCGATGACGTGGCCTACACATTGATTTCGACTAAGCTACGCCTCTGACTACATCACACTTATTGACGTTGTGTTCGGATTGTGTTGTTTCTAGATGGGAACTAGAACACATGGCCTGGTTAGCGTCTATATTATGTGGCACAATCTTTCTTTCTTGTTTGAAGGTCGGGGCTAGTATTCACAAAGTGTCTTAGAAGAAAACTGAAATATTTTAACTTAAGTTAGACATTTGTGCTAAAGATAAATCAACGTTTTTTAGTGATTGTTAAAACGTAAAATGTCACATCGACGCTAAATGTCGCACTTGACGTTAAATGTCGCTAGGCTGACGTTAAATGTCGTAACCGACGCCAAATGTCGCAATTCCCCCTGACGCTAAATGTCGTATCTGTGACGTTAAATGTCGCAACAAATTGGACTGACGCTAAATGTCGCAACATCAACGCTAAATGTCGCAATTCTTTATAAACACTCTTTTTATAGTATGGCTGTTTTTTACGGAATACCGTTGGGGCCATCGTGTATACACATTGGAATCCAGAGGGCGACGGTGCGATGGTGCGATGGCGACAACGCGATAGTGCGATGGCGACAATGCGACGACGCGATAGTACGATGGCGACAATGCGATAATGCGATGACGACAATGCGACAACGCAATAGTACGATGGCGACAAGACGATATGACTATCGCACTGTCGCCATTGTACTATCGCATTATCGCCATCGCACTGTCGCGTTGTCGCGCTGTCGCCATCGTATTGTCGCGCTGTCGCATTGTCGCCATCGTGTTGTCGCGCTGTCGCCTTGTCGCCATCGTGCTGTCGCGTTGTCGCATTGTCGCCGTCGTGCTGTCGCCTTCCGGGTAACGAAATATCAATTACATTCTCATATTCACGACGTTTCCCTGGTGTACCCCGGTCTGAAAGAATATGTCAGTTTGACTTCGGGGTAGCTAGGGTTTATTCCCGGTTAAGTACGGTGTCATTACGGTGCAGAGCGGTAGGGCCCTGGTAAAGCACGGTTTGGTCCCGGTTGTTGCCGGTGGTATTAAGGTGGTAGCCGGTATCGCCACGACTGTGCCCCGGTTACCGGTGTGCTATGGTTTACCACGGTATACATAGAGTGCAGATAAGGTCCTTCCCCCGGAAGGTCCCGGTATTGTCCCAGTGATCCCCGGGGTAAGCCGGTCCTCGATATCGCTCCCGGTGACCTCCGGTGTGTCCCGGTTGTACTAAACATTTTAAAACAACCGGGGCTGTTAGCCGGTGCATCACGGTTTATTCCGGGTCGCCCCGGATGTTCACGGTGCCGCTACGGTTGTCTCCCGGTTAGGTACGGTTCCCCCGGATTGCAAACCGGGGATACCAAACCGGGACAGTGAGAACGGGGTTTTAGGTATACCGCGATGTTGCATCCCGGTATCAGTACCGATTATCCCGGTATAGCCACGGTGTGTCCCGGTTCTGAGCTTACAGAGTCCTAGTATAACTGTGCCGGTTTGGCATCCCCGGTTTGTCCCATTGTATGAACTGGTAGGTATTGTGTCTAACCGGGCTAACAACTTTTGAGACACCGTGAACTTCTTAGACCCTGAACCGTGTTGATCTGACCATATGATGTCGTCCAGTATGGGTTCGAATTCCACTATAGGTGCTAACCAATGCCGGTATATGTTTTAGATGTTTATTACAACTGGGAGTGACCAAACACGATTTGTAAACCGAGGGATTTCCGCGGCACTACCGGTATATCCGGGCAGGTATTTGTCTCTATCCCCCCTCTACCTTGATGAACCGTGGCATACCGGCATTATTTGGACTGCGCTGAACCCTGGCTCTGCACTGGTTGAGTCCCAATAAAGTACGTTTCAAATCGATCGAGACAGGGTAGAACCCAGCATATACCCGAAGTATGGTTATATACGGTAGAGCCTAGCAGAACCTCGTTTTGTTACAGATGATGCATACGGGTTTCATCACGGCCAAGGTCTGTGAAGTTGCAGTTACTTACTAGCGTGGTTCGAACAATGCCAGATACACTAAATAATTATGTAAGTTATAGGTGAAATTCTGTTTATGAAAAGTAGTATTCCAACCCACACTATGACCTGCCTAATTTATCATAACAAAAACCGACTGCAATGATTGTATTACATAGTTTATGTCCTAACAACGTGTAACATGCACCTAGTCTGATCATGCCCCATGGGTTATACTGGGTCAGACTACTTTTGTTCGGAAAACGACGCGGATTATTTCGGTTTGGTGGCTTTCTTTTACCAGGGCCTGCATCGTGACGGTTTCACCCAGTCCAGTCCGTAACAATTTATTGCTGACTGGTTTGTGTGGGGTGTGGGTGCCAGGTGGTAACGTGCTACGTAGGAGACAGGCGGACAGGATATTGTTCTGTAGAAACCGCATCCGTGCCATGATAAATTTGATATTAACACTTAACAAGGGTCATTGCTGATATGAAAATCACAATTAACGACACCAACATATTCATTTTAAGATTACATGTATTATTATATAAAACCACATTCAAACATTGCATATTTTGTGTATTCAATTGTCATTCCTATTGACATTAGCAACAATTCCAGCTGCCTGGTGAACAAATAAAAATAATTCAATTGTTATAAACACTTGTTCTTAAAAATGGTTGAAAATTACGATATTTGTTGAGATTAAGTGTTTGTATTATTACCTGTCGTGTAATAATTAAGCGTTGTATGTATCATTTCCTTTGCCTTCCACGGAACAACGTTAACAGTTAAAACGCGTTTTCCATGGTAACTTCACGACGTCATAGTACATGTAACGTCATGGGAATACACATGGGGATATATAAGACGCGACGTTGAATTAAATCAAAGTTTACAATGATACCAACTTTGTACTTGGATCTTGACATTTTTATAAAGTGTGGTTCTACCTTAAGACTCGATACCAACCCACTGTATGGATACTACTCAGTTACATTATCCTGATACCAGGTAAACCTACAACTAACTAAAGACTAACTTCCCATTAATATATCAGGCGAGTGAACTCTGTGTGACTTCCCCTGACATGTAGAGGGAGATCTATTTAGTACAAGAGTTATTTTTCTGAAAATCAGAGGGAGAACTCCTCAGGACAAAGGTTACTTCTCTTGAATGCAGGGGAGGCAACTCTGTCCGACCAATTTCAAGTCGTTAAAAATGGCTTCCCCAGAAAATCAGGGGAGAGCACTCTGCACAGTGCAATAATTACTTCTCTTGAAATCAGAGGAGGCAACTCTATCCGACGCTTTTAAAGTCGGTAAGAGTGACTTCCCCTGAAAAGCAGGGGAGAGAACTCTGCACGATGCAAGAGTTACTTCCCTTGAAATCAGGGGAGGCAACTCTGTCCGACCTATTTTAGGTCGGTAAGAGTGGCTTCCCCTGAAAATCAGGGGAGAGAACTCTGCACAAGGCAAGAGTTACTTCCCTTGAATTCAGGGGAGGCAACTCTGTCCGACCTATTTTAAGTCGGTAAGAGTGACTTCCCCTGAAAATCAGGGCAGAGAACTCTGCACATGGCAAGAGTTACTTCCCTTAAATTCAGGGGAGAGAACTCTGTCCTACCTATTTTAAGTCGGTAAGAGTGACTTCCCCTGAAAAGCAGGGGAGAGAACTCTGCACGGTGCAAGAGTTACTTCCCTTGAAATCAGGGGAGGCAACTCTGTCCGACCTATTTTAAGTCGGTAAGAGTGACTTCCCCTGAAAATCAGGGGAGAGAACTCTGCACAGGGCAAGAGTTTCTTCCCTTGAATTCAGAGGAGGCAACTCTGTCCTACCTATTATAAGTCGGTAAGAGTGACTTCCCCTAAAAGTCAGGGGGGAGAACTCTGCACGGTGCAAGAGTTACTTCCCTTAAATTCAGGGGAGAGAACTCTGTCCTACCTATTTTAAGTCGGTAAGAGTGACTTCCCCTGAAAAGCAGGGGAGAGAACTCTGCACGGTGCAAGAGTTACTTCCCTTGAAATCAGGGGAGGCAACTCTGTCCGACCTATTTTAAGTCGGTAAGAGTGACTTCCCCTGAAAATCAGGGGAGAGAACTCTGCACAGGGCAAGAGTTTCTTCCCTTGAATTCAGAGGAGGCAACTCTGTCCTACCTATTATAAGTCGGTAAGAGTGACTTCCCCTAAAAGTCAGGGGGGAGAACTCTGCACGGTGCAAGAGTTACTTCCCTTGAAATCAGGGGAGGCAACTCTGTCCGACCTATTTTAAGTCAGTAAGAGTGACTTCCCCTGAAAACCAAAGGAGATAACTCTGAAAAACATTGGGGGTTTCCCAATAGGAAGAGTAGCTTCCCTTTGATTCTTGAATGAAATGGAAGGCTATTATTATACCACTGCTTAGTAACTAGAGACATACTTTATTTAATGCATATTACGATATCTGAACGTTTTTCTTGTTGGATAAATCTAACCAAGCATTTAATGCAACTATGATTTCCTGGAAAGCTAAAACATGTATTATTTATCCTCTTTTTTAATGTTCCTTGTATAATGGCCAAAACATGAGAAAGATATTAGTGAATTTATTTGATTGAGGTGCAGAATTTTACAATTTCTTAATCGAGTTTCGTGCCCGCGGGCTAACGACGCAAACTATTTACCTAGTATAAATATCACCTTTCATTCATGATTTGCGAATGAATAGCTCATCCACGGTTTCCATGATGGTATTTATAATGCATCTTAGGAAAACATAGATATTTTGACTTGCGATATGCATATTCAACGCAAATTGAAGAATAACCTATGTTTCCTCATAGTGATTATAGTAGCCCTCTACACAATGCATCAAAACTACATGTAAATAATTAATTATCTTGATTATATTATTTAGCTGATACACTTAAGGAAATATGACGACTTTATGAAAAGAAAGTTTTCTACTAAGACGTTTAATAAATACCGGCCCAGTATCCTACTAATAGGACTCGATTCGATAGTTGATTAGGCACGCATTAGGAGCGGAAGGTCGGATGTTCGAATCCCGGAATGAGTCGGATCTGAAATGACCGTTGTTGGAGTACAATATTTGCATTAAAGGACAAACATTAATGTTATGAAAGATTGGGGACGGGAACCAGACTAAACGAATAACTTTTACGAAGCTAACCACTCATAGTAGTCACTCCCCCTCGAATATGCACAAAAACCAGTGTCATCCAACCATCACAGTAGTCACTCCCCCTCGAATATGCACAAAAACCAGTGTCATCCAACCATCACAGCAGTCACTCCCCCTCGAATATGCACAAAAACCAGTGTCATCCAACCAGCACAGTAGTCACTCCCCCTCGAATATGCACAAAAACCAGTGTCATCCAACCATCACAGTAGTCACTCCCCCTCGAATATGCACAAAAACCAGTGTCATCCAACCATCACAGCAGTCACTCCCCCTCGAATATGCACAAAAACCAGTGTCATCCAAAAACTTTTCAACGTATTGGACTATTGGTAAAAAAATAAAATTAATGTATTTCCTAACATGAGTCCGGAACTGTTCTCACACGTAATTGCTCATGCACATTCCCAGTTTAAAGTTGATGTCTTAATGTCCTGATTAAAAGTACGAACCGAGTCACACTTTCTAGTTTTTAAAGCTAATCTAGTTGTATTTAAGGACAATACCAGGCCCCGAATCATCTCAAGTAGAAATCTCAACTCACATTTAGATTTTGCTCTAATCAGAGTCTGAATCTGAATTTCGAGCTCTTGAATTTTTACTGTAATTGTGGTGCCAATTTCCAGTCCAGTCTGGCATGAAAATTAAGAAAAAGACACGTGCCAATATTTGAGATGAGATCTTGCTCAGATTGGGATGCTTCGGGAGATCGGGGCCAGATTGACGTTTGTACGAGAGATGCCGTCTAATATACCACAAGGGTACTACAAGGTCTACTAGTCTATTAGTCCAGCAATAATGTCCAAAATTCATTTTTTTTAGGAAAGCACCAAACTTTGCACAACCATTCCTTGAACCATTTAAACATAATTTTCATGAGACCCTCTCAAATCAAGTTGTATGGTTGCCATAGCAACCATTTCAAAATTGGCTGTCATGCACCGAAAATAAGCCACCAGTAATAACAGATAACATTTTTCCCCAAACCATTCTGAATACAACATTGATGTACATTTTCAAGAAATGTTGTTAGTAATCATATTAATGAGCTTACACAAAAAACTATAAAAAAAAAAGTATATTTCCAAATTTTTGGGTTAAAACATACAAAATATAAACGAAAAATTCGCATTTTAGGAATCGGTACATTACAAAAACAGTGTAGCAATACCACGTGGCTTTTGACTACAGTTACAAGTAGTAATTGGTAAACTATAGCCATAAGTATTTTATTTCTTCATTGATTTCTATAAAATATACGCCACGCTAAGGGGAATAGTATTTGCTTTCCGTGAAAAATAAGATCTTTTTCAGCAGTTTTACCGATTTTTCGATTACCCTGTGAAACATACACGTTCTACGGTTTCACAAGGTAATGGACAAAACGGCACAACCACTGAAAAAGATTATATATTTCATGGAAAGCAAATAATTGTCCCCTTAGCGTGGCGTATATTTCATAGAAATCGATGAAGAAATAAAATACGTATGGCTATTTTATTTTCCAATGTTTACACATTTCTTCTTTTAACTGTAGTCAAAAGTCACGTGGTATTGCTACACTGAATATCAAGTATCAATTTATTTGAAGAAAAATCACTTTGGTAGGTAGGTAGTCACCGGGAGTTTACTATATGCGTAGATCTATCTATCAATCTATGATTCACAACCTCACCGTGCAAGTATGCATCAATTACCGTATCGTACTTTAATTTGGGGGATGTACTTTTAAAGGGATGACATAAGTTTTTTATGCTAAGTTGTTTATTCCCATCCATATTCTATCCTCATTATTCATCTAGACAATACCAGAACCTCACAACTATCGACCTTCACATTAAAGGTGCTGTCTCACGTATTGGTGTATTGCAAAAAAATAAAATAAAAATTGTCAAACAGTCCAGTAAATTTGTTAAATAGTTACGTGGATATACCATAAACAACCACACTGACATTTTAAATTACTTGCTAAACATTGGCATTTTGTAGTGATTTAGTATTTTTTCATCCAAAATTCTATATGGTATTAATAATTTAATACCCTATAGAATTAACACTACTATCACTTAAATTGCTTCAAATTTCTTTTCATTCAATGGAAACGAATTTACAAAATCCATAATGGTTGGCCCGATCTGTGAGGCAGTTCCTTTAATCTGTACACGACACCGTTCCGTGTGTTCGGTGCGCCGTATCGAAATGTCAAAGACACGGAGACTGGAAATGTCGAATTATCACCTAAAATGTTTTACAGCGTTTGGTTTTGATTTTGGATATTTTCGCAATATGATTAAACTTTAAAATAAAGATTTTCCTACTACGGGGGTGATCAACAAATACGCGGACAAGCACTATAGTGTCTACAATCGTCTATGCAACTTTCTTTGTAGATAAATTTATTTCAAATTCATTCACCACTGATTCTTGATAATAACCAAAGTCTGAACGAACGCGGTTTCCTATGGCAACGTCACTCGATATCATGCGGCGCAAAGTTTCGCATTTTCAAACGTTGCACGTAACAAAATTAAACGACGACGCCCCATTTGCGCGTTTGTAATATCATCCTCTTAAGGGAGAGTTTTGAATCTGCAATGATATGACATTACATCAATTATTTTAAAAAAGCGTTTTGACGGTACAATCCCGTTTTGAGCTATTTTCTTCGAAGTGGTCTGAAATTGAGTGTGATACAGAAATTGGTGGCGAAAAGTCGCATTGTGAACACACGGTCAGATATAGAGGGAAATTACTACGAATAGAATTTTAGAAATGTCAAGTTTCGATGCCAGGCATTGCACCAACGACCTCTGGATTGACAGTCCAGTGCGTTACCACTGAGCTATCTTCACTTATATATTATGCACCAGTCAATACTTTGGGCGACCCCGAGGGAATTAGACATTTTCATTTTTTTATGTCTAAATCCCCACCCTGGTGACAATGTTTACTGTTTAAATCCCCACCGTGGGGCATAGTTTTTCATCCGGATACTTTAATAAAAACACGAATAAAAGTATCACTGTCATCTTTCGCGCTGTCGATACGAGACACAAACAATGTTTGTAGGCATTAAAGGTGCTGCCTCACAGATCTGGCACCAAATGTGTATGTAATAGAAAGCCATTGACGGTTGCTTTATGAAAGTTTTGGTACAAAAAAGCAATTTAAACCACTCTCAATATCGCGCACTCAGTACTTTTCCTTTTAAATATAACACAGAGTTTCCTTCCAACATGCTTTGTTAAGTATTTAATTCACACGTGATCGTGTTTAAGGGATATACAGACAACTATACCAAAATAACGCGAACATTTGACATTTTTATTGTATTTTTGCAATACACCATTACGTGAGGCAGCACCTTTAAGTATAAATGCAAAAGAACGATAAAGACGGTTAAAAACAAAAATGCTTTTCAGTGTTTCCCACCTAACATACTTTAAATTACTAACATTCTTTGGACGAGACGTTAAGCGAGGTCCCGTGTATGATGCTTTACATCGGCACGTAAAAGAACCAGGGATACCTCTGGAACTGGGGCATTTTCTGTATCATGCACTATCCCCCAAGAACTAAAGTGACTAACCTCTTGTGGGGGCCTCGCCCATATGGATTTCCGGTGAAGAGGATAAATAACAGCAAATAAAAAAACGAGTGTTGCATATATAATCTACCGTAGTAAAGTTGAAACGACTTTGTGACGTTCAATCAGAATAAATACTAGATATTACGATCAGTCAGGTAGATGTATCTTTGTAAGTTGTTAGACTCACGTATCGTTTCTGCGCCTGTACAGAATATTAATTGCCGAGGGAATTTTTACGAATTATTTATGAATTAAAGATCAAATGAATAATTGTCTTCATAGTATAAAAAATATATAACGTTAGACTAGATCAAATTTTATTATTTGCTATCAATGTTTTAAAGATTTATCTGTGAAAATATAGTGCGTTCAAAGTCAAATGAGAACAGTTATAAACATAAACTCGCCCGACAGGTAAACTTAATATTGGTTCGATATCAAATAGTGTGCAAATCTTATTCCATATATCAAAGGCGCGTTAGTGTAGTGAATAAACCCTCAATTCCTTCAAGTTTCTATTTTATTCTGAGTTGTAGGTTCGATCCCCACTTCGGTCAACTTTTTTATTGCATGTATCCATCTTACAAAGACTTATATTATACTGCTGTTTTAATGAATCGATACTTCAAAGTGATCAAAGTTTCAGGTTGTAGTGAAAATATTAAAAAAGATTGTATGTGTGTTGTACTGTATATAAAAATAAAATAATTGAAATACGACTTGATAAAGAATTAAAACATAACACAAAAATTAATCTACGTACTGCATACCTTACTTTGTGTATGTTATTATATAACTTACAAATAAAAGATAAAAAAAATAAAATTAAAGTAACTTGGATGGGTGTCGAACCAGTGGTGATATTGAACAAAATTACTTGTATAATAGCGGCATGCTTAGCCACTAGACTAACGAGACGATGTGAAAACTGTTTTCCAAGTATTATACTATTGATTTAAGGTATCTATTTTATTATATGAAACATAAGCCTCCCCTATTCTTTTGAATGGGACAGTTAATTCCCTCATTAGTATTACTTATTGAACCGACAGTAACAGTGAAATAACAGTGACAATAACAAAATGTTATTTTCACTGTTATTTTCACAAAAAATAAGAAGCTGGTTCCAGTTTCAAGCAGAAAAAAGAAATGTTACCGTCACCGGGCTTTGAAATATGCGTTACGTCTGCGTGACGTCATAATTGTAACGTCGTGTGGTTTCAATTTCAGCGTGATTTTTCCAATTAAGCAAATTACGGTACAATTTTAAGAGAAAATGAGGAACATAATAAATAGAAAATGTGTTTATTTTTTGTGGTATATTTATTTCACTCGTTATCACAGACAATTAAATGTTCACTCGTGGCTACGCAGCTCGTAAAAATATTGATTTTCTTTGATCATTCGATGATATAAAATTCGACCTTGCTGTACCACAAAATCAACAAATATACTCTATTTATTAAGTGAAAGAAATAGGCTGAACCATACTGTTATAGTACATTTCGATTGAGAACATACATTGTCCATAAGAACCGACTATTCGAAAATTATAATTTGAATTAAATTCAGCCAAGAGTTATCTAACATATATTGTAGTTGTGTACATGGTAAGGAAAGCCAGGGCAAATTTGAATCCAATCTATTATTATTATTATTATACCATATTTATATAGCCCCTTTTCATGTTTATACTTGTTCAAAAGTGCTGTACAATCAGGACTAAGACAATATACATAGATTATTCAACTATGGACAAATTTATAAACCAACACATTCACCACTCATTTATGCAAACAGGTAAAATACACAATATGAAATGTTTCAAGTCCGGTTGGCCTCGTAAGCTGTATGGCCAGTCTCCACGAGCATAACTTCACCAGCCGGTGTTTCAAGAACAGCGTCAGATACCACTGCTACGAGAAACCGTCTCCAAGGGTATAACTGTGCTAGCTACCTTTAAAGAGACCCCTATACTATAAATATTAAAATACACGTAAAACCCCTGTAAAAAGGTTACGAAATATCCCGCTATTTTCTTAAAAAATATATTTCAAGAATAACTAAATATCGTTGTGGTCGATTAAAGTAAATTTTTAAGTCAAATTCTTCTTTGACTTTTCGGTAATGCATGTAGCCTAGTTGGTTTTACAAGTGACAAACGCAATTTTGTTGTATGCAAACCAGGACACTCCAGTTTCTGGGCATGCCCCTTTAAAAACAATAAAACTTAAGATAAATTTCATTTTTTGAGGAAATTGATAGGATGCCATCAAGGACGAATTTTTATGACAATAAATATTTTAATAGTATAGCGCAAGTGTTTATGATCCATCACAATCTGTTATGATTTGCACATTTAATGTGGTAACTGTTACATATCCCTCATACAAGATAAAATATCGTCTTGTCATTTTTTAAACCATAAAACAATACATTAACTCGTGAACCACATGCTTAGACATAGAAATGCTAACATTAACCGCTGCAATGACACATTGCTGATTAGAATATTTATATTTTAACACATCGACAAAACGTCCATCAATCTTTAACACGTTATATTTTAAATATATGTACTATAAGCTTATAAATATTTTGAGTGAAGATTTAAAGGGGAATGACTGTTTGTGGTCTATGTATAATAATGTTGGTCTATAGGCTTGTAGTTCTAAATGAAATTATGTAAACAATAATGAAGTTGAAGCATAATTCACGTGACTTTCAAAATATAGCAGAATTTAACTTCTCTCCCAGAAGGCAATAGATGTTCCAATTACAGATAAGAGCCGAGCTCAGTTAAGGTGCCAGGAAGCTGTGTATCGGTGTTATACACCGGGCACATTTAAGAACCAAGCTGTCTAATCAAAAAAGTGCTAGGCGCACCTCTGCAGCGCCGGACATGCCTGTATCTAATGTCTCTCTCTCCCTTCAGAGGCTTTCTCTCAGTCTGTCCCTCTGGTCAGATCATGATGTATCTGTACTGGTAGAGGATGCACATGCGCCCTTGTGGCTGCAACACAATAATGTAAAGTGCCGATGAACGTGTGTTCGCATGAAAAAGACGCTATATAAATCTTGTATATTTTATTTATTTAAAATGCAGGTACATGTATATAATAGCACAGGTAATTCTTCATACGAAATGAATAATTATAATAATTATATATAATATTTTATTAGTACATTTTTGCGTTTTTAATGATTGAGCGAAATCACGTGACATGCTGTGTAATGTAGGTTATAATGATGCATGTTGGGATAGACCAGCAGAGAGAAAGTAGTGCCATTCTAACACATGCATTATAGTTTATTTTTATAAATTATCATTTTGATGGAAAGTGTGTGAAAATTGAAAGTCGTACATTATTTTTGAATCTTTTTTGTAATATCCCTTAAAGGAATGTAAGATTATGCAGAGTCATCATCTCAACTCTGCAGTCACTTGACCAACGATACGACATATTGGTTTTGGGCGAAACTTTGCTTGTTTAGTTGGGCATTGCTCCTTGTATGTGTTTTACGTTTCCTGTGCTCGGTTGTTCAGTTGGGCATTGTGCTTTGTGTGTTTTTGATGTTTTCTGTGCTCGGCTGGTTGAGTGCTGCCTTCCCTGTCTGACTTTATATAATCTTTATGGAAACAAAAAGGCATACGTGTATTTAACTGGAAAATACCGTCTATTATTTTAATTAGTTTCTCCCCAATCGACTTGAATTCAATCTGTCAGAATCGACTGCATTGAAGAAATGGCCATCTTGAATACTCGTGTTGGGGCGGTGGTAATCGGCTTCATTTGTATGGTTCGGACTTCCACAAGCATCAGAGAGACACGGACTTCCACAAGCATCAGAGAGACACGGACTTCCACAAGCATCAGAGAGACACGGTCTTCCACAAGCATCAGAGAGACACGGTCTTCCACAAGCATCAGAGAGACACGGTCTTCCACAAGCATCAGAGAGACACGGACTTCCACAAGCATCAGAGAGAAACGGACTTCCACAAGCATCAGAGAGACACGGTCTTCCACAAGCATCAGAGAGAAACGGACTTCCACAAGCATCAGAGAGACACGGACTTCCACAAGCACACGGACTTCCACAAGCATCAGAGAGACACGGACTTCCACAAGCATCAGAGAGACACGGACTTCCACAAGCATCAGAGAGACACGGACTTCCACAAGCATCAGAGAGACACGGACTTCCACAAGCATCAGAGAGACACGGACTTCCACAAACATCAGAGAGACACGGACTTCCACAAGCATCAGAGAGACACGGACTTCCACAAGCATCAGAGAGACACGGACTTCCACAAGCATCAGAGAGACATGCTCGTGATAGTGAGAGAAAGTGTAATAAACTAAGAATAAAGTTTTCAGTTTTGTGATGCGAATTTGTAGTCCAATCTCCCATGGAAATCATCTTAAAGACACATGACGATATTTGAGATTAGTTTTTTCACCTGTTACTGACCAAGAGTTTGATATGGTGTGATCTGATTGGTTGTCCTTATCCTTAGGTCAAGTAAGATCGATATTGAATACCACCCCTAATCACATCATATTAAACTCTTGGTCAGAAACAGGCGATATGATTGGCTATCCTTATTCTCCAATTAAGTAAGATCATTATAGAATACCACCCCTGATCATGAACCATTAATATTTAAGAACTGTTGGTATAGGCACATGATAAATATACATAGTAACCAGTATTCGCGATCATTTGTTTTATGAAAGTATGTGCAATGTGAAATATATTATTAAGCACTCTCTTCATAAGTTAGGATATTGTGTCAGTGACGTTGCAGTTAATGTGCACACAAAATATAACAACGATATTTAAAACAATTCAGACACGAAAAGGTACATTAACATCCTCTCTGAGAGAACACGTGACTGTCACCTTTAATGTATCAACAATGCATCGTATGCATTTTATTACGTACATCATTAAGCATAAAAATGTTATTGATCATAATAATGTGGTAATATTTCTAACTTTTAAAACAATTCAGACACGAAAAGATATATTAACATCGTCTCTGAGAGAGCTCGTGACTGTACACTTTTAATGTATCAACAATTCTTCGCATGCATTATTAATCATAAAAATGTTATTGATCATAATTATGTGGGAATGTATGTACCTGGTACCGTCTATTGTACCACCAACATCCATCAACCCTGGAGTAGTATAGAACATATACAAGGTCATTGAAACATTCTGAACTGAATTTTAAATTTCTACATTCACGAGATCAACTTTACAAACGTATGATTTCGACTAACGAATTCACAAGTTGTAATGTTACTAGTTCACGAAGTCACACTTTATTAAAGCCAAATTTATGCTTAAATAGAAATGCATTTAAGAAGAAATCTAGAAATCTTGACTCTCTTAGAATTTATATTATAAATTAAGTTTTCAGTATTAATTGTTTTATACCGTACACCCAGGTAGTGTGAACAAATAGAGCAATGTACACAGTGTGGTATACCATACACCCGGGTATTGTGAACAAATAGAACAATGTACACAGTGTGGTATACCATACACCCGGGTATTGTGAACAAATAGAACAATGTACACATTGTGGTATACCGTACACCCAGGTATTGTGAACAAATAGAACAATGTACACATTGTGGTATACCGTACACCCAGGTATTGTGAACAAATAGAACAATGTACACAGTGAGGTATACCGTACACCAGGGTATTGTGAACAAATAGAACAATGTACACAGTGAGGTATACCGTACACCAGGGTATTGTGAACAAATAGAACAATGTACACATTGTGGTATACCGTACACCCAGGTATTGTGAACAAATAGAACAATGTACACAGTGAGGTATACCGTACACCAGGGTATTGTGAACAAATAGAACAATGTACACAGTGAGGTATACCGTACACCAGGGTATTGTGAACAAATAGAACAATGTACACATTGTGGTATACCGTACACCCAGGTATTGTGAACAAATAGAACAATGTACACAGTGAGGTATACCGTACACCCAGGTATTGTGAACAAATAGAACAATGTACACAGTGTGGTATACCGTACACCCAGGTATTGTGAACAAATAGAACAATGTACACATTGTGGTATACCGTACACCCAGGTATTGTGAATAAATAGAGCAATGTACACATTGTGGTATACCGTACACTTGGGTATTGTGAACAAATAGAGCAATGTACACAGTGTGGTATACCGTACACTTGGGTATTGTGAACAAAAAGAGCAATGTACACATTGTGGTATACCGTACACTTGGGTATTGTGAACAAAAAGAGCAATGTACACATTGAGGTATACCGTACACTTGGGTATTGTGAACAAAAAGAGCAATGTACACATTGTGGTATACCGTACACTTGGGTATTGTGAACAAATAGAGCAATGTATACATTGTGGTATACCGTACACTCGGGTATTGTGAACAAATAGAGCAATGTATACATTGTGGTATACCGTACACTCGGGTATTGTGAACAAATAGAGCAATGTATACATTGTGGTATACCGTACACTCGGGTATTGTGAACAAATAGAGCAATGTATACATTGTGGTATACCGTACACTCGGGTATTGTGAACAAATAGAGCAATGTATACATTGTGGTATACCGTACACCCGGGTATTGTGAACAAATAGAACAATGTACAAAGTGAGGTATACCGTACACTTGGGTATTGTGAACAAAAAGAGCAATGTACACATTGTGGTATACCGTACACTTGGGTATTGTGAACAAATAGAGCAATGTATACATTGTGGTATACCGTACACTCGGGTATTGTGAACAAATAGAGCAATGTATACATTGTGGTATACCGTACACTCGGGTATTGTGAACAAATAGAGCAATGTATACATTGTGGTATACCGTACACTTGGGTATTGTGAACAAATAGAACAATGTACACATTGAGGTATACCGTACACTCGGGTATTGTGAACAAATAGAAC
The DNA here is from genome assembly GCA_947247005.1 of Spisula solida. Lineage (NCBI taxonomy): Eukaryota > Metazoa > Mollusca > Bivalvia > Venerida > Mactridae > Spisula > Spisula solida. The sequence continues at coordinate 2,387,909 of OX365962.1, forward strand.
AATGTACACATTGAGGTATACCGTACACTCGGGTATTGTGAACAAATAGAACAATGTACACATTGTGGTATACCGTACACCCAGGTATTGTGAACAAATAGAACAATGTACACATTGAGGTATACCGTACACTCGGGTATTGTGAACAAATAGAGCAATGTACACATTGAGGTATACCGTACACTTGGGTATTGTGAACAAAAAGAGCAATGTACACATTGAGGTATACCGTACACCCGGGTATTGTGAACAAATAGAGCAATGTACACATTGTGGTATACCGTACACTTGGGTATTGTGAACAAATAGAGCAATGTACACAGTGTGGTATACCGTACACTTGGGTATTGTGAACAAAAAGAGCAATGTACACATTGTGGTATACCGTACACTTGGGTATTGTGAACAAAAAGAGCAATGTACACATTGAGGTATACCGTACACTTGGGTATTGTGAACAAAAAGAGCAATGTACACATTGTGGTATACCGTACACTTGGGTATTGTGAACAAATAGAGCAATGTATACATTGTGGTATACCGTACACTCGGGTATTGTGAACAAATAGAGCAATGTATACATTGTGGTATACCGTACACTCGGGTATTGTGAACAAATAGAGCAATGTATACATTGTGGTATACCGTACACTCGGGTATTGTGAACAAATAGAGCAATGTATACATTGTGGTATACCGTACACTCGGGTATTGTGAACAAATAGAGCAATGTACACAGTGAGGTATACCGTACACCAGGGTATTGTGAACAAATAGAACAATGTACACTGTGAGGTATACCGTACACCAGGGTATTGTGAACAAATAGAACAATGTACACATTGTGGTATACCGTACACTTGGGTATTGTGAACAAATAGAGCAATGTATACATTGTGGTATACCGTACACTCGGGTATTGTGAACAAATAGAGCAATGTATACAGTGTGGTATACCGTACACTCGGGTATTGTGAACAAATAGAGCAATGTATACATTGTGGTATACCGTACACTTGGGTATTGTGAACAAAAAGAGCAATGTACACATTGAGGTATACCGTACACCCGGGTATTGTGAACAAATAGAACAATGTACACATTGAGGTATACCGTACACCCGGGTATTGTGAACAAATAGAACAATGTACACATTGAGGTATACCGTACACCCGGGTATTGTGAACAAATAGAACAATGTACACATTGAGGTATACCGTACACCCGGGTATTGTGAACAAATAGAACAATGTACACAGTGTGGTATATCATACACCCGGGTGTTGTGAACAAATAGAACAATGTACACATTGAGGTATACCGTACACCCGGGTATTGTGAACAAATAGAACAGTGTACACATTGTGGTATACCGTACACCCGGGTATTGTGAACAAATAGAACAATGTACACAGTGTGGTATACCGTACACCCGGGTATTGTGAACAAATAGAACAATGTACACAGTATGGTATACCGTACACCCGGGTAGTGTGAACAAATAGAACAATGTACATAGTGTGGTATACCGTACACCCGGGTAGTGTGAACAAATAGAACAATGTACACAGTGTGGTATACCATACACCCAGGTAGTGTGAACAAATAGAACAATGTACACAGTGTGGTATACCGTACACTCGGGTATTGTGAACAAATAGAACAATGTACACATTAAGGTATACCATACACTCGGGTATTGGGAACAAATAGAACAATGTACACAGTGTGGTATACCGTACACCCGGGTATTGTGAACAAATAGAACAATGTACACAGTGTGGTATACCGTACACCCGGGTATTGTGAACAAATAGAACAATGTACACATTGAGGTATACCGTACACCCTGGTTTTGTGAACAAATAGAACAATGTACACAGTGTGGTATACCGTACACCCTGGTATTGTGAACAAATAGAACAATGTACACAGTGTGGTATACCATACACCCGGGTATTGTGAACAAATAGAACAATGTTCACATTGTGGTATACCGTACACCCGGGTATTGTGAACAAATAGAACAATGTACATAGTGTGGTATACCGTACACCCGGGTATTGTGAACAAATAGAACAATGTACACATTGTGGTATACCGTACACCCGGGTATTGTGAACAAATAGAACAATGTACACACTGGTATTGTGAACAAATAGAACAATGTACACATTGTGGTATACCGTACACCCAGGTATTGTGAACAAATAGAACAATGTACACATTGTGGTATACCGTACACCCGGGTATTGTGAACAAATAGAGCAATGTACACACTGGTATTGTGAACAAATAGAACAATGTACACATTGTGGTATACCGTACACTCGGGTATTGTGACAAAAATAGCCGTAAGGATTTTTTTCTTCAAATTTATTTTGACAAAAAGAAATTCACAATACCTGGCTACATCATAACATTTCTATAAGATATACTGATTGCAACAAAATGCAAAACTTTTCCCCTGGCGAGAATGTCATTCCTTAGCATCAATTCTTGCCGAGTTCGTTAAAATAAAAAGTATGTAATCCTGTCTACATACATTGGTGCAAAGACCTAAATATACACAGATTGGACACTTAATTGACAACAGAGAGAAAATGCAAAATAGCATGCAGCAGATTCTGATATTTTGCATGAACACTTTTGTTTGTCATCCTTTTTAATGACCAATACCCCATTTTGAAGAGCTAAGCTTCTTCTACTGCATGATGTAACTTATTTTTTTCTATCTCTTATAGAATTCAGAAAATTATTGTTTGAATGAGGCAAAAGGGGTCTTTTCTGATAAAATTGGAATTTCCATTAAAATGAGAGTAGGTCTGGCTCTTTGAGGTCTTTTGTTTAATTCCTTGACTGATTTCAATAAATGAGGTATCATTTTAAAGCAGAATGATAGATCTATTGCATAAACATATTAGTTTTTTTCCTATGTATAGCAAAACAGGTGATATAAGGTATTAAAGACAAACGAGATTTCGCGAGATTTCAGAAAACTGCCGCGAGATATTGTGAGATTTGGTAGATTTTTCCAATCTTTGTATATTTAGGTCTTTCATTTGTTCTTGGTACTTGTAGTTTATAGTCAGATATGTCAATAGAATACCTTGTGTTTGTAATTCCGATCACGAACAATTGATCAATCGAAATTTCTTAACAAATAAATAGGAAAAGCAAAAACTGTATCATATAGTTATAAACAAAGGTGTTAATTGTTTGATGTCGGTTTAATGTGTTGTACAACAATCAGGTAAACAGCGTATGTACCATGTCACTGCACCATGTTGCGCAATCAAATACTTAATGCCCGACTTTTTAAACAAACAACTTATTATTGCAATCGTCCCTATCACCATCACATAAATGTTGAATTATGGTGTAAGATTAATTTTATTTCACTCATGGTCACAGAAAATTAAGTTTCGCCAATAGAGCGGGAACGTTCGATAAGTTTGACCCCATATACATGTTTGTATATGTACATTTTTATTTTATGATTAAACATGTCTTGTTACTTATCGCGTCTATATAAAAACATGTAAAATAATAAATAATATACCAGATTTATATAGCGCCCTTTTCATGCGAACGCACGTTCGAAGGCACTTTACCCATGTTGCAGCCACAAGGGCACAGTTGCATCCTCTACCAGTGCAGATACAGCATGATCTGGCCAAAGGGACATACTGAGAGAAAGCCCCGGTAGGGAGAGAGAGACATTAGATACAGGCATGTCCGGCGCTGCAGAGGTGCGCCTAGCTCTTATTTCGAATAGACAGCCTGGTTCTTTTAATGTGCCCGGTGTATAGCACCGATACACAGCTTCCTGACACTTCCAGATACTAAGTCTTGCAGACCACACGGCCAGATATAGCGGGAAATATTATAAATATTTCAGAAATGTCAAGTTCCGATGCCAGGGATTGAACCCACGACCTCTGGATTGACAGCCCAGTGCGTTACCACTGAGCTAAATCCGCTTATATATGTGGCAGTCAACATCAACAGTGCGGGTCAATTTCTTCTCACTACAGTCACATTTGTTATCTTCGGGGCGCTCACACTTTGCGTAGAAATATGCCAAAACTTACTACAGAAAATGAGAAAAAACATCTTAGTAAAACGTTTTTGTGCAAATATTATCGACGTACGTAATATTTACGAAAAAGTTACGCTACCGTAAGTGCTTTGATAAAACAGTACCCTGGTGTTTTCCATTGGTAAATGTCAGTGTTGATCAAACACACATAATAAAATAATGATTGTGACTTTTGAAACACGAGGTTGTTCAACTGTAACTGCTGCAACCTAATCAAATAAGATCAATGTTGTTTACACAGGTCTGCTTTCTAGACAGAGCTCGTAGCGACTCCTTTACCCAATGTTTACAAGTCAAATAGTTCATGTGAGCAAATGATGTACCGACTTCATTTGACAGAGAATTGACAGGATCCTCGACCTTCTATCTGCATAATTCAACAGCTGATGTGTATAAAATTAAGCATGAACATCTCAAAATTGTGACAGAAAAATAAGCGCGATAGGCCGGTAGCTTTCAAATTGGGAAAACTATATGCACGATAATTTGACATACGAAATTTATCAACAAATTGTAAAATAATTTCATATATAACAAACCAGTTTTCAAGACACTTAATTGCATATTATGACTCCCTTGTTCCATATAATATTTAAATGCTTATAAATAAAACCTTCCGTATCAGTTCATTAAAAGGTATTATCATAAGACATGTTTTCAGTATTCAACAATATCAAAGATCATAAACCAATTCCGATAATGCCATGATAATTGACTGGGAAGCGCTGTGCTTCTGCAGCTGCAGTCACCTGCTGTTTAGATCCATTGCCTCAATATTGCCTAGCGCTCACTGAAATTTCGGACAGTTCTGATTTCTTCGGTAAATAAACTATTGAAATGCGACAAAGACCGATGATATCCACATGGAATAATGGAATTAGTCTGGTTCACGACATTCTTACAAAATGCATCTTTTTTTGGATTTTTTTTGAAATCGTAAACCATCGAGAACAGGTTTCGTGCCCCTCCATGGACGTTTTACTTTATGCTATCCAATATACCTGCTCCCTCAAGGCTCGCAGGTAATAAGCGGATTCAGCTCAGTGGTTACGCAATGGACTGTCAATCCAGAGGTCATGTGTTCAGTCCCTGGCATCGGAACTTGACATTTCTGAAATATTGATAATAATTATTTCCCGCTATATCTTGCCGTGTGGCAGAGGTCATGTGTTCAATCCCTGGCATCGGAACTTGACATTTCTGAAATATTGATAATAATTATTTCCCGCTATATCTTGCCGTGTGGTTTGCAAAGTATCTGGGTAAATGTACCAGGAAGCTGTGAATCGGTGCTATACACCGGGCACATTAAATAACCAGACTGTCTTTTCGAATTAAGAGCTAGGCGCACTTCTAAAGCGCCGGACGCCATCTCTCTCTCTCTCTCTCTCTCTCTCTCTCTCTCTCCCCCTCCCTCTCTGAAAATGGCTTGAAACCGGTAGGGGACTTCTGTATTGCTTGCAATTCTTAATGACCAGTTTACCAAGAAGCGCATGAGAAATAAATGAGAAGCTGACATGATGCAATGTCAAAACATGTTGCCGTAAAATGGGTTTGTTCCTGTATTATATTATTCCACAGGAACTTGCATTTATAATTTGAAAAAAAAATTAAAAATATATATATTTTAGTAGTAAAGTAGGCCTTTTTCATTATTTTTTTTTCATTTTTTTTCAAATTATAAATGCAAGTTCCTGTGATTATTCCAATGCATTCTCTATCTTTATATTTCACATGTACATTGTATAATATACATGTATTAATGCTGTTCTTCGTCAATTGTCACTGTTTCTATTGATCATAAAACGAATGTATACATCACTGTAAAGGTGGAATAAAATTGTATATATACATGTGTAACAGCTAATCACCCAATACATACTAGTAGTCACACATACAGTCCAGTTAGGATATTGTGACAGTGACGTGGCAGTTTATGTGTACGCAAAAATATTAAAACCATTGTATGAACATGTAGAGCAAATAAAAAATGTTTAGCATTGAAATTATAGTTGTTTGTATAGTAAAAGCCTTTATATTTGGGTAAACAGCGTTATAGTGGCCTTTCGGTGTTTATATTATGTATGTTTGTTTATTGATAGGTCTACAGTTATCTCCGGCGAACTATACATGTATGCATGTTTTTATTGTTGTTGTTTATTATGTTGTTTTTTTATTACATTGTTGTTAATCTGTTTCTCTTTTTCAGTGGACCATATTGAAAATTGAGATTACTGTCAAATATGTAATCCACAATAAATAAAGTCGTTATTATTATTATAATTAACATTATTATTATTATTATTATTATTATTATTATTATTATTATTATTATTATTATTATAGTGGACTCGACTGCTGCGTCACTGGATTTTTACCATGACTGGCCTATACATGTAGTTGCATTTCAATATGTCCATTATATATCAACATTTTTCAAATTAAGTTGCTGTATACTTTATAGTGGTTTGTTAGTATACAACTAAAACCACAGGTAACTGTATCATTGATTAAGAGTACAAAATAAATAAAATATTTTTTTTGTAAAATATATGTATTTAAATCATATAACGGTAGATTTAAGAAATAATGAATACGTAGCTATGTTTTGTTGCGTAATAAAATATAGGCAAGTGTTTGGATGCGTAGTAATTAAATCAAGAGTACGCATTCAAACGAGTGCCTATATTTTATAACACAACAAAGCACAACTCCTATTTATTATTTCGATTCTAACATCGCCAATGCTTTACCACTTATACCACAACAAGACAGGTTGACGTCAAACTACTTTCTTTCCTAGGAGCGTTACCGTTACGTCATTTGTCATACTTTATGACGTAAAATGTGACGTCATCAATCAGCGATATTTTATCGTGGTAATAAAATATGGTAAGATCAATATACGCAAAGAAGGCTTATCTCACGTGCTATGTTAGAATCTACGTTAACAATTTTACAAAAACATATTTTGTTTTACTCTTAATCAATGATACAGTTACCTGTGACTAAAACAAAACTAAAACAAAATCAAAACAATACATAACAGGATACTAACAACAGTAATAAAAAAGTTGCCATTTCAATGAAAATGCACTTAGGTTGCATAATTAAAATGTGTTTACCAATCAACTCTCTGTCGACTGTCGTACACGATTTTTTTTCAATTGGTAAAAATTAATTAACGCCAATTAAAGAGATGGATATGTAAATATAAATCGAATCTTCATCAATCAAACATGGTGACAGATTTAACTGTGGGGCAATAACTTCGACAAGTCTGACCTCCAAAACAAAAAGTGTGCATGATTTACCGGAATATAACCGGAATATAACCGGACCAATGCTATAAACACAGTGTATCTTGCAATTTTCATAATTTAGAAGTGAGACTTTGCAACGATATTGGCATTAACATGTAACGTACATTCATGCTTTTATCAGGAGATTTAAATTTTCTGTTACTATGGCAACCCACTAACGCATGACCGGATTCTGTCATATCTAAATGACCTTAACTTTTCGCGCGGCTTCGATGACGTTAAAGGACGAAACAAATGATATAACACAAATAACCATGACGTCAACTGATTCAAGAGAAACCAGAGATGTTTGTAAAACATGTATGCTCCATGGCAGTCCAATATTCCAAAATGGTGACGGTCACAGTGACCTTGACCTTTAGCCTTCTTTGGTGGCGTTTCTGTAGCGAAGGTTTGTTTCACAGGGTTGAGTTGCTAGCCCCACGACCAACCCTCCTCTTTTTGCAACCGGGCTTGGGGACGTCTTAGGCCTTTAGCCGCTACTGACCTCAAATTAATATAGGTCATCTACTGTTGATGACCAACTGCCATGTAAAGTTTGAAGATCCTAGTACTTCTTGAGTTATTGAACCGAAACCAATTTATACGACCGACAGGCAGAGCGACCGACAGACAGACAGGTGCAAACAATATACCCCCTCGTCAAAGATGGGGGTGATGAGGGGGCATAATGAAATGGACCAGGACAATTAAACAGTAAATAAAGCACGCAACATACACAGCTGGGTGTGAAAGGAACAAACAGGAACACGCTAAGAGGACGAAACCCAAACCAGGTACAAGGCACAATGACAAACATAAAATGTCGCATATATCCTACTTTGAGAAAAAAGTTAAAACGTTTTGTGTGACCTAAACTACGGAAGCCTGAAAGTGCCGTTTTTTTAGTACGCTACCGTTGTGTTATGCAAAATATATTAGAGTTGATTTTAAAATTTAAATTCGGGGAATGTCGATCACTCTTAAACAGTCATTGTAAACAAAATAATAAATATTATTTAACGTCAGCAAAGCCGTTAGGACATCACTCATGTCGTGTCTGGCGGTGACAGTTTTTTATGTTTATTAACTTTATTTCTAAATCAAGAGTCTCTGTAAACAATAAAGTAAACAACCGAGATATTCCAAAATTTAGAATTTAAGCACGATTTTGTGTATTTTTTATTTTTAATTAATCGCGCGCTGTGAGATATTGCAACAATACATCTTCCTGGTGGTTTTAAGTCATCTGTCTCGGATCACGTGGCATCTGTAAGGTCACGTGTCAGGTCACATGGGAGGTCACATGGTAACAAGTCGTTTGGTATTTAAGTGACTGTGTTTGCACGTTCAAATCACCAAATCGGGTCATAGCCAACTACCGGTAAGTGGAAAATTTATTTCATATTGTTTATATGATCATAAATGTGAAGTTTGAGATTCTTACTTTTTTAAGAATATTTAAGATTTTAAGAATATTGTGTATGTTGTTACAGGGACTTGGTTAAAGATATGGGGCCCGTTTCATAGACATGATCTTAGCTAAGATCGGACTTTTCCGTAATTGTCTTTGAGCATACTAAGGGAAACCATACATTTTCGTCAATTTTAAATAGAAACTTGGGATAATTCTAGATCATAAAACTTTGCTTGAAGTACTAGCTGTCTTGCTTTTCTCAAACTAGCATATGAAAAAGTCGTATCTAATACAAGGCATGTCATAGTTCGACTGAGCCTGATGCAGAGTCTGGTGGTTAAAAGGCACACCAGTGCACTTATTGCATTTTTGTCAGTGTATTATTGCAGTCATTGCACTCTTTCAAGGGGTGGTATTCAATATTGATCTTACTTAATTGGAGAATATGGATAGCCAATCATATCGCCTGTTACTGACCAAGAGTTTAATATGGTGTGTCCTTACCCTTAAGTCAAGTAAGATCTAAAATTTGTTTTAATTCGGACGAAACGTTAAAAAGATATGGGAGTGTGAATCTTCAAACCTCATTTTTTCGAAAAAGTGAAATTGTTAGATAGGACATTTTTAGACTTAGGCGGCGGTTTACTAATACAATGTATCGTAACAATCCGCAATCATTGCTAGCTTTCAGTGCTTTTCCTGATTTAAAACATGAAAGAGTTAGCAAAAATATTTTGAATTTGTTTCGTCCGTATTTGTAGCAGGCTACATGTACGAAACATTGGCTAAAACTTATGTACACTTTAATAAGCTCGAACACTTGTAATAATGTTATAGCTGCATGTTTCATTATATAAATATAAAAAAATATGTTGCTTTAATTTTTGTTCAGATACGTATATAATCGATAATATGCATACTATATAAAAAAGATCGCACAAACTAGACTCTAGTAAGAAAGCCTGAAATGTAATACACAGTGAAGCTTATTTTAGACTGTGTAAATTATTTTGTTTTAAATAGTGTTCTAAACATATTGTCATTTATGAAAAAATTAATTAGATCTATATCACAGAAAATGTCTTAACAACTTACTGATGTCGATGTGCAACAAGTAAAAATTAATCCAAACATTATAACTACTGTTCGGTTATTTTTTTTAATTTAAAATTTAGTGATTTAAGAAATGCTAAAAAACATAGGAGGTAATAACATGCGTCAATCTTTTGCATACGATATATCCTGTTTACGCGACTAATTGTTTAGAAAAAGCACACATAATTAAAGATTCGTACATGTTTGTAAACATCGACATTCATTAAATCCAAATCAGCCACTCGAATACGGATATTGCCTAAAATGTAACTTAAACACGGTAAATGGTAGATATATAGATTGTTTTGTGTAGTATTTCACATCTAGACTCGGTTGCAAATGTTTCCCGGTCCGATGATGCGTTAAATAGTAGAATCATGCAGGGCCCAGAAAAATGCGTTTCCAACATGTTCTCTTTTATATAGTAATGACCGGATGATGGGGAATTTCAAACCTCTGTATGTGTGATATAATTTCTTAGGCCCGTGGTTTAAATATAACTTCATCTGTAGGTTCTAGTTTTTATTCTTAATGAAGTCTTCAAGATATACACAAAAGGCTTCTCCTACCAGTGCACCGATCATTAAACACAAATACTTATCTTTGGATAGTAAAGCTTTAAAGGTGCTGCCTCACAGATTTGGCTAAAATCTTTGTATAACGTGATTTTCCAACCTAACCAAGTATTGATGTAATAGAAAGCCACTGACGGTTGCTTTATGAAAGATTTGGTGCAAATAAGCAATTTTAACCACTCTTGATCTCGCCCACTGAGTATTTTTTCTTGAAAAAAAACCCCGCTAAGTTTCCTTCCAACATGCTGTGTGAATTATGTAATTCACACGTGATCGAACTGTAACATCAACAAACAACAGCGTAAACATCAGTGAGGTATTTGGTTCGTTTTTTATTCGTTTTCATCAAAGGCGAACAAATTTTAGACGATTTAATACCCTATAGAATTTTGATGTAAAAATACTAAATAACTACAAAATGCCGAAGTTTCTCAAGTTATTTTAGATGTCAGGGTAGTTGTTTATGGGATACACAGGAAACTAAACCAAAATTACATGAATATTTGACAATTTAATTTTATTTTTGCAATACACCAACACGCGAGGCAGTCCCTTTAAGGTTGTATGAGCGCCTTTTATCCAACAATCAAATTTTCTCCGAAACTCACTAAAATGACAGAATAATCATCTGTAACGATATTAAAATCATAAGTATGATATGTCACCAGGCTCATTTTCCAGATACACGGTTTTCAAATGACCTAACATTACATGTGGTTCATTTCATCTATATCTTGCATATATGACACCAACGTATTCATTTTAAGATTATTATTTTATTAAACCATTTTCAAACAAAGCATGATGTTTTATGTGTTCAATGGTCTATCTTGTTGACATTAGCAACAATTCCGACTGCTTGGTGAGCGAATTCAGTATTTGATCATAATAAATAGTTACCCCCACCCACTTGCAAAAAAGCGTGATTTCCAAATGAACGTCAAAAAATATCTAACGATCGAAAATAATTTAAAATTGCATATAAGTTGAGAATCATATAGAACACCAGTTTAGTAAAATAAAAATTAGGTGTCATCCGCCTAATAACGGAACAACGGATATGATGTTACAGGAACTGGTATCCTTGTTTGCTGTGATAACTGTAGAAACTCTGGTTACCAGCTTTCGTGACGTCATATCCGTTGCGGCTAAACATGGCGACTGGACAACTTTCCCTATAATATAGGGTACACTCAGATAAATGAAACCATGTGCCTATTGTTAGTCACCCGGACTGTAAACTTCAGCTCAGTTGAAACCCGCGATTCCACCGCGTATAAACCAAATCACTGTACTCATTATTGCGATAACCGGAAGTTGACTCGTTTATACACTGTGGATTCACCTTAATACAGACAGTAGAGACAATACAACTCTTATATTGCAATGTTTATATGCCGATACCGAGAATAGCCTTTATTTGCCTGGCCGCTTTCTGCTAAAATATGGCAGACATATGAGTGCCTACTACCGAATTTGAATCCAGGTCGCCAGATTAGACGGCAAGCCCGCTAACCAATAAGCTACGGAGACACAATCATAATGGTGTTTGCAGTGTGTTGGGCACTTCTTCGTTTAAGGATTTCTGACGGCTAAAACTAGGCATTATACTGTAGTCGTTTTGCTGTGGCGATCAGTCATTTAGTTGCTGATACTAATAATTTATTATACTTTTCGACAGCTTGGACTTGTGCGGATCTTTGCTTGTTTAGTTGGGCATTGTGCCTTGTATGTGTTTTATGTTTTCTGTGCTCGGCTGGTTAAGTTGAGTGCTGCCTTCCCTGTCTGACTTAATATTACCGTATCTTCTTGTATATTTCAGATTATCAAAATGAGGTTGATTTGTCTCCTTCTCCTCTGCGTCGTAGCATGCTCCGCATTTTACAAGAAGCCCTGTAAGGGAAAGTGGTGTAGGCGCGGTTATGGTGGAGGTTACGGGATAGGTGGCTATGGCGGTGGCGGCGGCGGTGGCGGCTATGGAATGGGTGGTTATGGCGGCGGCTACGGCGGCGGCTATGGAATGGGTGGTTATGGCGGCGGCTACGGCGGCGGCTATGGAATGGGTGGTTATGGCGGCGGCTATGGTTACAGAACAAAGAAGTGCCCATGGTGCAAGAAGCGTCCACGCTGTAAGGGTAAGAAATGCAGAGGTCATGGTGGCGGCTACGGCAGCGGCGGCGGCGGCTACGGAATGGGATACGGTGGCGGCTTCGGCAGTGGATACGGAGGCGGCTACGGCGGTTACGGCGGCGGCTATGGAATGGGTGGTTATGGCGGCGGCTTCGGCGGCAGCTATGGCGGTGGATACGGAGGCGGCTATGGCTACAGAACAAAGAAGTGCCCATGGTGCAAGAAGCGTCCACGCTGTAAGGGTAAGAAATGCGGAGGTCATGGTGGCGGCCACGGCGGCGGCTACGGAATGGGTGGTTATGGTGGCGGCTATGGCGGTGGGTACGGAGGCGGCTATGGTATGGGATATGGCGGCTACGGCGGCGGCTACGGCGGCGGTTACGGCGGTGGATTTGGCGGTGGATATGGTCGTGGTGGTTACGGCGGTAGACACGGAAAGAAGTGTTGGTGGTGCAAAAAGCGACCCTGCAAGGGTAAACATTGCCGAGGTTAAACTATGGTATTCATTGTAAGTACATACATGTAGATTCTATTTATATTTTTATCAGTCATTTCGATGTTTGATAAGTTGTCCTTATAATATAGACTTCTAGATGTTATACTGACAGACTGGCTACAAATTCTTTCTTCTTGTGCCGCGTTGTTGGTATATATGAGTGTTTTTATATTGAATTCCGCTGTTTTCTGTTGGGTAAGTTAGCTAAACTAGATCAGTTAGTAGAGCCGCATCTTGCCCTGTAACGGTTTCTATGCTCGAATGGTACCGGTTGTTCGTCTCTCGTGGCATTGGTTTACAAAGGAAACTAATTAGATCAGCGAGCCGCCATTTATTGCTGCAAAATCGTCAGTTCATGTGCGTCATCGGTACATCTCGTCATCAATTCATGTGCGTCATCAGTTCATGACGTCATCAGCTCATGACGTCATCAGTGCATGTATCTCGCAACATGTACGTGTATGACATGTGAATTATTGTATGTCTATATTTAGAATATAACCTACATTATGAGCCAATGAAAACGCCGAATTTTGGCGGTTAAATGAAAATTTAATCATTAAAATTTTCTCTTCACAGACTTGACGTCATGCGTTGGCGCTACTTTCTATCGGCCAATCAGAATGCAGAATGTTATATTCTAATATTCTAAGTTAGTTAGAACATATTAAGTAAATTTTAATGACTAATAAGGACTCGCTTCGCTTCGCTCGCTCCGCCCTTTTTAATCATTAAAATTTACTTAATATGTTCTAACTATAACATAGATTATCTGTACAGTAATGTTACAAGTCGGAATATCATATCAGCTTTTTTCACAATATTAGCCTTCATAATTTATCGTTTCAGACCGGAAGCAATATGGGTGTATAAATAACGGACCGGACCGGATTAACGGACTTTCTATCAATACTTTTTGTTGCAATCGTTATTTGTTTGTAAAAATAAACTATCAGCATTCTAAACCATCTTGTGTTTTGATGATTTTAATGAAATGTTAAATTGAGAAAAGAAAATCACGTTGAATACACAAACTTCCGGCAGAGAATACACAAACTTCCGGCAGAGAATACACAAACTTCCGGTAGAGAACACACAAACTTCCGGCAGAGAATACACAAACTTCTGGTAGAGAATACACACACTTCCGGCAGAGAATACACAAACTTCCGGTAGAGAACACACAAACTTCCGACAGAGAATACACAAACTTCTGGTAGAGAATACACACACTTCCGGCAGAGAATACACAAACTTCCGGCAGAGAATACACACAAACTTCCGGCAGATAATACACAAACTTCCGGTAGAGCACACAAACTTCCGATAGAGAACACACAAACTTCCGGCAGAGAATACTCACTAGACAATACACAAACTTCCGGCAGAGAATACACACACTTCCGGTAGACAATACACAAAATTCCGGCAGAGAATACACACACTTCCGGTAGACAATACACAAACTTCCGGCAGATAATACACATACAAAATGAACTTCCGATCTAGTCGTGTGACGAACAATATCCTTTATGTCATCAACTTGACAACAACGTACAATATATTCAGTCGTACAAACATTGGCTCATGCTTTACAACTGAAATCTGGCAGTATTTTTACAGCAGAGAAATGGCATCCAATATGGCTGAATATATGAGATATGACCATCCCTACATATACCTGAAACAAGAACAGTTTTGCCTTCGACTGTGACAGTCGTGACGAGTGGCCATTCAGTTTTATCCATGCCTCATTGGCCACATTCGGAACACCTCGTAAAATCTGGCGACGCCAGGAAGCGATAAATGCCGAACGGACCGTTTCGATTGCATTGGCCAATGTCCTCCGGAAAGAGACAGAAAGTGTTTGTGATATGAGAAATCAGAGTGCGCTGTGCCACAGGTAACTGTTTCATTAATAAAGAGTAAACAAACAACAAAAATTTATAAAATTTATAATATCTTTGATAATTTATGTTTTTACTCTTTATCAATGATACTGGTGCCTGTCCGCTGTACTAGCTCTTCCCGAACAGACACATTGGTTCTTTACCATGTCCGGTATATAGCACAACTATATGATAGAATCCTCTTGGTTTTCAACCAGGTCATCTCAAGTTGGGTTGGAAACACTGAAAAGCGTTTCTGAAATTTCTAGTGCCCCGGCTGCGATACGAACCAGGGATCTCCGGATTGGTAGTCGAGAGCATCACCGCTCCACAAAAATATGCTGTGTTGAATATTGTGCAAAATTATTAACAAATATAAATTCTACATTATTTTGAATTCTAACATAGCACGTGAGATTTGCCTTCTTTGCATTTATTGAGCTTACCATTTTTTATTACCGCGATACAACTTAGCTGATTGATGACGTCATATAGTATGACAAATGACGTAACGGCGATGGTAACGTTCCTAGGAAAGAAAGTTTGACGTCAACCTGTCTTGTTGTGCTATAAATGGCATAGGGTTGGCGAAATAATAAATAGGAAGCTGTGCTTTGTTGTGTTATGGAATATAGGCACTCGTTTGAATGCGTACGCACTCGTGATTTAATTACTACGCATCCAAACAAGTGCCTATATTTTATTACGCAACAAAACACAGCTACGTATTCATTATTTCTTATACCATACATGGTCACTGTAATTTTATCGTGCAACTGCCATGGTAACTGCCTGATAACACATGACCTGAGAACATTATGTGTTCTCATGTCAATAGGCTGCTAGTAGCATGAGAACACTTTTTGGCTCCGCCCACAAATCACGGACTATTTTACAATTTCTAATTCCATCTAAAATTGACATAGATATTATTAAAAACTACAAAAATATACATGTATTTGATAGCTAATATTTATTCAAAGTCAAGGTTTACAACCGACATCAGCAATATTTTTTGTTCTTGAATTCATACGGGTAACACACTGTTTGATTGTTTGTGAAAGGCCCTGCAATAAACAACAATCACCGATAAATACACTTACATAGGATCAAAGATAAATAAACCAAAGAAGTATGCATAGACAACGGTTCTACATCAAATACACTGGACAAAATGCAGTTTCAAACTCGGGACGATGCGCAGACAAAATGAAAAATTCGAAATTTTTGGTGAATCTAAGATTAAGTCTAAAGTTGGAGGTCTGTGAAGTTGCCACGTAGATCGTACAACGACAGTCAGATGCTTACTAAGTTTCATTTGAATTGAATACATAGCTACATTGAATTAGCTCGTTACACTTAGCACGTTGGTCGAAACTTGTAGGTCGTGGATCGCAGCTCTTGGGTAGTTGGTCGTAGCTCTTAGCTCGTAGATGTTTACTCGATGGTCGCAGCTAGTAGGTTTGTTGATCGCAGCTCATGGGTCGTTGGTCGTAGCTCTTAGCTCGTAGATGTTTACTCGTTGGTCGCAGCTCGTTGGCCGTTTGTCGCAGCACATAGGTCGTTGGTCGCAGATATTAGCTCGAAGATGTTTATTCGTTGGTCGCAGCACGTATGTCGTTGCTCGTAGCTCTTAGGTTGTTAGTCGCAGCTCGTAGGTCGTTGGTCGCATGTACATGTAGATGTTTCGTTGGCCGCAGCTCGTAGGTCGTTGATCGCAGCTGTCAGCTCGTTGGTGGCAGCTCGTAGGTCGCAGCTCGTAGATCGTTGGTCGCATCTCTAAACTCGTAGATGTTTCCTCGTTGGTCGCAGCTCGTATGTCGTTGGTCGTATCTCTTAGCTCGAAGATGTTAACTAGTAAGTCACAGCCCGTAGGTCGTTAGACGCAGCTCGTAGGTCGTTGGTCGTATCTCTTAGCTCGAAGATGTTAACTAGTAAGTCACAGCCCGTAGGTCGTAAGACGCAGCTCGTAGGTCGTTGGTCGTATCTCTTAGCTCGAAGATGTTAACTAGTAAGTCACAGCCCGTAGGTCGTAAGACGCAGCTCGTAGGTCGTTGGTCGTATCTCTTAGCTCGAAGATGTTAACTAGTAAGTCACAGCCCGTAGGTCGTAAGACGCAGCTCGTAGGTCGTTGGTCGCAGCTCTTTGGTCGTTGGTCGTTAACTCGTTGTTCGCTGCACATAGGTCGTTGGTCGCAGATATTAGCTCGTATATGTTAACTCGTTGGTCGCAGCTCTTAGCTCGTAGATGTTTACTCGTTGGTCGCAACTCATAGGTCGCTGGTCGCAGGTCGTTGGTCGCAGCCCTTAGCTCGTAGATGCTTACTCGTTGGTCGCAGCTCGTAGCTCAACATTTATTAATATGTTTGCCTCGGTCGATAACAATTCATCCCTTTAGGGCCTTCATATACAAAATAAATGGATTTGAACGGTAGTAGAAATCAAAGCTATTTCCGAAGCGTCTACATTACGACCTCTCCAGAGCGGCCCTCTGTATAACAACACACTCTGTATAACAATTAAAAATTTCCATAAGTTGATATTTACTATAAATTTCACCTCTGTACAGTAACAACCTCGAAACAATGACCAATATTTGTAACACACAAAGAGTGTTGATCTACAGAGGCTGAACTGTACATATATTAAAATGTATGTATCTTGATATGTGTGCACCCATGGGTCCAGAGCGTAAACCACCGTTAGAGATTGTAAGGGGGTAGGCTTATCAGGCTTTTACCCTATCAAAGTGATGTGGAGTTGCTTGGTGCCCCTGTCTCTGCAAATATCGTTTTTCTGTTGTTGGAGCTTGTGTTGCATTAACAGATAGCAGTAACTCGTAGAATGTTATAACACTCCTGTGGGTGGGTGGGTGGGTGGGTGGGTGGGTGGGTGGGTGGGTACATGTAGGTGGGTAGGTGGGTAGGTGGGTAGGTGGGTAGGTGGGTAGGTGGGTAGGTGGGTAGGTGGGTAGGTGGGTAGGTGGGTAGGTGGGTAGGTGGGTAGGTGGGTAGGTGGGTAGGTGGGTAGGTGGGTAGGTGGGTAGGTGGGTAGGTGGGTAGGTGGGTAGGTGGGTAGGTGGGTAGGTGGGTAGGTGGGTAGGTGGGTAGGTGGGTAGGTGGGTAGGTGGGTAGGTGGGTAGGTGGGTAGGTGGGTAGGTGGGTAGGTGGGTAGGTGGGTAGGTGGGTAGGTGGGTAGGTGGGTAGGTAGGTAGGTAGGTAGGTAGGTAGGTAGGTAGGTAGGTAGGTAGGTAGGTAGGTAGGTAGGTAGGTAGGTAGGTAGGTAGGTAGGTAGGTAGGTAGGTAGGTACCGAGTTCACGAGCGGTGGTATGTAAACGTTAATCCATAACGGATTGTGTCTCGCAGTGTTGAATCCCCTACATTCCAGATCACATAAAACCGGGATAAAATTTGACATTTTTATGAATATATCAGATATATAGCTTGCAAATTTTATAAAATTTCAACAAGTTTCTTGTCACTTCTGATCCAGATTTATTAGGGTTTTTAAGCATAATTTTAACGCTTATCCGTAAGCTTTACACTGATATATATGAGTGTGTGTACAATATACGTACGTATCATTTAAAAATGTGCACTTGTAAACTATCCTTATACAGATATGGTTAGTCAAGTCCCTACTAGACACGCTGGGTGAAAATACGTGTTTTTTTATTTTATATGCTTTGATTTATCCTCGCCACAGAAAATCCATATGGGCGAGGCCCACAGAAGAGGTAAGACACAATATTTTGGGAGGGGGGTAGTGCATGATACAGAAGATGCTCCAGTTTCAGAAGCATCTCTGGTTATTTTACATGCGTCATAGACGGGACCTCGGTTAAAGTCTCGTCCAAAAGACTGTTAGTAAGTTTAGTTATGTTAGGTGGGAAACGCTGAAAAACGTTTCTGTTTTAATCCGGCTTGAGTCGGGATCGCAACCACAATCTACGGATCAGTGTCATCGGGACCACGTTGTTTTGACCGGGGCCACTTTCATGAAGGACTGTGGCTGTTTTTGTTTCATTTTGAGTAACATTCTTAACTTTTCGAGTGAAAAGTATTAAAGTATAGCAACACTTCAAATTGGAGACAAGAAACTAAAGCACATGATAGGGTTCGAACTTACGGTCACGGTGTCCTGGTCTACGGTAGTGATCAACATATAATACATGATAGGGTTCCAACTTACGGTCAGTGTGACCTAGTCTACTGTAGTGATCAACATATACTACATGATAGGGTTCCAACTTACGGTCAGTGTGACCTAGTCTACTGTAGTGATCAACATATACCACATGATAGGGTTCCAACTTACGGTCGGTGTGATAGTCTACGGTAGTGATCAACATATACTACATGATAGGGTTCGAACTTACGGTCGGTGTGACCTAGTCTACGGTAGTGATCAAAATATACCACATGATAGGGTTCGAACTTACGGTCGGTGTGACCTAGTCTACTGTAGTGATCAACATATACTACATGATAGGGTTCGAACTTACGGTCAGTGTGACCTAGTCTACGGTAGTGATCAACATATACTACATGATAGGGTTCGAACTTACGGTCGGTGTGACCTAGTCTATTGTAGTGATCAACATATACTACATGATAGGGTTCGAACTTACGGTCAGTGTGACCTAGTCTACTGTAGTGATCAACATATACCACATGATAGGGTTCCAACTTACGGTCGGTGTGATAGTCTACGGTAGTGATCAACATATACTACATGATAGGGTTCGAACTTACGGTCGGTGTGACCTAGTCTACGGTAGTGATCAAAATATACCACATGATAGGGTTCGAACTTACGGTCGGTGTGACCTAGTCTACTGTAGTGATCAACATATACTACATGATAGGGTTCGAACTTACGGTCAGTGTGACCTAGTCTACGGTAGTGATCAACATATACTACATGATAGGGTTCGAACTTACGGTCGGTGTGACCTAGTCTACTGTAGTGATCAACATATACTACATGATAGGGTTCGAACTTACGGTCGGTGTGACCCAGTCTACTGTAGTGATCAACATATACTACATGATAGGGTTCGAACTTACGGTCAGTGTGACCTAGTCTACTGTAGTGATCAACATATACTTCATGATAGGGTTCGAACTTACGGTCAGTGTGACCTAGTCTACTGTAATGATCAACATATACTACATGATAGGGTTCGAACTTACGGTCAGTGTGACCTAGTCTACTGTAGTGATCAACATATACTACATGATAGGGTTCGAACTTACGATCAGTGTGACCTAGTCTACTGTAGTGATCAACATATATCACACGATAGGGTTCGAACTTACGGTCAGTGTGACCTAGTCTACTGTAGTGATCAACATATATCACACGATAGGGTTCGAACTTACGGTCTGTGTGACCTAGCCTACTGTAGTGATCAACATATATCACATGATAGGTTTCCAACTTACGGTCAGTGTGACCTAGTCTACGGTAGTGATCAACGTATACCACATGATAGGGTTCGAACTTACGGTCGGTGTGACCTAGTCTACTGTAGTGATCAACGATATTATTTTTATTCTTTAGGTAGTTAGCTACCATTGCGCGACGTCATGTAATTTATTTCGACTTCTCAAATGCAGAGGGCGTTTCACAAAAATTTCAAACGCGCTAACGTCACCATGCACGTACGGGACGTTAAATAATTATATAATGCGATAATCGATTTTTTTAAAAAAAAACTTCAATGATCTTTAGAAGTAGAGATTTTGTCGATTTAGCCTTGAAAATTTCATATAAAACGTCGAGAAGTCGAAAAACATTACATGACGTCGCGAAATGGTAACGAGCCACCTTATAATTTCACAAAAAATGAATGAAAATGTAACCGCTATTTCACGCAATGTGTTTTCATATAATTTGCTCAGTGAATTTATTTTTTACCCCAAAGTATCCATATTTATACTTACCCTAGATAGTATCACGACAAACATTTTGCCCAATTTTCATGACGATACAGTGCAAAACGCAATACAATACAATACAATATCTTACAATAATCAATGATACAGCTACCTGTGGATTTAAACCAGACTATAAAATTTGACTATAAACCACACTATAAACAATTGTACGTTTGATCTGACAGGATCGTTGACAGTTATTATGAAACATAACACACAAAGATGATCGATTTTTTGGTAAATTTTAGAGATTATTTTAACTGCATTTTATGACAGATTATTTGTGTGTTTTAGAAGTATAATTCTGATGAATTAGTATGACAATGTAGTTTTATTTAATTCTTATTTCCTTCTAGATTTTAATGGGGCATGCCCTTGAACTGAAGTGTCTCGAATAGCAATCAAATTGGTATCATTTTAATGCCTAAGTCAAATATTGAAAACCATGTAAAAAGGTTACGAAATATCCCGTTAGTTTTTAAAAAAACAATATTTCAAGAATAACTAAATATCGCTGTCGTCAATAAAAATTTACTCAAATCGATATACAAAATATCGAAGCGCGCGTTATAGGGTAATTTTTAAGTCCACTTCTTCTTCGACTTTTCGGTAATATTTGGTTTTACAAGTGATAAACGCAATTTGTTGTATGCAAACCAACACACTTTCTGGGCATGCCCCTTTAAAACAAGTTAATTATGTGTTAAAGGATATCTGTATTTAGCGCGACGTGGTTTACACATACATCTAGTCATGACGCTGTTCTATCACCCACAAAATACACGATATATCCGCTCCTAGTCAATGTCCATTAAAACAAATCGTATAACGAAATGTCGATCAACTTAAATATATTGGAGTGAGATCGGGACCTCCGTCTGGAACCGCTTATGAAGGCTACGGATGCCGCGTGACTGGAAACGATTTCACTAGAAGGTGTTTTAAGGCACCTTAACAGCTATGCTCATTAAGCGAGCATTACGACTATCTATCGAGACTAGGGGTGGGCCGATGCATCGAAATATCGATACATTGCAATCCTGAGCGTCCCGATAGTATGGATCGATAGTAAAAGTCTCGATCCAATAACTATCGCTGATAGTTAGCTCAACAAACGATAGTTACGATCGTTTCCTTTTTACAAATAAAGTTTATTATAATTGTATAACAACTCTCGTTAAAAAAAGTTAAATAATCGCACGAATGAAAACTGCCACAAAGGACGGTCAAATATTGCAATAGTTATTAATCTATCTCTGTCCAATTCATTTTAAATCATTTCCAAAAATAGTAGATTAGTATGTTGTACAACAAAGGGATATATTACACAGTGCAAATTTGCATTTACAAGTTAACCTCTGGTTTTCAAATCTTGGCAATAACTATTGCATTAGTATCGCAATAGTTTCCAGCAATACAATAGTATCGCAATTATAGTACTTTCAGCAATAGCAATATTATTCAAAAATGGACTCAATAGTCAGCCCTAATCGAGACACTGTAAATAATTGACTATATGTATATATAGAAGGTGTTTAAAGGCGTCACAACAGCTGTGCTCATTTTGCGAGCATTAAGACTATCGAGACACTGTAAAGAATTGATTAGAAGGTGTTTAAAGGCACAATAACAGCTGTGCCCATTTTGCGAGCATTAAGACTATCGAGACACTGTAAAGAATTGATTAGAAGGTGTTTAAAGGCACAATAACAGCTGTGCCCATTTTGCGAGCATTAAGACTATCGAGACACTGTAAAGAATTGATTAGAAGGTGTTTAAAGGCACAATAACAGCTGTGCCCATTTTGCGAGCATTAAGACTATCGAGACACTGTAAAGAATTGATTAGAAGTTGTTTAAAGGCACAATAACAGCTGTGCTCATTTTGCGAGCATTAAGACTATCGAGACACTGTAAAGAATTGATTAGAAGTTGTTAAAAGGCACAATAACAGCTGTGCCCATTTTGCGAGCATTAAGACTATCGAGACACTGTAAAGAATTGATTAGAAGTTGTTTAAAGGCACAATAACAGCTGTGCTCATTTTGCGAACATTAAGACTATCGAGACACTGTAAAGAATTGATTAGAAGTTGTTTAAAGGCACAATAACAGCTGTGCTCATTTAGCGAGCATTAAGACTATCGAGACACTGTAAAGAATTGATTAGAAGTTGTTTAAAGGCACAATAACAGCTGTGCCCATTTAGCGAGCATTAAGACTATCGAGACACTGTAAAGAATTGATTAGAAGTTGTTTAAAGGCACAATAACAGCTGTGCTCATTTTGCGAGCATTAAGACTTTCGAGACACTGTAAAGAATTGATTAGAAGTTATTTAAAGGCACAATAACAGCTGTGCCCATTTAGCGAGCATTAAGACTATCGAGACACTGTAAAGAATTGATTAGAAGTTGTTTAAAGGCACAATAACAGCTGTGCTCATTTAGCGAGCATTAAGACTATCGAGACACTGTAAAGAATTGATTAGAAGTTATTTAAAGGCACAATAACAACTGTGCCCATTTAGCGAGCATTAAGACTATCGAGACACTGTAAAGAATTGATTAGAAGGTGTTTAAAGGCACAATAACAGCTGTGCTCATTTAGCGAGCATTAAGACTATCGAGACACTGTAAAGAATTGATTAGAAGTTGTTTAAAGGCACAATAACAGCTGTGCCCATTTAGCGAGCATTAAGACTATCGAGACACTGTAAAGAATTGGTTCAGAGAAGGTATTTAAAGGCACAATAACAGCTGTGCTCATTTAGCGAACATTAACGAAATTAATGATAAGTGTATCGATACTTACGAGGGAAAAACTTGAAATGGGACAATGAGAAATGGTGAAATATAACATGTAGAAACGTCTTGTCCCTAGTTTAAACCACTGTCATGTTATGTTATGTTATGTTATGTTATGTTATGTTATGTTATGTTATGTTATGTTATGAACTATGTTATGTTATGAACTATGTTATGTTATGTTATGTCATGTTATGTTATGTTATGTTATGTTATGTTATGTTATGAACTATGTTATGTTATGTTATGTTATGTTATGTTATGTTATGTTATGTTATGTTATGTTATGAACTATGTTATGTTATGTTATGTTATGTTATGTTATGTTATGTTATGTTATGTTATGTTATGTTATGTTATGTTATGTTATGTTATGTTATGTTATGTTATGTTATGTTATGTTATGTTATGTTATGTTAGTAGCCCCCTTTTACGATATCCAAGACCAAAGACGTAGAGTCACTCTGTTCTGGTGACCTGTGTTCTGTTTTATCAAAGCACTAAGAAAAATCTTAAACTTACGTCCAAATTTAAATTATTTATCATTTATTTACAATTGTATAGTGTGGTAAATGGAGCTGCGATACTAATTTTGATTCATTTAATGAACTCCTATAAACCATATCCGTCTACAATTTGCAGTTGTTAAAGAAATATAAAGAATTTAAATTTGAGCGTAACTTTAAGATTTTCGTAAGTGCTTTGATTAAACAGTACCTAGACTGGTGACCAGGATCTGATACATGTAACTGAAGCGCTAACATTGTGGATCCTATGCACACACAGGTTGGGAATATATGACTGACCGTACAGATTAAATCCTACACGTCGTGGACAGGCCCCTTCCAAGCGCCTTAACGCAATAATTGGCTGGCTTTCCCCCAGCGTCTAAAATCCTAGTATGGTGTGTTTAAATCACTATTTTTGGTCAGTATTGTGTGTGGTTTTTTTTAGAGAATATGGGTTGTACTCACAGGTAATTGTATCATAAATAAAGAGTAAAAAAAATATAAAATATACCTTCGGTTGTACTGTGTAAAAAAGTGCTTAAATCAACTTTTTAGTTATGTATATCAATGCAGATTTCACTTCTGAAACATTTAGCCATTTTTGTTGATCGGCATCACCTGCAGTGCTATTCTCAGCATTGCCCCCAGCGTCTTAACAATATTCTGGCCGGGGAAGGGACTGGTTGATAATATGTTACATACGGGTTAGGTTACCCGGGATACAGTGGAGTTCATGATATGTGGAAACAGCATACATACCTGTCAATAGAAAATATAATTACATAACTATCTATCTGATTTTATAGTATTTATAAATGGTTTCGCGCATTTTACATGTGGGTTCAATCCCCGGCATCGGAACTTGACATTTCTGAAATATTTATATGGTATTTCCCGCTATATCTGACCGTGTGTCATGCAAAGTATCTGGGTATATGTGTCAGATGCTATACACCGGGCACATTAAAGAACCAGGCTGTCTATTCGAAATAAGAGCTAGGCGCACTTCTTCAGCGCCGGACACGCCTGTATATAATGACTCTCTCTCTCTCCCTTCGTGGCTTTCTCTTAGTCTGTCCCTCTGGTCAGATCAGATCATGCTGTATCTGCACTGGTAGATGATGCACGTGCGCCATCTTATGGCTGCAACACTATAAGGTAAAGTGCCTTTGAACGTGTGTTCGAATGAAAAAGGCGCTATATAAATCTGGTATATTTATTTATTTATTTTAAAGTACGCCGATATACTAGTATGTATTGCTAATCTAAAATCCGGAATGAATGAATGGCTAGTGTAGTAGTTGATTAAAGTTTAACCTGTCCGGACAGTGGACGGCAAATAGTATTAAACGGGATTATTTATTTACAGGGTGATAAAAATACAATAAAGGAATTAAAACAACTTTCAGCTTAATAAATATAGGTTAATATACGTGGGTTACTTATATAAAACCCCGCCACTCTATATCATACATGGAAATTTATTGATTTTTGGTCGATATAATTATTTAAAACTAATAAGTTTCATTATTGAAATTTAAACGAGCGTTTTTATATGGACGGTATTATACACTGGTGATAGGCTGGTAGTTATTCGCTCGGTGATAAGGCAGTGGATGATTTAAAACGTTCCGAGTTAGAAATTTTATGATAATCAAAATCAAATAACGTCAAGGAATATATTTCAATGGATTGTCTGTAAATCTAATTAAAGGTAAACACGTTTTTACTTATGTTTGTATGTAAATTATACACAACAAATAGTTTATACATAATGTAAACATGTTTTAAAATTGGTATTACGATGTAATTGGTGATTAATTAACTTCGCCCCATTTAGCGAAGTGGTAGCGCGTCCGCTTAAAGCGCAGGTGTGCTTGAGTTCACTCTCGGCGGTCGCCCCATGTAGCCTAGTGCTAGAGCGTCCGCTTAGAGCGCGGGTGTGTTTGAGTTCACTCTCGGTGATCGCCTCATGTACATAAGATGAAAATATCGGTACATTAAAATAGGTCATATCCTAGTGGTGATGAATATCATCAGGAATACATGTACTTGTAATTCATATAACCTGCAGAACTTTCACAGCCGACCTTAAATACAGTAGTGTATAAACTAAATAATTGGATTAAGTGCTTCATGTCTGATGAAAATTGAAACACCCCCTTACTGCTAAGGTCACAAAGCTCGTACGATATCCGTACGAGTTTATCAACTCGTTCGAGTTCACAACTTTTGAAATCCTTACGGTTTTGATATGTTCGTAGCGTCTGGTCACAGCTCGTACGGACCACAAACGATCTATAGAGATGCACTTGTATGATATCCGTGCGATGCTCGTTCGAGTTAAGAAATTCCGTACGGTGCTCGTACGAGTCTTCGGTGTCCGTACGGGCTTCGTACGGACGCCGGGCGAGTTTGCCAAAAGCAACTCGTACGGAGCTCGTATGGAACTCGTAGGGCCAATGTGATCTTAGCATTACTGCTACAGGGGTAATTCCCCCATGATGTTTTAACTCGGTAAAGCTTCGGAGGGATACTCAGACATCGTGAGCCACACACACACACTCCTTATATCACAGCCATTCCTGCACTGACGATCGTCAAAGGTCTTTCCATTTATCTGGAAGTACCGAAACGTAGGGGTAGCTAGGAAAGAAGGATCGTAAACTCATATCAAATCAAATCTGACAAGCGTTAACAGTTTACGGTGTGTGAAAACAAAAGTCGAGAAATCAACTGTCGGGGTTTCGAATCAATGTATTATATATTCAAGTTAAATGTTTTCATCAACATTTTGAATTCCATGTTTATATTTGAGACGAGTAATGTTTATGAATTAGTTCTCAGATTGCACGAGAACAGTTATCTGGATACTGTTTTATCAAAGCACTTACGATAATCTTAAACTTAACTTCAAATTTGAATTGTTTATAAATCTTTTACAGCCTCAAAGTAGGGGAAAATGGATCTACAATACTTAGAAAGATTCAGTTGATAAACTTCCACAAACCATATCTGTCCCCGGTTTGCAGCTATTAAACAATGATTAAGAATTTGAATTTGAACGTAAATTTACTACTTCCGTAAGTGCTTTGATAAAACAGTACCCTGTTGTATTTAGAACCCTATCATATTAGCCATTGTCTCAATGTCAGATAAATGAATAATCATTGAATGTTTGTATTTATCTGTGTATGGATTCCTATAGTTATCATAACGACAATCAAAGAAACTATCATATATCATATTTATAGATCTATAATCGCTTTAGATGCTACATCGATCTATATCTCATTGTTTCATAAATAAACCAGTAATCTGTTCCAAACACAAACATTTAGGTCCAACAAATAACGGTTCGCTTCTTTTTTCTAATTTTTTTATCAAAATTTACGCATTTTAACCACATGCTTTGTAAATTAACTGAGTGCAGTAACTGTGGACATATAATTATGTATTTATCAAACACTGCTTACTTGGTCCCTCGCAAGTAATTAACAACTGTGGAGTAGTCTTGTCGGGTATTTGTGGGGTAGCTGGGGTAGGGTATTTGTGGAGTAGCTCGGGTCGGTTATTTGTGGAGTAGCTCGGGTCGGGTATTTATGGAGTAGCTCGATCGGGTATTTGTGGAGTAGCTCGGGTCGGTTATTTGTGGAGTAGCTCGAGTCGAGTATTTGTGGAGTAGCTCGGGTCGAGTATTTGTGGAGTAGCTCGGGTCGGGTATTTATGGAGTAGCTCGATCGGGTATTTGTGGAGTTACTCGGGTCGAGGATTTATTGAGTAGCTCGGGTCGGGTATTTATGGAGTAGCTCGGGTCGGGTATTTATGGAGTAGCTCGATCGGGTATTTGTGGAGTAGCTCGGGTCGAGGATTTATTGAGTAGCTCGGGTCGGGTATTTATGGAGTAGCTCGGTCGGGTATTTGTGGAGTTACCCGGGTCGGGTTTTTGTGGAGTAGCTCGGTCGGGTATTTGTGGAGTAGCTCGGTCGGGTATTTGTGGAGTAACTCGGGTCGGGGGTTTATTGAGTAGATCAAATAAACCAGAAACATATCCCTGTTTTCTGTGCCTTAAAACACCCAGGTTCCCCCACTGTTTATCCGCCGGTCTTCATTCAGAGAATTGTAAAAGCTTTAACGGTCCACAATGAAAAGACGACATTCAAAGCGTTTTAAAAATGAAAAACGAAATGAATAAGTTGATAGTGAAAGAAAAGTTAGAAAGAATTTATGAGCAGGAAAATACCATTGACTGAGTTTAGCGAAATGTCACTCAACGTACATTAAATAACATTTAAATTGTTTAACAAAAGCAACTTAGACATGACGCAGGTTTAAATGAAATATTCGGTAACAAAAACTCACACGATTTTAATAATAGGTCAACATTTATATTGTAAGAAGTTTGTCATTGTGATAAGCAGGACTAACTATGTGACAGAGTAGATTTAAATTGTTAAACAAAATAAAAATTTGACAGTTCGCAGTTTATTGAAATATTTCTATGATCTTCAATCTTCGAACAAGAAGGTATATTCTTTATCACATACGAAGAGTTAAATCTTTGTAGTGAATTTATGGTTTTTTATTAAATATTGGAGATAAATTACATCAACGGATATACGTAACACGTTTGCACAGTCCACTAGGTACGGTGTCCCGTTAGAGCCATCGCTGCATAGAAGTAAGTCAAAACACGAAACAACGATAGTACGATAGTGAAAAGTTGATAGTACGATAGTGATAACACGATAGTACGATAATGAAAACACGAAACAACGACAGTGCGATAGTGAAAAGTCGATATAATTTCGTGTTTTCATTTTCGTACTATAGTGTTATCACTATCGTAGTATCGACTTTTCACTATCGTACTATCGTTGTTTCGTACTATCGACTTTTCATTATCGTATTATCGACTTTTCACTATCGTACTATCGTTGTTTCGTACTATCGACTTTTCATTATCGTATTATCGCATTTTCACTATCGTACTATCGACTTTTCATCATCATACTGTCGACTTTTCACTATCGTAGTATCGACCTTTTATGGCTATACAGCGATGGCCCTAACGGGACACCGTAACTAGGCCGACATCAGTTAGTTTGTCTGTATCCATCGTACATACCAGTATACTTTTGTCATCAATATTTGTTAACGATATTCTTACGAACATACATGCACACTGCCATGCAATGTGGTATATTGCGTAATTAATTTTTGGCTAGCACCACAAGACTCAAGAGGCAATATGCCAATTTGAGTCGGTTTGGGGCATTAATTGTGGGCTTTTGCACACAAGCATTAAATTGCACGGGTAGAACTCATTATCAGCTGGAGCGTGTCTCGTTAAACCTTTAACTTGCGAAAGAATAAAATAGGTATGTAGTTTTAAGTTTGTGTTGACATATTTTCTCTTGGGATGTTAGCCAAAAGTCAACAATGACGTCACATACCACGTGGTATGTCCCAACTGATGATAGAAGTTAACGATATAATGGGAAACTTAATTTAGACTATAGATATCAGAAGCTAGCCAATCAGCATGGAGAAAAAGTGTTGAATAAATCCCGTATATATAACAATAGATTGCTATATACTGTAGTAGGCCAAGCAAAATAATTGAGCATTGCTACAATAATGTATACATGCATTTAGCACAGAAGAATGATGTGGATGCCAAACATTTTTGATACCAAGCTTAGTTTAGTCTATATTATAACAATACTATATTTTAAACAAGTAACTAATTAGACTTATTAGAATACATGTACATGTATATCAAACCTTTCTACATTTGTTCATTATTACTGTCATAATCTGAGACAACAATTTTGATAGATAATTAACCAATTAAGGTATTGCCAACATCTCTGCTCAGTGCTGACAACATTATCAGTAGAGGGTGAATGCCGTCGTAGCTTCTATGACTACAGTACGACCTCTCTAGGGGACATATGTAGTGCAACAACCTCTGTATAACAAAACCTTCAAAGTTACTTGAAGTTGTTACATGTATATACTTTTGTAACTTCTGTAGGGCAACAACCTCTAAACAATGACCAATATTTGCAGCCCACAAAGGGTCTCACTCTACAGAGGTTGTTCTGTACTATTGTGTCTTCAATAAGTATGTGAAAATTACCTCTCTCTTCTAAGACATCATTTTCACAGAGTAGAACTTAAAACCAACTAAACGATTAAAACAAATTGTAGGGGTTCCAATGGTGTCTGGTGATTGAAGAAAATGACTTTCATACTATCACAACCCATAATTTACAAATGAAGACCTCACCTTCAAGACCACCTCAAAATAAAGACCACTACTTTCTGTCCACTGACTTGCACATTACTCAACCTCAAATTCACAGTTAAATTGCACCTATATGAAGACCACCTCTCACAAGATTGGCGCAGAATGAACTATTTTTCGTTCCGTTTTCATCTGTTTGCTCTTTGATAGAATGATGCAACCACTCAACATTATTGAGATAAGTTTTTTACAGTCCCAAGAAGGAGTTTCATTATTGAGGTTTTACTGTAACTAGCTAATTTTCGCCACTTAAATCTATACATGTATATGCATCATGCAACACTTAACATATTACACCAGCACTTAAATGATTTATCATACCCTATGTAAAGGTCGATTTATAGGCAAAGTGTACCTGATAAACAAAGATTATTTATCTATAGTCTAAGTCAGATAGAACGACTCGTAGGTGTTGATATGGGATTATAATCCTCGTTTCACTCGGAGTTATAAATCCCATATACAACACCTACTCATGTTCTATCCTATACATCAACCCCATCCTGGAAACTACTCGTGAATAATGAATGGGTGGGTCATATGCATGTATTTGTTAAAGGTGCTGCCTCACGTATTGGTGTATCGCAAAAATAAAATTGTCAAATATTCGCGTAATTTGGGTATCGTTGTCTGTATATTCCATAAACAACCACACTGGCATTTAAAATAACTTCCAAAACATCGGCATTCTGTAGTTATTTAGTATTTTACATCCAAAATTCTATAGGGTATTAATACCCTATAGAATAAACACTACTACCAGTTAAATTGCCTGAAATTTGTTCGCAATCGACGAAAAAGAATTGCAAAACGAACCAAATACCTCACTGATGTTTATGCTTTAATTGGTAGAGGTTACAGTTCGATCACGTGTGAATTAAATAATTCAGATAAGGCAACTCAGCGCTCTTTGTTAAAAGGAAAAATACGGAGTGTACTATATCGAGGGTGGTTTAAATTGATTATTTGCACCAAATCTTTCATAAAGCAACCGTCAGTGGGTTTCTATTACATAAATATTTGGTAAGGTTGGAAAATAGGTCATACAAAAATTTAAGTCCAACTTCTGTGAAGCAGCACCTTTAATTAACATTCATAATAATGGACCAATACTTTGCGTCAGTTAATTTCCTTGTTTTGTCCTTCCAGATCCATTCACAGTCAACAATGATGAAGAATAGAAAGTTGCTGATTGGTTCTCCACGCATGGCGCGATCCAGAGTTCTACCAATCAGCACCGCCGGTCCAAAACGAGGCTTCACGTCAGATTTGAAAACGGACACGGCGTCGTTTTTAGCAGTGACACCTTTAGGTAACAAGAACGTACCAAAGCATCACCATTACAGAAATAACGTTACTAGCACATATAAACTTGAACCAGAACAGAGTTTTATCGGATTAGACATTGAAAGAGCAGCCGAGAAACTTATGGTGGATTATTTATGCGACAAACATTACGACTCGTCAGAATGCGCCAATCACAGTCAAGTTTTAAGTGCTCGTATTCTAGACGAAATAAAGAGCCTGGGGTATGAGAAATTCAAAATGGTGTGTGTAGTTTCTATAGGCTCAATGAAAGAGCGGCCAGGAATGCAGTTCGGTTCACGGTGTCTATGGAATAAAGAAACGGACAATTTTATCAGTGCCAAATATAGTAACACGTCATTGTTCGCTGTTGCTATGTTATATGGTCTCTACTATGACTAACTAGTGAGGATAAATTCGTACGAATCATGTTTCTCTGTAAAATGTTTCTAATGACGCATATATAGGATCCGTCATGAGTTGTCTTTGGAGATCAGCATTTCTTAAACGATTCTAGAAAACTCAGGTTATTAAGCGAGCCTTTGGCGTCTATACGTCATAAATGCAAGGCTGTTTCTCACTAAGGCAATTCCAAACCGTTTCTTCGTTTATCGTCCGCGAACTGACAGGCGTGAGCGTCTTGAGAACGAAAGATAACCATTTTTTAGTTATAAATGTTTATTATTTTAGCATATCCTTCGCTCTTATTCAATGTGATTTATGAAGATTGCGTGTAATATTAAATATTGAGTCTATATTTAAGCTCAGTATAAGTTTTAATTTCATGTTAGCCATATAATGATGAGGATAGAAGTCGGTATGACTTGTTCTGTTTTCGAGTGCTTCGTTTTTTCTCTCAGGATAGCAAGATAGGTTTTCGAACTTGGGGTGGACGCTAAACGCAAAAAAGTTTTGGTATTGCCTAATGTACTTCTGACAGAACATACAAGGTCATTGTGTGAAACTGTGTACCATCTAATTCCATTTATAAAAAATGTGAACGTTTATGGTAATTATAACAGCCTTTGTAAATCATCTAAATCATCTGTTGTTTTATTTAATTAATGTAAATCTATATATCTTCTATAACATATGATATATTACATAATGATAATTAAAATTAAACTCATTTATTATATACCAGGTAACTATTATTTGAATGTCGTTGATTCATCTTTTTATAAAAGATTATGGTATTTTACTATGATAAATAGTCTATCTTTTGTTAATACATTGTATATAAAACATAATACATTAACTACTGCATTATGTTTTGCTTCCCTATGGAGGACCAAAGTGGCAATCATCGTTCATCAAATGTGTGCACCTTATAAACAAACGTTTAGAATGACCTCCATGGCAACCATCGTTCATCAAATGTGTGCACCTTATAAACGAACGTTTAGAAAGACCTCCATGGCAACAAGCATTCATCAAATGTGTGCACCTTATAAACGAATGTTTGGAGGTACCAACATGGCAACCAGCGTTCATCAAGCGTGTGCACCTTATAAACGAACGTTTAGAAGGACCTCCATGACAACCATCGATCATCAAATGTGTGCACCTTATAAACGAACGTTTAGAAAGACCACCATGGCAACAAGCATTCATCAAATGAGTGCACCTTATAAACGAACGTTTAGAGGTACCAACATGGCAACCAGCGTTCATCAAGTGTGTGCACCTTATAAACGAACGTTTGGAGGAACCAACATGGCAACCATCGTTCATTAAGTGTGTGCACCTTATAAACGAACGTTTGGAGGAACCAACATGGCAACCAGCGTTCATCAAGTGTGTGCACCTTATAAACGAACGTTTGAAGGAACCAACATGGCAACCATCGTTCATTAAGTGTGTGCACCTTATAAACGAACGTTTGGAGGAACCAACATGGCAACCAGCGTTCATTAAGTGTGTGCACCTTATAAACGAGCGTTTGGAGGAACCAACATGGCAACCATCGATCATCAAATGTGTGCACCTTATAAACGAACGTTTGGAGGAACCAACATGGCAACCATCGTTCATTAAGTGTGTGCACCTTATAAACGAACGTTTGGAGGAACCAACATTGCAACCAGCGTTCATCAAATGTGTGCACCTTATAAACGAACGTTTGGAGGTACCAACATGGCAACCAGCGTTCATCAAGTGTGTGCACCTTATAAACGAACGTTTGGAGGAACCAACATGGCAACCATCGTTCATTAAGTGTGTGCACCTTATAAACGAACGTTTGGAGGAACCAACATGGCAACCAGCGTTCATCAAGCGTGTGCACCTTATAAACGAACGTTTGAAGGAACCAACATGGCAACCATCTTTCATTAAGTGTGTGCACCTTATAAACGAACGTTTGGAGGAACCAACATGGCAACCAGCGTTCATTAAGTGTGTGCACCTTATAAACGAGCGTTTGGAGGAACCAACATGGCAACCATCGATCATCAAATGTGTGCACCTTATAAACGAACGTTTGGAGGAACCAACATTGCAACCAGCGTTCATCAAATGTGTGCACCTTATTAACGAACGTTTGGAGGGACCAACATGGCAACCATTGTTTACCAAGTGTGTGCACCTTATTAACGAACGTTTAGAGGAACTAACATGGCAACCAGCGTTCATCAAGTGTGTTCACCTTATTAACGAACGTTTAGAAGGACCTCCATGGCAACCAGCATTCATCAAATGTGTGCACCTTATTAACGAACGTTTAGAGGGACCAACATGGCAACCAGCGTTCATCAAGTGTGTGCACCTTATAAACGAACGTTTGGAGGAACCAACATGGCAACCAGCGTTCACCAAGTGTGTTCACCTTATAAACGAACGTTTGGAGGGACCAACATGGCAACCATCGTTCACTAAGTGTGTTCACCTTATAAACGAACGTTTGGAGGAACCAACGTGGCAACCATCGTTCACCAAGTGTGTGAACCTTATAAACGAACGTTTGGATGAACCAACATGGCAACCATCGTTCATGAAGTGTGTGTACCTTATAAACGAACGTTTGGAGGAACCAACATGGCAACCAGTGTTCATCAAGTGTGTGCACCTTATAATCGTACGTTTGGAGGAACCAACATGGCAACAAGCGTTCATCAAGTGTGTTCACCTTATAAACGAACGTTTGGAGGGACCAACATGGCAACCATCGTTCACCAAGTGTGTTCACCTTATAAACGAACGTTTGGAGGGACCAACATGGCAACAAGCGTTCATCAAGTGTGTTCACCTTATAAACGAACGTTTGGAGGGACCAACATGGCAACCATCGTTCACCAAGTGTGTTCACCTTATAAACGAATGTTTGGAGGGACCAACATGGCAACCATCGTTCACCAAGTGTGTTCACCTTATAAACGAAGGTTTGGAGTGACCAACATGGCAACCAGCGTTCATCAAGTGTGTTCACCTTATAAACGAACGTTTGGAGGGACCAACATGGCAACCAGCGTTCATCAAGTGTGTGTACCTTATAAACGAACGTTTGCAGTTTATAAATCGTTGCTCCTCTCCACTCCAGCAGGTGGGTGGTTTTGGATCCATGAGCTACTAAGTATATTAATTTATATCTAGATATTAATTACACGTGTAGCCAATTCATGATTACGTTGGCAGTGTAATTTTATGTGGCGTTGTACTTAGCATTTAGGTATGCATGTACCTTGTTAGATTGCATTACTGAACGATATCAGTGAAAATGGTATCCAGACACATTGTCCCCTAAATTGTTCCAAATACGAGTACTGGAAGAAAGCGGAAGAAAGAGGAAGAAAGCGGAAAAGAGGAAGAAAGCGGAAGAAAGAGGAAGAAGAAAGAGGAAGAAAGCGGAAGAAAGAAGAAGAAAAAGCGGAAGAGGAAGAAAGAGGAAGAAAGAGGAAGAAAGTGGAAGAAAGTGGAAGAAAGCGGAAGAAAGAGGAAGAAAGAGGAAGAAAGCGGAAGAAAGAGGAAGAAAGCGGAAGAAAGAGGAAGAAAGAGGAAGAAAGCAGAAGAAAGAGGAAGAAAGCGGAAGAAAGCGGAAGAAAGAGGAAGAAAGCGGAAGAAAGAGGAAGAAAGGAGTCAGAGGGGAGGGTTGTTCTACATCTACATGTGATTCCATGCATGTTGTAATCAGATTGTTATACAGTCAGAACTCGATACAACGACGCTGTTTGTTTCCAAGAAAAATGTCGTTTTAACGAATATGTCAGTACATGTATACTGAATTGATACGAAGAGCGTTTTAATACTTTTGTCCCCAAAATATGATGTCAGTATAATGAATTTGTCAGTATATCGGATGTCGTTATATCGAGTCCTGACTGTAATACACATGTGAATATTTTTCAAATATTTGCAATTATGTTACATAATTATTTCATTTTATGTACTGTATTTAGCAGGGTGGTATTCACATGATCTTAAAAGGAAACTTAGAATTTCTTAAAATCTTAAAATATTCTAAAATGTTTTAGCTAAGCAAAAAAATCAAGATGATTCTCAAGCATTTTATAAACATGGAATGCTTTTCAAATTGCGGGACACATGAGCTGTACAAATTTTTGATTTAAGTAAAAATATCTAAGTTTTCACTTAAGATACTTTGTGAATACCAGCCCTAGAGTAGAGCACATTGAACCAAGTCATGAAACAACAACAACTCAAAAACTTCATTTTTATTTTTGACGCCAATTTACATACAGTATAATCACATAGAAACACATAACAGAAAAAGGTTTGGGAAAAAAAGTTTATGATTTAGAATTTTTCAATTGTTCAGCATAGTTGCTTATAGTATTACAGCATAATTCAGGAATCGAATAAATAGCCGAAAATGTTGTCTTGATTCCTGAAATAAAACAAGGGAAATAATTACAATAACCACAAATGATCATGTGAGATAACTCTACCAATAGCAGGAATACATCAAGGGAGATAATTACAAATAAGCCACAAATTATCATGTGAGATAACTCTACCAATAGCATGAATACATCAAGGGAGAAAATTACAAATAAGCCACAAATGATCATGTGAGATAACTCTACCAATATCATGAATACATCAAGGGAGATAATTACAAATAAGCCACAAATTATCATGTGAGATAACTCTACCAATAGCATGAATACATCAAGGGAGATAATTACAAATAAGCCACAAATAATCATGAGAGATAACTCGGCCAATAGCATGAATATATCAGGGGAGATAATTACAAATAAGCCACAAATTATCATGAGAGATAACTTAGCCAATAGCATGAATATATCAGGGGAGATAACTACAAATAAACCACAAATTATCATGAGAGATTACTCAACCAATAGCATGACTATATCAAGGAAGATAATTACGAATAAACCACAAATTATC
This sequence comes from Spisula solida, assembly GCA_947247005.1. Classification (NCBI taxonomy): domain Eukaryota; kingdom Metazoa; phylum Mollusca; class Bivalvia; order Venerida; family Mactridae; genus Spisula; species Spisula solida. Next base: position 2,425,158 of record OX365962.1, read on the forward strand.
ATGAGAGATAACTCTACCAATAGCATGACTATATCAAGGGAGATAATTACAAATAAGCCACAAAGTATCATGAGAGATAACTCTACCAATAGCATGAATATATCAGGGGAGATAACTACAAATAAGCCACAACTTATCATGTTAGATAACTCAGACAATAGCATGAATATATCAAGAGAGATAATTACAAATAAACCACAAATTATCATGTGAGATAACTCTACCAATAGCATGAATATATCAGGGGAGATAATTACAAATAAGCCACAAATTATCATGAGAGATAACTCTACCAATAGCATGAATATATCAGGGGAGATAATTACAAATAAGCCACAAATTATCATGAGAGATAACTCTACCAATAGCATGACTATATCAAGGGAGATAATTACAAATAAGCCACAAAGTATCATGAGAGATAACTCTACCAATAGCATGAATACATCAAGGGAGATAATTACAAATAAGCCACAAATTATCATGAGAGATAACTCTACCAATAGCATGAATATATCAAGGGAGATAATTACAAATAAACCACAAATTACCATGAGCGATAATTCAAAATATGAAGACAACGGATATTCAACAATATTGTTATTGTATAGAATGCTAGCAAAGGCAGAACATTGAAACACCTGGGTTGGTATTCATAAAGCATCTTAGTAGAAATCTTAGAATTTTCTTAAAACCATCAAATTTCCTTAAGTGTGTCAGCCTAACAAGATACTCAAAATTCTTGAATTTTGACATAGGTTTATTGTAGTAAGAGCAACAATAATCACTAAGAAAACGTGGGTTAATCTTCAATGTGTGGGAAATAAGTGCAACCCAAGTTTTTGACTTAAGTCAAAATATTTAAGTTTTCCACTAAGATGCTTTGTGAATACCAGCCCAGGATGGAAGATTGTATCAGACACAGTGACATCTACTCTACTTTCTACAAGTACAAGAATCAAGTTTGATCAAGTTTTGTTGGCAAGAAGAAGCCTGTGATACTAGTTTGATGTAACCGACGCGACTCCCACATCCAACACACTGACTATACTATTGCTACCATATAACCCAGTGATTTTTTCCTTCTTTATTAGGGTCCGGTAAACGGACCCTTTCTCAATTGCAAATAGGCTATAATTTTCCCAAATTTGAAGGGGGAAATTCCCAATTAACAATTTTAAAAAAAAAATTTCAAAATCGGACATAAAATGATAAAGTTATGAACATTTTTGACAAGAGGTCAAGCATAAAAGTTCAAAGAAACCAGTAAACATTCACATGTCATTTACATTTAATCTCTTTTTCTGTTTTATTTGGCCTTTATGCTTCATGGAATTTCCCAATTTCAAGTTGTCACCCGTACCCTTTCCCAAAGAGGCAAAAAAATCGCTGTAACCCATTCTGAAAAGCGTCATATGGCTCGAATAAAACTGGGATGTTGTATATCCCGAGTTCTATTAGGGCATTATGCCGGTTTTCAGTTCCGTCATATGAAGCCATGATATGAAAACATTCAGGAGTGTCAACAGAGCCAAATTGAAAATCAGGAAAATCGCATGTGGCCAACCATTTTTGCCAAAGTAGAGGCCTTCAATAACATTGTTTCAATAATTGACTATTAAAGAAAATCCTTCAGAGCAGAATAAATTTACCTTTACCTTGCCATTTCTTGAGATATTTTCATCAAATAACTTTTATTTTGGTTAGAAGCCATACATATGTAGCAACCAGTTTTGTAATAAAAACCAGAATTGTAATAATTATTACAAAACTGGTTGAGATGACAAGACGTGTAATTTACCCACATAGACATTTATCGCAGTAGTCTAGCGTTACAAATGATGTATACAAAGTATAGTGAAAAGTCAGTAGCCAGCCAAGGGCTTATCAGCAAAAAATTTAATGTTTCAAAGGTTAAACTTATGATGATTTTTAGTCGTCGTCTATGAAATTCAAAGCAAAAAATGAAATATGAAGCCTAAAAGGCTTATCAGTAAATTGCCTTTTTTGGCTTAAATCTCAACCAGTTTGGTAATAATTATTACAATTCTGGTTTTTATTACAAAACTGGTTGCTAAATAGCTCTATCAGGAATGATAAATCCGGAATTCCGGATAAATCAGAAAAATTGACACCCCCGAAACATTACAATTCTCTGATGGAACAGAAAAGAGATATATCGGGATTACTACCATGAAATAACCTATCTGGATTTACAGTGTACAATACATGAAGGTATTTCATAATACAATAAAACTTTGAATTATCAACTCGTGTTGAATCATATAGAAGCATTTTTAGTTGTAAGGGAGACAACCCGAGTATGCCTGTAAGGCTTAAGTCCATGTGTAGTTACCTCCCTTGGAAAAAATATAAATATCAAAATAGAAAACAGTATTTTTTCTTACCTGAATTCCAAGCTGAACCCATATTCTTTGTCACAGATTTCACCTCTGGTATCTCTATCTGTAAGGTAAGAAAGACGTCTCATAAATATGCCACTTTAATAAGATTATAGGTAGAATCTAATTCATTGTGAAAGTATTTCTACAACAGTTACTTACATGAACATTTTGACTAAACATGTATAGAAACACTGAAAAATTCCTTGAAAATAAACTGTGTTCAATTAAGGATGAAGTTGTTATGTCAAGATTGATCAAATCTAACTACACAGACTGAGAGTTTAATGTATGAGCGAGTCAGAGCGACACAAGCAAAATTTCAGTAACTGGGAATACAAGACCAATCTTAATTAAAATATGAATGTGTGCAATTACATGGTACATACAATATTCTCATACCAAAAATGGCAAAATTCAAGGACTTTTCAAGGTGTGTTTCCAAACATTCACTATGGTTAAATTGTATGAAAATGAAATAATTCACTGCCACTTTTATACAGATATCAAATGTGCCATCTTGACATCATCAATAAGCTTTTTTAGATATTCAAGGCTGTTTGCCTCAATTCAAGGATGTTCAGTTAAATTCAAGTACCATTTTGGCATTTTTTCAAGTTAGCACTAAATTCAAGTACTTTTCGAGGTTGAAACCAAATTTAAGGACTTTTCAAGGCCCGTATGAACCTTAAATTACAGATCTATGCTGACTGTTACAAGGATTCCACTAGCTTCTAAATATGAGGGGTCATTTTGATAATTTTGACTAACTTTCACCATTTCATAGGCAAAATACCCATGACTTTAAGAGCAAATGACCCCTTAAACCGAAATCTTTAGGGTCAAAAGGTGGTTTTTTGAAAATTTGAAGGGTCAAACCCCTTACTGCCGAGTCAAATGAAACTACTTTACTTTAAGCTACATCATGTTACCTGGATTACAATCAATGTTCTCTTACTCTTGTAAACATGTATATATATATATATGTACTAATTATTTGAGGCTCACAGGGAAGACTGGGCTTGCCCAACTGTGTTGCCTCTTTAAATAAAGTCGTTATTATTATTATTATTATTAATGTTTCCTCACCTTTCCAGCATCGGCTACCTGTCGCACTTCTTGTTTCACTTTTGCGAGTGAATTTGTACTGATCACACTATTGCTCCATAGTCCTGCATTGAATGATAAATTCACGGCTACTGCAGCAACCCCGACTTTAGCAACATTCCTATAAAGAAAGCATAGACAGTTACAAGACATTTATTAATCATCAGACAGAAAACTGTAATATATATTTATGTGATAGGTACACTGCAATACGCAGAATGGTCTCACATGGACTGTCCAGCAAGGCATGCTGGCGCATCCAATTGATGCGAGCACTCCCAGCATATCACTTGGATGAAACAAGCCAAGTCTATTCAAAATATTGTCGATACTATACCCATGACTTTGTGTAGGAGTATAGCCATTCGATCATCATAGTTTGACCTACAGTATTAAATTCATAGATCTGAATGTTTGTATTCTCGATATCGACATTACAGGATAACTCCGATTCGGATAAGACTTACTTGAATACAATGGCAACAATATAAAACTTAAAAGTATTTTACGACATCGCTGACATAGCTTTTTCATAAATAATATGTTTAACTTGAAAGATGTGTATGTTTTCTTGCCATCGTTGTCAAGCTTCGGATGCGGCAGTGTGGAATAAAATACAATATTTCAAATATAATTTTTTATAAATCATTTTTGGATACTTTTTGCTAACGCTAAATAAGAAAGATGTTTAATAATGATACTGATAATGTTCAATAATTTTTTATACATGTTTTTAAAAAGAACAGAACAAATTGTTCATTCCCAAGCAGAAAGTTGGTAATTTGCAGGGATTTTACCATCTGTATTGCCCTGGGGACAGGGACTTGAAAATCACAAGTGAAAGTCTGTAATTGTTGGGGGGGGCAGAAACAGTAAACCACTACATATACCAGTGTGCAAGATTTGCAGAAGAAAGAGATCTCCTAGAACAAACAGTAGAGGGGATACTGTACGGACAGCAGTAACGTGCAGGGTTTTATCCCTATCCGTATGTGTTGGAGAGATCGACGAGATTACGGACAAAGCAAGGAACAAACTCATCAGTGCTATGAGTCAATACTTAACAAGCACCAACCGACTGTAAAGAGTAACCGAAGTACCAAGAGCTGAAGCACAAAGAGAGAGCACATAGAGAGATTACCGAAGTAGCATAGAGAGATTCAGAGAACATACAATGTAGCGTAATAGAACTACAACAAAATTGAACATTAATAACCACTCGACCATTATACCAACCTCCAATAAATGAATTTACCCGTGTGTATAATGAAGTGCACATAATTATAGTCATATTGCATACAGATTTTCTGATGACATATTACGGATTTATTATGCAAAGTTATCCGAAAGTAATAATATCCGAAAGCATGCCAATTTGCAAGATAATTGGTATTTTTTCAACGTTTTAACATTTTCAGAACAGAATAAATTGTGAAATATAATTTCAATTAATATAGAAACAAATTGTGTGTAATTCCTGTCTTCAACAAGGCTTAGAACAACTCCTAATCAAAAACTTACGTTAAAATTGACAAGGTCGACACCATTTTGGACACGATAAATTCGTTCAATCCGGCATGTCCGGATAAAAATATTTCAGTAAGGCACATAGACCCTTCATTCATATACATGTATATAAGCTACAGGATCTAGATTGTATGTGTGCAGCATGACTGAAGTTTTAAATAATTTTATTTAACTCATATCTAAATAAATTTTGCTGAAATTATAAAATGATTGAGTCACATTGAATTTTTTAGCCATATAAAGAGCCAATGTCCAATCAGAACATTTTCTAATACTTTGTATTGTATATATTACAAACAAAACATTTTTGTCTATATTTTTTCTTTCATATACGTAGAATTTCCTGCATGTTATCTTTAAGATACATCTATTTTAAAGACTGTTTTTATTTCAATTACATCCCCAAACCTGATTTACATTGTTACACCACGGAAATTGTTAGACCACGGACATTGCTACACCACTGAGAGGTATGTTACACCATAGACAAACACATTAATGTGCTTAATTTATCAAAATTAGGAATAAATTGAAGATAAATGGTAGTGCAGTTGTGTGTGCTGTATTCAGTACTACATAATATATCTATGCAAACACAAAAGGGATGCCATATGTTAACTCAGATCGCTTTCATTAGAGAAATTGTCAATGGTGTAACAGTTATATAACATTTAGTAGTTTTCTTATTATGCTTTTGGCAACACACATTTGCTTTAAAAATATGTGTCAATGAAATGCAATCGTAAGCAATTTTAAATGTCAATATATTTCTGAACTGCATAGTTAATGTACTGATTCCGTCTGTTCGTTACACCATTGACATTTTTTAGATGTTATCGTAAAAAAACATACGCATCGTTTATAGTACTTTGATAATGATAATACAATACTCATGTATACATATATTTTAAACTAAAAGTAGACCTATTCTGACAAATATGCTTTCGGATGCATAATAAACAGCGTTACGCCACAGACAAGGAAAGAAGTACGACCAGGGATACAAACATTAAATTGTCAATAGCTTTTCAATTATTAATTAAATTAAAAAACATTCATTGCTGTTGTGTGAATGATGAGGAACTTTTCGAACTAAAAGAAGGTGATTTGGTATTTAATTATTATTTAATGGGATGATGGTGTAAAATTTAATTGACTTTGTTACACCAAGGACACAAAAGCGCTATGGGACATGTATAAAACATACTTTTTTACAATAGTCCTTAAATGTTTTTGTTTACTATATATTTTCTGTATATTTTTAAATCTTCTCCATCAAAATGAACGTACAAGTTTAATACTGTTAATAAAAGCATGGCACTGTGGTACTGGGACATTCATTTGTTTTCAGTTGTAGGCAGTAAAAACTGGGATGGTATGTATAAAAGAATATACGGCAGACCAGTCAATCTGTAAGTTTAGTACAGTAATACTGATAACCAATGATTGAGCATATACGGTTTTGTGAATTTATATGAGAATAGGTGTTTATGTATGTCGTTGCTTTTAATTTTTCAAGTTTTAAATTATTTAATCTTATTCCAACAGAGGTGTTAACTAATGTTTGTCTTGAGTCTGTAGATTTCAGGATTTGTTTCCAAGATTTTGGAATCAATTGTAATAGTTTGCTGTATTCTGATATCCAGCTGTGTGTGTTTATAAGTTTGTCCAGAATAGTTTAAATTTCCGTTTGCGTCGAGCAAGTCATTGATAAAAATTATGTTGGAGTTAATCCAATTTGGGAATACAAGACTTTTCCCTTGTTTGTAATATGTTTGTTTCCCCATATTATTTCTTTGCGCATTTTTCGGAAATGTGTGATTTCTTGACTATTTATAGTCTTAAAATGTAATCATACGTATACAATGTCGTCATAGAATTCTGGTAGATTTAAATCTAGCAGTTTTTTGTTGTTTAAATATATGTGGAATAACAGGAAATTTGCACCGTCTGGTTTGAAATAAACGTTTGGTATCAATTTCCATTTTGCAGCGTTGTTATTATCACACAGATATTGTATCAATTTAATTCTAATGACTTAATAATTATATGACTTGATGTCTATCATTTGTAGACCTCCTAGTCTTTTATCGCCGATAATAGTCGTTCTTTTAATTGTGTTTCTTTTGCCGTTCCATTGAAAGTTATAGAACATACAATGTAGTTTCTATTTGTTTTATCACATTATCTGGAACAAGTAAGGAGTGGAAAGGATATGTAAACTTTGGTAGTAGAAGTGATTGTTAGTTTTTGATTCTTGTTCGTATAGGTCTGGGAGGTGTTTTTCAGGTTTATAATTCTTGTGCTTTGATTTCTTTTTGCGTATGTTTAGGTATGGTTTTGGATGTCAATCTTACACAGTTCCCATAGGGTCTGTTGTGATTCTTGTTCTCTTGATTTAGTGTAATGGTCTATAACGTTTGTAATAAATGCAATGTATTCAATGTCTTTTAGGAAACTGTTATTAATTTCCAGTAGCCTGGACCACGTTTTGATTGAGTAGTTATTTTTAATGATATGGCTTGGTGATCTGTAAATGTTAAAGTAACGGGTCTTATATCTGAACTAAGAACAGTGGGTGGTAAATTTTCGTCAGTTAGCCATATATCAATTTTACTTTTTTCGTAACCATTGGCTAGAAGGGAATAAAAGATAATGTATGATATTAAGCCGGCCACCACCAAACTTATCGCACATTATAATCACAATTACATGTAGTTTAAAGACATCTTTGCGAAGGGTATTGGGTGTCAAGTGGTATATTACAGACTAAGTGAGGTGATCGTTGGTGTCATTCCATCGACACCGAAATGGCAACGTCACTGACGTCATTATCATTGCCAAGTACGGATATAAACGAACGTAATTACTAGTGTTCCGCCATGTTTATATGAAATACGGGTATTTATAGTTTTGTACCACTCAAAAGGCAGGGATTTTCAAATTTTTGGACCTCTAATCCATTTAATTTTGCTATGAGCACAATATCTAGTGAGGTGTTCATGAAGTAAATCCATTTATTTGGACATTTGGCTGTTTCCATATTCGAGGGTTTTTCAACTTGGAATGCAAGTGACGCTATATCTTTTTTGTATCAATGATTTTTTTGCAATAGTGAGTTGTATATGAAAGATCATTTTATAAGCTTTAAACTGATACCTCACATTTTAACATCCGTTCAGTGTAGCTGTACCAATAGATCAATAAACACTGTCTACTCGTGTATACGAGGGCTGTTCAAATTGGAATGCAACTAAGCCCATACATTTGTTTCCTTAATAGATTATATTGAAACTAGCCTTTGATCCTATTATAGTATTCATCTCCGGTATATATGCCAAGTTTCATTCAGATATTCCATATTTAAAATGCGATTTTATTATCATTCATAGGGTCACTGTGCATATACTGGACACGTGCCAAACCGCGATCTTAACGTATCCGATATTTCTTTCGATATTGCAATTTAAGAGCCGTTTGAAACAAATAAAGATCACAAGGGACATTGCTTGACAAATCAGGATGGTCGGAAAGCTGAAGAACCTTCACGCTTCTCAGAAAGTTGCGTTAATGGCTGCTGCAGGTAGAGGCCCATTGCTCTGCAATAGCATGTCATACTTCAAACAAGTGCTTTGAGAGCGATTGTCGGAGAATTTCTTCAATTTCTGAAGGAATTTTCTTTTTTCAAGCTTGGCATTTACCCATTGTCTATTTTATACATCCAATTTAATGGTACAAACTTGGTTTATATAGAAAAAGGTTTACATTTCTGCTGACGCCTATGGTGCGTTTTGCAATGCATACTTTTGTTCTGTGTTTGCTGGCCCATATTAGTTTAAGAATCTGTCGCATGGGTGAACAAATCAACCCGTGTCTCGTTTATGGTCATTACATTTGCAAACGGTGGACTTTTTTTATCTAGAAACTTGTTTCAACTATTTTGTGGACAGTTTGCAAGGACATGTGTGCTGGCGTCTCTAAGCAGATAGGGGTATCCATAGCGTACTTATCGTCCTAATTTTTTTAATATGTTTGATAATTGTATGAATAGCTCCTAATGATGTGCCAACACATTGAGCTACTTGCCTAATTGTAAATTCTCAACCAGTTTCAAAAACAAATATGATTTTCGCAACCCTTTTATAGTATATTGCGGTATTTGGATGGCGTTCATGGGGTTCTTTTCAAATAAAATTACACTACTTTTAAATTGCGTAAACTATCAAGTAGTTGATGAAACAGACATATCATACCACCATTTCACCAAACATGTTATGTAAAATATTGTATTTGCTCCCGCATTAAAAAACATCAATTCTTAAATAGGACCAAATTTGGTCAGAAAAAGTGACATTTTTCCAATAATTTAAGCATTAATATACACGAGTAGACAGTGTTAAATGGCGTATTGTTACAGCTACACTCAACGGATTTTAAAATGTGAGGTATCAATTTAAAGCTAATTCAATGTTCTTTGATATACAGCTTACTATTCTTAAAAAATCATTGATACAAGAAAGATATAGCTTCACTTGCATTCCAATTTGAACAACCCTCGTACTAATGCTTCAATTATTGGGAAAATGTCACTTTTTTCTGACCAAATTCGGTCTCATTTAAGAATCGTTGATCTCTAAATGTGGGAGCAAATACAATATTTAAAATAACTGAAATAGTGTCCTGTAATGTCTTATATATCCACTACTTGATAGTTTAAGACATTTAAACGCGGTGTAATTGTATTTGGAAATGAACCTCGTGCACGCAATTCAACTACCGCAACATACTAGAAAAGGGTTGCGAAAATCAAATATTTTTTGGAAACTAGTGGAGTATTTACAATTAGGCAAGTAGCTTAATGTGTTGGCATGTCATTAAGAACTATTCATACAATTATCAAACATATTACAAAAGTTAGGACGATAAGTGCAGTTTGGATGCCCCTATCTGCTTTGAGACGCCAGCACACACGCCCTTGCAAACTGTCCAAAAAACAGTTGAAACCAGTTCGAGATAACAAAAAGTCGACCGTTTGCAAATGTAATGACCATAAACGAGACATGGGTTCATTTACAAATATGGGCCAGCAAAGACAGAACAAAAGTACGCATTGCAAAACGCACCATGGACAGTAGAAATGTACACCTTTTTCGATATAAATCAAATTTCTACCATTAAATTTGATGTATAAAATGGACAATGGCTAAATGTCAAGCTTAACAAAGGTAAATTTCTTCAGAAATTGAAGACATACACCGACAATCGCTGCCAAGCCTCATGTTTGAAGGATGGCATGCTATTGCAGAGCATGGGCCTCCACCTGCAGCAGCCATCAACGCGACTTTCGTGAAGGTTTTTGAGCTTTCCGACCATCATTATTTGTCAAGCATTGTCCCTTGTGTTCTTTATTTGTTTCAAACGATTCTTAAATTGCATTGTCATAAAATATCAGGTTCGTTTAGATCTCGGTTTGGCTCATGCCCAGTATATATATGCACAATGTACCGAGGAATGATAACAAAATCGCATTTTAAAAATGGAATAACTGAACTTCGCATAATTATATATCAGAAATGAATACTGCATTGGTATCAAAGGCTTTTTTCATAAGAATCTATCAAGCATATTTTTTACGGGCTTAGTTACATTCCAATTTGAACAACCCGCGTAGGGAAAACTAGAACCGCCTACCCTCTAAATTGTACTGCAACTAGGTCATGTAGCTGAAACCTTGACACTTAACCTTTTCTTCTTTTGTCTATTGTTTGGAGTTCTGACAGTTTAAACTAGGTATTTCAGCCATTTTACTGTTGGAACTAAGTCATTCAGCTTGGTCATTCATCTTTTTGATTGCTGAAACTGGTTCATTTAGAATTTCGACAGCTTGGACACGGGAGGATTATAACTTGTTTAGTTGGGCATTGTGCCTTTTATGTTTTTATGTTTTCTGTGCTCGGCTGGTTCAGGAGGGCATATTGTGCCTTGTGTGTTTTATATGTTTTCTGTGCTCGGCTGATTAAGCTGCATTCCCTGTCTGACTTAATATTATCTTATTCCTATACCAACAATTATCAGCTTATATATGAGGGGTGATCAACAACAAAAAACAACGAGGCAAAAAGCCCTAATTTCTTTATTTGCCATTGTAAGTCGTCATAAAGATAAAAAAAATTCACATTAATTCACCGCTGATCGTCAATATTAACCAAAGTCAGAACGAACGCGGTTGCCTAGGGCAAACAGATTATATTAAGTCAGACAGGGAAGGCAGCACTCAACTTAACCAGCCGAGCCCAGAAAACATTAAAAACACACAAAGCACAAAACCCAACTGAAAACACGGCATCCCGTCTGCCACCTCAGTCAGTCAAACTAAAACGGAATCCAGGTGAAGAGGAAAATAACAACTGGATATTACACATCACAAGGACAATCTACAACATATATATAGTGTACATGCAATTAAGCAACATCGCTCGATGTTATGCGGCCCAAATGTTCATATTTTCCAAGGTTAAATGTAGCAAACAATGACGTATCATTCGTGCGTTTGTAAATTGTAATTTTCTAAAGGTTGCGTTATGAATATGCAATGATGTAATATTGCATTCATGATTTCAAAAACAAGTTTTAATGTCAAAATTCCGTTTTAGAGCTATTTGCTTCAAATGGGTTGTCAGAAAATGAATGCGATACAGAAATCGGCGATTAAAAGTATTGTTGCGAATGAAATTTCATAACATACCAATGACAATATTCCAACAATGCAACGACTATGTAACAGCAAACAAAACAGGAGTATGGGTGAATGGGCTATATGCGCCAATAACGTCAAATTACGTCATCAATACTCTCCATCAGCTATTTCTTACAATTTACATGCAAGTTTGAAAGGAAAAATAGATTTTCGGTTTACAGGTCTATAAAGTGTATCTGGTTGTACAGCTACTTTTTGAGAATCGTTTACTGCATTATTCATTATGAATTGTGCCACAAATGAGTATGTATACCGTTATTATGTAACATCGTTTGCCATAGTGACGTTACTGTTTCAATGTTTTTGTTTTACCAAATATTACCTTGAGTGAAAGGCCACCAAAAAGTGGGCGGGTAAACTATAGACCGGTTTTAAATTACATATTAGAATTATGAACAAATCAAATGCTGCGGTCGCTTCGCTCCCTTTGTTTATAATTCTTATATGATCTACACTCGCAAAAGAAAGTATACATTGAAATTATTTCATCTGATGTTGAAAGAAACAAATGAAAGGATAATATTTACTAAATAGTATGTTTATCTGAGATTTAGTATGTTTATCTGAGATTTTAAGATCAATTTTAAATAACATGTCAATAAATGCAATACTACACCAATATAGTCAACAGCTGTGACACCTGAAAAATCAAATTAAAGAAAAATGTTAAAATCTTATACGTGGTTACCTCCCCTTGACCAAAAGTCAATTTCTCGTGAATTTACATTTTTGGTTTTCCATGGCTTAATGAGCCCCTGTGTTAAATATCGACGAAAACACTTTATTAATAAACTTGTTTGGTAGTCAACAGTGTGTACACAAAATTTTATGCAGAAATATCAATAAATAAAGGATTTGTCATTGTTTTGACGATTTAACATTTTTTAAGTACAAAGGCTGTTGACTGTATTTGTGCGGTATTGCATTTATTGATATGTTCTTGTTGGGTCTAAAAATATCAGATAAACATACAATTCGGTAAATATAAACTTTGTGTTTGTTTGTTTTAATCCGAGATGATGTACTAATAGGTTTATGCAATAGATTTATTATTCTGCTTTAAAATGAAATATAATTTATTGAAATCAGTCAAGAAATAAAACTTTAGACCTCAAAGACCCAGACCTACATATATTTTAATGGAAATTCTAATTTTATCAGAAAATATCCAATTTGCCTCATTCAAACAATAATTTTCTCAATTCTATAAGAGATAGAAAAAAATAAGTAGAAGAAACCTAGCTCTTCAAAATGAGATATTGGTCATTTAATTAAAAGAGATGACAAACAGTGTCCAATCTGTGTATATTTAGGTCTTTGTGTAAATGTACGTAAATACTAGTGTTCCGGTCATGTTTATATGAAATACGGGTATGTATGTTAACGGTTGACAGTTTAACCCAGTACACTAGTTGCTATAGCGGAATCGATAATAAATATTTAATCTACCCGCGGTCGGTGATCCTATCTATAGGCAAGCTATACACCTTATAGTACATTATAGCTTGGAGTGTCCGATATATTGATCTGTCTATTTTGACATACGGGTAGAATTTTGCAATTAATTTAGTATCGGTTAAGCGAGTGGAAGATTTTAAACATTTTTGTGATTTTAAAACAAAATAATACCACAAGAAAGTGACTTTAGTCCAGGTAAGTGAGTATTTATTGTTAATTAATAGTGAGTTATAACTGTGTGATTTTAACCATAATTTTACCGTATTGTTTACATTGACCGTGCTTGTTTTAACTAGCACTCTTTTTGGACATTTTGAATAACAAATTGAAATTAAGTACGATTTGACGTGAATTAGATAGTCATACAGTTGATATAGTTTTTAACCGGCGCATTCTCCGGGTGTTGTATAATGGGGTTATGAAATAAAGTTATGTGCATGTACAGGTTTCAAGAAATTTACGTATTAATTGGGTATGTCATATGTGACAGTATACTGGTAACAACTACCGACCGCTAGATACCACAGGGTACGGGGGCATTCTGAAAGTTCTGATAATGCGTCTGTAAATTGTTTGATGCTCACTTAATATATATAAAAGCACAGGTAACTGTATCATTAATAAAGAGTAAACAAAAATTAATATTTTTTTATAAAATTTATAAAATCTTATAACATAAATTTTAGAAAATTATTTTACTCTTTATACAGTTACATGTGTACAAAAGTGCACAATTTCTGAATGACAAGACCTTCCTCCATCGAAAACATGTCATGATGTTAATATCAGAGAACTTAATATTCACCTAAATGCCAATGTATATGTAGGTATATAACCCAATGAATTGTCGACACAATTAGTCATATTAGCCCTTAGAAGGGATAAATAACATTATTGTTAATAATTTCTATAATTTCGATCCAATTTGTTTGGAATTGTCACATATTTTGTATTATATACCTGTGTATCAAATGACAGATAGAAATTATTATTCTGACAGTGTAAATGACTTTAGATGCACAAGGAAAAGACCACGTCCAAAATGCTCTTGAAAATAACCATTTTACCGGAAATACGCAATTTACGTGTTATATCTATCTATTGATACTGCATCACCCCCTTGTGGGTATTACGTGCAGGTGCGCGTCAGCACAGTGTGAGTTGATAATAGAGTAAAAAGTATATAAAAGCGAGTGAGTGAAGTAAGACTATTGTTAAAATGTTAAAAAAAGTCAAAGACTTAGTGAAAGGATAAAAACATGACGCAAACATTTATGGCATTGTATGGGACAGGGAACTGACTGTCAGTTTGAAACGGTTCAAAACTGGCAGGAGCGCAACTCTAGCTGACAACCTGTTCCATTGTACAAAAGCAAGGGGGGAAATGAGTACTTGTAGTAGTCAGTCCGGGTATTTAATTGTCTGAAGTATAGATCATGAGAATATCTTGGAATTCTCGCCGGATGTTGTATATATGTGGGTATGGGTACCGCTACAAGGCCATGAATAATTTTATAAAAAAGACACAGCCTTGCATCGGATCTCCGGTCTTCCAGAGAACGCCAGCTGATGGAAGAGATTAATTCTGATACACTAGATTGTGGAGTGTAGGTACTTGTGTTCCATCTGGCTGTGCGTCTCTGGATCATCTCAATTTTATGTACGCTCTTTTGAGTATGGGGACTCCAAACTGGAGAGAAGTACTCTACCAGAGGCCTAACTAGAGCTTTGTAGGCAGTCTCTCTAATGGATTTATTTTTAGACCTGATATTACGTCTCAAGAATCCAAGCGTCTTATTTGCGCTTGCACATACTCGCTGGGTGTTGTTGTTCCAGGTGAGACTGCTAACTATGTCAACGCCAAGGTACCTGGAACTGCTTACTGTTTCAAGTACTTGACGTGCAGGACATATTGAGTGGGCAATGGAGTTTTTGCACGTGTAACATGTATTAAAGTGTACTTACTTGGATTAAACTCCATGTCCCACTCAACCTCCCATTTTTCGAGCCTATCAAGGTCATCTATGACTTGGAGGATGTTCGAGTCCTGCACAGCAGCAAATGCCAGCTACAAGGCTGTATCGTCAGCAAACAGTCTCACCTTAGATCTGGTCTGCTCAGGAAGGTCGTTGATGTAGCATAAGAAGAGTATCGGCCCAAGGACAGACACTTGGGGTACTCCGGATGTCACCAAACCTTTGTCAGACATTTCATTTTCTAGGACATCGGTATGGACTCTGTTTGCTAAAAAGGCCTTGACCCATGCAAGTGTGCTACCTCTAATTCCATACTGGTGGAGCTTGTACAGCAACTTTGGGTGACTAACCTTGTCAAATGCCTTACTAAAATCCAACAGTACTAGGTCTGTTTGGAGGCCGTTGGTGCAATTCCTAGCCAGATATTCCACAAGCATCACAAGCCGTGTCTCGCAAGAACGCTTGGACCTGAAGCCGTGCTGTAGGTCGTAAAGGATATTGTTGGTATCTAGATGGGCTACGAGATTTGTTGAGACAATGTGCTCCATGACTTTGCAAAGCATACAGGTAAGAGATATGGGCCGATAATTTGCCGGCAGGCTTTTTTCTCGCATTTTATATAGAGGGGTAACGAATGCATTATTCCAGTCATTTAGAACTATACCTGTATCTAAGGAACATTGAAATAAAACATTGATATGATAGGAGCAAATGTCTCAGCAAGTTCTCGTAGTATCAATGGCTTGATTTTGTCTGGACCACTCGCCTTGTGAGGGTTTAGTTCTTTTAAAAGTTTCAATACTCCCTGTTTGGAGATTGCTATTTATTATTTGCTTTCAATGGATTATGGAGATTTTTCAGTGAAATAAACAGTGAAAATAACAGTGAAATTACCACTTTGTTATTTTCACTGTTTTAGAAGCTGGTTCCAGTATCATGCAGAAAAAGAAACGTAACGTCAACTGCGTCGGGCTTTAAAATATGCGTTACCTCATCATGACGTCATAATTATCACTTCGTGACGTTCTAATTTCGACGTGATTTTTCCAATTAAGCCAATTACGGCACATATTCAAGAGGAATTGAGGCATATAATAAACAGAAAATTTGTTGATTTTTGTGTAAGATCAATTTTATTTCACTCGTGATCACAGAAAATTACATTTTCACTCGTGGCTACGCCACTCGTGAAAATATTGATTTTCTGTGATCACTCGGTGAAATAAAATTCGATCTTACACCAAAATCAACAAATATCCTCTATATCATGCATTATAATCTTATATAATATGTAGAGACTTGATAGGATATTTTTTTCACGAACGTCTCTACGAAAGATGAATGGTTACATTTTTCCATTTCAACTTTGCACATTTTAAATCGCGTCGACATGCAATCGAAATTGTGAAATATAAAGTGAAATCATGAAATATAAAGTGAAATCATGAAATATAAAGTGAAATCATAAATATAAAGTGAAATACAGAGTGAAATTGTGAAATGTTAAGTGAAATCATAAATATAAAGTGAAATACAGAGTAAAATTGTGAATTATAATGTGAAATCGTGAATTTCATTCAAATATTTCACAATAATGACAATTGCGATTAGAAATCGAGCATTTTGAAATGCCACTACCGGACTTTCAATTATCTCTCACAACAGTTTCATTGTTTAAATATTTATGTGCGTACACAATGACATTCATACAGTGTTCATGATACAGTTAATCTATTCTGAAAGCGAGACAATGACTCGGATGTTTCAGGTGGTTAGACTCGATGAATGCACCATTTGTCTGTGAGAACAATAAAACAATACATGTGACGCATTCATAGATTAATTACTACACCTCTTCCTGGTATGAAATGGTAGATCATTAGGCAGAAATTAAGATATTTGAACATTTATTTACACTTCATTTATTTACTAGATATCCTTGCAGTGAATGCAGATGTTATACCATTAGACTGTCCCTTAAAGGGACTGCCTCACGTATTGGTGTATTGCAAAAATAAAATTAAATTGTCAAATATTCATGTTATTTTGGTATAGTTTCCTGTATATGCCATAAACAACCACATTTACATGAAACATAACTTGGGAAACATCGGCATTTTGTAATAATTTAGCATTTTTACACCCAAAATTCTATAGGGTATTAATACCGTATAGAATAAGCACTGCTATCACTGAAATTGCCTGAAATTTGTTTCCTTTCGATGAAAACGAATTGCGAAACGAACTGAATACCTCACAGATGTTGCGGCTTTAGTTTGTTGAAGTTACAGTTTGATCATGTGTGAATTACATAATTCACAGAACATTTTGGAAGGAAACTCTGCGATATTTTCAAACAGAAAAATACTGAGTGCCAAATATCAAGAGTGATTTAAATTGCTTATATGCCATAAATCTTTCCGAAAGCAACCACCAGTGACTTTCTATTATATAAATACTTGGTTAGGTAGGAAAATTACGTCATACAAAAATTTAAGCCCGATCTGTGAGGAAGCAGCGTTGACGTTGTATTATGTACGAGGGGCATTCGATATGTATTTTCTTTGTGGCCACAAATTAGAAAATTCTTTGATATCTGGAATTTGTTTTACATTTCTGGAACCATCCACCAATCCGCAATATTTTGTGAAAAATTCAATAAAATTTGATTGCCGGACTGTTGTTTCTGTTGTCTTTTTCAATGCTTAGTAATAAACACTGCGACTTTTTACGAATAACTGTCCATTAAAATTTCATTTCAGGAATTATCTTATGCCACAACTATTATGCCGTAAATAATGCAAATGTATTCCATAAAACATGATTTGCTGTACTTGATATGACGTTATTGGTGTGTGAACCAACAAGCATCATTTGGTATAAATAAGAGTTGTATCCCTTGTTTTTTGACAGTCTTACTCGTAGACGACAAATAATTTCATTTTGATTAAACGTTCTAATGGAAACATAAGGATTCAGTAATCGTACCGTATGTGTTGTATTTTAATGAATACTGACGTTTACTTTTAAAACCACTACTGCAAAGATGACACAAATTTTGCTTAAAATGAACATAAGGCCAATGTACTCGAGTATACCCTCTTGTAAGTTCAATAAATTACTTAATTGTTGACGAAAAGCTATGTAATTTTCCAAATTTATACAGAATACAAATTTGGGACAGTAATCGTAGAATTCTTCTAAATATTTTCATAGTAAAATGCAAAGGACAAGGACATTACATATCGAACAACCCCCGTATTATAAAGTTATTATCTGTCAACAGAATACGCATAGTAATTGTTATTTGGACATAACATAGGAATCGATCGAAGCTATGTTGGTCATTGGTTGTGTAACAGGCCATCAAAGTCTGTATACTCGTTAAAGTATAAACCAATATTGTATTAGCTTTACACCCGATGATTCACCGAGACGATGTATTGTGTAATACTTTGATTATATATATACAATGTATATTTTTTATCATTGTTATATATATTTATATATAATAAGATTGAGAGAAATGACCTCAGACATACGGTAGAATGTTCCGTGACCTTCCTTTGTTATTCACCGGTTCACGGTAATTTCAATTAAATAAATATTTCGAAGCATTATAACATAGTACATCCTGTTTGTAAATCATACTTTACTAAATTAACTTTCCAGTATAAAGCTGTGACAATATGGAACGCTTTGCCCAGTCAAGTTAAAAACACAACGTCAGAGAAAATGTTTAAATCTATATTAAAATCATACTCATCCGCAAATCTAACAATGACAGATTAAAACACTCGGGTTATTGCTGTTTACCCATTATATCAGGCGAATTTCTATCTTTTAATACACTATTATAAATGTTAGTATTTACTTTTTTGCATTGTCTGCCATTTTATTGATGCTTTTGTCTGTTTGTATATATTTATGCTTGTTTTGTTAGATGACCCCATGGGAGATAGCCCTATGCTTAATGGGTATATCATCGGAAAGTAAAGTTATTATTATAAGCATAACGTAATGTGCGCATAAATATCACGGAATATTACTGCAGTGTACCCCTACAATGTACATGTAGTAGCCGTTCGGAATTATTGTTTTCTTGTTCATTTATGTTTGTACTTGAACTTTGTAATTGATAATGGCTTATTGGATCCAATGTAAACATTATACATTGATTGTAACATATGTCGGCTCTAATATGTGCCTTATATACTCCTAGTTACCTAATCTTAAACAATCAAAAATAATTACCATATTCAAAAAAGGCAAAAAAATCAGATACATGAGTTACAAAACTGTTTTAGAAACACGTCTCTGATGAACTCAAACAGGATTCAGAGCCAAACGCTCTTGTGAAACTGCACTAACAAATATAGTTGATAACTGGATCTGTGCAATGATGGAAAATGTGTTGGTACATTGCTCATAGACTTGTCCAAAGCATTTGACCTTGTCAACCACAACATTCTCATAAAATTCTTGATTTTATTAACATATACAACAGAAAGAAACCATCATATCGTCACCTTATAGCACTGCATGTATATTCCTCCGTGAGTCCTTTCTAAGGCATATATATATACGTAGAGTTATACAAAACATCTTTATAGTATGACAACAACATTTTGGTCCATTTTCACTGCTTTGATTTTAAATAACTGTTATTTAAGCCAAATCAATGAAGATGCCATATTTCAAGGGTCTACTCGTATCATGTAGGTTTCTACTGTTTAACCAGAGACTTTAGAATTACACCGTTTATTTCACAATAGTGTACGTATTGATGCGGATTTAGGGTTACGTGAGCTGCATGGAGGGGGATCATTTGATCCTTTAATGGACCCTTTTGACCCAAGCATTTACCAAACAGTTTCGCAAGATCTAGTAGAGACTTCTCTGATGTCATGTTAGTTTGACAATTTCGATTCTGGCTTCTTATGGTCGATATACAGTTTCTTAGGAATTAAAGCAGGCACTCAAAATGAAATCTAGTCAAATTCGTGCAATCAATTCTACACATAGCAATGATGCATCCAGGCTGCATTCACAGGAACCATATTCTCGATATCGACATTACTCAATAAAACCCGTTTTTCCGGAACCGAAATTTCACGGTCAGGGTGTTAGCGAGCAATAAGCGGTATAGCGGGAGTGTATATAATTATCCTTTTTTCAACGTTTAAACATGAAAACATATAAAACAATTATTACACATTATCATTAAACATCTTTGTTTTTAAACTTTAGAAAGAATTATCCTAAAAAATGCTTCATATTTGAAATATTGCATTTTATTCTACACTGCCGCTTCCGTGGCTCGATACCGATGTCGAGAAAAATACGCATTTTTCAAGTCAAACATATTGTTTAGGCGAAAATATTATGAGCGAGGTTGTAAAATTGTGTTGTCATTGTTTTCTAGTAAGACTTTTTACAAATTCTTATCATTTAGCTAAAATAATCGCGATTTTTGTACCTAGTTGCTCTATATGCTATATCCGTTCCCCCCCCCCCCTGACGTACATTCGGAATATCTCACACATTGTCGCTCAATTAATTCCGTAATCCCGGAAAACGGGTTTTAAGTTGTAATGTCGATATGGTGAATGGCGAGCTGTAGATGGTTATCAATGTTCTGTTACTTTGACAAATGGTTAGTCGTTAATGTATTGCGTTGCCGGGTAACATGGACGCTTCGCACCTGTCAATTAACCCTGTCCGTTAATTGATTGATTAATCAAGAATATTCACTTGTATGTTTATTCATTCTGTTGGGTTTTGTATACTTCCATTCAATTTGTTCAGTTTAACTCAATAACGGTATTTTCTCATTGAAAGATATTCTAAATATTTAACGGTAACACTTAATTCGTACTGTAGTTAATTCGTACCTAAGTTAACTTGTACCTTGGTTATGTCGTACTTAAGTCTGAGCCAGCATGCACAATTTTCGTTGTCAACTGAGAAAATGTCGAATCTCTGTTTCAATTGAATATTATTAAATGATTTATTATTAAAAGAGTTATTATAAAAAAATATGTTATTTAATAATTTATTATCAAATAATTTATTATCAAATAATTTATTATCAAATACCGTTTGACTTTACATTCAGGTAGAAGAGCAGAGTAACACAGTCTCAATATGTCACAAGAGGTAAGGACTTGTTAAGGGAAATACTTGAACAGGCTTAATGGTATTTGTATTGGGCAAGAAAATATCAGCAAAGAAAAAATAAATGGTAAAGTTTAAATGGTCCGCATGCTTCATAGACTTAATGCATGTAGACTCAAAATATGTTACACATAGATATATAATGACATTAATAGTTTTAATATGAAACAAGTACGCATTCTATGAAGCATGCGGACCATTTAAACTTTTCAAATTTTTTTCTTGGCTGATATATTTTCTTGCCCAAAAGAAATACTTTAAACAAGAAAAATGTTTGGTTCTTTTTTCATATATATATGCCCACTATCGGCAAAAGGCGAAAATTATTATTTGCGTAATTAAATTGTTTGACAGTAAATCACAGGAATATTTTAAAATATCAATGAGCAGTTGATCCATTCAAAATTGTTCTATATATACATTTATTACAATGATCAACAAGGAACGGAATGCATGGAATAACACAAAGCCAGTGCTAACTAAATAAAGAACACAAGCGATTAAATTAGCTGATTCAAATAAAAATATTTATACATGTATGTATCCTTACTATAATCTACCAGAAAATGGAGCAGGCCCAGCTGATGTGTTATATTGACTGTATGTTATATTCTTATATTTTACCAGAAAGTGGACCAGGCCCAGCTGATGCGTTACATCGAGTTAGAGAAGGAAATACAAGGACTGGAAGCTCAAAATGCACTCAAAACTTACGAAGTACGCAACGCTGCAGCTAAAGATGTGAAAGAAACGATAGAAAATGTTGAGATGACCTTGCAGGCTCTCATCCAATCAACGTGAGTTACTACTTTCTTTGTGTTTTTCGTACGGTAATTATATAACTTCTTTTTGACAATAAGACTACCTCAACTATCAGACCATCTCAATAATAAGACTTATAGATGATAAGACCAAATCAATATGAATCCTTCGATTATAATAACACATCAATACATAGATGATATTTGTTTGTTTTGATTGAATATGGTTTATATCTCATCGTGTAGTGATAATATTCAATATTTTCAAGAGTGTGTAGAGCGCATAGAGAAATAGCGCCGAAAAAAATTTAAGTATAAAAAACAAAGGGCCATAACTACCTTAAAATTAATCTGACCAATGTGCGCTGACAATATGCACAACTAGACATGGTACTGATCATTCATGCTAAGTTTCATTGAAATCCGACCTATGGTTACAGAGAAATAGAAATACCACAATGGTTAACCATCATGAGTAGACACTCCTGGCAAGTGCAATAACTCATTTTTGATTTTAATTGGAGTTATGCCCTTTTTTAACTAAGACTTTTTGGTTAAGGTTTTTGGTGCAGGCTACTATATTGGGCCATATCTTACATATTATCCATGCTGTAGCATTGAAACTTACTACACTTGTTTGCCATCATTTTCAACACTACTGGTCAAGTGCAATAACTCTTTTAACATTTTGATAATATGAACTAAGGCATTGCCTAAGATAGGGGATTCTTTCATCCATGGAGAATAGATCCAAATAAAGTATTAAAGTTATGTAAATGGAGAAAATTAGTTACTTTTCAGTTGCCACAGCCAAAACAAATTCAATGAATTGATATCCCCGGCCTTACAGGTAATCAGTAAAATTTACAAATAAAAGACCTTGACAAGCATTATCACAATCCAATTTTACTTTACCCATATGTTAATGGGATGAAAACCATACATAGACATAACGATTCACGCACTGTTCACATCCATTTTCATACATGTATGCACATTTAAGGAGCCACAGACCATAACAAATGATTTACAGCGCCATATGAACTGTAATTCCCATTTTATTCCTAGTTACATTTTGATATTTAGTTATGCCCCATTTTTACTTAGACTTTTTGGTGAAGGTTTTTGGTGCAGGCTTCTATATTTGGCCATATCTTACGTATTATCCATGCTGTATGGTATATTGATCATATTGATTGTACTGATGAGACTTTGTGTTAAAACAGGGTCTATTGACCATACTGATGAGACTTTGTGTTAAAACGGGGTCTATTGACCATACTGATGAGACTTTGTGTTAAAACAGAGTCTATTGATCATACTGATGAGACTTTGTGTTAAAACAGGGTCTTTTGACCATACTGATGAGACTTTGTGTTAAAACAGGGTCTTTTGACCATACTGATGAGACTTTGTGTTAAAGCAGGGTCTTTTAATCGGGCCTAAAATAAAATATTGTTTGTTTCCCCTTCCACGACCTACCACAAAAATTTGCCCTACCCAAAATATTTTATTGCCCAAATTGAAATAAAAAAATATTTATGAAAAATTGGGATGAAAATGATATTTTTGTATACGGGCTTGTTTCTTAGAAGTTAATTTGCAGGTACCTAAAATTAAGACTGTTGGTTTTCACCTAAAGAGTGTTTGCTAAATTTTATTATGTGTTTGTCTTGACCAATTGCTATCATTCTGAAACAATTCCACAAAAAAATGTAACCTACCTACCCACTCTTAATCTGATTGGGTTGGTAAGAAACAAAGAATATTTTAAGTTTGGCCTCATACTGATTTTATTGATGAGACTTTGTGTTAAAACAGGAAAAAAGAAAAGCAGGATGTTGACGATATGCAAAAAAAGTCACCTAATGACATCAAAAGTATGTTCAAAGATGAGGCATCATTTAATGCCAAGTTATCCAAGGAGCAGGTACAAATATCTCAAATACTGTCAAATCATTATTTTCTGTGGGCTATTAAAATTTTGTTGATATGATTTTTTATCGTGGTTGAACAGAAACACAAAATTTAATCTCCAGAAAAAAATCAACCTAAATAACAGGGGTGGCAATATTCCTGATTAATCCTGAATTCCGGATTTGTCTATGATTTCTGACCAAAATAAAAGTTATTTTTATGCAAATTCATCAACAAATGACTAATTTATGGTCAATTTAATGTGCACTGAAGGATTTTATTCAATGAAAACTGAGTTAAATATAGAAACAAAGTGGTTTTAAGGTCTCTTGTTTGGAAAATATGTCGGCTGCATATGATTTTCAGGATTTTTAATTCGGCTCGGTTGACACCCTTGAAACAAGGAACAGAAATCAAGTTATCCTTCCATGTTTTATTATACACAAATAATTATGCAAGCCTATGAAATTGTATTAAATACCAAAATCTACAAATTTTAATTCCCACGAAAATAAGTGATTTTACAGCATAATGATATCTGGATGCAAACTTTGGTTCAACAAACATTTTTCAGAATTAGAAGAATTCGTAACAATTTATCTCAAACTTAATTTTACCGTATACACTCGCCCATAAGTCAGGTAAAATCAAGTTAAACAAATTGTTATAAGTCAACCATACTTTGTCCAACGTTAAAAGTCTTCTATAAGAAGTACAACTTATGACTTATTATGTCGATATCAAAGCAGGGGTCATGGTGAATAAGTGACTTTTTGGAATTTTCTGGACACCTTTTACCTGACTTATGAGCGGAGACATGCGGTAAACACACTTGGTGTATCCCTGGTTTAATTGCTTCCAGATATTATTCCTGTCATGAAATTTTTTTTTGATGTATGATATGTTGTTCAGGTGATATCATTGATAATGTCACATGACTTGATGGCATCACCAATGTGGTCACATGCCTAGATGACTTCACCAATGTGCTTCCATGACTTCATGACTGACATCATCAATGTGGTCACATGACTTGTTGACATCATCAATGTGGTCACATGACTAGATGACATCATCAATGACATCACACTAGCTATCTGATGTAAGGTGCTGCTTGGTATATAACAACTTGTATTATATGAATGTTTATAGGGAGCGGGAGAAAGCCGATGTTGACCGCATGTTGAACGGAAGTATTAAAGACGCTTTCAGTAAAAAAGATAAGAAAAAACTTACCAAAGAACAGGTTTATTTCTGCACTGTGTGACACCATGGGTTATTGGGATTCAGTGTGAAAACCTTCTTTAGGGATTTTTCTTGGGGCAGATTCTCAAGGGCACATGTTGATGATTTTGTATAGATTACCAAGAAACTATCATATGATGAAAAAATTCCTTTCAGAACCCTAAAGTATCGAATTTAATTATTGTGTGCCTTTTGGAAAGCTTGTCAATGGGACAGTTCAAGGTTCAAATGAAAGCCCTGTTTGGTGTTAGTTGTCTTGATATGTCCCTCTTTGTACAAGGCTTGGATCTCTTCATGCGTTATAGATGCACTATAGATTCAATAGCATCTAGGGATTTATTATTGTTGTGACAGGATCGTCTGCGTGTGCATTGGTTAAGTTTCTTGTCCAAGTCATTTCCTCAAAGACTGTTAAAGGTATCCACTTGAAACTCAACATAGTTATTCCATATTGCTAGGGGAGTCCATACTGACAAGGCTGGTAACCCTGTGACCTACATTTTTGAGTTAGCTGCCCTTGTTACTCTTAGAATTTTTACTCACAGATGAGCATGGGTACTATCTGAAGTACGAGAAAGTTGAGCGTCCAGCACTCATAGGCGGTGCTCTTGTTTGGTCATGGTAGGGGTAATTTTGATGTAGTTCGAACTTTATGAATCCTAGAAATCAATTATGGACTTTATCATTTAATGTATAGCAAATAAATCCTACAATTCAAAGATAAATGGACCCTTCAATAAGAGTCTTTGATATGAGGTGGTAGAAATTTTGGAGGTCATTTTATTAGGATCGACTAATACCCCTGGTTAGATTGATTCTGAAGATCTATATACAGTATAATTATATGAGTTGACAAATGGCTGGCTTTAGAATAAGAAGGTCATCTTAAAGAACAAAATCACTACTTTAAGAAAACAAGAAAAAACTGTCTGAAAACTAGTCTTTTAAATACTTATGAAAAAACAAGCTTTTTAAACTTCAGTTTGGTCAACATGACAACTTCTGATTTTTATAAGAAGCGCATTGAGATGCAGATTTCAAATATGCATGAGTCTTATAAGGTCATAAGTAGTACTTTATGATACTACTTACGACCTTCTAATTCTTAGCCAGAAAATTCTTTGCTGTGACATAGTGCAGTCTGTGAAATTAGCACTCGTCTGGTTATCCGACAAACAATTTCTGCATGAATAATGTATATATGACTATAAAGGAGACCTTTTCATTATTGGTGATTTTGAAAAGTTCCGTTAACTCTTGTTATCTCGTACTTGCTTCCGTTATGTCTAAGCCTTTTGAAACATATCTCATGCAGCTTCAAGATGCGACTAAACACTAATAACATAAACAATTTAAAAAACACGGGGAAATCCTGGACACAATAAAACCCATTCTAACCAGTGTACCATGACTTTGACCTGTGCAAAAACAAAATAAAAGTGGTTTTGAATTTGCAAGGAGTTTATTCTGTCTATCGCCTAAACCACACATTAAATCTGGAAACTACATTCATGCAAGAATGCCTAAAGTGGTGAGAACTTGTTTCTAAAAAATATGAGGGAATCCCGGACATGATAAAACCTGTTTAAACTTGTACCGTGACTTAGACTGAAGAAAAAAGCTTCTTAAACTTGTCTCCAATTTTTGGTATGTCGAAGTTATTTTCACAATCCCAAATAATTTGAGATAACGAGAGTTGACAGTTGATCTTAATCTTAAAATCACAGATTGAATTATTACTGCACGTAATTAATGATTAGGGGGCAAAGGGGTCACATAATGCATTGGTTGAAGAGGTGCACTACATTCTGAATCCCCCATCAAAGATTAGAGGGTATATTGTTTTTGCACGAGTGGAACAGTCAGCAGGATACTGTTTTATCAAAGCACTTACGAAAATCTTAAACTTAAGTCCATGGCAAATTTAAATTCTTTATCACTTGTTTACAATTGTAAAGTGTGGTAAATGGAGCTGCATAACTAATAATGACTCAGTTAAAGAACTCCTACAAAACGCATATTGTCACCAATTTGCTATTGTAAGGAATTATAAAGAATTTAAATTTGAGCGTAACTTTAAGATTTTCGTAAGTGCTTTGATAAAACAGTACCCAGCTGATTTCAGGTCAGTAACTGGAGTACAGTTGGGCTTGATGTCTATAGCTATGGGATCTTCAAACTTGTTTGATAACAGGTCCCGATCTCCCGAAGCATCTCAATCTGAGTCGAGATTATTCTCAAATACTTTCATGTGTCTTTGAGATAATTTCTATGGGAGGTAAGACTCAAAGTTAGCACCACAAAACAAATACATTGTTCTGAGTTTATTACTGTAACAGTAAAATATTTTGAACACAAACTTAAGACTGATCTTAAATTTATACTCTTGACTTGAGCGAAATCTCAATTTGAGTTGAGATTTCTATTTGAGATGCTTCGGGAGATCGGGGCCAGGCTTGGTTATAACTCAGTGATTTTTTTTCCTCTTTGGGAAAGGGTCCGGGTTCATTCAGATTGGGAATTTTCACGTCGTGATAACTTGAAATTTGGAATTTTCACGAAGCAGAAGGCCAAATAAAACAGAAAAAGAAATTACATGAGACTGTTTACTGGTTTCTGTAGACTTTTATGCTTGACCTCTTGTCAAAAATGTTCATAACTTTGTCATTTTATGTCCGATTTTGAATAAAAAAATTAATTGTTCATTGGGAATTTCTACCTTCAAATTTGGGAAAATTATAGCCTTTTTCAAATTGGGAAGGTACCATTTACCAGTAGCAAACAGAGATGGAAAAAAATCACTGTAACTAAATCCAAATTAATCCTTAATCTATACATCTTAACATATGAGTTAAAATGTAGTTCATGTAATAATTACATCTTATGTGCAGCTTTTTGAGACAAATATCAAGAATGATCTCCCTTGATAAAGTATCTAGTAAAGTCCATTTCCAGAATTGGATTGTCTCCCCTTCATATTCATGGAAAATAATTGGATCTGACCCCGATCTCCCGAAGCATCTCAAATAGAAATCTCAACTCGAATTGAGATTCCGCTCAAGTCAAGAGTATAAATTTGAGATCATTCTTAAGTTTGTGCTAAAAATATTTTACTGTAATAAACTCAGAACAATGTATTTGTTTTGTGGTGCCAACTTTGAGTCTGACCTCCCATAGAAATGATCTCAAAGACACATGAAAGTATTTAAGAATAATCTCGACTCAGATTGAGTTCTTTTTAGAGATCTGGACCTGGACATGTGATATAATGTCGTGAATTGATGTATGTAGTAAAGGCTTAGGTCAGGGGATCGGTGAAATCTTTACACTACTTTTCTATCTTCTTTGTCATGTTTAGGAAGAGTATTTGGAAGCCAAGAACAAAGAAGAGGTTGCTAGGCAACAATTAAGCGATCTAAAGAAACAGTTAAAAGAACTTGAAGATAGAGCTAACGAGGTGAAAGCTGCAGCTGAAAAACAGAAAGTACTGTATGAAGAACGCGACGATTTACTGTGTAAGTTGACTTTGTATGAAGAACGCGACGATTTACTGTGTAAGTTGACTTTGTAGGAAGAACGCGACGATTTACTGTGTAAGTTGACTTCGTAGGAACAACGCGACGATTTACTGTGTAAGTTGACTTCGGCCTGGCATGGTGATTGGACTGGGCCCTTCGTGGTGATTGGGCTGTGGCCCTGCATGGTGATTGGACTGGGCCCTTTGTGGTGATTGGACTGGGGCCCTGCATGGTGATTGGACTGGGGCCCTGCATAGTGATTGGTCTGGGCCCTGCATGATAATTGGGCTTTGCCCTTGCATGGTGATTGGGCTGTGCCCTGCATGATGATTGGACTGGGCCCTGCATGGTGATTGGGCTGGGGCCTGGCATGGTGAATGGGATAGGGGCATGGCATGGTAAATGGGCTAGGGGCATGGCATGGTGAATGGGCTAGGGGCATGGCATGGTGAATGGGCTAGGGCCTGTGTGATGATTGGACAGGGCCCTGCATGGTGATGGCCACTTGGCTTTTATGAATGCCTGGGGCAGTAGCTATCCATTAAAAGCCAAGTGAGTGAGGGTTTATATACGATTTTTAAATATTTAATGGATAGCTACTGTCCAATGCATTCATAAAAGCCAAGTGGCGTGTCTGTCGCGAGGCATATAAGTAGTTAAAATTATCAGAGATAATTCAATATTTCCCGCCTTATACCTCATGTACTGTAGTGACAGCAACCATATCAGCGTCATTTGAGCAACATTTTGTTGGAGTTGTTTCGGTTGCGCAGTCGGTAATACTATGGTAGCGGTCACAACAGTGCTAGGTGCTGTGGCCGTTGGGGATTGTGGGTTCGAATCCCAACCACGCCAAGTGAGAGTTCATATACGATTTTTATCATAATATACAAGCAGTTCTTATTTGAATATACATACTTGTTATTAATTAATATTTGAGTTTATTGTGTTTATATATTTCAGCGGCCATTTTTGGCGGCGAATACGGTAGCGAGACGGAGAATATGCTGGAGGCTCAGTACGACTCTCTCATTGACCGTAAACAGAGAGTGAGCGTAGCCAATCATAAATGGAATGCAGGTCGCGTCTTGTTGGGAGAGGCCTCGAAACAGATGGCGTATGCTACAAAGAAATGGGTAGAATTAAAGAATGTCATGTATGTATCTACAAGTATGATAACACTCAGCTCTGATTGGTTCAATACTATACCGTATATATTCGAATATAAGTCGATTTGGGTCATAAGGATTTTAGCATATATCAGGTGTGCCGCCTTATATACGAGTACATACGGTAAGCTGAAATTCAAAATTGTCCAATGGAATGGTTGCAATTCTAGAATTGCCCATAGTTCAATTTTGGACTTGCAAACAGCTTGCATCATGATAAAGTCCAAATTCTTTTCTATAACTGTTTATATCATGCCATTGATTCCAAGCTTACATTCCCTGAAATGGCCTGAAATTTTACTATTTCGTCTTTATGCCACATTTACGCTCAGATCTTCATGACACTTGTAAAGTATTGTGTGTAATCCTGGGTCAAGAAGTGAAATCCGTATCACAGAACAGATACACTATGTACAGTTAGTTTACTACAATACAATTTCTAGAGCTCCAACTTCAGATATGTCTCTATGTTAACTAAGACTCTGATAGAGTAACAATTTCAGTCGAAATCTCAATTTTAGATGCTTTAGGAGATTGAAGCTTGGCTTTGTCATCTGCTTATTATGACATGAAACTTGTAAAGTACTGGGCACAATATCCAATGCTGCGCAAAACATATCAAGCACTAAGCACACTGTCCAATACTGCACAAAACATGGACAGCACTAAGCACAATGTCCAATTCTGCACAAAACATGGACAGCACTTGGCTACATGTATAATTTTTTCTTCCAAATATGTACAGGGTATTTAGTGTGTACGCTCTGTGGGTACCGGGTATTTAGTGTCTACACTCTGTGGGTACCAGGTATTTAGTGTACACTCTGTGGGTACCAGGTATTTGGTGTACACTCTGTGGGTACCGGGTATTTAGTGTCTACACTCTGTGGGTACCAGGTATTTGGTGTGTACACTGTGGGTACCAGGTATTTAGTGTGTACACTTTGTGGGTACCAGGTATTTAGTGTGTACACTTTGTGGGTACCAGGTATTTAGTGTACACTCTGTGGGTACCAGGTATTTAGTGTGTACACTCTGTGGGTACCAGGTATTTAGTGTGTACACTCTGTGGGCACCAGGTATTTAGTGTGTACACTCTGTGGGTACCAGGAATTTAGTGTGTACACTCTGTGGGTACCAGGTATTTAGTGTGTACACTCTGTGGGTACCAGGTATTTGGTGTACACTCTGTGGGTACCGTGTATTTAGTGTACACTCTGTGGGTACCAGGTATTTGGTGTGTACACACTGTGGGTACCAGGTATTTAGTGTGTACACTCTGTGGGTACCAGGTATTTAGTGTACACTCCAAGGGTACCAGGAATTTAGTGTGTACACTCTGTGGGTACCGGGTATTTAGTGTACACTCTGTGGGTACCAGGTATTTAGTGTGTACACTCTGTGGGTACCAGGTATTTAGTGTGTACACTCTGTGGGTACCAGGTATTTGGTGTACACTCTGTGGGTACCAGGTATTTAGTGTACACTCCAAGGGTACCAGGAATTTAGTGTGTACACTCTGTGGGTACCGGGTATTTAGTGTACACTCTGTGGGTACCAGGTATTTAGTGTGTACACTCTTTGGGTACCAGGTATTTAGTGTGTACACTCTGTGGGTACCAGGTATTTAGTGTGTACACTCTGTGGGTACCAGGTATTTAGTGTACACTCTGTGGGTACCAGGTATTTAGTGTACACTCTGTGGGTACCAGGTATTTAGTGTGTACACTCTGTGGGTACCAGGTATTTGGTGTACACTCTGTGGGTACCGTGTATTTAGTGTACACTCTGTGGGTACCAGGTATTTGGTGTGTACACACTGTGGGTACCAGGTATTTAGTGTGTACACTCTGTGGGTACCAGGTATTTAGTGTACACTCCAAGGGTACCAGGAATTTAGTGTGTACACTCTGTGGGTACCAGGTATTTAGTGTGTACACTCTGTTGGTACCAGGTATTTAGTGTGTACACTATGTGGGTACCAGGTATTTAGTGTGTACACTCTGTTGGTACCAGGTATTTAGTGTACACTCTGTGGGTACCGGTTTTTTAGTGTGTACACTTTGCACTTGTTTTTCAGTCAAATGCAAATAAAGTATCAGATGGCTACAGAGGTCAGGAATAACTTGGTGGCGGCTTTGCAAAATAACAATAACACACAATCGTATTTATCAAACATTAAGTTCCCATACTGTGATAAGTCGGAAATGCAAACATTGGAACGAGCAATCAATAATATATACGCAGGTAAAACTTTTATTCTTACGAAAATATTATACATGTTGTTATTCCCCTACTGGTTTTTGACCGGAGGGGACTATAGGTTTGCCCTCTGTCCGTCCCTTAGTCAGTCCGTCAAAAAATCTGGATACTAACATAACTGAAACAGTTTCCAAGCTAGGTTTATGAAACTTGGTATGTGGATAGAGGGCAATGAGGGGATTATGCACGTCTAAACATATTTTGATTCTGACAAAATTTGTGGTTGCTATGGCAACAGAAAGAGTGAAAATATGCCCAAGTCTGGATCCTTCTATAACTCAAACAGTTTCCAAGCTAGGTTTATGAAACTTGGTATGTGGATAGAGGACAATAAGGGGATTATGCACGTCCAAAAAAAGTTTGATTTTGGCAAGAATTGTGGTTGCTATGGCAACAGAAACATTGAAAATGGCTTCAAACCGGTAGGGGACTGTATTGCTTGCAATTCTTAATGACTTGATTTTTATGGAAGGGAATATCCACCAGAACATGCATGCTGTTAAATGACAATTACATTTTGTTTTGTTTCATTCGTTTTAAACTTAGTGCAACTTCTGTGCGTCTTTGTGCTCTTCTCCATCAGTAAGTGGCACTTAGCTTGGAATATATCTGTACTTAATGCATATAAATTATATATGCTTGAGTGTAAATGGCAAATGCATCCATTCTTTTAAATTGTTTGTGTGTCATCTTGTGTGGAACATGTTCTTATTGCTTTGTACATTTTACTTAGTGCATTTGATTTAACCGTTCCTCCATTATTTAAATACTGATTGATGCATTACAACTTTAAAGTTGAGCAAGGTGAAACCAGTAAGCACTACACAGCAGCTAGCATGAACTTAAACAAATGCATTTCTTATATTCAATTCATACAATGCTGGGAGCCAGATTTTTTCGGCATTTCCAATAAAAAATGTTAACCTTGCACGGTGCGTAAACAAAAAACTACACAACGATTTAGTGTCAACCGCAAATTTGACAATTGGAAAACAAAATGAATCTGGCTAACGATAAAAAGCCAACGATAAGTCTATTTGGGCTCCTATTTTAGGAGTGTTTGGGCTCCTGTTTTAGGCTTGATTTTGGCTCCTGTTTTAGGCTTGATTTGGGCTCCTGTTTTAGGCTTGATTTGTGCTCCTATTTTAGGAGTGTTTGGGCTCCTGTTTTAGACTTGATTTGGGCTCCTGTTTTAGGCTTGATTTGGGCTCCTGTTTTAGGCTTGATTTGGGCTCCTGTTTTAGGCTTGATTTGGGCTCCTGTTTTAGGCTTGATTTGGGCTCCTGTTTTAGGCTTGATTTGGGCTCCTGTTTTAGGCTTGATTGGGCTCCTGTTTTAGGCTTGATTTGGGCTCCTGTTTTAGGCTTGATTTGGGCTCCTGTTTTAGGCTTGATTGGGCTCCTGTTTTAGGCTTGATTTGGGCTCCTGTTTTAGGCTTAATTTGGGCTCCTGTTTAAGGCTTGATTTGGGCTCCTGTTTTAGGCTTGATTTGGGCTCCTGTTTTAGGCTTGATTTGGGCTCTTGTTTTAGGCTTGATTTGGGCTTTTGTTTAATTGCCATTTGAGCTCCTGTTTAGGAGTGATTTGGGCTCCTGTTTTTTGGGAGTGATTTGGGCTCCTGTTTAGGGAGTAATTTGGGCTCTGTTTTGGAGTGATAGGGGCCTCTGTTTAGGTGCGATTGGTGCTCCTGTTTTTAAGTGATTTGGGCTCCTGTTTGTGTCATGATTTGGGCTCCTGTTTTAGGCGTGATTTGAATTTGTGTTGTCGGAACAGCTGGTTTTGTTGGAGTCAGAGTATATAGGAGAGCTCCGCACTTACACTTACATGTTTCTATTTATCAGAGATACACTAACACTTATATGTTTCTTTATATCAGAGA
This sequence comes from Spisula solida, assembly GCA_947247005.1. NCBI lineage: Eukaryota > Metazoa > Mollusca > Bivalvia > Venerida > Mactridae > Spisula > Spisula solida. Next base: position 2,459,312 of record OX365962.1, read on the forward strand.
TACACTTATACGAGTACGTTTCTATTTATCAGAGATACACTGACACTTACATGTTTCTATTTATCAGAAATACACTTACATGTTTCTATTTATCAGAAATACACTAACATGTTTCTATTTATCAGAGATACACTGACACTTGTATGTTTCTATTTATCAGAGATGCACTGACACTATATGTTTCTATTTATCAGACATACACTTACATTTATAAGCAGATTTAGCTCAGTGGTAACGCACTAGACTGTCAATCTAGAGGTTGTGGGTTCAATCCCTGGCATCGGAACTTGACATTTCTGAAATATTTATAATATTTCCCACTATATCTGACCGTGTGGTCTGCAAAGTATCTGGGTAAAGGTGCCAGGATGCTGTGTGTCGGTGCTACACACTGGGCACATTAAAGAAACAGGCTGTCCATTTGAGATAAAAGCTATCTAATGTCTCTCTCTCCCTTCATGGGCTTTCTCTCAGTCTGTCCCTCTGTTCAGATCATGCTGTATCTACACTGGTAGGGGATGCACATGCGCCCTTGTGGCTGCAACACAATAATGTAAACTGCCTTTAAAAGTGTGTTCGCATGAAAAAGGCGCTATATAAATCTGGTATATTTATTTATTTACACGTTTATATTTATCAGGGATTCAGATATAAAGTATTATATGGTGACTGAGGCCAGGAACAACAACATTGCAGCTATGGCCAACATTGACAGTACTGCAAAATACTTGGGCGAAAAAATTAAGTTCCCTTACTGCTACCCTGAGGAGATGGCGGTCTTTAAAAAAGCCACGGATAACATTTATTTGGGTAACTTCGCGCACTGTTTGCTTGCACGATATCTCACCTTAAACAGGACCTGATTTCATACTAGATGTACCAAATACCAAATCTAATTTTTCATACTAAAAGTACCAAATCTAGTTTTTCATACTAAAAGTACCAAATCTAGTTTTTCATTTTCTTGCCCCTTGCATGAATATTAAATGAGGCGTGAGTACTGTTGTTTGAAAAATATTTCTCTGTAACCATTGGTTGGACTTCAAAGAAACTTGACAATACTCTAAAGTGCTTTTTGCCACATAGCATACCAATGCCATATTAATTGTTCACATCCATTTTCGTATCGTTAATGCTTTATGTACCAATACGGACATGTTCGATTCAACGCATAATACCGATATTAAATTTATATCGGAAACTTGTATGCAGCCCTATATACTGTTTAAATGTTGATAAACATATTCAGACACTGCAGTCAGATATAATGTATTCAAATGATGATGCAACAATGACCGGACCCTAAAAAATCCGGGAAAAGAAAACTGTGAAAATACGCTTAAGTGTAATAACTATGCAAATGAGACATATGCAAGGGCAAATCACTTCATTTATGTATTCATATGCGTTGTCAAAAAACTAAAAGAATAGAATAAAATTTTAGGAGAGAATAAACTTTATTTCCAATTATGGGACATCTCGGGCATAATGATATAATCACCCAATAACAGATGCACATTGTATAAGAACATAAGAGATATAACCGTAAATAAACATGACAAAGTGTTTGTTAACCATGAGTATGTTTGTTTGTAGATGGCCAATCTTCTGACAGACATCTACATGCGCTTAAATGTTACGACACGACATCGAAACGAGCCGTAGCTTTGCTTCAATGGTTCAATAATGTATGTCCTTACTCTCACATGGTGATGTTGGCACTGACGAACTGGTGTGTGCGCAGGCTTTCTACTGGGCCCTACTTTTCCCTTCTATTTTGATCTGAGCCCTACTTTGCCCTACTTTTTTTCTAAAGTAGCCCTATTATCGCTATTTTTTCATTTCAAAATGAAAATAAAAATTTACTTTGGGGCTATTTTTTCTGTCATCTGTCCCTGTTATTTATGTTTTTATGCCCTTCTTACACCTATTCCTGTACCTCCCTCTGGTAATATTGAACTAAAAGGGTCAAAATTCCTTCTTTATCCCTACTTTTTAATGTCAGAAATTTCTACTTTGACCTACTTTTTCAGTAAAATATGCCCTACTTTTGCCCTACTATTTCTTGAAGAGTCAGTAGAAAGCCTGTGTTGTCACTGACTTTCACATCGTGGTGTTGTCACTGACTTTTACATCGTGGTGCTGGCAATGACTTTCACATCGTGATGCTGGTACTGACTTTCACATCGTGGTACTGGTACTGACTTTCACATCGTGGTGCTGGCAATGACTTTCACATCGTGGTGCTGGTACTGACTTTCACATCGTGGTGCTGGTACTGACTTTCACATCGTGGTGCTGGTACTGACTTTCACATCGTGGTGCTGGTACTGACTTTCACATCGTGGTGCTGGCAATGACTCTCACATCGTGGTGCTGGTACTGACTTTCACATCGTGGTGCTGGCAATGACTCTCACATCGTGGTGCTGGTACTGACTTTCACATCGTGGTGCTGGCAATGACATTCACATCGTGGTGTTGTCACTGACTTTCACATCGTGGTGCTGGCAATGACTCTCACATCGTGGTGCTGGTACTGACTTTCACATTGTGGTGCTGGCAATGACTTTCACATCGTGGTGCTGGCATTGTTGTTATGTCACCTGTTATTGCTTGGATGTACAGTTCTGTTTCTTGCACATGGGGAGGTTCTGCCCATCATTTAGATTGCTTCAGCTGTCCCTATTTTTTAGGGTCCCAGTTTTAATGGCTTGGTTGTCCCCTGTACTTGTATGGGCTATGCAGTCGCCTTCACTTGGACTGGCTCTCACCTTGACTTGTTATGGTTTCCCCTTCTTTCTTGTGTTTGTTGTCTGTCCACTTTACATATTGTGGTTGTTATCTGCACTTGGAGTGACTTCTCCCCCTATATAATGGAAGGGTGTCTCCTTTACTCTAGTTGGCTGTCATTTACACTTGGGGTGACTTCCCCTTTATATTATGGGAGGCTGTCTCCTTTACTCTAGTTGGTTGTCATCTACACTTGGGATGACTTCCCCCTTATTTTATGGGAGACTCTCCTTTACTCTAGTTGGCTGGCATCTACACTTGGGGTGACTTCCCCCTTATATTATGGGAGACTGTCTCCTTTACTCTAGTTGGTTGTCATCTACACTTAGGGTGACTTCCCCCTTATATTATGGGAGACTGTCTCCTTTACTCTAGTTGGCTGTCATCTGCACTTGGGATGACTTCCCCCTTATATTATGGAAGACTGTCTCCTTTACTCTAGTTGGCTGTAATCTGCACTTGGGGTGACTTCCCCCTTATATTATGGGAGACTGTCTCCTTTACTCTAGTTGACTGTTATCTGCACTTGGGATGACTTCCCCCTTATATTATGGGAGGCTGTCTCCTTTACTCTAGTTGGTTGTCATCTACACTTGGGGTGACTTCCCCCTTATATTATGGAAGACTGTCTCCTTTACTCTAGTTGACTGTTATCTGCACTTGGGATGACTTCCCCCTTATATTATGGGAGGCTGTCTCCTTTACTCTAGTTGGTTGTCATCTACACTTGGGAAGACTTCTCCCTTTATACAGTAAAGTTCCACTAATAAGACCAGTCAAAAAGGTGGTCTTAATAGCAAATCGGTCTTATTAGCGGACCTTTTTTGTTCGGAATTTAATACTTAGGGACCTTAAATTGGCGAAAATCTGCATGATTTCAAAATAATCAAAGTCACTGTGGTCTTATTAGCAGAACTTTACTGTATTATGGGAGGCTGTCTCCTTTACTCTATAGTTGGCTGTCATCTGCACTTTGGCGTGCCTATCCAGCAATGGCCATCATCTGCACATGGTGTGATTTGTTTTGCATTGTTTTCACACAGATATGGCCGACCCTAATCGACATGATCACGCTTTGAAGTGTTATGATACAACATACAAGAGGGAAGGTGCACTCATACAATGGTTTGATAATGTAAGTACGGTATACATGTTAACATGGTTTAATGATGTACCGGTAAGTATGCAGGTTAACATGGTTTAATGATGTACCGGTATGTATGCATTTTAACATGGTTTGATAATGTAAGTACGGTATACATGTTAACATGGTTCAATGATGTACCGGTAAGTATGCATTTTAACATGGTATAACATCAATCAACTGAGCTGGTGGTTGGAGGGAGCACTTGTTTGTCACTTAATCAATCTAGGTTGAAGCCTGCCCTGTTAGGTTTGTCACTCAAGCAGTCAAGGTTGAAGCCTGTCCTGTTAGTGCACTCAAGCAATCTAGGTTGAAGCCTGTCCTGTTAGTGCACTCAAGCAATCTAGGTTGAAGCCTCCCTGTTAGGTTTGTCACTCAAGTAATCTAAGTTGAAGCCTGCCCTGTTAGTGCACTCAATCAATCTAGGTTGAAGCCTGCCCTGTTAGGTTTGTCACTCAAGCAATCTAGGTGGAAGCCTGTCCTGTTAGGTTTGTAACTCAAGCAATCTAGGTTGAAGCCTGTCCTGTTAGTGCACTCAATCAATCTAGGTTGAAGCCTGCCCTGTTAGGTTTGTCATTCAAGCAATCTAGGTGGAAGCCTGCCCTGTTAGTGCACTCAAGCAATCTAGGTGGAAGCCTGCCCTGTTAGGTTTGTCACTCAAGCAATCTAGGTTGAAGCCTGCCCTGTAAGGTTTGTCACTCAAGCAATCTAGGTTGAAGCCTGTCCTGTTAGTGCACTCAATCAATCTAGGTTGAAGCCTGTCCTGTTAGGTTTGTCATTCAAGCAATCTAGGTGGAAGCCTGTCCTGTTAGTGCACTCAAGCAATCTAGGTGGAAGCCTGTCCTGTTAGGTTTGTCACTCAAGCAATCTAGGTTGAAGCCTGCCCTGTAAGGTTTGTCACTCAAGCAATCTAGGTTGAAGCCTGTCCTGTTAGTGCACTCAAGCAATCTAGGTTGAAGCCTGTCCTGTTAGTGCACTCAAGCAATCTAGGTTGAAGCCTCCCTGTTAGGTTTGTCGCTCAAGCAATCTAGGTTGAAGCCTGCCCTGTTAGTGCACTCAATCAATCTAGGTGGAAGCCTGCCCTGTTAGGTTTGTCATTCAAGCAATCTAGGTGGAAGCCTGTCCTGTTTGTGCACTCAATCAATCTAGGTTGAAGCCTGCCCTGTTAGGTTTGTCACTCAATCAATCTAGGTTGAAGCCTGTCCTGTTAGTGCACTCAAGCAATCTAGGTGGAAGCCTGCCCTGTTAGGTTTGTCACTCAAGCAATCTAGGTTGAAGCCTGCCCTGTAAGGTTTGTCACTCAAGCAATCTAGGTTGAAGCCTGTCCTGTTAGTGCACTCAAGCAATCTAGGTGGAAGCCTGTCCTGTTAGGTTTGTCACTTAATCAATCTAGGTGGAAGCCTGCCCTGTTAGGTTTGTCACTCAAGCAATCTAGGTTGAAGCCTGTCCTGTTAGTGCACTCAAGCAATCTAGGTGGAAGCCTGTCCTGTTAGGTTTGTCACTCAAGCAATCTAGGTTGAAGCCTGCCCTGTAAGGTTTGTCACTCAAGCAATCTAGGTTGAAGCCTGTCCTGTTAGTGCACTCAAGCAATCTAGGTGGAAGCCTGTCCTGTTAGGTTTGTCACTCAATCAATCTAGGTGGAAGCCTGTCCTGTTAGGTTTGTCACTCAAGCAATCTAGGTTGAAGCCTGTCCTGTTAGTGCACTCAATCAATCTAGGTTGAAGCCTGTCCTGTTAGGTTTGTCACTCAATCAATCTAGGTGGAAGCCTGCCCTGTTAGGTTTGTCACTCAAGCAATCTAGGTTGAAGCCTGCCCTGTTAGGTTTGTCACTCAATCAATCTAGGTGGAAGCATGCCCTGTTAGGTTTGTCACTCAAGCAATCTAGGTTGAAGCCTGTCCTGTTAGTGCACTCAAGCAATCTAGGTGGAAGCCTGTCCTGTTAGGTTTGTCACTCAATCAATCTAGGTGGAAGCATGCCCTGTTAGGTTTGTCACTCAAGCAATCTAGGTTGAAGCCTGTCCTGTTAGTGCACTCAAGCAATCTAGGTGGAAGCCTGTCCTGTTAGGTTTGTCACTCAATCAATCTAGGTGGAAGCCTGCCCTGTTAGGTTTGTCACTCAAGCAATCTAGGTTGAAGCCTGTCCTGTTAGTGCACTCAAGCAATCTAGGTGGAAGCCTGTCCTGTTAGGTTTGTCACTCAATCAATCTAGGTGGAAGCCTGTCCTGTTAGTGCACTCAATCAATCTAGGTTGAAGCCTGTCCTGTAAGGTTTGTCACTCAATCAATCTAGGTGGAAGCCTGTCCTGTTAGTGCACTCAATCAATCTAGGTTGAAGCCTGTCCTGTTAGGTTTGTCACTCAAGCAATCTAGGTTGAAGCCTGCCCTGTTAGGTTTGTCTCTCAATCAATCTAGGTGGAAGCCTGTCCTGTTAGTGCACTCAATCAATCTAGGTTGAAGCCTGTCCTGTTAGGTTTGTCACTCAAGCAATCTAGGTTGAAGCCTGCCCTGTTAGGTTTGTCTCTCAATCAATCTAGGTTGAAGCCTGTCCTGTTAGGTTTGTCACTCAAGCAATCTAGGTTGAAGCCTGCCCTGTTAGGTTTGTCTCTCAATCAATCTAGGTGGAAGCCTGCCCTGTTAGGTTTGTCACTCAAGCAATCTAGGTTGAAGCCTGTCCTGTTAGTGCACTCAATCAATCTAGGTTGAAGCCTGTCCTGTTAGGTTTGTCACTCAATCAATCTAGGTGAAAGCCTGCCCTGTTAGGGGTTTGTCACTCAAGCAATCTAGGTGGAAGCTTGCCCTGTTAGGTTTGTCACTCAAGCAATCTAGGTTGAAGCCTGCCCCGTTAGTGCACTCAATCAATCTCGGTTGAAGCCTGCCCTGTTAGGTTTGTCACTCAAGCAATCTAGGTGGAAGCCTGTCCTGTTAGTGCACTCAAGCAATCTAGGTTGAAGCCTGTCCTGTTAGTGCACTCAAGCAATCTAGGTGGGAGCCTGTTCTGTTAGGTTTGTCACTCAAGCAATCTAGGTTGAAGCCCCGCTGCCCTGTTTGGTTTGTCACTCAAGCAATCTAGGTTGAAGCCTGTCCTGTTGGTGCACTCAAGCAATCTAGATGAAAGCCTGTCCTGTTAGGTTTGTCACTCAAGCAATCTAGGTTGAAGCCCCGCTACCCTGTTAGGTTTGTCACTCAAGCAATCTAGGTTGAAGCCTGTCCTCTTAGTAGACTCATTCAATCTAGGTTGAAGCCTGCCCTGTGTTAGTGCACCGCTAAGACAATGTTGCCTATATATTTGTTTAGACCCAGCTGCATCCCTTCAAACATTATTGTCTGACCAGTTTAAACTGAGACTCTGATCAAAGTCCGTATATGCCAGGCTGTGCACGGTTGTTTTGCGATTCGTATGTTTATTTACTACATGTGCAGTGTAATCTCTGCATTTGTAACAAAATCGAAAGAAAATCAAGCATGAATAGTGAAAACATCGGAGCCTATAACACCACTGCAGGCTTCGCGAAAGTCGCCGGACCGCCGGTCATGACTGGTGAAAATCAGTTTGGTCAGACAAAAATTATAGCTCGCCGGTCCGAATGTCCGTCAAAATTTTCGTATCGTCTGGTACGAAATTTATCGGTACGAAGCATTATTTCCGGTAATTTAACGATGCGCATGCGCAGGTTGGTTGTTTAAAGGACAGAAAGAGAACTAATTTGCAAAAAGACGCTGATTTGACGAATACTTATACTGTACTCCTGTCTTCAGTATGTTATTTTTTTTAACTGTTTCCTATTAATATTGTTCGGTCCGGCCAAAATTGATTCGGTCCGGCCAAATTTATTTTATGCCGGACCGGATGTCCGGCCTTTTTTTCTCACTTTCGCGAAGCCTGCCACTGGTCGCAGGTTCGAAGCTTACTGTAACCTTTTGACATTCATATTTTTACTTCAACTTTTTATCCTTGAATCAAGGGGTTTATGTATAAAACTATTTCCCTTACGTTCTAATAATTATTATTTTGTCTTTATTTTCGGTTTTTGTAATATTTTCAATTGCATATTTTTTATTTTAAGTACATGAAAAATGTTTCAACATTCAGAAAAAAGAACAAGGATTAAGTAAAATATGTGGTCTTCACCTCTATTCTTACTATACATGTACGAGGGATGATCCATATATAACGAGAAAATGCTTATAGAAGTTTGAGTAAAATCTAAAGGAGCGTAACAAAATTATAAGCATTTTCTCATTATATATGGATCATCCCTCGTATATACATGTATTTCAAGATCATAAATAACTATATGACCTTTATTTTCTATCTTAGGTCATAAATGAGACTATAAGTAAAGATTTGGAAAAAGTTACAAAAGAAGCGCGTGAAGTTGAGAAGAAATTACGAGCTGAGAGGATACGATTGATCCGCGAGAAGATTGCTGAATCTGGCGGAGACGTGAGCGCTATCAGCGATGCTGGTGCGTACTTATATATATATAAACTGTCTGATTAGTTTGAATACAATGTTTAATATGTGCTCCATGTGTTCTTTGTGAGCTAGGCATTGAGGTGGTGAGCTATGTGCTGAGGTGAGCTATGTGTTGAGGTGAGCTATGTGTTGAGGTCAGCTATGTGTTGAGGTGAGCTATGTGTTGATATGATGAGCTATGTGTTGAGGTGAGCTATGTGTTTATTAGGCGGTGGGCAGATGCATCGAAATATCGATGTATTGCGATTCCGAGTGTCCCGATAGTATGGATCGATAGTAAAAGTCTCGATCCAATTACTATCCCCGATAGTTAGCTCAACTATCGATAGTTACGATAGTTTCCTTTTTATAAATAAAGTTTATTATTAATTTAAAACAACTTCCATTTTCGTTAAAAACTAATTGTAAATAACCACACGCATCAAAACAGCCACAATGGACCAATATCGCCTTAATTACATTAATCTATTTCAGTCAAATTCTTTTTAAATCATTTCCACAAATAGTAGATTTTTATACGTATGCTGTACAACAAAGTGATATCTCACACTGTGCAAATTTGCATTTACAAATTAATCTCTGGTTTTCAAATTTGGGCAATAACTATTGCAATAGTATCGCAATAGTTTCCATCAATACAATAGTGTCGCAATAGTACTTTCAGCAATAGCAATAATATTGCAATAGTCAAAATTGGACTCAATAGTCACCCCTAGTGTTTATATGATGAGGTATGTGTTAAGTTAGTGAGCTATGTGTTGATTTGTCAATGAGATGCCATGTGAGCTATGTGTTGATTTGTCAATGAGATGCCATGTGAGCTATGTGTTGAGGTGCCAGGTGAGCTATGTGTTGAGGCACCAGGTGAGCTATGTGTTGAGGTGCCATGTGAGCTATGTGTTGAGGCACCTGGTGTGCTATGTGTTGAGGTGTCAGTTCAGTTATGTGTAAGGTGCCAGGTGTGCTATGTGTGAGGTGCCAGGTGAGCTATGTGTTGAGGCACCAGGTGAGCTATGTGTTGAGGTGCCAGGTGAGCTATGTGTTGAGATGCCAGGTGAGCTATGTATTGAGGTGCCAGATGAGCTATGTGTTGAGATACCAGGTGAGCTATGTGTTGAGGCACCAGGTGAGCTATGTGTTGAGGTGTCAGGTGAGTTATGTGTTGAGGTACCAGGTGAGCTATGTGTTGAGGCACCAGGTGAGCTATGTGTTCAGGTGCCAGGTGAGCTATGTGTGTAGGTGCCAGGTGAGCTATGTGTTGAGGTGCCAGGTGAACTATATGTTGAGGTGCCAGTTCAGTTATGTGTAAGGTGCCAAGTGAGCTATGTGTTGAGGCATCAGGTGAGCTATCTATTGGGGTGCCAGATGAGCTATGTGTTGAGGTGCCAGGTGAGCTATGTGTTGAGTAGAGTTATGTGTTGAGTAGAGCTATGTGATGAGCTATGTGTTGAGGTGATGAGCTATGTGCTTAGGTGATGTGCTATGTGTTGAGTTGAGCCATGTGATGAGCTATGTGTTGAGTAGAGCTATGTGATGAGCTATGTGTTGAGGTGATGAGCTATGTGCTTAGGTGATGTGCTATGTGTTGAGTTGAGCCATGTGATGAGCTATGTGTTGAGTAGAGCTATGTGGTGAGTTATATGTTGAGGTGATGAGGTGTTGGGTTGATAAGGTACGTGTTGAGGTGATGAGCTATGCGTTGAGGTGATGAGTTATGTGTTGAGTTGAGCTATGTGTTGAGTTGAGCTATGTGTTGAGTTGAGCTTTGTGTTGAGGTGGTGAGCTATGTGCGAGGTGCCAAGTGAGCTATGTGTTGAGTTAAGCTATGTGTTAAGGTGGTGAGCTATGTGTTGAGTTTAGCCATGTGTTGATGGAAATGGTCAGTAAATGTGTTAATTGTACATTGTTGAACCATGAAGAACATTTGTAGACATCATGAAACATTATATTTCATTATTAATACATGTACATATAAATTTCAGACGTGCTATCTGGTAAGGGAAGTTACTCTGTTGTGACCATGTCTGTCTTACCTCCCTTTAGTTTATTATATTGTGAATTTGTTATCCCCCTTTCTCCTTGTTTCTGTAATTCAGATTTTAATTTAATGTTTTCACAAAATTTGAATATTGTGGTTAAAAATTAGGAAGTCACACACTGTTTTATATCAAGTTATCTTTTTATTCAAAGTTTTCTAGTAAATTGGTCATTATCAAATATTTATATTTTCAAATCTGATTGTTAAAACTTACAAAAATTGTAAAGAATAGTTCTTTCTTATAATAAGAGCTTATTTTTATGATAAAAAGTATTTTATAGCCTATGTACAATTCAATTGTTTTTTAACATAAAACTTCAAATTTTGTGAAACTGTTAATGTTTTGTAGTTAGTTCTGTTTTGTTATGTACCATTGACTCATGATATATTACAGAGACTTTGACACAACCCTTGACCTTCTATTAGCATAATTTCACAGCTGATATATTGTCTATATTTATAATCCTGAATGTATGTTTTAATAAGCAAAAAGAATCACAAAGACGCTCAGTGTGTAATATCAACACACATCTAAAGGACCGATATTGCATGAATGCTTGCGGAAATTTATATGCACAACCCAAGGACCTTGTAATATATTCATGCAAAAAGGTCAGAATGAGGTCAAACTCTCCGTGCTATATGATGTTCACACTTCATAGGAATCCTATGTTTTGTTAAAGTTTTCAATTTTCTTGATTATTTCCTTCTTTGACTATACAAGTCAAAAAAAGGAAGGAATCAGGAAAATGGAATCCCAATTATGATCTCCTGATGGAATCCCAATAGTTGTCTCCTAATAGAATCCCAATAATAGTCTCCTAATGAAATCCCAATAATAGTCTCCTGATGGAATCCCAATTGTCTCCTGATGGAATCCCAATTGTCTCCTGATGGAATCCCAATTGTCTCCTGATAGAATCCCAATAATTGTATCCTGATGGAATCCTGATTAAAGTCTTCTGATGGAATCCAAATTATAGTCTTAAATATATATTTAAGCTATGTAGGTATCTTTCTTTCCTAGGATTTCATACTTTCCTATGGTTTGAGCCACCCTCCCACTTTGAAAAATTTAGCACATAGAGTAGAAATTTTGATTCCATTATGTGGATTGCATGAAAAAATAGGGTAGTATTTAGTACATTTCCTGAAGCCCTGTACATGTACATTTTCTCTATCATTCCGCTACTTAGTGTATTGATGTTTATTCAGTGTTGTTGTTTATTTTTTACCTTAACAGGTCTTAAAGGCATGACAGGTAATTGTAATTTGCACTTCTTACCAGTTCTGTGTATCAAGGATAAAAAATCTGCACAAAATTAACACTAAATAGTTTATCTTTTATTAACTGATTTACAGGTACATGTAAATGTTAACTGATACATGTAAATGTTCACTGATCCATGTAAATGTTAACTAATACATGTAAATGTTCACTGATGAAACATGTAAATGTTCACTGAAACATGTAAATGTTCACTGATACATGTAAACGTTAACTGATACATGTAAATGTTCACTGATGCATGTAAATGTTCACTGATGCATGTAAATGTTCACTGATGCATGTAAATGTTCACTGATACATGTAAACGTTCACTGATCCATGTAAATGTTCACTGATACATGTAAATGTTCACTGATCCATGTAAATGTTCACTGATACATGTAAATGTTCACTGATACATGTTAATGTTCACTGATACATGTAAATGTTCACTGATACATGTAAATGTTCACTGATACATGTAAATGTTCACTGATCCATGCAAATGTTCACTGATCCATGTAAATGTTCACTGAAACATGTAAATGTTCACTGATACATGTAAATGTTAACTGATACATGTAAATGTTAACTGATGCATGTAAATGTTCACTGATGCATGCATGTAAATGTTCACTGATGCATGTAAATGTTCACTGATACATGTAAATGTTTACTGAAACATGCAAATGTTTACTGAAACATGTAAATGTTACTGAGACATGCAAATGTTCACTGATATATGCAAATGTTCACTGAAACATGCAAATGTTTACTGAAACATGTAAATGTTCACTGATCCATGTAAATGTACACTGATATATGTACATGGATTAAGTATCTAGAAACAATTCTCTTGAATTATCAAGCCTTGCGTGTAATTAATGTTTTTAATTATCTGCCTTGAATGTAATTCATGAATGGTCCCCATTGAATGTAAATTTATGAATAAAGGTAATAAATATATTGATGCTCATACTTAATGGTCATAATGGATTCATTTATGGAAGAGTTACATCCCTTGATCTTCTATTTCACAAAATCAGTATGAATTACTTCCCTTTGATTTGTATATTAGTTACTTCCCTTTGATTTGTATATGAATTACTTCTCTTTGATTTGTATATGAATTACTTCCCTTTGATTTGTATATAAGTTACTTCCCTTTGATTTGTATATGAATTACTTCCCTTTGATTTGTATATGAATTACTTCCCTTTGATTTGTATATTAATTACTTCCCTTTGATTTGTATATGAGTTACTTCCCTTTGATTTGTATATTAGTTACTTCCCTTTGTTTAATGTCTGTCCACAACATTGAGCTGCCTTGTTTTTGGGAATGTAAACAATGATCTGACATTATGTTGTTATGGAAGTTATGTAATATGTGTTCTATCATAGATGGCTTCTCTCATGTTGGTCAGTATTTATGCACAAAATGGTGTAGGGGTCAAAATGGTGTAGGGGTCAAAAGGGTGCAAATATATTAAGATATTTGTATTTTTTCACTTGATTTCTAGTATAAATTAGTGAATAATATCCTTTGCAAGCAATTTATTAATTACCTCCCTTCAATGTAATTGATTAATTACCTCCCTTTGTAAATAATGAATTGACCCTCTTTAAGTAATTTATTATACGCCCACTACTTTAGTAAGGGGGGGGCTATATAGGAGTCACTAAATTGTCGGTCCGTCCATCCTGTCTCAAAGTTTGTCCAGGCTGTATCTTCTGTATGCATGGAAGTTTTTTTTTTAGTAACTTGGTACATTGTTTGCCTTGATGAGACGGTGTGTCATGAGAGAAAAATTACGTCGATAGCTCCAAGGTCAAGGTCACACTTGGAGTTCAAATGTCAAAAATGGCCATAATTGAGCTTGTCCAGCGCATAACTACGTCATTTATTTGAAAATAATCTGGCAAAAAATTAAATCTACTACCAAATGGTGTGTCATGCGAAACAATTACTTCAATATCTCAAAGGTCAAGGTCACACTTGGAAATAGCCATAATTGAGCTTGTATAATTGTATAAAAGTGAACTATAGTAGTATAATTGTGTCGCATGACTCACTGACTTTTTTTTGGCAATTTTTGACCGTTGAACTCAAAGTGTGACCCTGACCTTTGATATATTGACCTAATTGTGTCTACAAGTCTGCATTCCAAGATTGCACACCTTCGGCGTTGATATGATTGTAATTACATGCCTGGGTTTTGATTGCACTGGTGGTCGGCACTTGTGTCCAAGTAGATCACACAAACTTTGTACAGTATCTGCCGTTTGACATATTTGCAGTATTTATTTACAAGTGGAGAGAAATAAGTTTGGACATGTATACATAACATTGTTTTAACCTTTGATAATGACAAAATGGTCTGATGGGAGCACTTTGTCATATGGACATGTTTCTATAGTTTAAACCATGGTTTTGAATCAAGCTAGCACTGTGTTCTATGGACATATTTCTAAAGTTTAAACCATGGTTTTGAATCAAGCTAGCACTGTGCCATATGGACATTTTTCTATAGTTTAAACCATGGTTTTGAATCAAGCTAGCACTGTGTTCTATGGACATATTTCTAAAGTTTAAACCATGGTTTTGAATCAAGCTAGCACTGTGTTCTATGGACATATTTCTAAAGTTTAAACCATGGTTTTGAATCAAGCTAGCACTGTGCCATATGGACATTTTTCTATAGTTTAAACCATGGTTTTCAAGCTAGCAATGTGTCATATGGACATGTTTCTATAGTTTAAACCATGGTTTTGAATCAAGCTAGCACTGTGTCATATGGACATATTTCTATAGTTTAAACCATGGTTTTTGTGTCGCCTGAAAAGGCGACATATAGGTGTTACTTTGGCGGCGGCGGCGGCGGCGGCGGTGGCGGCGGCGGCGGCGTCACAAATTGCTTGTCCGGAGCATAACTTTGTCACCTTAAGTTCAAATGACTCAAGAATTGGTATGCATGTTTCTTGCAATAAGCCGGAGTGCAGTGCGCAAGAACCATAACTCTACCTGTCATAGTTTTTGAATTATTTCCCTTTGATTGATTTTATTAGAGCATTTCTTGTCCGGAGCATAACTTTGTCACCTTAAGTTCAAATGACTCAAGAATTGGTATGCATGTTTCTTGCAATAAGCCGGAGTGCAGTGCGCAAGAACCATAACTCTACCTGTCATAGTTTTTGAATTATTTCCCTTTGATTGATTTTATTAGAGCATTTCTTGTCCGGAGCATAACTTTGTCACCTTAAGTTCAAATGACTCAAGAATTGGTATGCATGTTTCTTGCAATAGGCTGAAGTGCAGTGCGCAAGAACCATAACTCTACCTGTCATAGTTTTTTAATTATTTCCCTTTGATTGATTTTATTAGAGCATTTCTTGTCCGGAGGATAACTTTGTCACCTTAAGTTTAAATGACTCTAGATTTGGTATGCATGTTTCTTGCAATAGGCTGAAGTGCAGTGCGCAAGAACCATAACTCTACCTGTCATAGTTTTTTAATTATTTCCCTTTGATTGATTTTATTAGAGCATTTCTTGTCCGGAGGATAACTTTGTCACCTTAAGTTCAAATGACTCTAGATTTGGTATGCATGTTTCTTGCAATAAGCCGAAGTGCAGTGCACAAGAACCATAACTCTACCTGTCATAGTTTTTGAATTATTTTCCTTTGATTGATTTTATTAGAGCATTTCTTGTCCGGAGCATAACTTTGTCACCTTACGTTCAAATGACTCAAGATTTTGTATGTATGTTTCTTGCAATAAGCCGAAATGCAGTGCGCAAGAACCATAACTCTGCCTTGCATCGTTTTTTTTAATTATTTCCCTTAGATTGATTTAATTTGAGCATTTCTTGTCCGGAGGATAACTTTGTCACCATGAGGTTGAATGACTTGAAACTTGGTATGCATGTTTCTTACCAAAAGCCCAAGTGCAGTACACAATAACCGTAACTATACCTTGTGCCATTTTTCAATTTTTTCCCTTTGATTGATTTTATAAGCATTTTTTGTCCGTGGCATAACTTTGTCACCATAACTATTAATGACTCAAAAATAGGAATGCATGTTTCTTTGCTGTGACATGAAGTGCAGTGCGCAAGAATCATAACTCTAGCTTGCGTAGTGTTTGAATGATTCCCTTCAGATTGATTTTATCAGGATATTTTTTTGTCCAGAGCATTGCTTTGTCGTTTTTAGTTCAGATGACTAGAGAACTCTTGTGAGTCTGATATGTAGCCCAATACTGGATAGTTTTCCATGACAAATGTGCATTTCGTCAGGCGACACATGCGACTCGCGGAGCTTTTATGAATCAAGCTAGCACTGTGCCATATGGACATATTTCTATAGTTTAAACCATGGTTTTGAATCAAGCTAGCACTGTGTCATATGATTATGTTTCTATAGTTTAAACCATGGTTTTGAATCAAGCTAGCACTGTGTTATATGATTATGTTTCTATAGTTTAAACCATGGTTTTGAATCAAGCTAGCACTGTGCCATATGATTATGTTTCTATAGTTTAAACCATGGGCATCAACTGATATCAAATTAAATCAAACTCTAGTCAGTTTATTCAGGTCTGTCACTTGTATACTAACAATGCAATATCAAAACAAAGCATTTTTATTGGTTTAAACATTAGGCTTAAACAGCAGTTGAAATCAAAACTTGAAGCACCAATTATATACAATTTTTTTACGATATACATGTAATATTTTGTAAACAGGTGACTGACCTGATTATACATTATAATATAACAGGTTATACCTGCAATGTATTTAGGTTGATAGTAAAACAAATTATACATTTGATATTTTAATCACTCTAAACACCTCATTCCTGATGGTATCCATTGCCACATGAGTTTGAATATTTATACCCCCGCACAATGAAATGTAAGGATGGTATACTGGATTCAGCTTCTGTCCGTCCGTCCATCTGTCTGTCCGTAGACGCATTCTTGTGGACGCAACTCCTACAGTTTTGGCAGGATTTCGCTCAAACTTTGACAGATGAACAACCTCAACATATAGATGTGCATGAAGAAAGGAATTTGCGCTGCAAGGAGTTTTGGCAGAATTATGGCACTTTGCTGGCGGGGGTATATTAGTCTGCCAAATGGCGACAGCTCTAGTTATTTTTATCAAAGTTCATGTTGATGTCTATTTTTTCTCGTACATATTTATAGATCAGACAAAGTTGAGTGATGCGGATATGGACATGAAAGGTATTGGAATAACACGCCCAGCTCGTGTCGGCGGCGACCACGGTATACCCGACGCTCAACAGGTAATTCTGAGATATCACATATTGTAGGTGTCAAGGTTGTCATTCTGTTTAAAAGGCGGAAAATGCCAAGCGATAGCCTTTATTTGCCAGTCAGCTATCTGCAGAAACATGACAGTCATATGAAGTGCCTCCCTCTCATTTGAACTCCGGTCGCCAGATTAGACAGCACGTACGCTAACCATTGAGCTACGGAGGTTGTTGTTGAAAGTTGAAAAAAGTCTATTTTTTTCAATTTTAAAAAAATGATCCCTTTCTACTGGTCATGTTTAATTTCAACCATCTTGATAGCCTTGTGGTGGGCTTTTAGTGCAAGAGTTCTCAGGTTCATTTGAGTTGCTGGGCGTTGAAAAAAAGTATATGTAACCATTGATAATTTAAAATACTGATCCCTTTCTACTGGTAAATATTGTTCTAATTATGCTTTTGTCCATCTACAGTGGTAGAGTTTTTAGTGTGAGAGGTATCTGGTTTGATTCCAGGTCACATTACATACCAAAGTCGTTACAAATACTACTGGTATTGATCTCCCTTGGTTGACACTCAGTATAGCTGGTTGACCCGGTGTCTGGATGATGTGACTGGGTAGTCTCGTCTCCATATGACTGATTAATACTGTTGACCAGTGAGAATAATTAAACAATAAAATAATCATGCCTTTCTACTGGCTCATTTTTGTGTCATTTTTGTGTCACCTGACAAGGCGACATTATAGGTGTTACCTTTGTTGGCGACAGCATCATCCCATTTTGCTTGTCCGGAACATAACTTTGTCCAGAGCACAAGTTTATTATTACTTTATATGTTGTCTGGTAAAACATTGAATGTATAGTCCAGTCAGGGTAAAAATTCAGTGATGCAGCGGTTGAGGCCACTTTATTAACGGTGTAAAGCCATTTATAAAGGCTTATACTGTACAAACAACTATAATTTCAATGTTATACTAACATACTATATTTGCTCTACCTCTTCGGACAATGGTTTCTATCTTTTGTGTACACATAAACTGCAACGTCACTGTCACAATACCCCAACTGGAATGTGGATATTTGTATTTTAGCAGATGGATGATGATATGATTACCGCACCAACACCTATACCACTCTCCGCTCTATCAGCTAAACCTACCGAGGAAGACCTGTTTGGTAAGGGCATACTTTCATTGTCAACTATAAAATATATTAATCCAGTCACTTCAGGCAATATCGACCAGGGGTGGTATTCAATATTGAACTTATTTTAATTGGAGAATAAGGATAGCCAATCATATTGTATTGTTACAGGGGATATTATTGTATTGTATTGTTATATGTGATATTATTGTATTGTTACAGGGGATATTATTGTATTATTACAGGAGGGGATATTATTGTATTGTTACAGGTGATTGTATTGGTACAATGTATATTATTGTATTGTTACAGGTGATATTATTGTTACAGGGGATATTATTGTATTATTACAGGAGGGGATATTATTGTATTGTTACAGGGGATATTATTGTATTGTTACAGGGGATATTATTGTATTGCTACAGGGGATATTATTGTATTATTACAGGAGGGGATATTATTGTATTGTTACAGGGGATATTTTTGTATTGTTACAGGTGATATTTTTGTATTGTTACAGGTGATATTATTGTATTATTACAGGTGATATTATTGTATTGTTACAGGGGATATTATTGTATTGTTACAGGGGGATATTATTGGTATATTACTGTATTGTTGCAGGTGATATTTCTGAACTGAAGGAGGAGTATAAGAAAAATACGGAGGAATACAATAAGACACAAGAAATGAATAAAGCCCGTATGGAGCAGGGGCTCCAACAGAAACTTGCACAACGACGACACAGGAAGAAATAAACGGATCACATGACCTGATCACATGACTCTATTACATAATCGAATCAGTGTTTATCACAAGTTTTTTATAAAATATTATCTAATCAATAAAACTAAAATATTATCACAAGGGAGACAACTTCTAATAAATCTTTAATTTAATAATGCCAAAGTTGTCTCCCTTGGCTTTTCCTTATTCAAAACTAACATAA
This sequence comes from Spisula solida, assembly GCA_947247005.1. Taxonomy (NCBI): domain Eukaryota; kingdom Metazoa; phylum Mollusca; class Bivalvia; order Venerida; family Mactridae; genus Spisula; species Spisula solida. Next base: position 2,478,399 of record OX365962.1, read on the forward strand.
CTTTAAGAAGTCACTTTGTTTACTAAAGCATCAGAAAAAATTGTATGGTATTCTAAATTAACAGTAAGACTGATGGCTATGGTGTTGTTAAGTGATTTATTATTAGTCTAATTAGACTAAATTTCTGCGGGTCACTTTTGTCCCCTGAAATCTATTTCAATGTAGAAATCGGGTATTTTTGGATATATTTTCAATCATGTGTACATAATATATTACAATAAAATGTCAGCTAAAGGACCATGTCAATAACAAGGACACCCAAAAATCAAGACCAAAATATTTAGGTCCATTTTTTCGAAGTTCCTGCTATTTATTTTACCTCCATATTCAGTGTATAAACAAGACTTAGTCAACTTCCGGTTATCGCAATAAGGAGTACACGTTGAATTGTATAGGATTGCAATAATGAGTACAGTGATGGAAAATCATCAGATGTTTCAATCACAATAATTAGTACACGTTGAATTGTATAGTATTGCGTTACTAGTAATGAGTACAGTGATGGGAAATCACCGGATGTTTCAATCACAATAATTAGTACACATTGAATTGTATAGTATCACAATAATAAGTACAGTGATTTGGTTTATATGCGGTGATATTAAAATAAACACTATATAACAAGACCCAACTTCCACCTGGGTGCCAAGTGTTGTCTTATTATATATATTGAAGTTTTATTGTATGTTATGATTTGTTGTTTAATCTCTACTATACATGTCGTTTATTATAAATAGATGCTCAATATCGTATGCCCCATCTTTGATGAGGGGGTATATTGCTCATATATAGGTCTGTCGGTAGACCAAATGGTTTCTGTTCAATTACTCAAGAACGCTTGACACAAGGATCCTGAACCTTTTTAAGGATGATGGTCACATGACACAATCAGTATAGTTGATCCCTGTTAATTCTGGGGACAGTAGGTCAAGTTTGCTTGGACTTTTACCATTTCTGACTATTGGACTGCCATAATAGCAAACATGTTTTACAAACATCTCTTGCTCTTGCAAATGCTTGCGGTTATCATTCACTTATCGTCTTTTAAGGCCTTGAACTATTTAATTCCTAGCGTATAATCAAATACTTTTTATAAAATTTAAAAGAGAAAGATTTTATGTTTATTTCGACAATATTGTGATTTTGGTTTGACAAAGTACTAAAATATAATACTGTTTATACTACACTGTACATGTAAAAGCATCACTGATAAATCTGCAGACCTGAATTTCCCGCCATTTTCATCACCTTGGGCACACTATACTTGTTTATCTATATGTGCATTCCATGTGATATTTTGCGTTACAATTTGAATTTTTATTCTTGTTTTTTTTTACAAGATTATTGTTTTGTTTGTCTGTCCGTCCATATTGATGACATGTTTTGTTTGTCTGTCCGTCCATATGATATGATATAATCCGTATAAAAGTGGTTGTTGTATATTTTTAAGAATGACCTGGTTGACACATTTTGGTTTGTTTTTTAAATCAAAATCCTACCAAATCATTTGTCCACAATACGTAACAATACACAACTGTTGGCTATGTTGCCTCATTCCTATATTTGGCAATTGTAAGTCACCATGCTCCACGGTCTGAAGATTGTCAACATACATTGTGGAGCAACTATCAGTTCCACATTCCACAAAATGTCCAACTATTGTATGTAATGTGTTGTTGTTTTGATGAATTTATTATCAAAGTTTATTTCCTGTCTCTGTATGCACACCAGGGTACTGTTTTATAAAAGCACTTACGGAACTCCTAAACTTACGCTAAAATTGATTTTTTTTATAATTCTTTAACCACTGCAAATTGGTGACGGATACGGTTTGTAGGAGTTTATTAACTGAATCATTATTAGTATTGCAACTCCATTTACCACACTTTATAATTGTAAACATATTATGAAGAATTTAAATTTGAATGTAAGTTTACGATTTCAGTAAGTGCTTTGATAAAACAGGGCCCATGTGAATATCACTGTAGAATCTTACTTTTTAATGGGTATAGAACTATAAAACCTTGTTAAAATGCCATATGGTACCCACAAATGTGGTCCAGCAGACTTGACTTGCACCCAGGTACAAATCCTGGTCTTCCCTGAGCAAAGTAGATGGTTGGTCCCATGTTATAAAGGGTACGTTACAACTCAACACATAAAAGTATAGAAATGGACCTGCATTGCTTTTTGTCTAGGACATATTTCTTAAGTTTTAATTCAAGTTTCTGTGTAATGTTGTATTATGTAGTTGTCTCTTACACTCTAGGCCTAAAATAAAATATTGTTTGTTTCTCCATCCCCTACCTACCCGATTAAAAAGGGCCCTTCCCAAAATATTTTATTGCCCAAATTGAAATATTTTTTTTTTTAAATTAGAATTTTTTTTTTGTTTACTGACTTCTTTCTTACCATTAAATTGGACTGTGGGTTTTCACGTTTGAGTTAATTTTAAATTTCATTATTTGTATGTCTTAACCAATAACTATCATACTGAAACAATTAAAAATAATAATTACCCTAGTCCCTACCTTCTTACCCATTCTAAATCTGCCAGGGTCGGGAAGGGGAAACAAAGAATATTTTAAGTTCGGCCTTATGCTGTTTTGTATCCAATTTGTAGATATCAGAAATAAACTGCAATTTTCTGTGTTTTTTTCACTTTTGTTTTACATTCCTGGATTGTAACACACTTACTGTTCCCCCAGCACCAACAAATCCATATCATGCATGTCTGACGTGTTTTTGACGAACATGATGCCAACGTCAATGACGTCACGACGTAAACATATACCTTTTTGTGTCATCAATGTATACACACTAAACACAGTTTCGCATGTAAAAGCGTTTTTTTCACTTCGTAGGTAGGAATAAAAGGAATATTACTGCAGTTGTGTTGATCCGTTAAGCCTTATTATACCCCCCCGCACAATGAGTTGTAAGGGGGTATACTGGATTCAGCCTGTCTGTCCGTCAGTCCGTCCATAGACGCATTCTTGTGGACGTAACTCCTCCTACAGTTTTTGCAGCATTTGCTTCAAACTTTAACAGATGAACAACCTCAACATGTAGATGTGCATAAAGGAAAGAATTTGAGCTGCGACGATTTTTGACAGAATTATGGCCCTTTGTACTTTAATGCACTATACAATATATAGTGAACAGTTCTTGTGGACGCAACTTCTACAGTTTTTGCAGCATTTGCTTCAAACTTTAACAGATGAACAACCTCAACATGTAGATGTGCATAAAGAAAAGAATTAGCTGCAATGATTTTGCCACGCGGTGGGTATATTAGTCTGCCGAATGGCGACAGTTCTAGTTACCTCTCGTTGCTTGCACCATATCGCGAGATACGGCATTACACAAGTAACTCAAGGTTATACGGCCCAATGGATCAACACACTGCAGTGATATTCTGTATATATCAATTGACAACTTGTGATAGATCCTCTATATACCAACAACTGTGTAAGTCCACATTCACGTTTTAGCCATATACCCCCGTGTGAATAAACAAGTAAATAAAACACATTGGCAAGTTCCTTTAAAATTTAATATAATATTTATAATTTACGTTTATTTACAATTTTTCTGAAATATACATACATTTCACAACAAAAAGATCCAACAGAATTAAAGTAATATACTCAATATCATCTACATGAATTAAAGGTGCTGCCTCACAGATTGGGCTAAAAATTTTGTAAATCGTAATTTTTCAACCTAGCCGAGTATTGATGTAATAGAAAGCCACTGATGTTTGCGTTATAAAAGATTTGGACAGGTGCAAAAAGACAACTTTAACCACTCTCGATATCGCCCACTGACTTTTCTTTAAAAAAACCACTACCTTTCCTTCCATCATGCTTTGTGAATTATGCAAATATTTGACAATTTTATTTTATTTTTGCAATACACCAATATTTGAGGCAGCACCTTTAAAGGTATATACTCAATAATTATGCATTAAAGGTATGTAGTCATAAGCTTGATAGTAGTCTAAATTTAAAGAAAGAGGCCATGCAGTCAGGGTACTTAGGGCTAAAATGTTTTTTATTTCTGGGGTGGAAGCATCAATTGATGCCCTGACAGACCTTAATAAATGCAATTGTGTTCCAAACTGACACAGGTATAGAAATATTCCTCTTCAGTTTAGCAAAAAAAAAAAAATGCGTTATTGTGCATGATGTTACGTCATCATTGTTTTTGTATATTATAATCATTACCTGAAGAAGCCTTCTGGGCGAAACATTGTAGTCTAATGAATTTACATTAAATGTTATTCGTGTTTGGTGGTTTCTCTCTATTTTCGATATATCTCTTCAGTTTAGCCAAACATTGAAGTGACTTGACTAGGAAGTGCAGTATAGTTCACCGGAGATAACTAGACTTATCAATAAACAAGCATGCATAATATACACACTGCACGATCCACTGACTGCTTGTTATCAGTGTAGATTTAAAGAGTTTATCACTAAAAGTGAATATGCACAAGCTTGAAAAAAATGAACATCGGAAATGCATTAAATTGTCATTTTTATTTGTAAACAAAGGCTAGTGTTATCTCCGGTGCAATATACATGCATACTTCATTCTACAGTACGGCATGCACATCTGATGAGTATAAACAAATATCATGACTACATACAATTAAAACATTTGAGACATTAAATTACCCAGCATAAACAGTGTCAAGTGATGCACAATACCGATTTCTCTACAAATAGTCATGTATTTCATTCATATTGCAACATGGGCGAAAGTTAGAAATTCTGAAAAACCTGAAATCTTCAAAAATTGAAAATTTACATAGGGAAAATAAAGAAAAACAAGCTTTTTAGCACTCTAAAAAACCTGAAGTTCAGGCATTTGCCTGAAAACTTTCGCCCATGTTGCAATGTTTTTCCATAATTTCAGGGTCTGAAGTCAGAATCAGGGTAAGAAGACCAGTCTAAAATATGCTAGTTTCTGATTGGTTGTCTCTGAGCACTGCCTTAAATATAACCAATGGAAATGCTGCATTTTTGACCTGGTTCCAAAACACTTATTTTAATATTAGACCTGAACACATTCAGACATTCATTGATCAAAGTTCTGATTTAATATAATTGCCTGCATACATGATAATTTGCAATATCAAACACTATTGTATACATGTACACACACAGAGCTACAGATAAGGTTTTAGTCAATTGGTTATTTTAACCCCAAGCTTCAATTTTGATTGGGTTTTGACAAATTTTAATTGGGTATTTAATAAAACTCAAAAGGGTAAATAAGCTTTTATGAACTATTTTTCACTATAACATCATTTTCTATTTGGGTATTTCAAATTGTCTTTGCTTTTTCTTACTCCCTCCTCTCAAAATCTATCGGGTTTTCAAGAAAATTAATTGGGTAATTACCCCCAATACGCAGCTTATCTGTAGCTCTGTACACACTGGTTGAATGTTCTAAGTATGCTTATTGACCATGTGGTAACAGGTTATAGCAGGGAAAGTGTGTACTTAGAATATTCAATGAGTATTACATGTTTACACAAATATCATTACCAGTTAGTTAAGTCAACTTCTTATAGCATCAAATTCAAACTGACTCAACATTAATGATTAATTTTATACAATCTTTAGTCGATATCAGGTAGATTTAACTCTACCCCATTCACACACCTCGTCCCTTTGGTGCAACAAGTTTGTATCTCACAATAGTGTATAGAGAGAAACATGTACAACCTTGTTGCACCAAAGGGACGACCTTTTACCCACGCGCAATGTCCATGCATGTTGATGCACCAATTAGATCCCTTATAGATTAGTTTTTATGTATGAATGTTATTTTATAATGTACACGATTGTACAAAAATCAAAGTTTAATATTTTCTGAAATCCAGCATGAAGATAATGCTAACACTCTAGGCCAGATACAAACTTATTAAATACAAGAAAGTGTTTTAACTGACCAAATAAACTAAGAAGAACAAATTGTTATTGTTTTTAAAAACCTTGGATTAACCAAAATATTGAGTTCAGCAGCTTGGACACAACAACTGCGTGGACATACCAAACATTCAGCAATGATCTAAGACTACATACTACACATAGTGTGTATCATAACATAATATTTGACCAGCAAAGAACAGAAAACATATAAACAACAAATACATAAAGTTTACCCATATCCACCAAACTATAACAAAATATTAGCAAATGAGTGTAGGCTATCATACTGAGATGTATCAGAATAAACCAATGAGATTGTTGGATTTTATGGAGGCGTGTCAATTTAACCAATGAGAATGTTAGATTTTACTGAGGCGTGTCAATTAAACCAATGAGAATATTGTATTTTATGGTGGCATGTCAATTTAACCAATGAGAATGTTATATTTTATGGAGGCGTGCCAATTTGACCAATGAGAATGTTATATTTTATGGAGGCGTGCCAATTTGACCAATGAGAATGTTGTATTTTATGGAGGCGTGTCAATTTAACCAATGAGAATATTGTATTTTATGGTGGCATGTCAATTTAACCAATGAGAATGTTATATTTTATGGAGGCGTGCCAATTTGACCAATGAGAATGTTGTATTTTATGGAGGCGTGCCAATTTGACCAATGAGAATGTTGTATTTTATGGAGGCGTGTCAATTTAACCAATGAGAATATTGTATTTTATGGAGGCGTGTCAATTTAACTAATGTCAATATTGGATTTTACGGAGGTGTGCAAGAGTTAACCAATGGAGATGTTAACCAGAGGCTTGTCAGCACTGATCAACCTCAGTCATATCAAATAGTGTGTTAATTGTGCATTACGACAGGTGAGTCATGCACGACAGGTGAGTCGAAGCACGACAGGTGAGTCAAACCACAACAGGTGGGTCAAAGCACAATGTTATCATTCACACATTGATAAACCACTGAGCACACCTTTGTTTCACAATATCAACATAGAGCCTGAGGCAATAAACAAACAGGAAACTCAGAGAAACAAATTGATCCACCAACTGTCATAGTGAGTACAAGGTATTCTGTGTTAGACAGTCACCGTGATCGTGAGATACTGCATGCCCGAGGCATTGCATGTTACAGGAAGTGGAGACTATCATATAGATGACAAGGTGACATATTTAACTCAATAATCAACATCAGTCTTGTGTAGTGTACAGGTATCATAACTATACTGATTTTAAACCAACACACGATAAATAGGAGAGATCACCGTATTCATATGCAAAATGCCCACCGGCAATCTATTGGATGAATGAACAATAAAAACCTGTCATTCACCAATAGCTAGCTGGCGGTACTAAGTTATAATCCCTTTGTATACAAACATGATCTCACCTATACTCCTTTGGCTAAATTTGATATCAAATTGTTGCATACACTTTTTATAGCACAAAAAACATTACGACTAGCTTAAAATAATACAACCCCCCCCCCCCCCCCCCCCCATTAACTTTGGTTCACATTATAAAAGGGATTTTGTATTATGTTAAGCCAGTATTTGATATTTTATCTACAGTCCATGTAGGTTTCAGTGCAAAACTATTGTACATGCCTATATAAATTGATGTAGTAACAAATAAACCCCCTAAAATCCAACAAGTTAATATGATTGCATACTAGATAAAAATAACGTGTAAACTTATCATTAAAATAATTCAACCAAGAATAAAATTTTAATATAAAAGACTTAAAACAATGTAGTAGATGTATATAGCATTAAGTATGCACTAAGTGTCTGACTCAGAAGAAATTATTAATATTCAACCACTGTCAATTATATTATAATAAACAAATAACTTACAAAATAAGTTTGAACTCATTAAGATACACAAACTAATGTGCGCTATAAATTCTTGAAACACAGAATTCAGTACTAACACTTATATGATGGACCAAACATAAACAATGAGCAGGTGGCAAAAAATGGCAAAAAATTAATAATACTCAATTAAAATTCCTTTACTATCGATAAATTCAGTCATTGACAACCTATAAGACAGATTATACCACTGACTGACTAGTACAAACATAATGCGTAGATCGAGTATTTATAAATACGCTATCAGAATATCATTTCATTCGACATCTGACCGCAATTCCATGAAAAAAACTTGAGTTATTGCTTAGCTAAGATTGTTATTTTAAATATATGACTACAGTAGCAGTCTTGCTTGCAGAAACTGTGTATTTATTACTAAATAATATGGTAGGTGATTTTTGTATGAAATGCTCAAATAAATCTGAAACAATTAATTACATACTTCTGCCATTAAGTTTGTACTTGAAATGTTTATAACATTGAAACACTATGTTCTGTACAAACCAGACTTTTACGTATTGCTCTATTAAATTGGCATCTCACTGAAATAAAACAATATAACACCAGGCCCCGATCTCACGAAGTATCTCAATCTGAGTCGAGATTATTCTCAAATACTGTCATGTGTCTTTGAGATAATTTCTATGGGAGCCCAGACTCAAAGTTGGCACCACAAAACAGATACAATGTTCTGAGTTTATTACAGTAAAAACATTTGAGCACAAACTTTAGAATAATCTCAAATTTATACTCATGACTTGAGCAAAATCTCAATTTGAGTTGGGATTTCTACTTGAGATGCTTCGGGAGATCGGGGCCAATATACATGTACATTCGAGTAATTTAACCCATAAAATGTTTTGAAATAGCAGCCTTAGCTTAACAATAACTGTTTTTCATGGAATTGGTGCCTGATGTACACAATCCCTACTCTGCTTTCTTTAAGATAGCGGTGAACATTTTAAAGAAAGTATTCTTGGATTTGAGTTTTACATTCTAGTGTTTGGTTTAAAAAATAACTACTCGCAGAACATGAATTCCAGGGCATTTTATTAAAATTTACTTTTTTTTGCAAAATTCAACTACTTTTCAAGGACTTTTTGGCAACTTTTCAAATTCAAGTACCTTTCAAGGACTTTTTGGCAGTTTCAAATTCAAGTACTTTTCAAGGACTTTTTGGCAGTTTCAAATTCAACTACTTTTCAAGTACTTGGCATCAAATTCAAGTACTTTTCAAGACCTGTGCGAACCTTGTACACACTTTATATATAACTGTATTATAAATTTCGTATACATATCTGTTATTTCATATCAAATTGATAAACAACTTAACTTCAATATAAAAAACTTTGTGACGGAAGTAGCCATGGCTCATATGGCGTGTATGCAAGCCCTTTAAAGAGACCAGCTCCCTAGATAATATTGTGTTATAGGGAAGCGACTGTTTTACATTCTGGTGACAATTTCAAACCCAGGTTTCAATATTCAAGTTTTATATATACATTCATGTACATGTATACACCAGTCATTCAGATGTACAAAATATCATTGACTTAAATAAATAGTTAGTATGTCATTGTATACATTGTGTATACATATATCTGCTCACATATCTATAGTCCAGTCAGGATAAGAATACAGTGACGCAGTGGCCGAGTCCACTTTTACTGTGTAAATCCTATTATAAAGGCTTATACAGACAGCCATAATTTCAATGCTAAACTAATATTACTACCTGTTGAAGTTCCAGGCCTAGACACTAACTATTTTGGTCACTGGTCCGACAGGGCAAAAGCGCCCAATTTGTAAATAGGACAGTTACTGGTCCTCCAGAATTTTCACTGGTCCTTCTGGATTTTCACAGGTCTCGGACCAGCGGACCAGTGTTAGTGTCGAGCCATGTGTTCAGACAGTGGTCGCGATCTTTTGTGTACACATAAACGACTATGTCACTGTCACCATATCCTAACTGGACTGTACCTGTGTGTTATACATTATATCTAAATTAACTATGCTCCTATAAATCTTTGGCCTGCACACATTTTTAAAAACATGACATACAATACTTGAATAGCATCATAATTGCACATAACACATAACAGTAAACATTCTTTCCTTGACTAAATAAGAGACTTCACAATCTAATACCATACCAACATGTTGGCACAATAAACTATAACCCTTCAGTACGACATGTAAGGCATCAAAATACTTTCCAAAACAATTGGTTATATTTCACATAGCATCACTTCTGGTGGCTTGATTCTACGTCTTCTCGCTGGTTTTTAAAAGTTAAATCTGTGTCATCTAGACGCGAAGTTAAATCTGTGTCATCTAGACGCGAAGTTAAATCTGTGTCATCTAGACGCGAAGTTAAATCTGTGTCATCTAGACGCGAAGTTAAATTTGTGTCATCTAGACGTGAAGTTAAATCTGTGTCATCTAGACGCGAAGTTAAATCTGTGTCATCTAGACGTGAAGTTAAATCTGTGTCATCTAGACGCGAAGGTAAATCTGTGTCATCTAGACGCAAAGTCTGTGTCATCTAGACGTGAAGTTAAATCTGTGTCATCTAGACGCAAAGTTAAATCTGTGTCATCTAGACGCGAAGTTAAATCTGTGTCATCTAGACGCGAAGTTAAATCTGTGTCATCTAGACGCAGATGTCATTTTCACACACCACCGGTACATTAAACAGTCTCTATCTACACGTTCAATGATTATGTTGTATTTTAAAGGCTAAAACAGGGCAATCGTCTACTTCTTCTTTTTCTTGCTACTTTCTTTTTCTTTTCTTTGTTGTTTCAATTTCTTCTTTTCTTCCTTCAAACGTTCCTTCTCACGTAAACTTTTCACTAGTTTGTATGTGAAAAATACTGAAACAAAAAAAGTCACATGATAGTGATTACATAATTTAAGATGAGAGCTGACATAAAATATACCAGATTTATACTAGATTTATATAGCGCCCTTTTCATGCGTATGCACCTTCAAAGGCACTTTACCCATGTTGCAGCCACAAGGGCGCAGGTGCATCCTCTACCAGTGCAGATGCAGCATGATCTGACCAGAGGGACAGACTGAGAGAAAGCCCCTGAAGGGAGAGAGAGACATTAGATACAGGCATGTCCGGCGCTGCAGAGGTGCGCCTAGCTCTTATTTCGAATAGACAGCCTGGTTCTTTAATGTGCCCGGTGTATAGCACTAATACACAGCTTCCTGGCACTTCCAGATACTTTGCAGACCACACAGCCAAATATAGCGGGAAATATTATAAATATTTCAGAAATGTCAAATTCCGATGCCAGGGATTCAACCCTTTATAAATATAATTTATTTTATGATGAGTGCAGACATATTCTATGATGAGTACTAACATATAATATTTGAATATATGTGTGCGACCGCCTTATATCACGTATACAAATAAAGGGAAATAACGATACATTGTAGTGGTCTTTGATTTCAACGTAATACACACACATAAACAAAAATATAGAGAAAATCCTCTTGTTATTTGATAGAAATATTATTTGTCTGCAAGCAACACCAAACAAAATGATCGTCAGGTCTAAATTAAGCGAGAAATCCACGAAACTGCCACAGAATCACGTCATTTTTCGCCCATGTCAATTGGCCAAAATAGTTAGTGTCTAGGTCTGAAGTTGTGTAAAAATTAATACAATAGAGCTCTACCAAAAAGCTTACTTCTAATAAACGACTGACTAATTTATGCAACTTAAAGTTGTTGTCACATTATACAATTGCAAAACACAAAATACTACACAGTTGTTGGGTTTTAATTTAACACAAAATATACCATTGTACTTATGTTTCACGAAATAATAACGAGTTTTTAGTGGAGAAACGTCAAGGATAGGTCGTTCTTCATGTGGCCGGACAAATTGACATCGGCAAAAATTGATGTGATTTTGTGACATTTTTGTGGATTTTCGACTTATTTTAGACCTGAGGATCATTTGGATTCGTGTTGCATGCAGATAAATCATATATTTCCATTGAATAGCAAGCAAGTTATCTCCATATCTTAGTACCGGTATATGTTTGTGTACTATCAAAGACCACTATCAAGACCTGTAGCGTTATTTCCCTTTATTTGTATATGAGATACATTTGTATAAGGTGGTCGCACACGCATAAAATAATATGCGTCAATACCCTGTAAAACAGACGGAATGACAGACAGATGGATCAATTTTAACATGCCAACCTTCTCAGGGCTTCTCTGGTCCGCTGGTCCGAGACCAGGGCCGAACTTAAAATATTCTTGGTTTCCCCTTCCCGACCCTAGCAGATTTAGAATGGGTAGGTAGGTAGGGTAGACTTTTTTTAATTGTTTCAGTATGATAGTTATTGGTTAAGACAAACAAATTATGAAATTTGTAATTAACTCTAAGTTGAAAACCAACAGTCTAAAATTTAATGGTACAAAAATTAATGTAAGAAAGAAGCCAGTAAACAAAAAAATAAAATTTTCACTTCAAATTTTTAATAAAAAAACTATAATTTCATTTTGGGCAATAAAATATTTTGGGTAGGGCCCTTTTTAATTGGGTAGGTAGGGGATGGGGAAACAAACAATATTTTATTTTAGGCCCAGTGAAAATCCAGAAGGACCAGTGAAAATTCCTGAGGACCAGTAACTGTCCTATTTACAAATTGGGCGCTTTTGCTCTGTCGGACCAGTGGCCAAAATAGTTAGTGTCTAGGCCTACTTCGGGGGCATAAAATTAGGAAGTGGCTAGAGGTCCAGTTACTGTAAGAATAGTCATTTGCGGGGCAGTTTAACTATTATTACAGGAGAGCCGTAATATTACAGAGATGTGCGACAATGCTCCAGATGAGTGATGCGCAGTTATTTGAAGAAGAATAAGGACATGTAAGAATGAATACCGTAAGACTAAGAATGATTTACAGTCAACTCACCCCCCTACCAACTCACCCTGGATTTGGATAACTCGCCCTACACAATGACCAACTCATCCCCCCCCCCCTTAAAAAGATAACATACCAACTCACCCCACTAAAGATATTTTTATTAAATTTAATAGATTTGTTGGAAAAAATCACTTTGAATTGGTAATAGTTTATTATGAAATTATTAATATGTTCAATTATGTGATATTGGAGGCGTTTTTTTGTAAAATTAACAGTATTTTCAAACAGTGGCCATTTTGAAAATGCTGTATTGACAGTGAAAAAAGCGAAAAATTAAGGAAAAAAATAAAACAATTTGTCAAAAAACATTATGATTGAAAAAATTAGGACTATAATTAGATCTATTATATCAATTGTCAAATACCTTGTTTAAAAACATTGGAAAATTAGATAACTTGCAAAGAAAATCATAGTTTCCGAACGATCAAGTTTTGAAAATAACGAAGGTAAATAACTAACAAACTCGCAAGTATTCGAGAAAGCAGAGATCTGTTAATTTATTTGTGTAAAAATACACTTTATTATCATGAATTAACACTAAGTTTAAAAATAAATATAATATTCTACATATAAAATTGATGGGGGGGGGGGTGAGTTGGACATTTCAAAATTGACATCGGGCGAGTTGTCCAAATCCAGGATGAGTTGGTAGGGGGGTGAGTTGGTCGGATACCCTAAGAATAGCCACTGCCTTCTGACTAAAGCTACATAGCCTACACTGGCTACACGCATATATCTGCTTTCTAAACAAATATAAAATAACCAATACACCAACATCAATGTACAAATAGATTTAGGAACCGTTTAAAAGAACATTGGACTCTTGTCACTGCAGTGAAAACGCCAGGTGAACAAGGGTCGCTAAAAGTAAACAAGTTTTCTAAAAAATTCAAGATTACTTACTGACTAGAAATCCTATGATAATGCCAGGAACAATGAATACTGTATTATCAATACTCTCTTTGATGGGGCCAGACCCTATTTCCACCATTTTCGACGAAGCAGCTGTTTCCTTTCAACTTATAACGTCAAACCAACCGGTACAACTTGGCGGAAGTGACAACACTGTTTTGTGGGTAATAAATTATATAGCAACCCAACGGAGTCGTAAATACTACAAGTATAAAATAAGACGCAAAGATTCTTATTAAAGAGCGAAAAGATTACGCAGTGGTCTCCCGTTATATAACAAATTGTATATATTTTGAAACAGGAAATATCTTTAAAAAAGATAAAATGCGTTAATATAGCAGATATGTGTACTTGTTTTCAATAAAGATGCGGACGTTATTCATATCGTTGAAATTGAAAACACTAATCAAACTAGAATTTATATATTTATCCATGTAAATTGTTTGTCAGTAAATAAAAAATGAATAGTAATATAGGTATAATGTATTAATTAGTTTAGATTCTGTGGTCCGTTCTTTCCTCCATTCTATTGGCAATTATAGCGATATATAGTGATTCCAAACTTAACTCAGACTTTAATATTTAGCGCGCAATATGTCTGAAAAAACTGTAGACGGGACTTAAATTACCTCATATTAACGTCGAAATTATAGACAAAAACAAAATGGGGAAAAAGAAAATCAGAAAAAAATAGGCTGATGTATGATTTGAACTCGAGGCCCTCTGCTCACAAAAGATATGGTGTAGACGAACGCGCTACCTATGTAGCTAATTCCGATAGTAAATTTACAAGCGCTGTATTACTAATATAAATCCATTGTATACTTGACCCGGGTCACATTAAGGTCAAACAGTCAAAAATAGAATTAATAAGAAATACACTTCGTACTTAGAGAAACGCGAATAACAGATCTCTGTGTGTATCTACCGTACCTTTGACTACAAGTTTAACATAAATGTAACTTTTTCGCGGTATCTTTTGTGATGAGTATAGCATATTCTGACCAATGAGAAGTAAGTATTCAGTTTCTTCTATTTTTTTTGTAAACATTTCATTGGTTTTTAAAGTAGGTCAAATTCCAAGCTAGACAGCTAACGCTGAAAAAACTTAAAATCTAAATGTCGGATTTCGGTAAAAATTGGCATAGCACAATTATTCATACTTTTTAATTGATTTTTAAGAAAATTGTGTTCTTTGATGTCTATATTGAAATCAATTATTTTGGACAACTTAGGGAGGAAATCTTGCATTCTGTTTATAATGAATATTTATTTACTGCTAAAATCACTTTTAGTCAAATGAATTTGCTTGAATTGAAATTAAAGATGCTTGTCTTCGTCAGACAAATCTGACTAATGTACTGGGTAACATATAACTCCCAATGGCTCCTAGGACGTACCATACCTGCTACATGGCTGTGTCATACCAGGAAGTCTGAGGTTTGCTCTATGGCCGTGTCATACCAGGAAGTTTGCTCTATGGCCGTGTCATACCAGAAAGACTGAGGTTTGCTCCATGGCTGTGTCATACCAGGAAGTTTGGTCTATGGCCGTGTCATACCAGGAAGTTTGGTCTATGGCCGTGTCATACCAGAAAGACCGAGGTTTGCTCCATGGCTGTGTCATACAAGGAAGTCTTAGGTTGGTTCCATGGCAGTGTCATACCAGGAAGTTTGCTCTATGGCCGTGTCATACCAGAAAGTCTGACGTTTGCTACTTGGCTGTGTCATACCAGGAAGTCTGAGGTTTGCTCCATGGCCGTGTCATACCAGAAAGTCTGACGTTTGCTACTTGGTCATGTCATACCAGGAAGTCTGAGGTTTGCTACATGGCTGTGCCATACCAGAAAGTCTGATGTTTGCTACATGGCAGTGTCATACCATAAAGACTGAGGTTTGCTCCATGGCTGTGCCATACCAGGAAGTCTGAGGTTTGCTAAGTGTCATACCAGAATGTCTGAGATTTGCTCCATGTCATACCAGTGTTACTGTTGCTGACATTCAACATAGAAGAGAAAGCTAGAATCACTTCTATTAAGCCCTTGTGACAACTGGCCGACTTGTTTCACAATTTACCCTTATTAGAACTGTTCCAACTTAAACCCTTGGTATTTATTTATCTTCTTGTGGCCCTAGATGTATGTATATTGAGCAAATGTTCCAACTCAACCCCTTTGTATTTAATATATCTTGTTGATAGTAGTAGAAGCTGGCAATATAGTGGAGATAGATGAAAGCATCAATGTTTGTTTCATTTCATGGCATTTTTACCTTTGCAAATCATACAGTATTATCTACAAAAAACAGGCCAGCAAAAATACTGAAATACCCTACCACACCCCCGTCATTCTAGCAAAACATCACTTTAGACGTCAGACTGAATTAAAACTATTCCATGTCAAGGATTTTAAGACAAACAGGAGAAGGAATCACAGGCTTGAAAATATCGTTATTCAACTTGGAAAATAAAATAACTGAAGAGTTAGAACATTTGCTCAGCATATAATGTGAATTACTAAAGCTTGCATTCCAGGAGATATAAAACTCTAACGCAGTATGACTACATTACTTATTGATATTTATTCTATGACAAACATTTACAGGTAAATATAAGACATCTGTACAAATGAACAATGGATGATAACCTTTATAGAGATCTGTCAGTTCGATACACCACCTTAAAGGTACCCAACCCTAGTCAACCTTGAATAACCTTTAAAGGTACTGAGCTCAATAACTTTACTCCAGATATAAACTAATATTGCAATGTTAAACAGAAATTATTCAAATTAAAATCAATTCTTGCCTAACCCCTTTTGTTAAGCCAACTGACCTTTTATTAATTTTTAAGTATGTTATTGTTTAAAGAAATGAAGAAACTTTTAAAATCATTAAATGTATTAACACATAAATATAGAGCAAGACAGTTCTAATCAAAAGAGCAAGATATTATTTTGAAAATAAAATTAATCCCTTCCATTTAAAGACAAATTTGTTGGATTACCTGTATAAATAATCTAGTGATTAATTATACGGCTCAATTTTGGACAGCGTATGGTCACAGGTTAGATGACTAGCTTGTCACCTAATGAGTCAATGCTAACTGTATTTCTGTAAGATGAATCAATCTATATGCCATACAATGACAAAACAGGGGTTCTACTGAGGCATAATGCCCAATCCTGAAAATGAGTCACAAGTCTGTTTTGGAGCCACATCCATACAGCAAACTGTTTCAGACATAGTTCTATTATTATATATCAGCTTATGAAACTACAAATGACCATAACTTTGTCAATTCTTTGCATTTTTTCATCAAATAAATTTTATTTTCTACAGAAAAGTGCATTCTTTCCAGTGCAGCAAATCCGGAATTCCGGATTTATAGGACCCCTGCAAAATAAAGTTTTTTCTCCAGAAAATTCTGCATCTGTTCATACAATATCATACCATATTACATATTTCACACTCAGTGATTTTTTTCCTTCTTTGTTTGCTTCCGGTAAACAGTACCTTCCCAATTTGAAAAAAGGCTATAATCTTCCCAAATTTGAAGGGAGAAATTCCCTACGAACATTTAAAAAAAATGTTTAAATTGGACATTAAATGACAAAGATATGAACATTTTTGACAAGAGGTCAAATATAAAAGTTTGTAGAAACCAGTAAACAGTCACATGTAATCTCTTTTTCGGTTTTATTTGGCCATTCTACTACATGAAAATTCCAAATTTCAAGTTGTCACGACGCGAAAGTTCCCAATCTGAACGGACCGGGACCCTTTTCCAAAGAAGCGAAAAAAATCACTGACACTGAAAAAGTGCACAAATACAGGACTGTTTTTCCACAATTGGTATATTTTATTTATATCAATAAAACCAGATCTAAGTATCTCCAGTAAAGTTATCAGAAAACTTAAGACACTATATATACAAATAATACCACTAGAAGTAAAAGATACATGTCACTTGTTTAAGTTTACTTCTTAAATTAACACATTTACATGTACATCAAATCTATCCTTCAAATAACTTATCCTGACACGGCTATATAGAATTATTTATACATTTCTAACTTCAGTGTACTCAATCAAACCCCGCCTTTAACCCAATACTGACAACTTCACATTCAATCAGAATACAGACCCCAATCTCCCAAAGCATCTCAAGTAGAAATCTCATCTCAAATATGGAGTTCGAGCCTCCCATAGAAAATATTTGAGATGAGATTTAGCTCAGATTGAGACGTTTCGGGAGATCGGCGCCAGGTGTAGATCAACAATGGAAGTCTATTATAACGCGAGACGATGTACATAATTTTTCAGGATTATGTAACATCAGGGTTGTCAACAGGACCAAATTAAAAATCAGGAAAATTGTATGCGGCCAACCATTTTTGCCAAACAAGAGACCTTCAATGACACTGTTTCCATAATTAACTCAGTTTGTAATAAAGAAATTTCTTCAGAGCAAATTGAATTGACCATAACTTAGCCATTTCTTGAGATATTTTCCTCAAATAACTTTTATTTTGTTTAGAAGCCATTGCTCTTCAGGAATGATAAATCTGGAATTCTGGATAAATCAGGAAAATTGACACCCCTGGTAACATAAATTCATCATTTTCCAATAACCAGTACTGGCATGCGAGGTATTACCGGACAGAAATGGCATAAAAAGCTTCAAGTCAAGTCAAGTTAAAAATCGATTTTTACCCAGAATTTTTGGTGCTGACACATACCTGTGTTCAAGGCCTTCCTAAAAATAGAATTCCCGAAAAATGACGTCACCATAACATCCAAATTTAGGGGCCCAAACAGGGGCACTTTTTACGCTTTTTTCAACGACGTTCAGCAGGTATTACCGGACAGTCGGTGTCAACCATTTTTAACTTAAAATTTGGAAACTTATTATAGGAAATGATTTAAACAGGGTTCGTACTTCCTATTTATGCGAAAAAAATGTCACGATTTTCGTAATAACAACTCGTGACGCGCCATGTTTTCCCGCCAGGTGGCGTTCTGTGGTAGGTCAGATGCCGTAATATACCGTACATAACATACCGATCAAAAGTCGATTAAAACGATTAAAAATCAACTCAAAGTATTTCAGACTTATGGATAAGATCTTAAAAAGGGTTACTCAACTGATATCCGTTGACAAATTTCGTAATTAACAATATCCTGCTGAAATTAGAGCTGGTATAAATGGAAGAAATTAAATTTAAAAAAAAAAAGATAAAAATTTTGACGCCGCGAGGTACCGATCGCGGGTCCTCTCGCTTCATAACCTAAAACGTTAACCACTCTCCTATTCACTCTTTACATAAAATGAAGCTAATTAATTTTACCGTATAAAATCAATGACGCACGCGCTCAGCTCGTGTTATTTTGCGCATGCGCACACGATGGTGATTTCCCCAAGCGCCGCTAACGTAAACACGCAGCCGCATACGACATTTTGGATAAATAGACAATGTTTTGTTAATCTTGAATATTTTTTTTCTTCTAGATTTATTCAAAACACGCTTCTGAGTGATTAGGTACAAATTTCAATACATAGCTCCAGAAAATAAGCGTCTAGGACCAGTTGTCCGGTCATTACTGCTGTCCGGTAATACCTCGCATGCCAGTATGGACATTGTTTATAATGTGACGTCATTCAACTCACGGTATGTCAAACTCCTCAAGGTGCAATTTTCCATTACAACTAAAGTTAATAAAAAACTTGATATTTGATTATGAATAAAGACGAGTACGGCCTTTCGATGTTTATGACAAAGTTTCATTAAGACAAACTATCCACAGACCACACTCACGTTTGAGATAAAACAAGTTGACTAAAGTCTCTCCCCCAACTATGGGTGAATGTATCAGGGGTCCTGCTAAGGCATAATACCCAATCCTGAAAATTAGACGCAAGTCTGTTTCGAGTGCTATTTGCACACATCCCTACACCAAAACACCGTTTCAAACATTGTTATATTGTTAAATTCAGCTTTAAAAACTTCAAATGACCATAACTTTGTTAATACTTTGAATTTTTTCATCAAATAACAGTCGACCTCCAGATACTCTCCATTCTAATGAACACACAAGTTCTACCTACAAGTTAACATGTCACCTGACCTCTCACCTACACACGTAACAAAAATATGTCAATCCATATAATTTACAATTGGACCCCATTCCAGAGTTTCAGAGTAAATCGCGACCAACGAAGACTGATTTCTCTCTCTCATTCCTGTGTGCATGTGCATACACTACACCCTACATTCCATTCCTATAGCATGATATATCATAAAGTCCTGAGGTTATCTCAACAACTTCTACCAGGCTGGAAATGTCCTTGAAACTTGTGTTTAAACATTATATAGTTCATAAAGAACTTCTCAAGGCCTTTTTGAAATGCTCATTGACAATTGCTCAAAGTTTCACTGAAAACAGTGGTCCCACTGAGGCTGTTGCATAATATCCAAACCTAAAAGTAAGATGCAAATTCTGTTTCATGCATAATTAAGTCATTTTGTTGAAAATAAATTTTACAGATTTTTGAGCTTTTTTCAGAGCCTTTTCAGACCGGCGCTAAATTTCAAGGACTTTTCAAGACTAGCACCAAATTCCATAGACTTTTCAAGGCTTATACGAATCCTGGGCAACATGGGTTGTCTTCAAGCTATAATTCGCCCTACAGGAACGTTTCAGTCCGACACAAGCACATGTATGCCCGCCCACCATAGTATAAATTAATCGTAGAGTTTATAAGTTAATACACTGAGCTGCCTACATTCAGGGGCCCTACAGAGGCATAATGCCCAATCCTGAAAACTAGTTGCAAGTATATTTCGGACGCCATTAGCCCACATCCCTACACCTTAACTAGGTTTCAAACATTGTTATATTGTTCAAATTCAGATGATGGAACTTCAAATGACCATATCTTTGTCAATTCTTTGAATTTTTTCATCAAATAACTTTTATTTTGTGCAGAAAGATCATTCTTTCTAATGCAGTGAATCCGGATAATTCCGGAATTGTAAGACCCCTGCTACATTCATTCCATCTCCATATCTGGCGTATCTTTCAGAAATGTCACACGATACTTAGAGTATTTGTAATACGGTGATTTGTGCGGTATGTCAATTTCTTTCTTTGACGTAACACACGGACGATTATCCTCGTTCTCCCCCAGAAGCCACCTGTTGCATCTCTGTTCCATCTCCTTGGTTACGTTCCCTGAAATATACAGTAAAACATGGGTTAAACACCACCTTGTAACAACAACTACAGCAAATTTCTGCCAAGACTTAGACAACAGAAGGGTGGTCTTAATACCAAAATCTTTGTAGCGAAATTGTTTACATTAGTGGAACATGTTGTGGTAACTTAAGTAATTTGGTACTTGACAAATATCCGCAGGATCACAATTTATTGTCTTACTAGCTGAACGTTGCTGTGAAGCCAATTCAACGATTTTACGCTCAGATGATTCAGCAGCAATAGTTACTACTGTTAGTCATGTATACAATATTTTATAGCAGAACGTGGCCGATAGTCAGCAAATAGTTAGAACATGTTGGGTAGAGTAAGAACATGTTGATTAGAGTTAGAACTAGAGTTTCTTTTACCTTTCTTCCATTTGTCCGTCCAGGATTTAAACTTGTTATGTAACTTCAACGATACCTTCTGATGTGACTGAAACATGTAATGGATTCATGGTAGCAGAGCTTTTATTGAAAGAGAACATGTCTATGTATCAACAATATTTTAAAGCCGATAGATTATCATTCACCTTCTGAGATATCTATAAATGGGTAACCATTCAAAATCCTCATTTTTCCTTCAAAAACTCTTCAATGGTTTACGAGAACAAGTGCAGACAACTTTGTGACATCCATACAGACACCCAGCACAATATCTAGTAAGGGAAGTAACTCCGACCACTGTTAAATTTTGTCTGAATATTCAAAATCAAGATTATTTGTTTATATGACTAGTACAGTATATAAATGTTAATCGAAAATACGAAAACATGTTTCTTTTGGCTCTTGAAATGACTCCGGAAATTTCCAAAAAGCTAATTTTGACCTTTGAGACTCTGACTGCTGGGTCATACAGATATTAAGGCTATAAATGGTAAAATCAAGGACTAAATGATCATAATGAGCATTATTTAAGATTCAGGGGTGTCAACAGGGCCAAATTTAATATCAGAAAAATTGTAAGCGGCGGACCACTTTTGCCCAACAAGAGGCCTTCAATGACATTGTTTCCATAATAATCTCAGTTTGCATTAAAAAAAATCCTTCAGAGCAGATTAAATTTACCATAACTTTGCTGTTTCTTGAGATATTTTCATCAAATAACTTTCATTTTGGTCAGAAATCATAGCTCTTTCAGGATTGATAATTTCTGAAATTCTGGATAAATCAGGAATATTGACACCCCTGATAAATGGTAAAATCAAGGACTTAATGATCAAAATGAGCGTTATTTAAGCTTGCACCATACCTCTCTTGCCCTCTGTAAGGCCATACGTTTATAGAGATAGCTTTCACTGTTCACCACGTAAACAAGTTTAAATGAGTTCACATTGAATTTACACTCCGTATTATCTATAATGTCAACATCATCGGATGGTTTTAAATCACCCGCTAATTTCACCAGATTGTTCGCTACTTCGTGTTTATCGTCCGTTCTACTTTCACTATTGTCCGAACTATCTCTATCGTTATCCTCATTCTGTTGTTCCTCACTAGTTTCCTCAGCACTCTTATCTCTAGGTTTATTGGAGTCTGATGTGTCCTTATTGGAATCCGTTCTTCTATCTGGCTGAGTGAGCACGGTTTCTAGTTGTAATTTATTTGTTTGTTCCTTATTCCTTTGTCTCCACTGCCGTACGTTCCTGAAGTCAGACAATAAATACGCTATTATCAGGAGTCAGACAACAAATATGCTGTTATCACTCATGAGCAATAAATTTTCAGAGGCGGTCATTTTTTGTAATACCAAAACGTAGGGGAAAGACTGTGTTTTGTATTAGTCAGGTAGAATAAGATGTGGAAAATTCAAAGCATTGATTCAACCAATTGAATGCTTATTAGAACCAATTCAAACAATTTCTTCAAACTCAGATAGTAAAACGTCTACCGAAAATCATCGATTTTCCATTTGTCACCTTTTTTCGTGACCAGGGAAGTAGGAAAACAGGCATTAACACTCTGCATATTCAGTCACTGTACTGCTGATTATTAATCAGAAAATCGCTTTCTGGCGGTAAATTTATTATATTGATTTTTTAACCATGCAGATTTTATAAGAATAGTCCTGGTTTTTTTTTAACATCCCTCGAAAACTTACCGTGATAAGAAGACAGGTTTCTTGAACATCGCGTCCTTCATGTCTTCGACCACCATGTCCTCGTTACTCACATATTTCTCCACGTACTCCGACCACCGCTCCACTTCCACCGGATCTTCCGCCGTCTCGTGATCCGTATCTAACAATTCTATTGTTAACTTGCATTCTTTCTTTAACTGAAAATCATGAACAGGTGTGTCAACACAGCCAAATTAAAAAATCCTGAAAAATCATATGTGGCTGCCCATTTTTGCAAAACAAGAGGCCTTCAATTCGGGATAAATCAGGAATATTGACACACCTGCATGAGGAATGTCAGTGAATAGGGGGGTGTCAGAGTTAACCAATGAGAGATGATTGTGATTGCAAGTGGTCAATATAAACCAATCAATATGCCACATGTCTATGAGAGTGAATTATAACTGGAGGTGTGTTCGAGTCAACCAATGAGATATGATTGTGATTGCAGGTGATCAATATAAACCAATCAATATGCCACATGTCTATGAGAGTGAATTATAACTGGAGGTGTGTCCAAGTCAACCAATGAGTGGTGAATGTGACTTCAGGTGATCAATATAAACCAATCAATATGCCACATGTCTATGAGAGTGAATTATAACTGGAGGTGTGTCCGAGTCAACCAATGAGTGGTGAATGTGACTTCAGATGATCAATATAAACCAATCAATATGCCACATGTCTATGAGAGTGAATTATAACTGGAGGTGTGTCCGAGTCGACCAATGAGTGGTGAATGTGACTTCAGGTGATCAATATAAACCAATCAATATGCCACATGTCTATGAGAGTGAATTAGAACTTGAGGTGTGTCCGAGTCGACCAATGAGTGGTGAATGTGACTTCAGGTGATCAATATGAACCAATCAATATGCTACATGTCTATGAGAGTGAATTATAACTGGAGGTGTGTCCGAGTCAACCAATGAGTGGTGAATGTGACTTCAGGTGATCAATATGAACCAATCAATATGCCACATGTCTATGAGAGTGAATTATAACTGGAGGTGTGTCCGAGTCAACCAATGAGTGGTGAATGTGACTTCAGGTGATCAATATAAACCAATCAATATGCCACATGTCTATGAGAGTAAATTATAACTGGAGGGGTGTCCGAGTCAACCAATGAGTGGTGATTGTGACTTCAGGTGATCAATATAAACCAATCAATATGCCACATGTCTATGAGAGTGAATTATAACTGGAGGTGTGTCCGAGTCAACCAATGAGTGGTGAATGTGACTTCAGGTGATCAATATAAACCAATCAATATGCCACATGTCTATGAGAGTGAATTATAACTGGAGGTGTGTCCGAGTCGACCAATGAGTGGTGAATGTGACTTCAGGTGATCAATATAAACCAATCAATATGCTACATGTCTATGAGAGTGAATTATACCTGCAGGTGTGTCCGAGTCGACCAATGAGATATGATTGTGATTGCAGGTGATCAATATAAACCAATCAATATGCCACATGTCTGTGATTATAACTGGAGGTGTGCCCGAGTTAACCAATGAGTGGTGAATGTGACTTCAACTAATAAATGTCTAATAATAAATCAGACTTGATATTAGCAGTTAATCTCAGGCCTGAAAATCCCAGTTGCAAAGCCTAAAATTCTATTTTTCAATATACACAAAGAAGGAAAATTCAGGATTCAAAATCCTGAAATCAGGCATGGGCCTGAAAAATACCAGGCCTTAATTTAAAATGTCAAGGAGTAAGAAAGAGTGTATTACACTAGTTGTATTGATGGTATAAAATGATAAAAGTTTGTTATAACAAGAATTCTTACCACAACAATTTTAAAACAGTTCTCTTCTGACAACATTTGCTCCGCCCTTTTTTGATATGAATTTTCTGCTAGCTGCCGTTGATGAAATGTTGCGATTCTTCCCCCTGTAGCTTTGTTTCTCTTCTCCTCGTGGAAAAATTCTGTTGCCCGCGTACAACTTTCATCAGCGACTATATGCTGAAGCTGGAAATAAAGACAACATTGATCAATCAGAGCGGAATATGCTTGAAGGCGTATCGACATTGATAAATCAGAGCGGAATATGCTTGAAGGCGTGTCGACATTGATAAATCAGAGCGGAATATGCTCGAAGGCGTGTCGGCATTGATCAATCAGAGCGGAATATGCTTGAAGGCGTATCAAAATAGATGAATCAGAGCGGAATATGCTTGAAGGTGTGTCAACATTGATCAAACAGAGCGGATTATGCTTGAAGGCGTATCAAAATAGATCAATCGGAGCAGAATATGCTTGAAGGTGTGTCAACATTGATCAATCAGAGTAGAATATGCTTGAAGGCGTATCAAAATAGATCAATCGGAGCGGAAAATGCTTGAAGGTGTGTCAACATTGATCAATCAGAGTAGAATATGCTTGAAGGTGTGTCAACATTGATCAATCAGAGTAGAATATGCTTGAAGGTGTGTCAACATTGATCAATCAGAGTAGAATATGCTTGAAGGTGTGTCAACATTGATCAATCAGAGTGGAATATGCTTGAAGGCGTATCAAAATAGATCAATCAGAGTAGAATATGCTTGAAGGTGTGTCAACATTGATCAATCAGAGTAGAATATGCTTGAAGGTGTGTCAACATTAGTTTATACTAATTTATTTAAGGTCGATTGTGAAACAAGTTTTTCCAACTTATATTTATTACTCTCTACACCTCATTCCTGATGTAATCCATCGCCACAAGGGTATGAGAGGAGAGAAGCCAGTTTCCCTTTTATGCTGAGCGTCTAGCAAGGGAATTTCTGGTACAATTTTTATTTCGTCTTTGGTATGACTAGGCCAGGGATCGAACCCGAGACCTCCCGCACTCGAAGCGAACGCTCAACCACTAGGCTATCGAGGAGGCATTGACATTGATCAATCAGAGCAGAATATGCTTGAAGGCGTGTTAACATTGACCAATCAGAGCAGAATATGCTTGAAGGTGTGTCAACATTAATCAATCAGAGTAAAATATACGTAGCCTCAGCTACCAGACAAAATACAAATATTTGTGATACCATCTTCACATACAGAAATAATTAACAAACTGTGCTAACATGATCTTCCAGAAGAAACTGAAAAACTTCTTAACTAGCATAACCATGGCTTGACACTAACATATTTTTCATAGTGGCTCGAAGGACCAACAGCTTATGAAACATGCTGGTCCGACAAAATTCCACGTAGTCCTGCTGATTTTTGAGCAATTAAATATAACTTTCATTATACAGTGCAACTATATTCTTACTAGGTTTTGTCACGGATATACACAGAACGGATACGCAAGTCTAAAAATAGCCTAGTTATGACCTGACTACCCATAATGCATCGCACGCTTCGGTAAGCACGATAATTGTGAACATGACTTATCCAAAAGAAATCTTTTTTGTGTCAAAACCACAAAACTAAGTGCTTTGATCATTTTCAACAAATAAAGGACACCCCAAAGATCACAAAAAATATTGATTTAAAAGAAAAACAGTCGTAAATAAGTTTCCTTAGGGATTTAAAAAAGTAAATATCGGAAGCAATCCAAAACCCGTCGATTGAAAATTTATCGATCAGGATAGGTCACAGAAAATGTGGTCTATGTCACAATTGACAGATGAATCGTCCAAACTATCTATACAAAAACTTTCCAAACACATAACTGAACATATAAATTCCCATCTTTGCTTATTTTGACGAAGAGTTGCTTTAAATGAAAACAAATATCTCATTGACAAATCAGGCTGAATTGGTGAAATAATCCAAGATGGCGGTGGCTAGCGGGAAAAATAGCGCCAACTTGAGAATCTCGTCAAGTCTTGCAAAGTCTCGTACAAGTAAGCTGATCGCGATATTTCATTCCAATATGGCGGCCTATATAGGAAATATAGTGGGAGTCGAATGAGTTGCTTTTC
This sequence comes from Spisula solida, assembly GCA_947247005.1. NCBI lineage: Eukaryota > Metazoa > Mollusca > Bivalvia > Venerida > Mactridae > Spisula > Spisula solida. The sequence continues at coordinate 2,505,402 of OX365962.1, forward strand.
CGTCTAATCTATTTCCGTGGTTTTGTTTTGTTTTGAACAAAGTTACTGAGATTTCATTCAACAATTCCCATAATCATTATCAGTTTGCATGCTCTCTTCAAAAAGCAATTCGATTCTGTTTAAAAAATATTTTCTTAGAAATGTTCTGTGGTCAATGGGACCACCTGCACTCCAAGAGTTACTGGTCCTCTATGCAAACCATCCAGCGAACCAGTGTTAGTGTCGATCCTTGATAGCCATTTCCTGAGAACGTAACCTGCCCAAATAGGCAACCAAACCTGGCATACAAGTACTGTATCTGAAGGGCTATATATAGTCTGGGAATTGATAACAAATTAACCATAGTACACTTACCTGTCTGACAATATTCTGTACCAATTTATCCATGGTGAATGCGATATAAGCATGTATACCGTACATCTCACGTAGTTGATCTTCGTACGATGAACTTTCTAGGTTGCCGTCGAGTACATTTTTGATCATATCCAGAAAATACGGGAAATACTCGTCTGGTTCTATCTCACCTACAAACATAATGTCAGTGGTAACTCTAATCATTAGAAAAACATTAAAGTTGCTTATATCTGTATATTATATACGAGGGTCAGTCAAGAAAAACAGAGTTGATCAATATCCGTAAAATTATAAGTTATACTTATAATTTCTTCCGCATCAGTGCGAACGCACAGTCCGCCATTACATATGTCAGAACACCTTCACAGAAAATGACGTCACGCGATGACGTCATAATTTGCATGCACGGGAGCGGCAAAGATCTAGCATCAACCCCAGCCGTCACAAATCTAGCACCAACTCCAGCCGCTGCCATCACGAATCTAGCACCAACCCCAGCCGCGGCCGTCACAAATCTGGCACTTACCCCAGCCACAGCCGTCAACTATATTATGAATTACAGCGATTTTTTTCACTTGATTGGGAAAGGTACCGGTACTGACAAACTGGGAAAATTTTGAGGCGTTTAAACTCAAATTGGGATTATTTTTATTTATTGTGAATTCTTAAAACAAAGACATTTATCTTATTTTTTGACAGAAGTTAACATTAAATAGCTTCTGCACGATATGTCATGCATGAATTTTGCCCTAAATGCAACACTGCACCGGATTAGGAATTTTTTACCTCTGAAATTGGGAAAATGGCTAATTTCTCTGATTGGGAAGCTACCTTTTATGGGTACCTAACAAAGGGGAAAATCGCTGAATGATAACATAGTCCTTATATCTGTATACAGTTGAAGATATTCATTACGCGTAATTTACAGTAAATTTCACATTTATCAGGATTGTCTTAACATTTTCAACTCTTCAACCATTTAATATCAAAGTGTTAATGATCCAGGAATTAACATAAAATCTACTGTCATTAGACATGTGCTTATTTTGCCTACAGGTGAGATAATATACAGGGGTTCTACTGCAGCATAATGCCCAATCCTTATTTTTTTCCGGCCCCAGAAGGGTAACCCCATTAATTTTCCCCGTCCAATGGTTTTATGGGGGTCGGATAATGCCCAATCCTGCAAACAAGTATGTTTTGGGGACCATTAAAATGCATCCCTACACCAAAACTCTGTTTCAAACATTGATATTTTGTTAACATTCTGCATAAGAAACTTCAAATGACCATAACTCAGTCAATATTTGGTACTTTTTCATCAAATAACTTTTATTTCTATAGAAAAATTCATTCGTGCTAATGCAGCAAGTCCGGATTTCTGGATTATTTCGGAATTGTAGGACCCCTGTATAAAGAAACTCCTTCAGAGCTGATTAAATTTACCATAACTTCGCTATTTCTTGAGATATTTTCACCAAATAACTTTTATTTTTGTCAGATGCCATTGCTCCATCACGAATGATACATCCGGAATTCCGGATAAATCAGGAAAATTGACACCCCTGAATATAGCATTTTTAAACGTGTAAAACATACTTGGTGCTTTGAGTCGTAGAGCGACAGCAGTAGATTCCTTCCTGTCCTTCCGACACAAAGCCTCCTCCTCCGCGACTTTCTGTGAGTGACAGTATATCGTATAGAGACGTTCACACAATAGTTGATGTAGACGGAAAAATAAATACCAGTGATTGTTGACGTAGAACAATGAATACAGATCATCCTGAAATATAAACAACCAATAATTAGTGAAGGCGTGTCTCATCCGACCAATCAGTGATCACTAAATATGAGGTGTGTCTCAACCTACCAATCAGTGATCACTAAATATGAGGTGTGTCTCAACCGACCAATCAGTGATCACTAAATATGAGGTGTGTCTCAACCGACCAATCAGTGATCACTAAATGTGAGGTGTGTCTCAACCGACCAATCAGTGATCACTAAATATGAGGTGTGTCTCAACCGACCAATCAGTGATCACTAAATGTGAGGTGCGTCTCAACCGACCAATCAGTGATCACTAAATATGAGGTGTGTCTCAACCGACCAATCAGTGATCACTAAATATGAGGTGTGACTCCACCAACCAATCAGTGATCACTAAATATGAGGTGTGACTCCACCAACCAATCAGTGATCATTAAATATGAGGTGTGACTCCACCAACCAATCAGTGATCACTAAATATGAGGTGTGTCTCAACTGACCAATCAGTGATCACTAAATATGAGGTGTGACTCCACTAACCAATCAGTGATCACTAAATATGAGGTGTGTCTCAACCGACCAATCAGTGATCACTAAATACGAGGTGTGTCTCAACCGACCAATCAGTGATCATTAAATGTGAGGTGTGTCTCATCCAACCAATCAGCGGCCATTATCCCAATCACCCAATCAGTGGCTATTAAATGTTTAAGTATGTCTCAACCAACCAATCAGTGGCCATTAAATGCAAACTTGAGATGGTTCACATACTAATCTTGATATAAGCATTGGTCATTTTACTAAAACCACGAAATGAATGAATGATGTCAAAGTTACGGAAACAAAACTTACGTCGGACATGTCATTATCATCATCCAACTCGTCTTTCACGTCCGACGTGTCAAGCGCATCTTTCACACCTTCCTTTGTATCCAGGTCGTCCTCAACCTCCATTTTTTCTTCCTTTACATCTTTCCCGTCATTGTTATCGTTCTCCGACTCTTTCTTCACACTTATCGGCTCACCTCTTCTATTGGTGTCGGACTTTTCATTGTCGGATCGTTCCGACCTGTCGGATCTTTCCGATCTGTCCTTCTCTTTATCTGTACCTCCTTCGTCAGTGTCCATTTCATCTAGAACATTCAACAACATTTACAACATTCAACAACATTCAACAACATTCAACAACATTTGCAACATTCAACAACATTTACAATGCTTCATACGGAACTTTTACAAACTGTACAAATTCAATGAATTTTTAAGGACTTTAAAATTACATTGTTATACATCTGAACCACCCAAAATCCTCATTTTCCTGCAATTTTTCCAGTTAATTAGAAGTTTACAAGTTGTCAAATTGGTCAAGTCAAAATTCAAAACGAAGCTACTATTTTCAAAAGCTGAATCTATACTCAATATATTATACAATGTAGAATGGCTATAAACAAGTGACCTATGACTGATGTGCCTGTTATGATTCATCTATATGTGCAAGTCGCTATATCGATGTATTGAATACATCGGAATCATCGATATGTCTCTGAAATAAATCAAAGACAGCTCTAGTTTTACAGGCCTCGGTGAACACAGTTATAATATTACCTTCATCTTTGTCTAATTCATCATCACTGAGTTCTTGTCGAGGTGTAAAAAACAAATCTGGTATGAAGTGTTTTAAAATGATTTTTATCCTTTGTTTGTCTTCTTTATGTATACCTGAAATATGACCAAACACTTCATATAAGTCTATAGAGCATTTTAAGACTATCAATTTTGTTTGGGTTATGTCAAATTTTAATTGGGTATTTAATTTTAATAGGAAACATTTTTACTACAACATTATCTTTTTGGGTATTTCAGATTTTTAAACAATTGATTGGTTAATAACTGCTTTTATTATATACCCGGCAGTGTATTGTTATGTATACAGACCAAATCCCACAGTGGAATACAACGCTACAGATTGCATTTTCTGTATCATGCATGTCTGGCGTGTTAGATGCCAAATATATGCCAACGTCAATGTCGTCATGATTTATACATTAACCTTTTTAGGAATGGACGTCGCGCTATATGCCGACGTTCATGACGTCAATGTATACACATTAAACGCAATTTCGCATGTAAAAGCATTTTTTTCACTTTTGTAGGTATATAATAAAAGGAATATTACTGCAGTTGTGTTGATCTGTTAAACCGTATCACCTCTCGTTGCTAGCGCCATACCGTTTCTCGCCGAGGATATGGCATTACACAAACAACTCGAGGTAATACCGCCCAACGGATCAACACACTGCAGTGATATTCCTTCGTATATATGCAGGGGTGTCAACAGAGCCAAATTGAATATCAAATTTTATGTGGCCAACCATTTTTGCCAAAAAAGAGGCCTTCAATGACAATGTTTCCACAATTTGTATTAAAGAAAATCCTTCAGTGCAGACTAAATTTACACTAACTTTGCCATTTCTTGAGATATTTTCATCAAATAACTTTTATTTTGGTCACAAGCCATTGCTCTTTCAGGAATGATAAATCCGGATTTCCGGATAAATCCGAAAAATTGACAACCCTGATATATGAGAAAGTAAAGGTGGACCATGCTATACTTACTGGTTTGACGTTTCATATGATGTATGATAAGACCGGCTGCATCTTCTATGATAGATTTATCCTTATATAGGAATCCTAGATGTGGAGACCCGAGCTCAGAGTTACCATCTTGTATCTGATCCTGACGCTAAAATCATACATACAAACATTAGTCAATGATTTTTCTTGAACAAAATGAAACAGCCTGTGCCCATAAATTGGGAAATTTTAGCGCGACAATTAGCGAAATTTGGAATTATTAAAAAAGATTGTTTTGGTTTATATAAATTGTTCATATTTTGCCATTTTCTAATGACAATACTCAAGTTATATGCAACATCGACTTTTGCAAGTTTGAAAATCTATTGTTTTGACTTTCAAACCGTCATCGTTAGTTGCTTTTAAACCACCGAAAACAATAGGGGGAAAATATGCAATATTTTTGGGAAAAAATTATGACTTTTAGGTAAATGGAGGTTATTTTGCTATGGGAAGGTGCCTGTATTCGGCCCTAAAAATAGCCCCAAACAAGACTGCGTTCACTAAACGCTTATGCCCCCTGTGGAAGCCTTGTCCATAAATAAGTCTAAGTCCAAAATTAGGTCAAGGTGAAGGTCAAAATGGGGTAAGGTGGTACAGGCGTGTGGAGAGTGTTCATACACAACATCCATGCAATATGAAAGCTTTGTAGCAAGCCATATTAATGCTAGAAGAAACGGTCAATTTGGGTTAACCAGGACGGACGGACGAACAGACGAACGGACGGACAGGTGAATCACTATATGCCTCCCCATCTATCGATAGGGGGGCATAAAAATCACTGTTAGCTCATACACTACATATAAAGACAACATGGTTCATGCAAATTTCCCATACCAAATTTCAAGGACTCTTCAAGGTAGAATTTGTATTTTTAAGGCATTTTCAAGAACATTGACCCAAGTAATATTGTATGATTATGACTCTACGTTAGATAAACATGAAACTTCTATCACAGGAATACCTGATTGCATACAATTAATTATGTACCAGTGACATACATCCATACATAATTCAGGCCTAGACACTAACTATTTTGGCCACTGTTCCGACAGGGCAAAAACGCCAAATTTGTAAAGCCCTGACATTTACATACTTTTAATTTGCGGGGAAAAAACACAAGTGTTTCTGTTTTCATTTTTAGAAAAATAATGTGTTAATAAATTTTGACAACATCCACACACTTTTATAGATATGTATTCAAGGCTGTTAGACTCCATTCAAAGATTTCAGTTAAAGTTAAGTACCATTTGGCAATTTTTCAAGGCAACACTTTATTTTCAAGTACTTTACACGATTAAGTTGAAACCACATTCAAGGACTTTTCAAGGCATGTGGAAACATTGGACAAGGGTTAAGGATCAAGATTGGGAACAAGTTATTACAGAGTGTTTTATCCCACTCCACGAAGTATGGAATATGTACAAAATGGCAAGTTTCAATTATATAGATCACAACATGAAGTAATATAGATTACAGCATGAAGTAATATAGATCACAGCATGAAGTCATATAGATCACAGCATGAAGTCATATAGATCACAGCATGAAGTATTATAGATCACAGCATGAAATAATATAGATCACAACATGAAATAATATAGATCACAACATGAAGTAATATAGATCCCACTCTAGTCTACATAGTAGACAGTCCCCACTAAATATGAGAGACATTATAAGTGAAATTATCGTGCAGTAACTCTCACCTCATCGTATATAGTTTCTATCTCGTTGAGTAGAGCCTTCGATCGTATTGCCTTTACATCAGTCTGTTTGAAATTGATACCTTGATGATCTAATGATTTGAGATAATATTTTTCGTTCTGTTCTCGCCAGATTCGATTAAAATTCCGTTGACTTTCTCGCCATTCCTCCTCCTTCGCTTTCAACCTGCGATACAAAACAATCTTTTAAATCAGAGGCTTCGTACGACCCTCAATTTGACCTACAAAACAAGCTTTCAACCATCAATGTGTTAAACACATTGTCAACCATCAACTAGTTAAAATCAATTTCATATTAAAACAAAGAACTCAGATGCCCTTAAATTTATTTCAAGCCAGCCTTTGTATTTCAAGCGTCGAAGTTGGACCCATATTTTGAAGCCTACACTGAACCACTTTTCTAATTGGTCACTTTTCAAACCCACTGTGATCATATTATTTGATTATATTTTGCACACATAGGTTTTATGTATGGATTCAACATTGATCGCATGACTAACCATGCATACTTTGGCACGTGATTTTGATTTTAAATAAATTAGGTGTAAGGACAATGTCATAAAAAATTTGTGTGCACAATAACATCAAACATTATGATCAACAGTTAAACGTATTTGGGGTAAGAAAAGTGACCAATTAGAAAAGTGGTTCAGTGTATTTCAAGCGTTGAAGTTATCACCATATTACAACAATCTTACCGTCGTAGCACTAAAGGTACAGCAACCACAGGATTCTTTTTTAAACCATCAACAATGTCGGGCGCTTTATCACCATATATTCTGTAAACAAATAGTAGACAATTTATGGTTGGTGTTAGCATATCATTTACAGGAGTCCTAGAAAGCAGGGGTGTCAACAGAGCCAAATTAACAAGTAATTAAGAATTGCAAGCAATACAGAAGTCCCCTACAGGTTTGAGGCCATTTTCAATGTTTCTGTTGCCATAGCAACCACAATTTTTGTCAGAATCAAAATATTTTTAGACGTGCATAATCCCCTTATTGCCCCCTATCCACATATCAAGTTTCATAAACCTAGCTTGGAAACTGTTTGAGTTATGTCAGGATCCAGAATGTTTGACGGAGGACTGACGGACGGGCGGACGGAGGGCAAACCTATAGTCCCCTCCGGTCAAAAACCGGTAGGGGACTAAAAATCCCGAAAATCCTATGCAGCCGACCATTTTTGCCAAACAAGAAACCTTCAACCACTTTGTTTCCATATTTAACTCAGTTTTTATTAAAGAAAATCCTTCAGAGCAGATTAAATTTACTGTAGCTTCGCCATTTCTTGAGATATTTTCATCAAATTATTTTTATTTTGGTCAGAATCCATTGCTCTTTCAGGAATGATCAATACGGATTCCGGATAAATCAGGAAAATTGACACCCCTGAAATTATAGAAGCACTATGCCTAATGACCAAATAACAATTCACAGGTCAGCCAGTTTTGGGTGCCATTAGCACACCCCTACTCCAAAATTCAGTTCAACTTTGTTCTAATGTCAAAATTCAGCTCCAAATGACCATTTCATTGTCACTACATTGAATTTTTTCATCAAATAACTTTAATTTTCTGCAGAAAAGTTCTATCTTTCTAAACCAGCAGACCCAGCTTTTGTTATTATTCTGGAATAGTTAAGACCCTGCATACATTTTGAGATCAGTGTTCAAATATTAGTAAGATAAATAAATCAAAATCCATGCAAGCACCAAGCAGTGCCAGCACTTACCGTTGAATAGCTTTCCGATGTAGTACCTCGGAGGTTCCACCTAAACAATTGTCTAACTTGAACTTAGCAGCATCTTCTGGCGCCATGCGTGTCAACTTTTTCTGTACAGACTCTAAAACTCGAATTGTTGAAAGATTTGTTTCTATGACAACATCCAACTGAAAAGCAGAAAAATATAACGATATATATTCCCAGTGCTTTCTCTAGCCTTCTAAAGTGAAGAGTCCACATGAATCCTGACTCCTTTTATGTTCTACTAAATTTCCTGGACTTCCTTGACCTAAATTACAATTTCTCACACCAATTAAGCCTACCTGCTTCAATGTAACTTATATATACACAGTAACATACAGTCACCAAAAACTTTGAAATAGTGAAAAAGATAACTCAGTTTTTATTGAATAAAATACTTTAGAGCCGATTAAATTGACTATATCTTTTATTTTGGTCAGAAATGATAGCTCTTTCAGGATAGATAAATCCTGATTAATCAGGAATATTGAAAACCCAGAAATCAGGGATCCTACTGATGCATAATACCCAATCCTGAAACGAGTCACAAGTCAGTTTCAAATGCCATTACCACACACCCCTACACCTTAACTCGGTTTCAAACGTTGTTCTATTGTTAAATTCAGCTTAAATTTTTTCAAATGACCATAACTTTGTTCAGGGGTGTCAACAGGGCCAAATTCAAAATCAGGAAATTGTATGCGGCCAACCATTTTTGCCACACAAGAGGCCTTAAATGACATTGTTTCCATAATTAACTCAGTTTGTATTAAAGAAATTCCTTCAGAGCAGATTGAATTGACCGTAACTTTACCTTTTCTTGAGATAATTTCCTCAAATAACTTTTATTTTGTAAGAAGCCATTGCTCTTTCAGGAATGCTTAATCCGGAATTCTGGATAAATCAGGAAAATTGACATCCCTGTTTGTTAATACTTGAAACTTTTTCATCAAATCACTTTTGGATTTCCAGATTATTCAGGAATTGTAGGACCCCTGCGATAAGCAGTATCTTACCTCAAATCTCTCGTCCTCACATCTATATATATGTTCTTCAAACTGTGTTTTCCGTGATGTTACAAATGTCGAGTCCTCCGACCATGATGGAAACGATACCCACGTATCATTGAGTACCTAAATGTACACAACAAGAAGTCATTAAAAATTGCAAGCAATACACAAGTCCCCTACAGGTTGAAGCCATTTTCAATGTTTCTGTTGCCATAACAACCACAATTTTGGCAAAATATTTTTTAGACATGCATAATCCCCTTATTGCCCCTGTCCACATTCCAAGTTTCATAAACCTAGCTTGGAAACTGTTTCAGTTATGTCAGGATCCAGATTTTTTGACGGACAGACTGACGGACGGAGGGCAAACCTATACAACATTATGAAAAGAATTGTCTTATCACGCCGATACATATAGGTAGAGCATCTGAAATAGAAATCTCTGACAGCTCAAATTGAGACCAAACTCAGAATTACCTAAAATAATAAGTGACAATACTTCAAACTTGAAGCAGAGATTTCGTTCAGTTTGAGATTACATGGTATTGGGAGCAGGCCCCGATCTCCCGAAACATCTCTCTTGAGTTAAATCTCATCTCAAATATTGCCATGTGTCTTTAAGATAATATAACCGGAAAGCTGGACTCAAAATTTGCATCACAAAAAAGGAAACCTTATTCTTAGTTTAACACAGTAAACAAGAGCTCAAACCATCAATTGTTTCGTAAATTCGGACTATGATTTGAGATGAGATTTCTACTTGAGATGCTTCGGGAGATCGGGACCAGGTTGCAGAGATTGGAAACAATATCTCAATATACATGGTATTCAGGCCTCAACAAATATTTTTGAAAGCACTAATCCTGCAATATAGACCAAGAAGAAAACCCCAAAATCTTACTCGTCCTTCTATATAAATAAAGAAGGAAACAAGACTGCGTTCAATAAACGCTTATGCCCCCTGTGGAAGCCTTGTCCATAAATAAGTCTAAGTCCAAAATTAGGTCAAGGTGAAGGTCAAAATGGGGTCAGGTGATACAGGTGTGTGGAGAGTGTTCATATACAACATCCATGCAAGTTTGGAAGCTTTGTAGCAAGCCATAATGATGCTAGAAGAAACGGTCAATTTGGGTTAACCAAGAATTTGGCCCTTCAATAAGTCTAAGTCCAAAATTAGGTCATGGTGAAGGTCAAAATGAGGTCAGGTGATCAAGCATGTGGAGAGTGTTCATATACAACATCCATGCAAGTATGGAAGCTTTGTAGCAAGCCATAATAATGCTAGAAGAAACTGTCAATTTGGGTTAACCAGGACGGACGGACGAACGGACGAACGAACGGACAGATGCATCACTATATGCCTCCCGATCTATCGATACGGGGGCATAAAAATGTGCAGGACTAGTAGATTTATTGAGGCCTGGTATTGGGACCAGGGTGCAGAGATTGAAAACAAGATCTCAATTCAAGCATTCAGTATCACATACCTCTTTACACAGAGTTGTACGACCGGAACATTTAGGCTGGATGTATGACTTAGGTAGCGCTCTATAACTTGCCCCGTACTTTTTACAGGTAGCGTAATCTGAAACATATCACAACATATCATTCTGTGTCAGTATTAAACATATATATCACAAGACTTGAATGCTAAATGCCTTTTAGCCATTTGAAGTATAAAAGAATACCCACAATTTTCATTAGATTTATATAACTATTTAATCGGATAGTTACACATGCATTATTCTCAAACAACCTTCAAGCACATTAAACGCATGTTTCACATCTCCAATTACAAACAGGGCTCGACACTAACACTGGTCATAGACCAGTCAAAATCCAGAAGGACCCGTGAAAATTCTGGAGGACCAGTAACTGTCCTATTTACAAATATGGCACTTTTGCCCTGTTGGACCAGTGGCCAAAATAGTTAGTGTCTAGGCCTGACAAAACTCCAGCATTAATTTTCTACTGTCAGAAAGATATTTGTGTCACTTGCACAATTAACTGTCCAATACATATTCAGACATTTCTGCCATTTAACTGCGCTAGCTTAGGATCATAATGACCTCTAAATTCCTACCTATCTCCATGGCAAGCTCTCCACTGATCCGTTCTTTCCCCGATGCGCTTTGTGGAACAGCTTCCACTGATCCGCCGGACTCCTTGTAACCAAGGAAATCTTTGAACCATTTAAACAACTCAGGGAATTTCCTAAAGTAGAAATAGCAGGAAACATGTCAATTCCAGGAACAAGCAGTTCTAAGATCTAAGATCTGAGAACAAGGAAGAAATGTAGTTTGAATAAAACTAAAACCCAAGCGTACTATTTCACAATTATACCTGGTTCACAAATCAGCCGGACAATGTCTGTTAATCAGATGTGTACCCAGTGATTTTTTGCCTTCTTTGTTTGCTACCGGTAAACGGTACCTTCCCAATTTAAAAAAGGCTATAATTTTCCCAAATTTGAACGGAGACATTCCCAATGAACATTTAAAAAATAAAATGACTAAGTTATCAACATTTTTGACATGAGGTCAAGCATAAAAGTTTACAGAAACCAGTAAACAGTCAAATGTTATCTCTATTTCTGTTTTATTTGGCCTTTCTGCTTCATGAAAACTCATTGAATCCTGAAATTGTAACAATGCCACATTTTGACCGTCAGAATTTCGAGCAAAGGATGCTTTTCTAGGGTTTTTTGCTAATAGAATGTTGAAATAAATACAAAATTATTCATACGACCCTTTTGTGAATAGACTAACTTTAATGACTGACTAAAATCTTACCCTAAGAATGTCTGCACTAACTGGACGAGTTCCGACCTGGAAATCACCTCCTGGTTGAAGAGTACCAAACATCGGAGGAAATTCTCGTACACTTCCTGATGACGCAATGCTTTACGGACCTGTTCAATAATCAAGGTACATACAACATTCATTTTTGTAAAAACGTATGACAGAAGACTAGTTGAAATATGCCCAGTTTTGCCTTTTCATTAATAAATGTTTTATTATATTAATGTTTTATATATATATACCACATTTGATGTCCCTAACTGGTTGGTGAAATCCGTTAGTTTAACAACACCAATTTATCTTCCTCTATTTTTTTCAATATAATTTAATCACCTTTGACACCTTTGTTTCACTTTTTATTGTCATGTGCAAAGCATTGACAAACCTGGGGTTCATTTCCTAATCAAACCGAGTGCCTTTATTCAGTTTCCTCCTGGCCCCAATTCCACGAAAAAACTGAAGTTATTGCTCAGCTGAGACTGTTATTTTGAATTCATTATGTGACTACAATTATAGTCTTGTGATGTAGATTGCTACCAGAAATGGTGTATTTATTGCTAAATAATGATTTAGTAGGTGATTTTTGTATAAAATGCTCATGTAAATCCAACTGTAATGAACAATAAAAAACTGTGTACTTGAGCTTGCTATAACAGACTTAAGTTTTTTATTTTGATTTTTATAACTTTAAAGTACTATTTTCTGTAAAAATCAGACTTATTTTGTATTGCTCTATTAAATTTGCATCTAACTGTGATGTAACAATATATAAAAGTATACATAAACGTCATTTACCCAACAAAATATGTTTTTAAATATAGAAGGCATGGATTACCTCCCGTGGAAAGCACTACTTAGCGCTCGTCTATGTTAATGGTCTTCAGATATCATTCTTACTTTGTATTGATCATCCCACACTTCCTGCAATTTTACACTAATACCATTAAACAGCTTAGTTGTGCATATATGTATATTTACCTTATCAAAGAATGCATACTCTGTCAATGTCCCCCATTTACCCGCCTCTGCTAACGATACATCTTTTAACGTTCCCATTCTTGGCTTCTGAAATTTATTGAAAGGGAAAGAGTTTTATAAAGGTCAACCTAAACGTGGGAGGTATAAGACATATTAAACTAGACAACTTGATCAAATTCCAGCTTTTCATCACTAACATAGGTGTCAACAGGGCCAAATTAAAAATCAGGAAAATCATATGCAGACGACCATTTTTGCTAAACAAGAGGCCTTCAATGACATTGTTTCCATAATTAACTCAGTTTTTATTGAAGAAAATCCTTTAGAGCAGATTAAACTTGCAATAACTTTGCCATTTCTTGAGATATTTTCATCAAATAACTTTTATTTTGGTCAGAAGCCATTGCTCTTTCAGGAATGATAAATCCGGAATTCCAGATAAATCAGGAAATTGACATCCCTGGATAAATGATGATCCGAAATCTCTAACAATTTATCATATTCAGTTTAAAACGCTCAACAATCTATACAAATATTTAGAAATTTGCGGAGAAATTGTAAGTCTATTCTAATGTGTTTGACGTTTTCGGTGGAAATTCCCGACAAACCCTTCATTAACTCACCCGTATAATAGGCTGCTGTATACTCGATGAAATAGATCGACGTATCTGGTTCGTTGATTTAGCGTTCTGATTCTTGTTAGCGAATCCCGGCTTCTTCACCGTAGAGGAATGATCATTGCGGACACCGAGTACCGAATCTGCACCAAATAACGACTGAAATTATAGAGAGAAAATGATCAACAAATCTGTCATGATACACTGTATGGAGTATAACTCTACCAAAACATGGGCTATAACTCTACCAAAACATGGGCTATAACTCTACCAAAACATGAGCTATAACTCTACCAAAACATGAGCTATAACTACCAAAACATGGGCTATAACTCTACCAAAACATGGGCTATAACTACCAAAACATGGGCTATAACTCTACCAAAACATGAGCTATAACTCTACCAAAACATGGGCTATAACTCTACCAAAACATGAGCTATAACTCTACCAAAACATGGGCTATAACTCTACCAAAACATGAGCTATAACTACCAAAACATGAGCTATAACTCTACCAAAACATGAGCTATAACTCTACCAAAACATGGGCTATAACTGTACCAAAACATGGGCTATAACTCTACCAAAACATGAGCTATAACTCTACCAAAACATGGGCTATAACTCTACCAAAACATGGGCTATAACTCTACCAAAACATGGGCTATAACTCTACCAAAACATGGGCTATAACTCTACCAAAACATGAGCTATAACTCTACCAAAACATGGGCTATAACTCTACCAAAACATGGGCTATAACTCTACCAAAACATGGGCTATAACTCTACCAAAACATGAGCTATAACTCTACCAAAACATGGGCTATAACTACCAAAACATGGGCTATAACTCTACCAAAACATGGGCTATAACTACCAAAACATGGGCTATAACTCTACCAAAACATGAGCTATAACTCTACCAAAACATGAGCTATAACTCTACCAAAACATGAGCTATAACTCTACCAAAACATGGGCTATAACTCTACCAAAACATGAGCTATAACTCTACCAAAACATGAGCTATAACTCTACCAAAACATGAGCTATAACTCTACCAAAACATGGGACTATAACTCTACCAAAACATGGGCTATAACTCTACCAAAACATTGGCTATAACTCTACCAAAACATGAGCTATAACTCTACCAAAACATGAGCTATAACTACCAAAACATGGGCTATAACTCTTAGTCCAGAGAATTTGACACTACTCTCGACCTTCAATTAGCATACTTTAACAGCTGAAATACTGTCTATATTTATAATACCGGTCCGGGTGTATGTTTTCACAAGCGGGGAGTATCACGAAGATACTCATCGTTTACATAGGCTAAGGGGAGTCCGTATTTCAGCAGAAAGATGTTTATTTTCATGTAATTGGTGTCGTATGATAAAAAGAATCTAACACTCATTGTCAATTGAAACAAACTTATATTAAACTCATTCAGGTAATATTTTTAACCTCGCCAGAGGCTCGGATAATAAAATTTTTGGAACTCTTTTCATATAAGTTTATAAATACCATGATAGATCCTCTATATCAGGGGTGTCAACAGGGCATAATTCAAAATCAGGATAATCGTATGCGACTGATCATTTTTACCAAACAAAAGGCCTTCAATGACATTGTTTCCATAAGTTACTCAGTTTGTATTAACGAAAATCCATAAGAGCAGCTTAAATTTACCATAACTTTGCCATTTCTTGAGATATATTCTTCAAATAACTTTTATTTTGGTCAGAGGCCATTGCTCTTTCAGGGATTCCGGATTAATCAGGAAAATTGACACCCCTGATTATTTAGATCATAGATATTCTATACATATATACTTACACTGACGTAACCTTGGTACGATGATGAACCGTTGGCGTCGGGCAAAAACTGTCCAAACTCTGCCAGGAGATCCTCCTGGTTCTGGAATAGCTTGGCGACCTGAGCGTAAACCTCCGCCTCAGTCAGAGGTTTGTGACCCGGCGGAACCGAAGCCTGAAACGGGAAAATACCAGCCACCTACAAATATAATACATACACAAGTTCACCAACAAATAAAATATATACAACAATGCATAAACATTTACAGAATCACACCCCAAGTTAGGGTAGCAGGGCTCTCACTACACTTTTGGGATTTTTTTCAGAATTTAGGGGGAAAATGTATATTCATTTAAGAGGGGAATGGGACCAAAATTCGGCCCCAAAAATGGTGTAATGACAGCCCTGGGTAGGCTCAGGCCCATTTTTCATAAAGCAACTCGAAGTAACATAATCAGTTCTACAACTTATCTTTAAACACACACCAACAATCAGCATCAGGTTGTGAGAAGAGAAAATATTCCTTTTAAATGCCAAGTGCAAAAAGGGGAAATGTTGGCACTTATTTTCACGACACAGCCACAGAACCTACCCTTAGGTTTTAACGCGGTTTTTCAACAGTATATATCCTGGATTATTACCAGTACCAGCTTACATTTTCACAAGGAAATTTTTTGTCAAATTTTCATGAAATGGTTTGAACCGGAATTTGAATCCATACCATCCAGGTGCAATGACTTTTTTAGCCCAGTTTGCTAACCACAGTTTCATACATAAAATGTACATGTGCAATATCATCAAATAATATGATCACAGTTAAAGGTATTCGGGTTTGAAAAGTGACTAATTAGTAAAGTGTAATTACCAGGCCTCCTTCTTTGATTGTTCTCTGTTCTTTTTGGTATGTGTGCAAAATCTCCAGAAATGCTTTGTAGATTTCTGGTTGCCCTTGGAAACGATTCTGCAAAAGAAAAATATAGTCAAATTTCTCCCTATTATAGTAATACATAGCATTCTCTTGAGTATTTTGAACAATTGTCAAACTAGTTAAATAAAACGGATGTTCTAACGAGACAGTATTTATGTGGCTACTTTACGGAATGAAGAGTAGTTATGTGTCTAATTTTAGCCATGTAAAAGAAATTTCTACTTCCAACGGTTTTGTCCATAAAAAGTAGCCACCTAAGTATATGTTTGTGGTAGC
Source organism: Spisula solida (assembly GCA_947247005.1). NCBI lineage: Eukaryota > Metazoa > Mollusca > Bivalvia > Venerida > Mactridae > Spisula > Spisula solida. The sequence continues at coordinate 2,522,068 of OX365962.1, forward strand.
AATGTTCTGCCAACTTGACACCTGAAATCAGATGACTTGCAGCGGTTTAGTTTCATTTTCTTGTTTAGTTTTGTGTTGGACATTTTGACATATGCTTGTGGTATGTGTTATTTCTTTTGTGTATTCCAGGGGTTCCATTTGACTTGGGGGTAGGGGTTTCGACTCTTAAACTTTCCAAAAAGCAGAGGTTCTACTGAGGCATAATTCCCAATCCTGAAAACGAGTCGCAAGTATGTTTTGGGTGCCATTAGCGTACATCCCTACCCCTAGGTTTCAAACATTGTTTTGTTGTTAATATTAAGATTGTGGAACATCAAATGACCATAACTTGGTCAGTTCTTTGAATTTTTTTATCAAATAACTTTTCTTTTGTGCAGAAAAGATCATTCATCCTAATAAAGCAAATCCAGTTTTATGGATTATTCCGGAATTGTAGGACCCCTGATTTATTTGCTTTTAAAACTCCATTCTCACTTAATCTTACCTTGATCTTGTTAACATAATTGATAGCATGGTTGAACTCGACTGGCTGCTGTCCTGGCTGGTTCCCACCTTGTGGTCCATGACTCAGGCTTGTATCCGGCCCGGGTCGGGGTGGCTGGTGATAGGAATGCTGTGATGGATGTGAATTATTGGCCGCAGTGTTGGTCACATGACTTTGTATCGGCTTTTGCTGAAATGTGCCAAAAAATCATTTTTAGCATTTTTTATGTATTTGGAATTTACAAACTCCCCCATCCCCTTTGAAGATAATCATTTTTTAAATCTTTTATTATGATATGACATTGACCCCAGAATTTTCAAAAAGTCGCATTATGACCCTTTTGAGGTGTGATAATCAAAAAGTATTTGACTTTGAGCTACAAAGTAGTATTCATACACCTAATTACTGATTGATCAAGATGCCCGTACTGAAAAAGTGAGATACGTTAGTGATTTTTTTTCCTCTTTGGGAAAGGGTCCGTTCAGATTGGGAATTTTCGCGTTGTGACAACTTGAAATTGGGAATTTCCATGAAGCAGAAAGGCCAAATAAAACAGAACAAGTAATTAAGAATCGCAAGCAATACAGAAGTCCCCTACCGGTTTGAGGCCATTTTCAATGTTTCTATTGCCATAGCAACCACAATTTTTGTCAGAATCAAAATATTTTTAGTTGTACATAATCCCCTTATTGCCCCCTATCCACATATCAAGTTTCATAAACCTAGCTTGAAAACTGTTTTGAGTTATGGCAGGATCCAGATTTGGGCATATTTTTACTCTTTCTGTTGCCATAGCGACCACAATTTTTGTCAGAATCAAAATATTTTTAGACGTGCATAATCCCCTTATTACCCCCTATCCACATACCAAGTTTCATAAACCTGGCTTGGAAACTGTTTGAGTTATGTCAGGATCCAGATTGTTTGACGGACGGACGGACGGACTGACGGACGGACGGACTGACGGCAAACCTATAGTCCCCTCCGGTCAAAAACCGGTAGGGGACTAAAAAGAGATTACATGTGAATGACATGTGAATGTTTACTGGTTTCTTTGAACTTTATCCTTGACCTCTTGTCAAAAATGTTCATAACTTTATAATTTTATGTCCGATTTTGAAAAAAAAATATTTAAATTGTTTATTGGGAATTTCTTCATTCAAATTTGGGAAAATTATAGCCTATTTGCAATTGGGTAAGGGTCCGTTTTCCGGACCCTAATAAAGAAGGAAAAAAATCACTGTTACTTACCACGTGAGGTTGAGAGGCTGCTGCAGCTTGCGCCATCTGATTGAGTGTAGAGATCGAGACAGTCTGTTGTCCGGGTTGATGTACGTTAATCTCGTTAGCCTGCACCTCTATCTTATACCCGGGAGGTAAGAATGTGTTAAATCCAACAATAAGCTCAGGGTGACCCTTAAACAGGTTTGATACACGATTGATCACACCAGGGGTATCAATTCTGAAAACAGAAATGTTTATCATAGTGTTCAGTTTTAGGATCTTTGTTAAGACAAACTTGTTCTCCTTGCTCATTAGTTCTAAGTCAGTTTCTCTTAATTATATATCTGCCGAAAGAAGTGCCTTCAAACAAGAGCACTGCCTACGAGTGCTGGACGCTCAATTTTCTGTACTGGATTTGCTCATTTGTGAGTGAAGTTCTAAGAGTAACAAGAGCAGATAACTCCATAAATATAGGTCACAGAGTTACCAGCCTTGTCAGTATGGACTCCCCTTGTGATGGTAAAACACAGCATATTTTGCTTGAATTCAACATACACAATAGAAACTTACTAACATTCAGGAAAGATTAGATCAAAACCTGACATTAGATGTTAGTCGGCCTACTAACCTAGTTCTTTACTCCAATGACCCAGTTGCAAAGGGTTAGATATGATTTTACCAAGACAAAACAGCGTTGAAGGTTTCATAAAGCTCTAGTCAAACGGTTAACGCTTGAGGGTAAACTATCGTTTTCTTTCAGTTGGCCAAGTAAACTAGCCTTTTTCCTAGATGACCCATGTAGTAATGATTAACAGTCTAGATTTTAAAGCTCTCTCGACGAACATAATTTAACATCTATAGTGCTTTTAAGTTTTTTAAGATGAGTCAATAATGACTTTTAGTTTCAGTTAGCTGGCAAATTGCTGACAATGTTCAGACATCTAAAGCGATGAGCTAAAGACAGAGTTCATGTGAAGAACTAATATAGCACATTCAAGTGGAGAACAAATATAGCACATTCAAGTGGAGAACTTACGTCTGAGATTTGAATTCCTTCATGATATCAAGGAAGTCGTTATAGACTTGTGGTTGATTACCAAACTGTAACTTCACCTGATCCAAGTAGGACAATGCATCCTCTACCTTCAACCTCTGGAACTGTTGTTGCTGTCCTTGTACCTGTGCTGCATGTACCTGTCAATCAATCAATCAATAAATCAATCAAGCAAACAATCAATAATTGACAACTTGTTTTCTCACTAAGTTTAATAACTCGACTACTGGTCTTCATCAGAAATCGACTGTTAATGATTTTTTTACATTATTTTCTTAGTTCTGTTATTCCTTCAATTGGTCAATCAATCAATCAATCAATCAATCAATCAATCAATCAATCAATCATGCAATCAATCAATCAATCAATCAATCAATCAGAAAATCAATTAAATGATGATTGTGTAATCTTTGATAATTTTAATTGCACTTCAGTGCAAGACGCTGTCGGTCGTGGGTTCAAATCTCACCCAACCGGAGAGGGTTCATATGTGATCAGTGATTTTTTTTGGCTATTTTTGGGGCCGAATATAGGCCCCTTCCCCTAGCAAAATAACCTTCATTTTTCCCACAAAAAAAACATATTTTTCCCCCAAAAAGTATGCATATTTTCCCCCTTTTGTGCTCGCTGGTTTCAAAGCAACTACAGTATAGCTGTTATAAGTCAAAAGAATGGATTTTCAAACTTGCAAAAGTCGTTGTTACCATATGACTACTAGTATTATCAGTAGAAAATAGCAATTTATGAACAATTTTAACCAAAACAATCTTTTTTAATAATTCCCAAATTGCGCTAAATTTCCCAATTTTAAAGGCACAGGCTGTTTAATTTTGTTCAAGAAACATCACTGATGATGATAATGTAAGTTTAACAGCTCTAGAGCATTTCCTCATATCCCACACCGTGTTAGCGTTCAACAAGAACCATTAGCTTACCTGTGAAGGAGGTGCATGTCCTGTAGGTAGATGAGATGCTGGACCACCAGGTACCGGGCCTGTAATGCCAGATGGCAGTTGTATAGGAGAAGTGTGTGGGTGGCCCGTCTGGCTTACACTGAAATAGAAATAATCAAGAAATGTGAATAACACTCGCCTGAATTTCATTTCAAACAAAGTAAAAACCACACCTAAAATACTGGGCACTGTTTTATCAAAGCACTTACGAAAATCTTAAACTTACGATCAAATTTTAATTCCTTATATAGTTAAACAACTACAAATATGGGACTGATATGATTTGTTGGTGTTCATTAACAGAATCATTGTTAATAATGCAGACCCATTTACCACAATTTGTAGTTTTAAAAGAATTATCAAGAATTTAAATTTGAACGTAAATTTACGATTTCCGTAACTGCTTTGACAAAACAGTACCCTGATGCGTACGGTATCCGTCTCATGTATATATTTACTAAATTATCAATACACGTATGTGTAAATTAGAAATTATTATTATTACATAAGTTACAGACGTCCACATAAGGTCTGTGAACGCTTTATTACACACTTTCAATTAAATTTGAGGCGCCAAAGGGAAGTCACTCTTTCGTAATGACTAATCTGATATGTTGTATTGATTTTAGACACTACCATCCGGAGTGCTAGTACAAAACTCCACTAGTAAATGTAGAGTACAAAACAAAAACCTATTGTACCATGTAATTTTCGGGACCTAACTGGATTACTTTCGTTAGCAAATATTACTACGTCACGATTCATTGACACAATGAAAATAAACATGAGTCATTTTACTTTCACTTTGATAAGGGCTCAGCTCCTGAAAAAAGCCAGGCCTTTTGAAACGGTAACTTTGTATTGTTCACTTGAATTGTCAATGACAGTTTATGTTTGAATAGAAGGAATTGATATTTTATCTCAGGAGTGATTGCCCCAGTAGTTCCAGGAACTGGTAGTGAAAGACTCATTGTACCTAAAGTTAACTCAAGCTCTGTGTTACAAACGCCATTTGATTATATACTGTAAAGAATCAGAGATTTTAATGCCTAATTTAGCTAAAGCACCCTAATAAGTCCCTATCTGAACCAGGGGGAAATGTGTCGCTCAGGTGGGGCACTCACTCAGTAATACAACCAAACTCTTATGAAAAACAATTAAATCACAAGTCAAGAATCTATAATGCACCTATCAATGTTTTCCCCCAGGGGGGAGCGGCGAGCTGACCAAGGGGAATTTGACATTTTTACTTTTTCAAAGTCTAAATTTCCACCCTAGAGCAAGGGCAATTTGTCAAAATCCCCTCACTGGGAGATGCTTTACATACTCCCGGGATCAAAATTTCGACCAAAGTCAAAATTTTCCGGGACTCGGCACTATTCTGTCTGTCAAATTCCGACCTATCGGGAACAGCCTTCTGTCAAAGTCCCGCGTATGCCCGCCGCTCCCCCCCTGGGGGAAAACATTGATAGGTGCATATTGCACATATATTATATATGTTGTCAACGTTACTTAGTACTTACGGAAAACTTTGCAGAGGATACTGCAATCCTGCTCCCGACATACTGTCCCCTTCAAATCTCTGTGGGGCGGGAACTGACCCACTTATCAAACGTCCACCAGGAAATGATGGAGTAGTCTCCCCTGCCGCCACTCTTCGTACCGATTCTTCCAAGTGTGGTCTCTGCATAGTAGGAAGGCCGTTACATCATAACATGTGTCCAAATAAAGTTGAACTGAAAGAAATAGACAGAAAATCAAAATGGTAAAACAGAGAACTGTCATCAAGACGCAACTCTTGTCATCACCGTTTACCAGGCGAATATCATAATAAATAATTAGAGGTAAGCAGGTAAGAAGTTGGATGGTATTTCCAGAGCTCTTCATTCCCGCTAGTCGAACAAACTTTAGTTTGACGCGTACAGTATCGCACTGAATTGTCAGAAATTTAAAAGGGGATTTTGACAAGTAATGAAGTAGATGTAGGAGACAGCAAGTCTGTCTATAATCTCGCATCTGCAACTCAAATGCTACGGTGACTGTGGCCTGCACAGGTTTTGGTATAATAAGATTGAGAGACACTTGTGGCTGCTGTGTTCAGTCAACTTAGATAATTTTACCATTGCTAGTTATTTGTTACAACCTTTATCTATCTGTCTTCCATTTGTCTAGGCAGACTTAAAATCAAGAGAAAGAGGGGTGATACAAGAAATCTGGGTGCGTTACCCTAGCTCATTTCGAATAGACTTCAACTTCATACTGCCTACAATCAATACTGATTATTACTGGCAGGCGTTGTCGGAGACGATGAAATTAAATTTAAATATTATGTGCAGAGTTATCAGTATAGATTAAAAGATAAAAAGAGCAGTATGTACAATTAAAAACGAAGAGATATTGGGTTATTGGTGATGCTCGTCTAGCCTACTGACAAATGTCTGTAATGTGGGGCTAGACTGAACATGTTGTGGCAGGCTATTCCAGAGGCGGATTGATCGGGGGAAGAAGGTGTTCATGTGGTAGGCTGTTCTTGAATGTGGGATTAGGTAATTTAGGTTTCTGGTCTGTGTGAGGTGATTGTGATCTACTGATACAAGTTTGTTTTTAATTTTGTAGAACATGACAAGTGTTGAGTGGTTTCTTCTCTGTTCTAGTGTTTTCCAGTTAAGTGTTTTTATCATGTTTGTGACGCTGCTTGTTTGGTGGTAATCATTAAGTATGTATCGTGCTGCGGATCGTTGTATCATTTCAATTTTGTGTATGAGGTATTTCTGCCAGGGGTTCCAAACTGTTGAGCAGTACTCAATTTGGGGCCGTACATAAGTCTTGTAGGCCAGTTCTTTAATTTGTGTGGAGTTAGTTTTGATGTTCCTTTTAATGAAGCGGAGTGTGTTATTGGCCTTTGCTGTTATGTTTCGTATGTGATTTGTCCATGTCAGGTTATTGTTAAGGGTCACACCAAGGTATTTTGAGTGTTCTGTCGCTTTAAGTTCTGTGTCATGTAGGGTTCTCCTTGGTTCTTTAACATGCTCATTGTACAGCACTGATACACGCTAGACTACCACTGGGTTTCCAACCAGTTTCGTCTCTAGTTAGGTGGGAAACACTGAAAAGCGTTTCATAAATGACCAAGTGCCCCGGCCGAGATTCAAACCAGGGACCTCTCGATCAGTAGTCACTAGCCCACTGTGCCACCTCGAACCTTTAAAAGGCAATTATATTTCATATATAGGCCGCCATATTGGAATGAAATATCGTGATCGGCTTACTTGTACGAGACTTGACGAGATTCTCAAGTTGGCGCTTTTTTTCCCGCTAGCCGCCGCCATCTTGGATTATTTCACCAATTCAGTCTGATTTGAGGTATTTGTTTTCATTTAAAGCAATTCTTCATCAAAATAAGCAAAGATGGGAATTTATTTGTTCCGTTATGTGTTAGGAAAGTTTTAGTATAGATAGTTTGGACGATTCATCTGTCAAATGTGACATAGACCACATTTTCTGTGACCTATCCTGATCGATAAATTTTCAATCGACGGGTTTTGGATTGCTTCCGATATTTACTTTTTTAAAATCCCTAAGGAAACTTATTTACGACTGTTTTTCTTATAAATCAATCTTTTTTGTGATCTTTGGGGTGTCCTCTATTTGTTGAAAATGATCAAACCACTTAGTTTTGTGGTTTTCACACGAAAAAGTTTTCTTTTGGATAAGTCATGTTCACAATTATCGGCTTACCGAAGCGCGCAATGCATTATGGGTAGTCAGGTCATAACTAGGCTATTTTTAGACCTGCTTATCCGTTCTGTGTATATCCGTGGTAGTCACTAGCCCACTGTGCCACCTCTAACCTTTAAAAGGCAATTAGAAAAGTAACCAACTCTAAAGTCTAATTTAATTACAGCATAATTCTTCAAAAATATACAATTTGCATATTGTGGTTAAATAAGTAGCTACTGTACTAACCTTAAAATTTACCTTAAAACCGTGTAACATAAAACTTTACTGGAACTTGGAAGTAGAAACTAAGAAAGTCAGTCTGTCAGATCAATTAATCCAAAAGGAACTAGTAAATGACCAACTTTTGTCAAAATTGTTAGCACAAAGTAAACATTAATGATTTAAACAAGGAAATGTTTTAAGTTCACAAATTATTTCAATATTCCCAAGCCTAAAGACAGAAAATTAACAGCAACGGATCCGTGTCTAGTAAATAAACTTGCAAATGGCTGCCCGTCTACTTTCACTCTAGGTGCAGGTAAGTTAGGTCGGTGGCAAATGGGTCATGCAAAATGTTTTTTATTTGACTCGCAAAAACATCAAATTTGTATTTTAAAAAACCCACAATATCATTAAAGCATTGACAGAGGTTGATTATTTTATTCAAATAACTAATAAACTATTAAATTGTGGCAATTTTATAATGTTAGCATATGTGTAAACAAACCTAACACCCCCGGTCTGTGTAATGAATGGACTGGTCCAATATATGCAGTTATGTCGCTGCAGTTCCCGCTAAATTTCTTTGAAATCTAACACAAAATTGCTCTTAATTGACGGATAATAATGAGAGGAATTTGTGCGTATACTAATGTTTATGGTACACAGAAGACATTATTATATTATGATGTCTATAAATACACCTTTACAGGAAGTCCCACGCTTTTTTATGAAGGACAGTATTCATAGTTACACACCAATAACACGGCGTCTACACAGCTGTGTAGTCCACTGTTGATGTTCGTAGTTCGCAATTTCAGACAAAAACTAGACGGGACTACCAGTCAAAAATGATGCTCGGGAGAAAAATAATGCTCACTTCACAACTTTCCATCATCTAGAACAAATTGTATCCAGAAAAACGAGTAAATTCAGTGAAAAGCAATAAAAACGTATTTGTTGACAACCTAGGGATTCCCCCAGAGCAGTCGGACGGTAAACATTCATTTGACAAGACAATCTCTACCTACAATGCGGAAATTAATATATGCATTACTTATATGATACCGTTTCGATAATTAGAGAATAAATTACAGTCTTACATAGAAAGATGACAAGGATATCCGAGGATTTTCCAACCAACCAAGAATTCAAAACACAAACCTGCAGAATTGAACTCTGACATTAATGACGTCATTTGTTGAAGCCAATCATTTGGCCAGCCTCGTTTTAAGCGACGCTAATATGCAAATTTTTGCAAGATCAAAGGACTGAAAGTATTTTTGTATGACTAATATATAATTCGACTAGTTACTTTATTTCAGTTGAATTTACAGCATCTTATTCAGACCATGTTGTTTATAATTTCTATACAAATGAATAGGCTTACTGTATCCATACCACATTTTAATTTGCATTTAGGCATAATAATTTATGTAAGATTTTATAATATTATATTTATATTTATTATATTTCATCTGCTAATAGCAGGAGACTTCAACTACAATAGCATCAATTGGGAGGATGAAACCACTCCAAGAAACGAAAATCATATAGACAGCATCTTCCTAGAGGGAATAAGGGATCTGTTTCTTTATCAGCATGTTAGGAAACCAACTAGGTACAGAGAGGGAAATACCCCGTCTATACTTGATTTGATCCTTACAAATGAGGAAAGCATGATCGATGATATTACATACCTTCCAGGACTAGGAAAAAGTGACCATTTATTGTTATCATTTGAACTAATTTGCAACTATGAAACAAAAGAAACCAAAAACCAACAACTAATGTACAATAAGGCCATGATTGACGAAATGAAATCAATAGATTGGAGCTCAGATGAAAACTGTGGAGTTGAAGTGATATGGAGCAGATTTGCAGAAAACCTTTCTCAAAAAATCGAAAAACATGTTCCAAGACGCAAAGCTGGTGCATATCCGACTCATACTCAAGTTAGTAAAGAAGCTAAACTAGCAATTCGTGAAAAAAGACAAAAATGGGCCAAATACAGTAACTGTATAAACCACTTCACCTACGAAAAATACAAGCAAGCAAGAAATAAAGTAACATATGAACTCAGAAAATCCAAACACGAATATGAAAAAAACATAGTTGATAATATTAAAACAAATAGTAAAATGTTCTGGAAGTATGTCAGGTCAAACACTAAAACCAGCGTACAAGTAAACAGTCTTGAAACGAAAACAGGGGAAATAACGTCAGAAGACGTAGAAGTAGCCTCAACTTTAAACGAACACTTTGCAAATGTATTCACTACTGAAGATATGAGTAATATTCCAACCTTGGAGGAAACTAATACAGAAAACATATTAGAGAACTTAGAAATCACTGAAGATATGGTAAAAAAAGCCTTAAATGACCTAAACCCTACGAAAGCCCAAGGACCAGATGGTATCCATCCAAGAATACTAGTCGAATGTAAACAATTGGTAGCCAAACCCTTGACAGACATCTTTAACAAATCTTTACAAAGGGAAAAGTTACCTGTCATATGGAAAAGCGCCAATGTAACGGCAATATACAAAGCCGGTCCAAGAACAAAGGCAGAAAACTATAGACCAATAAGCATTACTCCAATTAGCTGTAGACTCATGGAGAAAATACTAAGAAATGAAATTGTGAACCACCTAGAGAACAATGATATGTTGTCAAAACACCAACATGGGTTCCGGAAAAACCACTCCTGCACTACCCAGCTTCTAGAATGTATAGAAGATTGGAGTAGTGCAATTGACAACAATAAAGAGGTTGACATAATTTACTTGGATTTTAAGGCCGCCTTTGACAAAGTTCCCCATAAAAGACTACTGTTAAAGGTATGGAAAATGGGAATAAGGGGAAAGATTTACAAATGGATAGAAAACTTCCTCGATAATAGGAAACAAAGGGTAATTGTTAATGGGAAATCTTCCCCATGGATTTCAGTAAAAAGTGGTGTGCCACAGGGGAGTGTGTTAGGTCCCATTCTATTCTCAATTTACATAAATGATCTGCCAGAAGCGTTAAACTGTACAGCCAAACTATTTGCAGACGATACAAAATTATACTCTGTGGAGAGTGGCATTAACAATGAAAACCATCTCCAAGATAACATATTTAACGCCTGTGAATGGTCCAGAAAATGGCAATTGATGTTCAATACTAAAAAATGCAAAACATTAAGAATAGGAAATCCAACCCAAACATGTGAATACTTTATGAAGGATAATGAAGGAAAAATTAATCTGATAGAAAGTGTAGAATCAGAAAAAGATCTAGGAATAACCTTTGATGGTAAAATGAACTTTGATAGCCACATTAACAAGAAAGTAAAATTAGCAAACAGAAACCTGGGACTGGTCATGAAAACTTTTTCACATATGTCAAAAGAAATGTTTGTGATACTGTATAAATCTCTCATTAGACCTCATTTAGAATATGCGTCGCCTGTGTGGTCTCCTGGACTCAAAAAACACACCATATCTGTAGAAAATGTACAAAGGAGGGCAACTAGAATGGTAAAATCTATTTCAAAAATGTCTTATAAAATGAGACTCTTAAATCTAGGAATCCCAACATTAGAATACAGAAGGGCAAGAGCAGACATTATACAAGTTTATAAAATCTTAAATGGGATTGATATTGTAGAAAAGGATAAAATGTTCACAATGCTAAACCAGAGTAATACAAGAGGTCATGACAAAAAACTATTCAAAAAAAGGGGCCTAACTAAAACCAGACTTGGTACTTTCAGTTATAGAGTTGTAAATGTATGGAATAAACTACCCCTAGAGGTTATAAATGCACCTACAGTTAACAGTTTCAAATCAAGATTAAATAAACTATGGAAAGTAGACAACAAATTTGATGCAGACTGCTATAAATAAATACAAAAAGGGTCAGTAGTTCGGGCAGGGTCTATATAAAGAAAAATGACTAAGCATGTAAATAGTTTTAAAGTAGCCTTCATAGGACATTATATATGAAAGCTAAGTTTTTAAGTTTTTAAAGTGTGAATCATGTAAGAAACAATTATGACTTTATATGATCTTTAAATATATGAAGACAGTTGATTGTGAAAAAGTGAAAAAAAATAAAAGAAATATCAAGTGCGGAACCGGAAGGAAGAAATTAAATTGAAAATAATGATGAAAATTGAAAAAAGGACCAACAAAAACTACTAAGTTTATTTAGTCGTAAGACTAAAATACGGTCTCGGAAATTCATGAACTTCATGAACTTCTAACTCTTTTCCCCACCATATATATATATTACCTTACGTTTTAAATAGATCTATAAATAATACTTACTGTTGGGTCAAAATGATATTTAGACCAATTGAATGTTTTTATTTACTAAAAGTAGATCTAATAGATTTTTTTATTGAAAAAACACAACGTACTTACGAATTTTACATTGGTTGGATAAATAAGGTCGGAATTCCAACGTTGGATAGACGTTGTATAGATAGACGTTGTGTAGTAGTCGCCGACGTCATGACCAAAAAATCCGACATTGAGCCGAAGTTATGTACAATGATATATTGATAAAATTTGCTTTAATATGCTTTTTTTCAATCAACATAAACATGACACACATGGCCGTCTGCTTACAAGAAAATGGAGCGAGATCTGATTTCAAGCTTGAAACCTTTCAACAAAACAGTTGGGCCTACTACATGTAGTAATAATTATCAAACAGAAACCATCAACACTCATCTAGTAGTCGCCATTTTGACTGCGGCCACACGTGGAGATAGAAATTTGTACAAACTTACTTCGACTAGATCTACATTTTTCCTTGTCACTTTCTAAAATTTACTTAGGGCATATATAAGACACCAAGAGTGTATACATACAAACATTGTCTTTGATTTCACCATATTTCTGACCCTAACCTAGTTGTTTTTAGACAGAACATAATCACAGAACATTAAACCAGATCACAGAACATTAAACCAGATCATAGAACATTAAACCAGATCACAGAACATTAAACCAGATCACAGAACATTAAACCAGATCATAGAACATTAAACCAGATCATAGAACATTAAACCAGATCACAGAACATTAAACCAGATCACAGAACATTAAACCAGACAGGTCACACAAAAAAACCTGGATCAGTGTTCTGTGACCTAGTATCAAGGTTTAGTGTTTTATCCCTGTTTTAGTATTCTATGTTTTGGTTTAGTGTTTCGTGTCCTGGTCCCAATTCCACGAACAAAAACATAAGTTATTGCTAAGCTGAGACTACTATTTTGAATTTATCATATGAGTATAATTATAGCACTGTCATGTAGATTACTCCCAGAAACTGTGTATTTATTGCTAAATAATTATTTAGTAGGTGATTTTTCGTATGAAATGCTCATGGAAATCCAATAGGTAATGAATAATAAAGAATGTCATACTTGAGCTTCTTATAACAAAATTAAGTTTTTACTTCAGATGTTTATACCTTTAAAGCACTATTTTCTTCGGACTTATTACGTTTTGCTCTACTAAATTGGCATCTTACTGTGATGAAATAATATATACAAGTATACGTACGTGAAAATCATTTAACCGATAAAATACGCTTTTAAAATAGCAGTCTCAGCTGAGCAATAACTTAAGTTTTTTCGTGGAATTAGGGCACGGCTTAATGTCCTGGTTAAGTGTTCTGTATCATTGTTAAGTGTTCTGTATCATGGTTTAGTGTTTTGTATCATGGTTTAGTGTTATGTATCATGGTTTAGTGTTTTGTATCATGGTTTAGTGTTATGTATCATGGTTTAGTGTTCTGTATCATGGTTCAGTGTTCTGTATCATGGTTCAGTGTTCTGTATCATGGTTTAGTGTTCTGTATCATGGTTTAGTGTTCTGTATCATGGTTCAGTGTTCTGTATCATGGTTTAGTGTTCTGTATCATGGTTTAGTGTTCTGTATCATGGTTTAGTGTTCTGTATCATGGTTCAGTGTTCTGTATCATGGTTCAGTGTTCTGTATCATGGTTTAGTGTTCTGTATCATGGTTTAGTGTTATGTATCATGGTTCAGTGTTCTGTATCATGGTTTAGTGTTCTGTATCATGGTTTAGTGTTCTGCATCATGGTTTAGTGTTATGTATCATGGTGTAATGTTCTGTATCATGGTTTAGTGTTCTGTATCATGGTTTAGTGTTACGTGTCATGGTTTAGTGTTATGTGTCATGGTTTAGTGTTATGTGTCATGGTTTAGTGTTCTGTATCATGGTTTAGTCTTCTATGTCCTGGTTTACTATTCCATGGCCTCATTTCGTGTTATATCTCTGGTTTAGAGTTCTGAAGTATGTACTAATGTGTATTACAGTTGCATGTAGTGTCTGCTGGTGTTGGAGCAAGTCAAATATAATATCACATGCTTGGTAGATCCAGATTGATTCAACATGTTGAACACATCATTGTCATGTGCTTGGTAGATCCAGATTGATTCAACATGTGGAACACATAGTTGTCATGTGCATGGTAGATCCAGATTGATTCAACATGTGGAACACATCATTGTCATGTGCATGGTAGATCCAGATTGATTCAACATGTGGAACACATCATTGTCATGTGCATGGTAGATCCTGATTGATTCAACATGTGGAACACATCATTGTCATGTGCATGGTAGATCCAGATTGATTCAACATGTGGAACATAGTTGTCATGTGCTGGGTAGATTCAGATTGATTCAACATGTGGAACACATCATTGTCATGTGCTGGGTAGATCCAGATTGATTCAACATGTGGAACAGATCATTGTCATGTGCTGGGTAGATCCAGATTGATTCAACATGTGGAACATAGTTGTCATGTGCTTGGTAGATCCAGATTGATTCAACATGTGGAACATAGTTGTCATGTGCTGGGTAGATCCAGATTGATTCAACATGTGGAACACATCATTGTCATGTGCATGGTAGATCCAGATTGATTCAACATGTGGAACACATAGTTGTCATGTGCTTGGTAGATCCAGATTGATTCAACATGTGAAACACATAGTTGTCATGTGCTTGGTAGATCCAGATTGATTCAACATGTGAAACACATAGTTGTCATGTGCTTGGTAGATTCAGATGAACTTGACACGTGGAACACATCATTGTCATGTGCTGGGTAGATCGCCGATGTGGAGCACAGTTGTTATGTGCTTAAGTTAGTACTGGTATAGATATAGAAGCACAGATAGTGAGAGTTTGGGAATGCCAAGATGTTACTTCTGAAATAACATGTTCTGAAACCCCGATTATAAAAATCTCAATTTTTTGTAAAAGATTAGCGGATGTATCATGACAGCCCAGAGGGTCCTGGATCGCTCACTGCAGCACTGGACATGTCTGTATCCAATGTCTCTCTACCTTCAGGGGCTTTCTCTCAGTCTGTCCATCTGTTCAGATCATGTTGTATCTGCACTGGTAGAGGATGCACCTGCGCCCTTGTGGGTGCAACACTCCGGGGTGTCAACAGGACCAAATTAAAAATCAGGAAAATCATATGGGGCTGACCATTTGTGCCAAACAAGAGTCCTTCAATGACATTGTTTCCATAAGATACTCTGTTTGTACTAAAGAAAATCCTTCTGAGCAGCTTAAATTTACTATAACTTTGCCATTTTCATCAAATAACTTTTATTTTGGTCAGAAGCCATTGCTCTTTCAGGAATGATAAATCCGGAATTCCGGATTAATCAGGAAAATTGACACCCCTGAACACTATAATGTAAAGTGCCTTTGAATGTGTGTTCCCATGAAAAAGGCGCTATATAAATCTGGTATATTTATCTTAATGGCTAAAGTTTCATATTGTGAGGGACATCTGGAGTTCAGCAATTCAATAATTAAAATATAAATTAAAACATTGATCATATTTTAAAATTTTATTTTAAATACTACAAACATTCTTCTGTACTCAATTAGTTGACACAATGAAATCTCTCAGGACAATATAACGGTAAACCATCATTTAAACACTAGGAAAATCATTCATTGTTTTAATGTTTGTTTTTGTCAATATTTTCATCTCAGTTATATATTTCTGTTATTTTACATATACTTAATTCTTCATCCTCTGTTTATCTTCCATGTTTTCTGTGTGTCCTGAAATAAAACAAACAATTTGTTAAGAATTGCAAGCAATACAGAAGTCCCCTACTGGTTTGAAGCCATTTTCAATGTTTCTGTCGCCATAGCAACAGAATCAAAATATTTTTGACGTGCAGTGTCCCCTTATTGCCCTTTATCCACATATCAAGTTTCATAAACCTAGCTTGGAAACTATTTGAGTTCCAGATTTGGGCATATTTTCAGTCTTTCTGTCGCCATAGCAACCACAATTTTTGTCAGAATCAAAATATTTTTAGAGGTGCATAATCCCCTTATTGCCCCCTATCTACACATCAAGTTTTTCAAACTAGATACCTTGCTCATCGGAGTGAAAATTCTAAGAGCAACAAGGGTAGATAACTCATAAATATAGGTCACAGGGTTAACAGCCTTGTAATAATGTTAGGACTCCCCTTGTGCTGGTGAATAAATATGCTGAGTTTCAAGTGGATACCTTTGGTAGTCTTTGAGAAATGCACATTTTTGTGTAAAAATTCAAAGTCAGAAAAGGGGAATTACTCTGATAAAATGCTGGACAGATTTGTTTCCCCTTGTCAGTAGATGAAGGTCATCACATTACATAAGTGTATTGAATTTCAAGTTGAAAGCTTTGATAGTGTTTGAGAAAATTCAGTTTATGTGTAAATTTGCCCCTATTTCTATGTACTAAGTCAAAACAAGGGCAGATAACTCCATAAATATAGGTCAGAGGGTTACCAGCTTCAAGTGGATACCTTTGATAGTCTTTGAGAAAATCAGGGTTCCCACAAATTTTCTAAGACAAATTCCCCTGACTTTTCCCTGATTTTTTAGCCTGACCACAGAGCAGTTTTCCCTGACTTTTTAGAGCGATCGGGCGACATCGGCATCTTTTTAAACAAGAGGGCCCAAAGGGCCCTAGGTCGCTCACCTGTCGAACTTGACCTACAATTTGTTAAGATGATCATTGTGACCAAGTTTTATACAGATTAGGCCAATATGTGACCTCTAGTGACTACACAAGGTTTTTATATGATTGACCTAATGACCTACTTTTTTACCCCAGATGACCCAATATCGAACTTGACCTAGATTCTGTTGAGATGATCATTGTGACCAAGTTTCGTAAAGATCAAGCCAAAACTGTGACCTCTAGTGACTACACAAGGTTTTTCTATTATTTGACCTTGTGACCTAGTTTTTTACCCCGGTTGACCCAATATCAAACTTGATCTAGATTTTGTTGAGATGATCATTGTGACCGAGTTTCATAAAGATTAGGCCAAAATTGTGACCTCTAGTGACTATGCATGGTTTTTCTATGATTTGACAATGTGACCTAGTTTTTGACCCAAGATGACCCAATATCGAACTTGACCTAGATTTTGTTGTTATGATCATTGTGAACAAGTTTCATAAAGATCAGGTCAAAACTGTGACCTCTAGTGACTACACAAGGTTTTTCTATGATTTGACCTTGTGACCTAGTTTTTTACCCCAGATGACCCAATATCGAACTTGACCTACATTTTGTTGTGTTGATCATTGTGACCAAGTTTCGTAAAGATTATGCTAAAACTGTGACCTCTAGTGACTACACAAGGTTTTTCTATGATTTGACCTTGTGACCTAGTTTTTGACCCCTGATGACCAATTATCGAACTGGACCTAGATTTTATTGGGATGATCATTGTGACCGAATTTTGTAAAGATTAGACCAAAAATGTGACCTCTAGTGACTACACAAGGTTTTTCTATGATTTGACCTTGTGACCTAGTTTTTGACCCCGGATGACCCAATATCGAACTTGACCTAGATTTTGTTGAGATGATCATTGTGACCAAGTTTCATGAAGATTAAGTAAAAAATTTGACCTCTAGTGACTACACAAGGTTTTTCTATGATTTGACCTTATGACCTAGTTTTTGACCCCGGATGACCCAATATCGAACATGACCTAGATTTTGTTAGGATGATCATTGTGACTAAGTTTATAAATATTAAGTCAAAATTGTCACCTCTAGTGACTACACAAGGTTTTTCTATAATTTGACCTAGTGACCTAGTTTTTGACCCCAGATGACCCAATATCGATCTTGACCTAGATTTTGTTGAGATGATCATTGTGACCAAGTTTCATAAAGATTAGGCTAAAATTGTGACCTCTAGTGTCTACACAAGCCAATTGTTGACGGACGGACGGACGACGGACGAAGAGTGATCACAAAAGCTCACTCTGTCACTTTGTGACAGGTGAGCTAACAAAAGAGTTAAGGTTAGAACTACTCTGAGCGAGCATAGCGAGCAAGAATTTTTTCAGTTGTATTTTCTCCATAGGAAATGACACTTAGCGACAGCTTCAATGAAAAATTCCCTGACTTTTGCTCAATTTCCAAATTTCCCCGACTAATTTCATAATTCCCTGACTTTTCCCTGACCTTGAAAAAAATATGTTTTTCCCTGACCGTGGGAACCCTGAAAATGACTCTTGACAATAAACTTAACTAACACAGATGATCCCGTCATGACAATAGCTCAAGCTAACAAATATTATTCTTTAACATGAATTACCTCTCTTAAAATCCTTATTTTTCATAAATCACTTCACAAAGTTGCTTAAAGCCTTATTTTTGACATGAATTACTTCCCTCGGTTTATAAATTATTGAAATGTATTCCTCAGATATAATGGTATATAGGTTAAAACATGTTTTCCAGAATTAATTGCACAAATGGTGCAAGGTGTTCCAAATGACCTGGATTTCACCTCAGGGGGGGTGTGTGGCATATAACACTGCGTGACATGGAGCAAACAGGTACAATATTCACAATTATGTCAATATATTATATAACGAGAATATATAATCCTATGAGGACTTTGATCCGTAAAATGTGGACGCCATGGTCTAACCAGAATGAATAATACATTGATAGAATTCACTTTTTCTGCTTCTCTTTTAATAAAGTAAGAAAATTAACGTAGGTCAGGGGATCAAAGATGAAAGTGGTGGGCAAGTAAAAGTGGTTCTAGGCAAATGACGTTCTAGTGAACTTGACCGAACTGTGGCGTTCTAGTGAACTTGACCGAACTGGGACGTTATAGTGAACTTAACTGAACTGTGACGTTCTAGTCAACGTAACCAAACTGTGACGTTCTAGTGAACTTGACCGAACTGTGACGTTCCAGTGAACTTAACCGAACTGTGACGTTCTAGTGAACTTGACCGAACCGTGACATTCTAGTGAACTTTACCAAACTGTGACGCTCTAGTCAACTTAATCAAACTGTGACGTTCTAGTCAACATAACCAAACTGTGACGTTCTAGTCAACTTAACCGAACTGTGACGTTCTAGTGAATTTGACCGAACTGTGACTTTCTAGTCAACTTGACCGAACTGTGACATTCTAGTAAACTTGACCGAACTGTGACGTTCTAGTGAACTTGACCGAACTGTGACGTTCTAGTCAATTTAACCGAACTGTGACGTTCTAGTGAACTTAACCGAACTGTGACATTCTAGTCAACTTAACCAAACTGTGACGTTCTAGTGAACTTGACCAAACTGTGACGTTCTAGTCAACTTGACCAAACTGTGACGTTCTAGTCAACTTGACCGAACCGACAAGTTGTCTGTGCCCGAACCGACAAGTGGTCTGGAAAAAGAGGTGAAGACTGTAAATGATCAATCTCAAAGTCAAATTTTAACATGTATAAACAGCATCCTGTATATATGTCAGAGTTGAGAGACTTAGTTTGAGCCCCTGAATTAGTGCAGTCTGCAAGCACTAGTCGGACTTGTCTGGATGGGACGTAGATTCGAGGATTGCACCACAGACTCGCGATCTTCAAGCATGCACCTTATCTCTAGTGTCTAGACCATCATTCAAAGAAAAACAATGAAATTGATAATTACCTGTATTATGTAAAATAGGATTGTGTTTCTACTACGTTTACTTCTTCAGTGCATGATGTCTGATAGCTAAGAATGGAAATGATAGACCAGAGCTGACAAACAGTGCATATACAATGGTGAATCGTAGAGTGTTGTCTGTCTTCCATAACATATTCTGAAATTATAAAATAAACAAATGAGCAATTACACATTTCTAAGCTGGAGTTGTCTGACAAAATTTTTATACAGATTTTACATTATAAATGTGAGAAAACCCGAATGTTGTTTGAACCCAATCTCATTTAAATCAGACCCTTATTACGCTTCACTACTTTACGCTGATATAGGATCTGACGACACTCTGTATGGGGTCATGTCAGTGTGAACTTTACGTCATCCAATCAAATAGCTGCTTTCACAAATTTGAAAGTGCACAGGGCTCTACAAATCCTATAGTCCGACGTCCGGGACAACTCTAAATCGACTTCGGACAACTGATAGTGAGCAAAAATTTAGTCCCGGACAAGTCTAATTTAAATTGACAGCAATATCGGACAACTGACCAAAAATTCGTATAATCAATACCTACGTCCGAGATTTGACTCTGTATACCGAAATTTATGACCCCAAGCGTATATTAGCCTTCCGGACATCGAAATAAACAGTATACGCGAGTCAGTTAATCCGTGTCAATTAGCAGTAATCAAGCGTCACGGGAGGTCCACGCTCTGGTAAACAAACGACATCTACATTCTATCGGCTAAGCTCCTCCTCTCTAATTTGATTGGATCAAATATGCAACCGCGCACGTGAACGATATTGACGAGTAATTAATTAAAATATGTCACAAATCATGTGAACAGACACAGGATTAGTGAGGACAGAACGAGAATCGAAACGCATCAAATACCTGTAATACACGTAGATCTATAATCCGTATATAATAATTCCACTATGAAAACATCACAGCAATCAAACAAACTTTATTTAATTTGCAAGTTCGTATAGCAGACAATCCATATTTAGCACGCGAAAATCTCACTCAAGGTTGCTGATGTAACCGGCGCGCAGTTCTAAGATCTCCCGACTTCAAAGGCGGGACGCGGTGACTTGTGACTAGCGCGGCGTCTTTGATGAGCCGGATGCAAATTTTATTCGGCGTAAAGGATATATGCGGGTATTAAATTTGACCGATCGATACAATATGGTTTATGCACCGTTGCAGAGAATAACTTGCTTATCTTTCATTATTGTCAAACTCGCGGACATTGAATCGCCGAACATTCGAAATTTTCAGTGTCATTGCACTGTATCGATGTTGACAAGACCGGCGTGGCAATTTCCTTTGAAATTCATCACATTTTATGGTATTCAAACTATCTGTAATAGTTTCGACGCACAAATCATAAATGGTCAGAAAAACGACGACAAAAGAGACGTACGAGTTGCACATTTTCGGATACATGCACATTTTCGGATAAGTTCGTTTTTGGTTAATTGTTATTCATATATTATTGACTACTTGCAAGAAATTAAGAATGTTAGCATGTCACATAATCTTAAATTGAACTTTTCATCTTGCTGTTTACCATGTCATCTGCTATATAATAATATAATGCAACATGTTGAAGAATCATTTCTAAAGTATTTGATTGCATCAAACTACAACATTGTTTTCCTTTCATTGTCATCTGAAAGTTCTTTTCTTGACTTATTACACTGCTTGAGTGTTGTACTATATTGCAAATAATAATGTTGATGGACAGATGGGTGTTTATTCAAACAGTATATCTAAGTCAAACAGAATGTGTGAAGTACAATATGAGCACCATTCAGTGGACATTTGCAGCATCAGAATAAAATGTTCTACCGTCAACATATTATAATAGGAAATACTACATTGACATGAGCGTGGGGCTTCCTGAAATGAAGAGGTTATCCTCGTCTTGACTTATAGGACTACCCAAGATAAAACCCTAGAGTAATGGAAGTACGTTGAAAGTAATTAATGGGAGTACTATTAACTTAACAGACATTTGTTTGTTTTAATTCGGACAACTGAACTTATAATTCGGACAACTCTATTTTGCCATGGTCAGTAGTCCTGGACAACTCTATTTTGAAAAAATTTGTAGAGCCCTGGTGCAGTAAAACACTGCTGAGGCTACGTGCGCTAGAAAGGTCATTTGAATATGACCTCTTACGGAGAGTATTCAGACCTCTAACAGCGTAAAGAAATGGAGCAAATGTTAGGGTCTGATTTTAATGAGATTGGTCCAAACCTACCAAATATTTTGGTCCTGTAATTTCTCTATTTTGGCCACTGGTCCGACAGGGCAAAAGCGCCAAATTTGTAAATAGGACAGTTACTGGTCCTCAAGAATTTTCACTGGTCCTTCTGGATTTTCACTGGTCTTGGACCAGCGGACCAGTGTTAGTGTCGAGCCCTGGAATGCTGTTGACATAACCGAATGATTTCGAAATCTGAATACTGACTGCTAATTTGTCACCAACTAGTATAAATACAAACTCAGTGATTTTTTCCCTTCTTTATTAGGGTCCGGAAAACGGACCCTATCCCAATTGCAAATAGGCTATAATTTTCCCAAATTTGAATGAAAAAATTCCCAATAAACAATTTAAAACAATAATTTTCAAAATCGGACATAAAATGATAAAGTTATGAACATTTTTGACAAGTGGTCAAGCATAAAAGTTCAAAGAAACCAGTAAACATTCACATGTAATCTCTTTTTTCTGTTTTATTTGGCCTTTTTGCTTCATGGAATTTCCAAATTTTAAGTTGTCACGACACGAAAATTCCCAATCTGAACGGATTTTCCAAATAGGCAAAAAAAAATCACTGAAACTAATCAATTAATTATCATGACTTAAATACCGAATAAACAATCAATTTGACAATACTGAACTTTTGTAAAATCCGTACAAATCAGGCAGTCTGATTATACACTGCAATAAAAAATTTTTAAAAGTCAATAAGAGCCTTTGTAAATGCTATTCAGCATTTGCTGTAGCTGTTGTTATAGCTTGAAATTGGCTTTTTGTTCATTTAATAGGTATTGCTTTCATAATAGTACTGATATTTATAAAAGACAAAATTCTCCTTTTTCTTCTAAATGATGTGAAATTCCCCTACTTGAGGGCCCCGGTCCCAAAAGTGTAGTGAGAGCCCTGCTGTCTAAATCTATCTGCTAGTGGAAGGGGGATGGGTAGGGACTAGGATATTTCAACCGTTCTGCTAATTCTGTAATGTCGAATAGTGTACACGAAAATGTGAAAGTAGCCTAACAAACGCTGTATTTTTGTGATAGATTTCGATTTCCTGTGGCGTGACAGAGCTGTGATCATCGATTTCACTGACTGCTATAGGTTTAGTTTATTGATACTAATTTATTTAAGGTCAATTGTGAAACAAGTTTTTCAAACTTATATTAATCACTCTCGACACCTCATTCCTGATGTTATCCATCGCCACGAGGGTATGAGAGAAGAGAAGCCAGTTTCCCTTTTATGCTGAGCGTCTAGCAAGGGAATTTTCTGGTACCATTTTTATTTCGTCTTTGGTATGACGCGGCCAAGTATCGAACCCGTGCCCTCCCGCACTCGAAGCGAACGCTCAACCATTAGGCTATCGAGGAGGCAGTTTTAGTTTTACCACTTGCTACTTTCTCAAACTGAACCAGTTCAATGGATAAATAATATTATAAGAAACTAATGGTCGAATGACGAAGAATCCCCACTGGCTATGAAGTGATTCTGGGATTCCGGTCGTTGTATGGTATGGGTGGGTATGGGTTTTATCGTGTCCAGAATGCCCCGGGTTTCCCGTGATTTGGAGAGTTGAGTCGGCGTGGTTGGTCTCTTCTTGTTTGGCTGTCGGACAGTGCGGTCGTGTGTGAAAGAGTTGGGATTAATGGGCTGCAAGCGGAATAGGCAATAGACAGTAATTAGAGACTGATAGACCTAGGGTGCGGTTTTCTTCAGCTACATTACATTTTATGGAAAGCCCTGGGCTGGGGTGACTGTCAGTTTCATGTGGGATGAATCTTGAGTCTTTGAGGTCGAATCTCGGACATGACCTTTTCTCAACGATTTAAATCGCAGACAGACGTCTACTTACACGCATAAAACAGGCGGTATTACATACCTTTCAGGAAACTGTTATGTTGCAAAGTAGTTGTATTTATCGTTATGTAAGTTGAATAAGCTAAGTGTTGTATAACTTACAGGCGGTAACCAACCACGGCCCCAACCACCACACGAAACTGGTGTTTAATGTGGATGAATGAGACTGGAGATTTGTTTTTGAACATTAACAAACTTACGTGCACTGGAATCATTTCATCGTCAGGGTTGAATCCCCCTCGCTTCCTTACGGTCGTCGAAAATCTACGTGCAACGAGTCGACCAAACATTTTTACAGCATGAAGGTCAGTGTCTAATTGTCGTGGTTATAATTTGTCACTACACCGTTTCAACTTCGACGATTTAATGTTGTATCGCTGTCGTCTCAATACGGGACGACGGAAAAACAAAGAAAGACAACTCAAATGTGCCTCGAGTCGACGTCTTGCGGGGGACCATACCAAGAAACAGGAACACCTAGGTTGGTTAAATCACGCACGTTTGATAAACGTTCGTGGTTAAATTCACTAGTAGATTCAAGGCAGCCTAGATTCAAACAGTTACTGTGTCATTGATAAATATATATTAAAAAATTAACATTGATTCAATTAAATTTCTTTAATTTTATATTTATGATCTCGAGTCTTAAAATTTGGAAAAATAGTAATTTACGTAAAATTAGGATCATGATGCTTGCTGTAAAAGTGTTGATACTGTTTGTGGTCATTTTATATTCAAAATATATGTTCAACATTGTTTTACTAACTAAAATATGAAATATGCTTAATGAATAACATAACATTTTAGGATATTAATTTAATCCAAATCACGGATATACTCTCATGAATTTCCGTGATCATATATAGTTCGATTTCGAGCATTGAGCCGTGACTGCACTTTTAAAGTTTTAACCATTAATCGATATAGGTTGGTATAGGTTTAATGGAAAATATAAGTAATATAATTAAGAACAACTATTCCATGTGTCTGAATGGTCGTGACGGTATAGCGCTTGATACATTGTAAAATAACTTTTGTCTGACCAGGGCAAGTTCGAAACTCACCAACTTGAAAATATATTTTTCTTTTTTTAATTTATATTTACACATTTTTTAATGTATAAGTGCACATAACTTTAAGTGCACATAGTTGTAAGTAAACTTGAAATATGGAAACGATCGCTATAAGTGAAAATGAAAAATAAATTGAATCAACACATTTTCATGGATTAATTAAAAAAAGAAACTGTATGTTAACTCTTTAAATAACATAAAATAATGAATTAAAAAATATGAGTGAATTGGGAATTTGAACCACCGAACTTCGGGTTAGAAATCCTGAGCGTTGCCGACTGCACTAATCTGTAATTCGATAACAGAGAGACATATGTAAGAATCATATCATTAAATAATGACATGCGAACGTAATAAACTATGGTCTACCCGCCAAAATGGACTAGTCCGATAGGTCATGGCTCAGAGTTCAAAATTGAACTATACTAGTATGACAAACTACATGTATAGGCTTACTTAACAACTTTTCTAAGTCCTCATTGATTAATAACTTTTTTATTATGAACAGTGACGCGATTAAATTTCTCAAGTGGTATTGTATGCGGCAGACAAACTAATCCATGTCACAAACTGGTCGTATTTCACGTAATTTTGCCGATTTTAGACGCACGTTCGTTGTGCGTTTTTCTGCCTCCGCACAGTTACACATCCCTGGAATTTGTTTCAAACACTTACGAATTATGCCCAAAGAATCGCCACGTATGAAAAACATTTAAAAATCAATTTTAATATCACAGTTATATTAATGCGTCCGGGAATTCACCTCGGAGCGGACGCTCAATGGAGTCTACGCCATTTCAAAATTCCACTAATATTGGCTTTAAAAGCCGATATAAGACGATTATCGGTACCGATCGGTTGAGGTGCAGATGTATTCTGTATAGTTATTAGCCCCTTTAACTGCCTAGATCATATGTTTTAACTGTCAAATTGGTATAGAGAAAATATTTGTATAAGAATAGTTCGTGGGATACAATCGCATTGCACTCCTGTGTATATTTTAATAGTACAGTAGGCCTAGTGGGAAAACAATTTTTTTTTTCATTTTTATTCAAATTATAAATGCAAGTTCCTGTGGTTAGGGCTTTGATCTCGACCAAGACAATCCTATCTGAAAAATAACTAGTTAGACCCACATGTAACTGTATCATTGGATAAGAGAGAGAGCATTTTTTTCTCTCTCTTAATTAATGATACAGTTACATGATGTTAGACCCCCAGAGTAGAAAAGTTAGTCGGATCCCTTCATGGGAAAGTATAATCAGAGAAAAAAATGCATGCGAATGCAAATAATAATTATATTCAAATATTTACACCGCCCAAATCAATGAATCGATCGATTGGTTAGCAAAACATGTAATATCAATAAACAGCGTAAACTTCCGCATAAAGTGAATGTAACGTATAGTTGATAGAGGCCCGGCAACTAGTTTGTAGGATAAATCTGGCCCCGATCTCCCGAAGCATCTCAAGTAGAAATCTCAACTCAAATTGAGATTTTGATAATTTCAAAGTCTGAATTGGAGATAAATATGAATCTTAAACTCTCAAAATTTTGCTGTAATAAACTCAGAATAATGTTTCTGTTTTGTTATACTAATTTAGAGTACGTTTTTATGGAACAACCTTAAACGGTAGGTGACAAAATTTGAGTTGAGATGGAGCTTAGATTGAGATGTTTCGGGAGATCGGGGCCTGGTAATATTAAAGATCATACTAAGATCGACGTACGCCGATCGCCTGATTTCTTTTCAAAATGGCGGCTCCTATAGGCAATTTAGCTAAGTGCCAGTTCCATTCTCCCGTATTCTTTGGTAATATTTATGAAGAATAAAAACAATGTACAATCGTATTCATCTACTGAGATCATGCAGTGTATAGCTATGGACTTCATCTGGCGAGAACCACATGCAACATTATCTGTTCTGACCGTCTATAATAAGTGTTTGGTTATGCTATCTTATATAAGCCTAGTCTGTTTTATAAACTCTTATAAAAACCAACATGTCGCGAATTCTAGTTACAATGTGTTCAATACGAACAAGTATGCACCAACCATAAAATTAATGAAAAACATTAATTAATTATTTAAGATTCGTATATTTTTAGCAATTTTCTCTTCTGCATTTTATTTAGAGTATAAACTAGAAACGAATTCAATTATACCCACAATTACAATAATAAGCAAATTGGTAAAATACCCCACACCCCCCGAAAAGAAATAAATAATGAAACTTGGAATGAAAATACAGAACAGACGTGAAAATTTACAAAAATAGCAAAGTCAGATACATAATAAGTTAATAACTTATCTTTGAAATAATATTATTAATGGTAATTTCACTGTTATTTTCACTGAAAAATCTCCATAATCAATTGAAAGCAAATAATAATAACGTATAAATTTGGGACTAAGGTAAATTATGGGAACATATTTGGAATGTACAGTTATAGCAGGGCCTCATTTGAAAGGTTTGTGCCTAAGGGACCATGATTCATAACGGAGTGTAGTGTAAAACTAACGTTTCCGTGACGTTCAATAGCCCGGCATATTTGTGTATTGACGAATTATTTCTTAAACATAATTAAACACACTTTAATAGAGAAAATTCGACATCTTGTGACAGATAGGTGACTTGTTTTAAAAACTCCAACCTCGCCATTGGCTATTTTAAGTGCGCATTGTGACTGATGACCGAAAAAACGTCATAGCGCTTGGAAAACTATCCTTAAATTTGATTTTAAGTTTTGTTTAAATAACATTACTATCTGGATATTATAATAAGTGTTGTTACGGGAGTGTTTTTGACATGCTATGACGTTTAGTAAAAATAGAATAGTAGCATTCATATCGCATAGTTTAATGATTCTATTGACAACCAACAATACATCCGTCAACAGAAACTATCATATATAACTCGAATGGTTGTGAATTTTCTTATACATGTAATCTAAAAACGCCCTAAAATAGATTAAACTGGAGGATATATTAGCACTAAAATAGCACACAAAATACACGTGCATATTACAAAGCCTTTGCGTCAACAACGTGTTTAAATATTTTATATAATCCTCACTAAATTTCACATACTCCACGGAAAACTTGATTACACGTTCGGATATTTAAAGTTGGTTTCCACCATTGTTGAATAAGAAGACGTAGATTTGAGTATAAATACAGGACAATATCAGAAATAAACGCGTGGAATTCGATATACAATAATACAATTCATTATTTGACAGAAAGTGTGCCAAATTGTTGGAATATAAGCGTGTAAAAGGATAACCGTGGCTAAAGTTGCTGATTCCTGGAAATTGTTGAATTTTTACAATTTGGTGTAAGAAAGCCAGAAACATGAAGAGCGTGTGTGTTGTGTTGAGTTTTGTGTTGAGTGTTGTGGTATCCCAGCAGACACCGGTCCTTTCTGATACTTGGAGTGTTGATGCAGGTAAGCAAAGTTCATTTGTTGTTATTTACAGTTTATTTTATTGTTGTGATTATTGATTTTTGTTACCACATGTAACTGTATCATTGATAAATAGTAAAAAATATTTTTTATAAAATTTTAATTTATGTTATCTTAGATATTATATGCAGTTTTGTCCATTACCTTGTGAAACCGTGGAACGTGTAGGTTTCACAGGGTAATGGAAAATCGGTAAAGCTGCTGAAAAAGATCTTATATTTCACGGAAAGCAAACACTTTCCCCTCAGCGTGGTATATATTTCATAGAAATCGATGAAGAAATAAAATACTTACGGCTATATTTGTGTTCCAATGTTTTCAAAATTCTACTTGTAACTGTAGCCAAAAGCCACGTGGTATTGCTACCCTGATTACACTGAGACTCATCGGACACGAATGACAGAATGAGCATAGCCTCGAAGTCTCAGTTTAATGAAAATACATAATATTAAAAATTAAATAAAATTGACTAGGAAAACAAGCGTATTTGTTATATTTGAGTTCCTTGCTATCCATTTCTATAATAATTTATGTGATTTGTAGTTGTTAGATATCATAATCGAGCAATAATTATTATTCCAACAAGACATTTTTTTATTTAATGTACATGTTTGTATTTGTTTTTCTAACTTTCTTTCAGAATAACGAGTATTGTGCATGTATTTATTAATCAAACCTGGTTTTCTAAATCCATAAAGCTACGCAATAGGTTTTTGTTTTTTTCTGTCTGCTTTTGTGACTATAGCAAATGATATAATAAAAATGAAGGATCTTGTTTGAAATGAGTAGGTTACGTAAAGTTTTGAAAATCGATACATAATCCTTAGTCATTAACACATTACTCCGGCTAGACACGTGGAACTATGGACTGTCGCCCGAGCTGACGTCGGTTCACAGCATTATTATTATTATTATTAGACCATATTTATATAGCCCTTTTTCATGTATATACACGCTCAAAAGTGCTGTACAATCACGATTAAGACATAGTTAAAACAATATACATAAATTATACAACTATGGACAAAGGAGTAGATCCACTAAAGGTCTGAATTGGTCTAAAAATTATTAAATTATCAAAGTATGTTATTATGTGTCATTTGTATATTTTTGTAATGTGGATAGCTTTATCCGTTTGCATAGGGAAGCATTTTTCATCAAATTCGATTTTTACCTGTCACCTGTCCACTAATTGGTATCCATGTTTGGCCATTTTTCACAAAAATGGCATATTTTGTCCATATTTTTCCAGTATAAGTGATTTTTTGAATATGGGCACAGTCCTCGACCAAAATCAGATGACTAAAATGTGAAATTGTACTTTATAATACATTGTTTACAGCACAATTCAAGATGGTCGAGAGCTGTGCCCATATTAAATTTTAAGATTTTAGGTACCGCTTCAACGTTATTTCCTCTCGTCATCGAGCCATGAAGTCATGACATTCACCCCGCTTTTAGCCATATTCTCAATACATTTAGTACTTATTGTACAATGTTTTATATGCTGTACACAATCATTAGACATTGTACTTCAATGATACATAAAAAACTTACAAAAAATACGCCACTGAACCCCACCCACTTTAATAAAAACGTCATTTTATTTAATTTGGAGTCATAAATGTGCATTTTGGGCATTTTTTGAAAACTGTTACCATGGCAACCAAATTCGTAATAAAGATAAGTTTCAATTCTTAATATCACTCTATGGATGCGCACTTACATTTCGATTCACTATTTTGGAAATAGATGCTTTTTTCCATTTTTTGGCAAAATATTATACCCGTTACCATGGTAACAGTTTTAAAAAAAATTCTTAAAAAATACCGTTTTTGTAAAATACTTCAACTGATGGTATAAATTTAGCATTTTCACAGGATTTGGACATGGGGCCATTTTTTACCCTTCGTGGCTTAACCCCTTTATAAATCAACACTCATTTATGCAAACAGGCAAAATACACAATATGAAATGGTTGCGGGTTATAATGTTCTTCAATAACCACTAGCTCGTTCATATCCTCTCCTCCACATGTGGAGAATTTGTCAGTAAAGTGTTGTATGTGGAGGAGTAAGTTAATGTATGAATCCCAGGGGAACTGGCATGTTACATATATTGTCCGCCATATTTTACTGACAAGCTTGGAAAAGAATTAGAAGGTCGTTAGTGCTACTTACTACATTATAAGACCGATACCACAGGAACTTGCATTTATAATTTGAAAAAAAAGAAAAAAAAAGAATTGTTTTCACTAGGCCTACTGTACTATTAAAATATAGACAGGAGTGCAATGCGATTGTATCCCACGAACTATTCTAATACAAATATTTTAGTAGTAAAGTAGGCCTAGTGAAAAAATATTTTTTTTTCAATTTTTTTTTCATTTTTTTTTCAAATTATAAATGCAAGTTCCTGTGCCGATACATACTTGATATCTGCATCAAAAGGCGCTTTTTATGAGCCTATTGCCATGTAAATCGGAACTGGTCATGGTGACAAAACTGATACAAACAAACCAAGAAACTTAATACTGCAGCATTGGGGACGAATTGCCTTCACTTTGATATATAGCTCTTTACGCCACCCTCCTTCAGTATTTTACAGAATCACGGGCTACTCGCACAAATGTCACATTCTGATCACCTCGGCCTTTATGCACTGTAATAGATACATTTACCGGAGACAAACGGAAATGGCCGAGCTTCACGATTGACAAATGTCACTGGTTTGTCCAGCGTTTGAAATTGCACGTGACTTCATAACAAATACAAATTCCGATGCTTGCAATAATGATTTGTTGCTAATTATAGATTTTCGTGTACATTTTAGGACCTTCGAATGAAGTGAATGGTACCACGTTCTATCATACATCAATGACGTCATCACTTGACGACACAAATACAACATTAGAAGCCACACCCGAACAGGAAATGAATACATTTTGGGTAAGATCAAATTCCATGTAATATTTACTGGTTACATGCTCAGGCCCTTCCCCAGAATATTTTAAGGCGCTGGGTCATTGCTATGTCAAATTTGAACTTACACAGATCCATGAGAATGGCTAAAATATTTAAAAGTGGCAACTGCATGGTTATCTTTAATTTAAAGGCCAATTTAAGAACTAAATCACACAATACAAGCCAAAATCACTCAAATAACACAATACATACCCACATATTAACACCCATACTGATTTAAAGACACCATTCCAGGATTTAAGGCGCTCGGGGAAAAGCTTATAGTGGCGTTAAGGTCCTGGGGTACCACAGCGCCTTCTACCCCTGGGGAAGGTCTGAGTCTCGCTGGTCTGAAGCAACCAAACATGTCTGCTTGTGTGTAGCAGACGGCAGATGTTCGATACATGTGTATGTAATGTAACCTAACGATTGAAATGCAAATTACTATCGACAGTTTAAAGAAGGGGTCGCTGAAAGAAGGCGATTGTTGAATCAATAAACTCATAAAAATTATATTGGAAATTAGACATATGCAGTAATTATTATATTGTGTGTTTATATACATTGTAATACATGTTTCTGCTAATTAATAATGATAATTGTGTAATGCAGCTTGTTTGAAACAGGTGTAGATTCTATTTAATTAAAAAATAATCGAAATGGATTTTATAATTTCTGCCGCTTAATGCAGTTTAGTACAGTTAAAACATAATACATGTAGAAGATGTTTTACGCTCGAGGGCAAGTTGAACGAATAGATACATGTACAAGCGTATGTCAAGTTTGATGTGGTGCGGTTAAAATCACAGATAACTGTATCCACAGACCTAAGAAATTATATCACAAAATACAGAGTTTTGAAATTCCCTATCATCCCGTCATTACTATATAAGAGACAGATTGGAAACGCTTTTTTCCGGCCCCTACAGGAATCCACTATTTAACGCATCATCGGGCCGGGAAACGGTTGCAATCTGGTCTAGATGTGTTTACTACATAAAACAATCAATTTATCTACCATTGAACGTGTCATAAGTTATATTTCAGGTATTTCATTTTTAGATCGATGTTTCTGATTTCATTATTTCAAACTCTGTATGTTGTGATATAATTTCTTAGGCCTGTGCTGTATCATTAAGAGAAATAAAAAAAATTGTTGTAAAATTTATATATTCAAAAAAAATTAGGCTACTCTTAATCAATGATACAGTTACCTGTGGTTAAAATCAGTTGGTAATGTTGATACATGTTTTGTATTATTTATACAGATCTACACATCCATGTTTTATACATCAGTAAATTGAATAGTCACACACTTTTTAACTGGAATTATGAATATTGATACCACTGAACTTTGTTACATTGTTTTTATTGCACACGAATGGATCTGATTTGTCCCGTGATGCGTGTACATGCACTACTAAAATCCAGGGGACAAATCATGGCCCGGTCTTCCAAAGCATCTCAAGTAGACATCTCAACTCAAATTGAGATTTTGCAAAAATCAGAGTCTGAATTAGAGATAAGTCTGAAGTTCCAGCTCTTGAAACTTTACTGTAATAAACTCAGAATTACATTTCTGTTAAGTGCTGCTAATTTTGAGTCCAACCTATCATGGAAATTACTTTAAAGATTAGTGACAATATTTGAGATGAGATTTTGCTCAAATTGAGATTCTTCGTGAGATCGGGGCCAGTCCCCCTGGAATGAGTTATAGTCGTGTTTTACTATATTACACACTCTATTATTGCAGCATTTCATGCCTAAACAAAGACGTCTCTCTAAGACTATGGGATTGTCTCCGTGTTTTACTACATTACACTCTCTATTATTGCAGCATTTCATGCCCAAACAAAGACGTCTCTCGAAGACTGTGGGATTGTCTCCGTGTTTTACTATATTACACTCTCTATTATTGCAGCATTTCATGCCCAAACAACGACGTCTCTCTAAGACTGTGGGATTGTCTCCGTGTTTTACTAGATTACACTCTCTATTATTGCAGCATTTCATGCCCAAACAAAGACGTCTCCTAAGACTGTGGGATTGTCTCCGTGTTTTACTATATTACACATTCTAATATTGCAGCATTTCATGCCCAAACAAAGACGTCTCTCTAAGACTGTGGGATTGTCTCCGTGTTTTACTATATTACACATTCTATTATTGCAGCATTTCATGCCCAAACAAAGACGTCTCTCGAAGACTGTGGGATTGTCTCCGTGTTTTACTGTATTACACATTCTAATATTGCAGCATTTCATGCCCAAACAAAGACGTCTCTCTAAGACTGTGGGATTGTCTCCGTGTTTTACTATATTACACATTCTAATATTGCAGCATTTCATGCCCAAACAAAGACGTCTGTCGAAGACTGTGGGATTGTCTCGTCTCTTGAACCAAGTCCTCCCTAACAGAGGTATGTCGTAAAGCAATGAATGCTTGTGAAAATTTACAAGTGCTGAACTAAAGATGTTCACAACATTTAAAAAAACCCACACAAAACCCTACTGGCCCCGATCTCCCGAAACATCTCAATTTGAAATAAATCTCAGCTCAAATTTTGTCGATTGTCTTTTTAGTAATTTTCTATGCGAGATCAGACTCAAAATTAGTATCACCAAAATGAAA
Source organism: Spisula solida (assembly GCA_947247005.1). Classification (NCBI taxonomy): domain Eukaryota; kingdom Metazoa; phylum Mollusca; class Bivalvia; order Venerida; family Mactridae; genus Spisula; species Spisula solida. The sequence continues at coordinate 2,555,998 of OX365962.1, forward strand.
ACATTGTTTAGGGCATTATATCAGCAACATTTCAAGTGCTCAAACTTGAGATTTGTCTTAAACTAAGATTCTTATTTGAGCAAAATCTAAGTTTGAGCTGAGATTTCTCCTTGAGGTGCCTCAGGAGATCGGTGCCTGGTCAGCAGTATTTTAGTTATATGGAGACCACCTAGTTACATTGTCCTGAACCAGCAATCACATGTGACTATAAAAACTATGCTAAATGCCAATGGATACTCGTAGTCATACCAGTAACATTTTAACCAAATATGGCATGCCTGTGTCTGTGATCGAACTCGAAGCGGACGCTCTATCACTAGGCTATGAACATGTTAAAAATAGTTATTATCCAATGATAATAGTCTCTTTTGAAACTTTTGACAATATTCCTAAGAACCAGTACATGTACCCTGTTAATACATGATAACTCACGAGTTGTATTGATCGCAGGTCTTGTGAAATGTTTAACGGGAAATCTTCAGGCGAAATAATGACCAAATAACATGTTTCTAATAACCAAATAACATGTTTCTAATAACATGTTTCTAATGACCAAATAACATGTTTCTAATGACCAAATAACATGTTTCTAATGACCAAATTACATGTTTCTAATGACCAAATAACCTGTTTCTAATGACCAAATTACATGTTTCTAATGACCAAATAACCTGTTTCTAATGACCAAATAACATGTTTCTAATGACCAAATTACATGTTTCTAATGACCAAATAACCTGTTTCTAATGACCAAATAACATGTTTCTAATGACCCAATAACATGTTTCTAATAACCAAATAATATGTTTCTAATGACCCAATAACATGTTTCTAATAACCAAATAACATGTTTCTAATGACCAAATAACATGTTTCTAATGACCAAATTACATGTTTCGACCTACTTTTTCATGGAGTTTATAGGCTTTCAAAAAGTAGTTAAACGAAGCATAATGTAAGTGTGATACTGTAAGTAACATCAATGCTTGTGGTGGTACTACTGGGCAATATCTCATTGATTCCATTTTTGGTCCTATAGAAAAAGATAAAGTTTACTTTACTTTACTTTACTGCAGTCCCCGTAAATCAAACACACTTATACTGGTTTACACGATTAGGGGTCCGTTTCATAAACATTATCTTAGCTAAGATCGCATTCTGATCCCCTCGGCCTTTATGCATTGCCGGAGACAAACGTAAATGACCGAGCTTTCACGATTGCTAATTGAACTAATTGACCCAAACATGTTTGTTAAGTTGTAATACATGTAGTTATTTATAGTAATTGTAGTTAAATATTGAATGTGCTATGTTTCTTAGTTTGGTTATAATATCACACGAACAAATCGAATCTCAGCTAAGATACGTCTATGAAACGGGCCCCAGGTCCCTAACCACTGAGTTTACAATACATGCTTATTTTGACGCATGCGTTATTGATAACACATATCATTTTGAACCGTGTCCATAGTAACTCTGGTTGTTGTTGTTGTTTGCAGGTGGTGAATCAACTTCCGGTTCCGGTGGAGTTTCCGGTTTGGATAATATACCTACGTTGTACATGCCGATGAATAATCTAAATCAGCCACCAATGTTAAACCAGCATAGTCCAGTAACAAAAGCCGCAGACGATAAACTAGCGAACGTTGGCCACGTGGCAGATACGTCACTTCCGGCAACAAAAGACGCAGACGATACGCTTGCCAGCTTTGTTCCTGTGGGCGATACATCACTTCCGGTGGCAAGTGAAATATTTGACTTTAGTGCTATAAATAAAGCTAATGCTAATACAGGTAACACAGGGACTTCTGATACCACTAATACCTTGCAGAGCATGGACTTTGATTTCTCCAACCTTGGTTTGTCGTCTGATGCTAACAGTGGGTCCAATAAGGGAGGTAATGGTATGGCGCCGTACCTTAACATGAATACCGGTCAAAATGACGTCAGTATCCCTGTGGTCAATAATGTACAGCCGATTTCTTTTGGGCAACTGAATGCTAATCTGGAAACCGATCAGAATAACTTTGGAAGCGCAGCCCTGGATAACAATATAAAACCGTTTGGACAACTAAATACGAATATGGACAATCTTCAAAATAACTTTGGAGGCGCAGCCATAGATAACAATATAAAACCGTTTGGACAACTAAATACGAATATGGACAATCTTCAAAATAACTTTGAAGGCACAGCCATGGATAACAATATAAAACCGTTTGGACAACTAAATACGAATATGGACAATCTTCAAAATAACTTTGGAGGCGCAGCCATGGATAACAATATAAAACCGTTTGGACAACTAAATAAGAATATGGACAATCTTCAAAACAACTTTGGAAGCGCAGTCATGAACAACGATGTGAAGGCGATACCCTTTGGGTTAAATACTAAACCAATTAAACGTGGTCCAGTGTTCAGTACCAAGAAGGAGTTCACTGATCTCTCCAGAAAGCCAATGTTGTTTGTTAAATCTGCATTCATTGATACCAGCGGGAGACAGAACCCAAACATGAAGTCGGTTAGTGGCTTTATTGATACGTCAGGAGATACCCAACCCCAACCCAAGCCAACATCGGCCCCAACACCAACACGAGCCTCGCCAACAACATCAGCTGTTGCACCAATACAGGATGTTAAAACATCACCTATACCAGTGTTAGGAGGAATAGGGCTCCCTCGCTTTGATAGTAGCAACGTTTTAGTCTCCAAGAACAATCCGAACACGAATACCCAAGAAACGGCTGGCAATCCAAATTTGAAAGTGGATATCCTATATCCACCCGCACCATTTCCTGATCAGTCTAATCCGATTACAAATCAGAACACAAATGATATCAACCAAACAGGAGGTGTGTCTGCAAGCAACACGGGAAACACAAATAACCCGGGGAATAAAGCTGGAACGTCTCCCGCCGCTACAATCAATTCTGATACTGGTGCTGTTGATTATGATATTTATGGAGAATTTGAAACAGGAATGGTTAACCCAGTACAAACAAACACTCCAAACAACATAAATACAGGAATGGTTAACTCAGTCCAAACAAACAATCCAAACAACATGAATACTCCGTTAGGTAACAATGTTGTTAATGCTAACCCCATGGTACCGCTCCAACCAGCATTAGTGAACAACGATGATGTATTTAGAACGGAAACAAATGTACAAACAATCAACCCAAATTTACAGGATGGAAACATTAACCAGGTGAATCAATTTAATCAAGCTACATCACAAAATGTACCTACCAACCAAATCATCTCCAATAATCGTGCAGTTACCAATAACAGGCAGTCGGGACAAATAATATCAGGCAATCAGAACTGGAATGGACAAGGTATTGAAGACCAAAACATTCGTCAAACTCAAGCAAATGGCAATATTAGAACACTCAACCAACCACGAGACAATAGCATTCCAAATGGAGTAAACACACTTAACAATCCTGCATTTGGTTCCAGTAATGCATTCCAAAACCAAGGTAACAACCAACCATCACAAAATCAAAACAGTTTCAATACTGTACAGAACAATAATTTTCCGAACAATCTGAATCAAGCTGGAAACCAAATGCCATCGAGTAACAGCAATACACCTGGTAACAGAATTGCTTCTGGTGGCTTTCCTCAGGGTAATGATGTTATCAACCAAGGACAGAATGGTATGGGAAACAATAACAATCAGATGCTGACCAATGGTGGACTATCAGCTATCACGGGTGCTGCAACAAATGGTCAAACTAACCAAGGCATGCTACAAAATATTGCTACATCTCAAGGTCAAATGCCGAGTTTAACAAACGTTCCTTCGATCATGCAGTCAAACAATTTCGCATCAAACCAGGCAGCAGGAAATGGACTAAATGGTCAACAAAGCCTTATTCCGTCTTCAAATACCCGTCCAAGTCAAATGAACCAACCTGGGAGTAACATGAATGAGTTATCGGCTACAGCAATAAATAACGGGAATGTTGCAGTAAACCGGAATAGTGTGTCTGGAAACACCAATAACGCTGGAATGAATAACAATGGATTTAATGGTCAACGTACAACGAATATCAATTCTCAACAGGTGCCCTCCATCAACAACAACAACAGAGTCTTCTCAAACAACAACAACAACAACAACAACAACCAAGCAATGTTGAACAACGACAACAACATTGTGCCTGGTACAGGAAGGCCCAATGCAAATGTTAAACAACAGTCCGGAAGTGTTGGACAAAATAATAATTTCAGAAATGACGGTTTACAAAATTTGGCCAACACAGAAAATGCACTTCAAAACGGACAAAATGGTATCAAGAATTTCCGAAATCCACAAAATGGCGGCGCACAAAATGGACAATTTAATCAAAATTTGCAAACACAACAAAATAATATTAGAAATTCGGCGAATACAGGAAACGTAATTCAAAATGGACGAAATAGTATGAATAATCTTCAAAATGGCGGCGAACAAAATGGACAATTTAATCAAAATTTACAAACACAACAGAACAGCGTTATAAATCCGGCGAATACAGGAAACACATTTCAAAATGGTGTAAATAATCTTCAAAATGGCGGTGGTCAAAATAGACAATCTAATCAAAATCTGCAAACACAGCAGATTAATATAAGAAATCCAACCAGTACAGGAAATGTAATTCAAAATGGACAGAGTGGTATAAATAATCTTCAAAATGGTCAATTTATTCAAAATAACCCGAATGACCGAATTAATCAAAATCACCCGAACAGCGTAAGAAATTCAGCGAATACCGGTAATGTTATTCATCCTCCTCAGAACAGTATGAATAATTTCGGAAATCTTCAAAATGGCGGCTCTCAATTTAACCAAAATCTACAACCACAACAGAATAACGTGGTAAATTTGGTTAATACTGGGAACACTGTTCCAAACAGACTGGGTGGAACAACGCAATCAAACAGGCAATCAAATATGGCGGGAAATTCAGCGAACTTCGTTAATATGAGGCAAAATGGACAGATGACAAACTTACAACAAAATTCGAATCCTGCAAGTATGGGAGGAACTTCTAGGAACACGCAGACTGGCCTGAATAACAATGTACCAGTTGGACAGTTTGGACAGATGAATAATGTGCAACGTATGCAGAATAATGGTAATGGTATGAATACTTTCAGAAATGGACAAAACACCAACAATTTAAATTTACCATTCAATTTGAATCAATTCAACAACAACAACAACAACGGATTTCCGGTTGGAATAGGAAGTGCCCCCCAAGGAATGATAAACGCCGGACCTCTAAGACCGAATTTTATTTCTAATAATGTAATGAATTTGCCAAGACAAAATCCGTTTCTAAGCAACAATTCCCCTTTTGACATTAATCAAATAAGACGTAACAATTTCAATGGTGGACCATTCATGCCATTCAGATGAACACATACTTAAAAGGGGCATGCACAGGAACTGGAGTGTCTTGGTTTGCACACAACAAAATTGCGTTTATCACTTGTAAAACCAACTATTACCGAAAAGTCAAAGAATAATTAGTTATTCTTGAAATATTTATTTTTTAAACAAGCGGGATTTTCGTAACTTTTTACAGGGTTTTCATTATTTGACTTAGGTATTAAAACGATATCAATTCGAGTGCTATTCGAGACACTTCAGTTCCAGGGCATGTCCCTTTAATCTTTTTTTATTGAGCAGCTTTTACATTTTCATTTTTATATTTATAAGTGATTTCGCAGTTATAGTGCACCCAGGATAACGAGAAAGGCGGGAAATTTAGTATATTCCACAAGGGTGGATTAATTAGATATGCACGATTTATCAGTGATGTTTTGAGTACACTACTGATCTTAGCTGTTTACATTTGTTAAATCAATTTTGCAACAGTTGACGAAACCGATTCATGTTTGCAAATATCGCATTATCCTGGGCGCATGTATAAGTATACATTTTTGTACTTTTAGGCATCTAAATAATGAGCTATTTTTATATGACATGTCTTAAAATTACATACGCATCAACTTAACACAGTTTTCTCCCTTTGATTTGACTAGTTATGCAAAGTTGACCGAATGTTGAAACGATTTGTTTGACGGACTACTTTTTATTGATGCATCTGAGATGGTTGACGAAGTACTCTTGAGAAATTAATGCACCAATTGACACAATATTGACACCCGTGTTGCATCATCTTTGATTTTTTAAATACATTTTGTATGTACATGTATATCTTGCCTTTTGTTAGTTGTACAGTGTTTGCATAATAAATATTATTCATATCATTCCGTTTGTTTAGTTTTCTTAATCAAAATCCAGTCATATTATCATGAAGATGTATGCTGTAGTTGTGGTGCACCGACAACTTTTATTCGGATCCGACCATAATTAGAAGAGTTATTGCCCTCGGTATTACCCGTTGAATGGTATACATACAATTTCATGCAATGTGATGAAATTTAGTCTATGTCGTACTGGTCAACTTGACAAGTATTTGTGGTACAGTCTTTAAACTGCGCAGGGATATTAGTCAGCATAAGTTGTGCACCGTCGACTTTTATTCGGATCCGACCAGAATTAGTAGAGTTATTGCCCTTGGAATGGTGAAATTTAAGACAATTTGATGAAATTTGCCTGTGTCGTAGGTAAACTTCAGCTTCACATGAAATATAATTGTGCTACAGTCTTCAAACTGCATATGACTATTAATTCGTGATCATGAGAATATAAGTCTGCATGGGTTGTAGTGCATCGACAAATTTTATTCGGATCCGACCAAAATTAGTAGAGTTGTGGAATTTGATTTCATTTAGAGAGGTGTTTAGGGGTGTTTTAAACTTTGTGTTTACATATTTTCACTTGTATGTGATCCGATTCATTTGTAGAGTCGTCTTGGCAAACTATATATTAGCCCCACGTCCTGGCATTGGAGTGGGTGTGTGTGTCCCTCTGCTCATCTTGCTTCTACGCACATGGACACTCATGTCAGCAAAGATCAATAGGCCTTTTCGACTGGGCTGTTTCGTGGAGCAGGTTACAGTCTAGTCCCCGTTCTATTTTTACAGTTGTATTACTGTAGTAGTGCTGTAATTGTGGGGACGGGAACCAGGCTAAAACTTTCTTCACGAAACAGCCCAGTCGAAAAGGCCTAATGATTTATTGAAAGTGTTCTCAGTAGACGTAAAAAAAATAATTATTTTAACACATACTAAAGAATTGCACACTGATAACATTTACTTTTGTGATACCAGGTATGTTTTTATATGTACTTAAGTAGAACCCGACATTTAAATCCGCCTTCCTAGACTGGTACCTAGTTTAGTCAATTTCGAGTGTCGTCACGGGAACCAGTCTCCATATCATGCTTGATCACTTCCTTAATCTAATTAATACGGAAATAAGTGAAATCACTGGGGTGATAATACGTCGACTGTTTAAACATGGATCGTAAGGCATCGTATTGGAACCTTTGGACAACACACCTCTAAAGGTATTACTCGTATGTTTACATTATCTTTAATATCGTGAGTAGACACGTCTATACAGTTCTTTGATTGAAAATGCCTATTTTTAGATACATCTACACACAGGGACGTAGCGTGGTCTTATTTAAACTTGGGTGGTCTGGAGGTTCTCCTCCAGGACAATTTTGTATTGTACAATCGATTTAAACGACTCTAGTGGAGTTTTGAAGTCAATTTCGTATCATTGTATCAGTCAATATTCAATAACAAAAACTGCTGCAAAAGGTATATTATGCGCTTTGTATAAAATACGTCACGGGTAGTTAATCTCATGGGTTGTTTGTAAATCCCCGTATTTATATGTCATACTTTATATATTTGCACACTGTTTGTGTAAAGTATAAACATAGTACATAACTTAAGCCCACTTGGAAGTGTTGAAAATGACAATAACTTGGCACACATCAACTTAACTGACAGCTTAAAGTATTGAATGTTTATGCTTTTTTTCACTAGTCGGAAGCATTTCAATGTGTTAGTTGATTGTTTATCGTACGAAGAGTGTAACCCGTCTATCAAGAATATCATTGGAAACAGCAACAGTCATCTTCATTGTCAGGTAAAACATTATTAAATGTTTGACTGCACGAGTGTCATCCGTTAAGTTCTTGGACAAAAATATTGTATTAAGTCAGACAGGGAAGGCAGCACTCAACCCAACCAGCCGAGCACAGAAAACATAAAAACACACACAAAACACTGAAAAAACGTTATCATCGTGAAAATATCCGTTAACACATACTCATAAACATAACATTTCGTATTCATGGTATTATCGTTTGTCATTATAATAAAATTATTATTATGGACACATAAAAATCGAGTGAATATTTTGGACTTTACGAATATGAGTTCATTGTGTACTTTCAAGATATATATAATATTCTTTATTATCGTCTCATTTATGTACATATACATTCATAAAACTTTACACATTATAAAACAGTTCAAATGTACATAACCATTCAACATTGAATTATAAGAGACATAAAAACTCATAAAAGCACCATTATAAATAACAACATTATCACATTACTGACTTTAAGCATTATTTACACAGATAAAACTAAGAGACTGTTGTTAATTCATTGTTTTAAAGGGTTGTTAGGAATTCATTAACATAAGACATTGAATTTTGTAAATAAAGCACCAATGCGCAAATTAAAAAACATCTTATATGTGGCAACCCAAACTTAGTCGATGTCCGTTTTAAGCGTGCAAGTATGCATATAGGAACGTATATTTTGACGATTCCATATATTTTCAGTGTCAAGCTGGGTGTTGATTTGTGTACGTACAGGTGTAGGATTGGTGGCTTTAATGGTGGCTTTAATGGTGGCCATGATTCTATATCAACATCTATATACACCACATGTAACCCATCAACACAAACAGATCTGACATCTGGTATACTATATGTTGGTGCACTTTGGTTTATTGGTGTACTGCTGATGATGTCAGGAATAGAACCGAATCCTGGACCTCCTGGTAAGGATACATTCCTGTATTGTCCCCTTATATGTACACAATCTTGTTAACAAAAATTAAATCAATGGATCCAGTTTATACAATCCACTCGCATATACTAGCTATTATCCCCCGCCGAAGGGTAGTGGTAATGGTAGGCGTCATTCCGTCCGTCCGTCCGTCCGTACGCGCGTACTTGACGTTGTGGGTGTGGAACAATAGGCTATATTTAGATTCTATTCATTCCGTTGCTTACGGGGTGCAAAATGTTGCTTATGGGGTTTACAAACACAAGAAAGAACAAAAGAAAACCCCACAACGTCAAGTCCGTCCGTCTGACCCTTCTGTGTGCAACACATCCTACATTTTTAAGGGATTTGACGAAACTTTCACAGAATTACTGTCACGATGTCCCTCAGCGTATATTATCAGAATTTGTTTATTCGACAATTTTGACGGAGTTATTTCCCTTTGTTGATTTTTACATATAAACTCTTCTGTGTGCAACTCCCTCTGCATTTTTCAAAGAATTTTAAGGTGCTCTAGCGCTTATCGTCGGAGTATTTTTATTTCAGCCATTTTTGACAGAATTATGGCCCTTTGTTTGTTTTGTACCTTTGTAGGATATAGAGAAAATGATAAACTCATCTGTGTGCAACTCCTCCTACATTTCTTCAGGAATGTTGTCAAAACTTTTACAGAAGTACAGTTATGAGGTGCCCTAGCGCTTTGACAGAATATATGGCCCTTTGTTTATTTTGTACCTTTGTGGGATATGGAATTATGGCCCTAGCGCATATCGACAGGGTTTTTCTTTCATTTCGGTCATTTTTGACAGAATTATGTCCCTTTGTTTGTTTTGTACCTATGTAGGATACTGGCTGGCGACCACCAAATCCGGACGACCACCAATCCGGACAGACTCAAAAACGCTTTATTGCGGCCTTTAGTTTTGATCATCTGTTGTCAATCAATTAAACGCTTGATTTTTGTCAACACTACGAAGTAGCAACGACTAAAGTTAAATATTTTACAAGAAATGTCGCATTTATTGTCGTTTGTACTCTCGAAGCTTGTTTAAATTACGGGGGAAGTCGAAAATCGCATAACTGCGCATGCGCAATAATTCTGGGCAGCCCCGAAATGTAAACTACGGTCCTTCTGCTAAATATGAGGTAAGCCGATGAGATGTTTTGTAAACAGTTCAACCAGGAAATTATGGCTTTAATAAATACGTGCAGAGCTTCAAAACATCGTTCAATGCCATTTTGTATCAAAAAGCCCGCTATTAAGAGTGAACGTTTAAAAATTTTACCGCTAAGTTTGATCGATATTTTTCCAATATTCACGGGAGATAATACCTACAAATTTTGCACAAACCGTTCATCGGTTCTTTCCCTTGATTCATTACGTTCACAGTTTAATTTGATATTTAACGCCTTTTTCGTAATAAAAAACGCGACAACACGGTGTCCGGATTGATGGTCCTGTTGGACTTAAAAATGAGGTGATGTGGTGACCCCTACAACGGCCCTCAAAAATGAACTTGAGCTATTTTTAGAAGTAAACAAATTAGCTCCTCAGTTCAGTGACGAACCAAGCTTTGTTCACGTGAAATTTCAATGACTTGATTTACACATTTCGCGAGTGATCGTGAAAAATATGCCAAAAGTGTCCGGATGTAGGACGCCTGCCAGTATAGAGAAAAATTGTTCCGTGTGCAACTCCTCCTGCATTTCTTCAAGAATCTTGATGAATCCTTTGATGTACCCTCATGAGGTGCAACAGCGCATATCGTCATGGTTTTTAATTTCGGCCATTTTGACAGAAATTATGGCCCTTTTTATACATGTCTAAGCTGTAGAGAAAATAATGTGTTTATGATGGATTGAGATATCACAATGAAACTTGCTGTGTGGGTAGTTTGTGTGCAGACGGCACTTGCAATAGGAAGTGGGGGCGGTGGGGGTCAAGGTTACCGTTACTAAAAATAGAAAAAAAGCATTTATGCTCATTTTTGTAAGGATTGAACTGAAACTTGCTAGCTTTGTAGGTAGCTTGTCTCGTCTTGAAAGTGCGGCCAAGGTCAACGATACTAAAATAGGGAAAAACGTTTTCACTCAATAACTTTTGTTAGGAATGAGATATCATTGTGAAACTTGTAGTTTATATAGCTTATGTGAAGATGTCACTTGCAAGTGACAATGGGCTGATGGGGGGTCGAGGTAACAGTTACTTAAAATAGATAAATTGTTTTTGCTCAATAACATAAGTTAGGAATGTGATATCATGATGAAACTTGCTATGTATGTAGTAGCTCATGTGAGGACAGTTAGGATTGAAAGCGGGACTGGTTGGATCAATGCCACCACCGTTAATCTGATTTATTTTGTATGTAATCAATTTGGGTATAGAGAAAAATATTATGTGCATCTCAAGCATTTCACATGGGGTTGAAACCAAACGTTCGCATAACTTATGTTAAAATATTGTTTGTATTCAATACTCTTTGGCACAATTATTCTCCCTTCGGCGGGAGATATGGCTGTCTGTGGCTACTTCTTGTTCACGTACGGTAAGATCACAAACAATATAATTAACTTCTGATTTCTGAATTGGTACCATCTTGCAAAGTACAAGCAAATAATGCGAACATAAAAATCAGGTTTTTGTCAATGGTTTACAATGCACTTATGATGTATAAGCTTAACATGAGCCTTTATGATCACCGTTTGTCTGTTGACGATCGTCACTCCTTAACAATTCAGCTTGGTGCTGAATCGTATACTAGTAAATGCCTATTTCCTACTACATGTAGGTAAAAAGAGAAACGAATATTGGACAAGCCTGGTACCAAATGTATGGTTAACGGATTAACAAACGCGACACTTGGGTATATTGGTATATTTTAGGAAAACAAATTCTCATATAAAATGTATTTGTATATTCGTAAAGGCTAATTCAATGTCGTCATTTTGATACCACACTTAATAACATCCAACCAGTATTAACTAAATTATCGCACGAAAAAGACATAGGTCCAGAAAACAAAAGTAACATGTTTATTGGCGCATTGGTTTTATCGTTGAAGATGACCAGCCTGCATATTTACGTAAGGCTTGTCTAATTTCTATATACAAATTCGAAACTAAATTGAATATGATAAATGACATATCCAACTTTCATTTAAAATGTGTCTATATGACACGGAAACATTGTTGCAGGAAACATACATCGGTGTCTCATAGATCTGCAAATAAATGTTTTTATGGTCAAGGGAAGGTAACCATGTAAGGGATTTTAGTTAGAATGCGACTTTTGTTTTCTGGGTCGACGTATTGATTGTACTATATATTTGTTAATACTCGTCTCATTTTTTTCATCTTAGTACCAAAATGACGCCAATACATTTACCTTTAATCTGCACTATTCCACCTACCGGCATAAACTTGAATTGTCTGCTATAAAACAACATACCCCAGTGTCGCGTTTTTAAATCCGTTTAGTATATTAACCTTGTACCTTGTTCAGATAGATCGAAGACTATCGAATATCCTTAAACTCATTGAATGAAATTAATGCTCGACATAATTATGTTGGTTATGATGTAATTGAAATTGTCCTATAAACTCGATTATTTTGTTTTCAGTTTCACATTACATGAATGACCCAATGTTCAAGAACTGGGTTCGTGCGGCGTATGGTTTTACTTACTTGAAGTCTGGACTGATCGATTTTGTTTCAAATGAAATATGTCAACGTCATAATGCTTTGAAACAGATGGTAGCTCAACAGAGTACTAATGTGCAATCATGTTCTGTTTGTACGTCAACCAATCTCCTGCCGGACCATGGTAGTCATGGTTGCAACCATAAACCCAAACGAGATTGTTTATGTCGCCAAGCTCCACATACAAGACGACCGTGTCCTAACAACTTCTGTAGTCAGTTCTACCATCACGTAGTGGAGGAACACGCGGAGAAATCCCCTATGTTATCACCAGGCAAATACACTACAAAGTTGAAGTGGTATAACGATGTATTTCTCTATGTAAAGTGTTACCTTAGCTCTCCATCATCATGTAAATCTCTCATCCAACTGGATTCTACTGGATTCCTGTCCATAGTAATCAACCATCTCTACATCCACACATCCATAGATAACGTAGATGCATTCAAACAGGTAACATTCTATATATGTAAAAAACAACATTTATTAGTATTGTATAATTATTTGATTAGTGTTTGTGTTCTTTGAAGCTTGAATAGTTTTATCTACTGTAAAATCATTAATATTCGTGGAGGATTCAATTTCGTGGATTTCGTGGATAGCCTCAACCACGAAATCAAATCCCAACGAATAATTTTACCAATTAATCAATATGTAAATTGACAAAGAGCAAATTTACCGCGGCCGCCATTTTCCCATTTTTTCCAGTATATGAGTCTAGGATTTTTAAAGTTTACTTACAGCATAAACCATAATTATTCTTTATCAGACTGTCCATTCATTACCAGATCAAAGCATATTACGTTTTCAATAAGGGATAATATTTGTGACTTCATAAACACAACTAACAGTATTCGTGATTTAAACTAGTATTACATGACTTTTATCATTATCCGACCTATCATAAGTTTCTTATTTTACAATAATGTATTTGACAATTATTTTCCATTCATATATGGCGTACAATTGATATAAACACTTCGTCCTTATATTATGAGATACAACCTTGCTGCGCCAAAGAGACAGCTTGTCTGGGAATCTGCTATTCCACCAACAGCAGATTATATCTCTATACGCAAATAACATGACCGTAGCAAGTGTCAGGCGATAATAAGAATGAGTTAAATTTGATTGTTTTTCGGGTTTTGTTTGAACGACTGTAGCGGTAGACTGTCGGGAGTGCCGCGCCGTGTCTTACTGGTGTTCCTTTCACCCAACTGTTCAGTTCATACATGGAGTTATTCTTCATTGTTTTTTGTGTTTTCTGCTGAGTGATGCTTTTCCTGCCCGATTTATTATTATCTTTATCAAAGACGAAACCATCTTGTTCTGGTATTTTCACTCTTTTGAACTGTATTTGCCATGGAAACTGGCTCCTACTGTCTTTAACCCTATTGCTATTGAGGATACACTCCATCACTTTTCTAATTGGTCACTTTTCTAACCCGAAATACCTTTAACTGTGATCATATTATTTGATGGCGAAAATGCAAAATATATCGTTTGAATGACCACGCATACTTTGACAAATGATTTTGATTTTTAATGATTTGAGTGTTAGGACTATTGCATAAGACATTTGTGTGCAACATATTGTCAAAATTTATGATCACAGTTAAACCTATTTAGGGTTTGTAAAGTGATGAATTAGAAAAGTGGTTGAGTGTAATACTGATCTTGAAAGGTGTATCGAAAGAGGTAAGTATTAACATGTACATAAATACCACATTCGTTTCAATACTTAAGAATATCTAATGTCATATGCATAAACTTTTCAATGACTGAAGTAATTAATGAAATAGATTTGAGACAAATGTACATGTTCGTGTATTTAAAAATGTATGAACAGCTCACAACACTGTATGAGCCTCTTTACCTTTCTTAAATCAATTATTACGTTTATATGCTTCAGTGTCGAAAGGATCGGAACACGGTATTCCACTCTGACAACTTTAAACTAACTGACAGTGAGTTGACTGGATTCATTGATAATATGATTCTTGTTCTGGAAGATAAAAAATGTCTACTCTTTGACCAGAGAGCTCAACATGCTGTCAAATCCCTCAAACAGGTAAATATCAGTTTCGAATGTAATAAGCTGCCGTGACTCCTATATACCAAAGGAGTTTAAAAATGTCTCACCTAATTAGTTATTATGCCTAAGCCATGCAATACATTTAAATACGTTTTATGCATTACAACAATGTTCAGAAATTATGAAACTTTTCTTATGAATAATTTGAAAGAATTCTCTTTAGTTCACTAAAACTTAACCTTTGGCAAAATGCATACACGAAACAAATGTAAATAATATTTTCACATGATAATTTGTTATGGCTAATATTTCTGTTGGATGCGGTTGTTTTTAAGGAGTTGTTCGTGTGTGTGAATGAATAAAAGCTGCTTCTAAGTTCAAATGTATACGTTTTGACCATAGAAATTAGATATATACAGTGTAGAAATATAGAAAAATATTTGTTTTATGCTTTATAACATATCAGACTGGTATGTTTTATGCTTTATACCATATCAGACTGGTATGTTTTATGCTTTATACCATATCAGACTGGTATGTTTTATGGTTTGTTACATCTTTTCATGTTTGGCACAATTTGCGTTTTAATAAATCAAGTGTTCTGTCAGTCTGTGCATAATTAAGTTAATCGTTGTGAGATGCGCCACATTTAGTTATACAGTGATATTGACATACATATTGTGGTTTATGTTTTCAGTTGAAAGTTGACAATATTCACATATCTGATGAAGATATTGTAGATATAATACAAGATGCCACAATGGCGATTAAAGAGTTAAGTGAGGATGTACAACAAAACATAGACGAAAAACGACAAGACATACTAAATGAATTTAACGATGTTTATGTAGATATCATAAGACAAGTTACCGAACGAAAGACTGATGCGTTGGAAAAAGTTGATGCCCACACAGAAGCAGCGCTGAGTAAAATAGATCGACTAAAACATGATGCTACAAGTGAGGTGACTAAACAAATTTCCGAAGCTGTTTATAAAGTTGAAGACCATTAAGAAGTTGCAGTTGATGAAATAAAGCAATTGCACTTGGATGCATCAAGTGATATAGAACGCCAGAAATACGACGTCTTGCAGAAAGTCGATGCTCAGAAAGACGCAGCCATGGGTGATATACAACAGCTATATTTTGCTACAGCAGGTGATTTATCGAAACAAGAATGTGACGCCAAACAGAAGGTAGAAGACTCTAAAGAAGCAGCATTAGTTGAAATGGAGCAACTACAACATGAAGCAACAAGTGCTATCTCTAAACAGGAAGTTGGCGCCTTACTTAAAGTACATGAATTCAAAGAAGCAGTTACAGGTGAACTGGATCAAATACAACACGAAGCGACAACTAACGTCATGCAGAAAGTTTATGAACACAAAGAATCCGCTGTGCGTGAAATAAATAGATTAACACTGGATGCAGCAAATGTACTGGCGAAACAAAGACGTGAAATGCGAACAGGTAATATCCTTGGTAGAATATCCTACAAAGTTGGTATATATTCATCATTCAGAAATGACGATGACGAGTATGACATTTTTTCACTCCTGCCAGTATGACCTTTGACCAACGGTCTGCGCTAACATTAATTGTTGAATTTAAACGGTGGTTAATTTCTAAAGCAATGCCCTGTTTCCATTTCCTATTTCAAATTCGCACTTGGATACTGAAATGAACAAAACACCGTTAAAGCACCGTGATTGCAAAGATATGTTCATGTTCAACATGAGCGCGGAACTCGATTTTAAATCATCTTTACTTCATCAGGAAATATTACTTCATGCTTTTAATTTCATACAAACTGTCGGTAAAATCCCGTTTTGCTGTAAGAAACATTTAACATTTGAGTGAAGAATTGAGCTGAGCTTGAAACATGCTTTAAAGTCATGGGACCAGATTGTGTTTAAAAGTTTAAAATATGCATACCTAAATAAATATTATTTGACTAGAATTCTTGTGGTTTGTCTATTTCAGATATCCAAGAAGAACTTAATGATATACACAAACCAGTGTGTTCTACCTCAACACATATCAAACAACAACTTGTACATATATACCAAAAACACTGTACTACACTCACCGTATCACCTTTGTTCGAATACGAGAATGAACAGTTGCTGCAACTTTACAAACTTCCAACTTTGTATCTGACGGAATACCAACGAGCCCCTTCAAACCAGAAATATATTAAAGTTACATCATGTAGAGACATATTCTGTAAGAAGGAGACTCTATGTAGGGATATTTATATCATTGGTGATGCTGGTGTTGGCAAGTCTTCATTTTGTCAGTTTTTGTGTTTACTATGGTACAAGTCAAATTCTGGTAATGTTGTTGGAAATGACGAGATGCAGGAGTATGTGGATTTCATTGGGAAGTTTGACTTTGTATTTTATGTAACATTACGTGAAACTGACCGCATTGATGTGGTCGCTATGATTGTGGATCAACTGTTTTTCACTCAATCTATGGATGAATGGAATAAACTATACAGCAGCATTAAAGCAGTTCTGATACAAAATGACAGTTTGGTAATTCTGGATGGTTTGGACGAGTGGAATCCTAATATATGTGGAAAACAGGAATTCCATTTACCAAGTAGACCATTTTCCGAGCAATGTGTTTATATCACAACTTGTCGACCGTACAAAACCGACCATATACAATTTAACGATCGGGATCACCAAGTACAAATTACAGGCATCACGGGAAAATCATCTAAAGATTATATTAAAGATGTCGTTAGTTACATAAATAAGAAGAACAGTGAACAGAGAGATCCAGTGAAGTTTCACTTAGAAATAATTGAATGTGGTCTTGGTGATCTACTTTGTATACCTATCATTGCATCACATTTGATAGTGGTTTGGTTTGAACAGAAACTCACCAAAATGCCAAGGTCACTTATTTATGGGTCCATTATGGACATGTTATTTGAAATAGCTATAAAACGCAATGTCGAGATTCCTCCATGTGCACTATCAGACTTACACCTACCTGATTCTCTATCTAAGTTGAATTATTTAAACGACCATGTGTCCTTGTTGCAAAAAGTATGTTTACTTTCTTTTAGATCTTTGTTTAATCTAGATAAATGCTCACTTACTCTTGTATTTACTAGACAAAGGTTGATGTTGGAGCCTTATTTTTTGTATCCTGAACAAATGGACTTTTTGTGCAAAATTGGTATTTTATCTAGAAACAGGATAATTGGTCGATTTGGGAAACAAGAACAAAAAGTCACTTTTTTGCATTTAAGTTATCTAGAATATTTTGCGGCATTGTTTGTGGCATCCTTTGATGAAAATGACATGTTTAATAATCGTGTTGCTAAGAACTGGACTTCCCTAGATACTGTATTGAAGTTTAAGAACTTCTTCCTGTTTCTTGCAGGATTTTCAATGCAAACAGTGTGTACATTGTTTGACAGTATTTATCCATTGATATCAAAAGACTTAACATTAATTAGAAGAAATTCCATATTTCACTATCGTCCAGCTTTATATCAGAACCAATTAAAGTCAATGCAGTCCATTGTTATCAGTTGTATTAAGGAAAGTAGACGATCTGGTCCTTTACACGACTTTATAATGCTTGAAGATTTTTACTTTGATGGCCACACAGATGTTACGATAATGAACCCGCTATTGGAGTTTAACCAAAAATGTGCAAAATCTATACACTCGGTCAATGGTCAATATTTTGATGTATTTAGTCAGATAAAAGATCTCCATTTTCTAAGGTTGGATGACGTATCTACCGGTGATTATTCAAAGTTCACGCAGCTCTTGTTAGACAATCAATTAACACTGCACACTATTTGTATGAGAGAGGGTTATGATACAAATCCATTGATTCCAGAGTTGCCTGTGAGTTGTCTCCATCATCTGACTTCATTGTATCTGGCTTTCGTAAAAATGGAACATAACAGTTTACGTGGCCTGGTAAATTTTCTATCAGACAATCGTCTAGTTGAAAATATCAAAATAGAGTCTGTATATTGCAATAATCACCGGCCGGGTGACAGTGAGTGTACGTCGACTCTAAATCTATCGCGACATACAAAACTTACTTCGTTATGTCTGTGGTATGTCAATATTGCATGTGACGAGATAAACAGTTCCGGGTTGCAGTACCTCACGTTGCGTCCATTATTTGAGAGGATTGACAGTTGTTCAACCATATATTTGACTGTATTAAGCATTCATTACTTGAATATATTTCTTTAAGTGGACGTTACATGCTGGATTACGAAACCATTAACTTATTTACATCTACTGTGAAAACTCTTCCATTTCTCCAGGTTTTGGAATTTTACTCTGTGAACATGCCTGATGATGTCGGGTTACAACTACACCCAGATGTTACCAACATAAGGATAGAACTGCATAGAGTCACAATGCGTCGTGAATGGTTTCAAGTCTTCGTTGAAAGCTTGGTTCACAGTATACCCGTGCTAAAAATTGTGTTATACGAATGTAAGATTTCCTCACTTGATGGAGAACCACACAGTGTAATGTCAGTTATGGATTCGTTGGATTACCTATCTGATTATCTTATATCAATACCTTCAATAAAAATCCAGTATAAAGATAGATTTAAAAGTCAAACTCACAATGGCTACGTGTTAGCATTTGCATCAGTAAGACGTTAGAGAATCCTTGCATGGCATCCAGCTAGGGCTTTCAGATTTTTTGTTGCTGAAACCGGGCCTTTCAAAGTTTTAAGCTGTTACTTAACTTTTGGGGCTAAAGGCAGCTAAAACTATATTGTTCAGCAGTTTTTACTGTTGTAACTATGTCATTCAGCGTAGCCATTCCGCCGTTAGTTTGCTGAAACTTGTCTATTAAGATGTTTAACAGTTGGGATAAGGGCTGATTAATTTTCTTGGTTGGCAGTGAGTTGGGAACTTCTTCGTTTTAGGATTACTGACAGTTAAAACTAGACATTATAGTCGTTTTACTGTGGAAACTGTGTCATTCAGCTAGTAATTATTTATTATACTTTTCGACAGCTTGGACTTGGGTGGATCTTTGCTTGTTTAGTTGGGCATTGTGCCTTCTATGTGTTTTATGTTTCCTGTGCTCGGTTGGTTCAGTTGGGCATTGTGCTGTGTGTTTTTAATGTTTTCTGTGCTCGGCTGGTTAAGTTGAGTTCTGCCTTCCCTGTCTGACTTAATATAATTTCTTTGTAAAACTAAATTCATGTAGAAAATGATTACTAGATTGTTTATTATTATTACTATTGTCTATATTCTGCCAGTAAGTACTGTCTTTATATTCATTTTTAGTTGATGTTTATTTGAAAAAAAGTGAATTTCAAACTAAAGTGTCATATACGGAGAATTCTGATCGAGCGGCAACGTACTTTATTTAATAGCTTTTCATTAATAAAATAAATAAGTTTTGTTCTTTTGAGTCACTGTTGAGTCACTCGCTGTCGGCATATTGGTTTGACTAAGTATTGGAAGCTATTTCAGTAGACATAGAGCCATTACGACCATCTTGTTTTAAATGTATTTCTTCCTAGAGGTTGGCTTGGCTTCAAACCTTTAGTGGTTTAAATGCCGTCGTTCCTTTATAAGCTTTGAATTGTCTGTGCGCTACAATATTTATACCTTCTAAAAGGGTGGACTGTCTGTTATCAAGGGTGTTTATATAGGTATCCACGAGAGAATAGTTCGTCTCCGTTTTGTATTATCATTGCAAGTACATTGTTGATGACTTTATTTTTCACACATTCTTATTTTGTTATTTTGTGAAAGTAGAGAAAATAAACACATCCGTATAATATACAGTTTCGATTGGATTCATTCATTCCCGTTCATTTTAGCGTAATGCATACAACATTATGTAACGTCCATATACTACGCCCTGTTTCAAACGTCGAGCAAGCGAGCGAGCGAGCGTAACATTGACCTATCAAATGCGTTTCCATTTTTCACCAATCAAAACGCATGTTACGAATTGTCCCAAACGGTCTCTTGCATTTTATGATATATTTACGCTCTCCTTGGAGCAGTATCGGGTGATGCTTACGTCATGTACGTGACGTAATATTCACGCGGTTTATGTACCGCGTAATTTCATTGGCCGACCCGGCGGTTATATTAATGGGCTGCGTTAGTATATGAGCCATTCTCCAGGAAAATCGGGCTTAGTGACATTGTGTTAATATTTATGTAATAAGGTTAAACAAATCTTTGTAAATGAGGAAAAAAGTCATGCCCTTCGATTTAATTTTAAGTTCTTGGATACTATAGAACTGTGTCTTAGATTTATTTTTTCTCATAAATCATGTTAAAATATCTTCTGTCGTTGCTATGGCGACCAATCCTGAAGAGTATCCATATTGTGAAAACGAGGGTTAGTGGTTAAAAGCAGTAGCTACATACCTCTAAAAGCTAAAATTCACGAGTTTGATATTTTTTATTCAAAAAGGAATATAATTCTAAAATGTGATACAATTTTGAACAGTTTACGTTAAGAACTCATCAAATACTGGATTTATGAACTTCTTGTTAACGTAACGTCAAATAACATTTGAATGACGTTTACGACGTCACTAACAAAGTTAGTATATATACTTCTCACTAGAAATAGTACATCAGAAATACTAAATCAGAGGACTTTTTACGACAGTTTATTAGTTGTCAACTGGTGGGTTAGAATAGGATTCAATAGACATAACCAGGGCCCGGAAATATAACAAAAACTTACACCCGGCACTCAAATATTGAAATTCATTCTTTTGAGGTTCAAAGTGACAATTTTTAAGAACAAGAAGTTGTAATAATGTTAAATAGGTACTAAATACTATTTTTGGCTCATTTCATAGTGAAATTTAGTGTATTTCGAAGCTATTAATATATTTTATCAGTTTATCAGATGAAATAATTACATTTATTACCCATAAATCATACATAATGGCAAACAAGATGTATCAAATGTAATTTTCAACACTCATTAACAATTTTATTCATCTTCCTTCTCCAGATTTGCACTCTAGGGCAAACAATGGCTTATTATATCACATTTTCAATATTTGAGTGCTGAGTGTAACTATTGGTTATAATTCCGGGCCCTCAAGTCTGATTTTGTCGGAGTTAATGTAAAATGTTTCCTATAGATACATTTCCAAATACAAACCAACACAAATATTATGTAATACTACAATTTATTGACGAAACACAAGGTGATGAGATGTCTCGGAGATGTTATCTTGGTTATACCATCTATACGTCATCTTCGTCCTCATCCATAGCTGCAAATATAACAGGCATGCTTACATATAATATGTAATACTAGTAGTCAATTTACTAAGTAGAGGCGTAGTTCTGACGGACATCTTATCAGTTGTCGATATAAAGGGGGAGTTCCGACGGACATCTTATCATTTGTCGATATAAAGGGGGAGTTTCGACGGACGTCTTATCAGTTGTCGATATAAAGGCCGAGTTCCGATGTACATCTTATCAGTTGTCGATTTAAAGGCGGAGTTCCGATGGACATCTTATCAGTTGTCGATATAAAGGCGGAGTTACGACGGACATCTTATCAGTTGTCGATATAAAGGCGGAGTTCCGACGGACATCTTATCAGTTGTCGATATAGAGGCGTAGATTGGTAACTTAACAGTATATTTGCCTCTATAATAAACATTGATAAGATTCCCATTATAAATCCGCCTATTTATTGAATATTATTAAGATGCTATCGTAACTTAGCGTTTATAAATACTGCAAACTGATAATTAAACTAATAGTTACTCAGGCTCTTTATAGAAAAGTAATAAGTCTTTAGAGATCATCGTTACTCCACCTCTATATTGAACACCATTAGTTTACCGTTACTCCGCCCATTTTGATTTTGTTCAACTTCGCCACCTTTAAGGAATATCGATAACAGACTAAGCGCCACTCCGCCTTTACATTGAACAACGATAAGATGACGTCGTAACTTGGCCAATATATTGAAACACAGCAGAAGACAGCATTAAAAGATAAAGACTGGCTCGATCAAAAGTAATATTGTAAAATCATTTCATTTCAATGGGATACCATTTCGTAGTTTTGGTGAAAAAGACCATTTTATGGGGACGTACTTCAGAATCAGAAAACCCATTCTTTTACCTGACTGAACTTGAACGCAAGTAAGACAGACACAGTAATCATGATAAATTTATTGATATACTCATTCAATGGGGATATAAATTGTTGTAGAAGTCATCAACGAAATCCACGAAATTAAATCCCCACGAATATCTTGTGTAAATATTTTAAAGTAAGAATGTTTTCATGCGTATGCTAATTTTGCTGTATAATTAAAAATTAAAACTGATTAAAAAAAACAAAAATGGTTTATTTATTCTGTTTTTACTTTCAAATATGTTATGTGGTTGGCATTGGTTGGTTTGTGGGAAAAGGAGCTGTTACTGGTCATCGTCAGATTCACATGCAAATTGTTGGGCATTGTGGTGGCTGTTTGCGGTCTTTTGAGTGTCTTTTTGTACCTTTCGTGCTGGCCTGTTTCTGTTGAATGTTGCCTTCCCTGTCCGATGATTTATTTTTGTATTTGTGTTTCTTGAGGACATGATTTGAGACTGATTACAAATACTGTAGCACACAGACAATCCAAAGCCTCACAGAAACGACGACAGCGCCTAGCCATCCACGCAAGAGTCAGACATAGAACGAACCATCCACATTCCCAAAGAATGGATATTTCAAGCAAGCCTATATACTCACTCCGCAATGAATGACACACTGTGGACTTCGAATTATGTGCATTATTAGCCATAAAGGGAGGTTATCATAAATGATAACTACACTACAAGACTTACATTCTTCACAAGTCACTCCAGCTAAAGGTCCTTCTATAGAGGAGATCGTCTCGTAGTTGTCCACATGGAATACGAATGAAGAATTAGATGCTATGCTGTTTAGTTCATTCTGGTCTGTATGACCCACCCCCACAGAATATATGGTGACTCCCTCATTACGTAACAGCTGAGCTTGTGTACTTGTCTCGTTCAGACGTCCACTCTTTCCTAATCATAGAAATAATTGTCGTAGGTTTGATTTATATTGTACTCACAGATACTTTTATAACAAGTACATGTATATATTCTTCGGCATATTTCAATTCAAGGATGAGGAACATTTCATTTGGCATTGAGGCGTGGGTTTTGTTTCTTGAAACAACACCCTCCCCCAGAGTATTGGTACCATAGCAACTTGGAATCAAATACAAACGGAATGTGTTGCATCTACTTTAGTGCTATGTTGTTCAATTACATTATAATCCGTAACCTAAATTTTCAAAATTATTATTAGTAGAATCTAAATTCGTAAGTCATGTTCAAAAGTGTGTTTCTATGTGGACCGCGTACTTTTGGTGTCATTTGAAACAGTTGGATCATGTCTCTCCAGCTACATGAAAAGATTAAGCTGGTAGGTTCTCTAATGTACAATGTACTAATAACTTAAAAAGGATTGATATAGAAGGTAAAGGTTTGTAAATGTTTTAAATACTAGTAGTTAGGGCCCCGATCTCACAGATGACATCTCAGCTCAAAATGACGAGTTTGTTTTTTTAATTTGAGAATGTGAGCTTGAGAAAAAGCTGAGGCTAGAACTCTTTAAATTTTACTGCAATATTTTAACACTCGTTACTCTTTCGTAACACTTGATTACGAGCTTAACACAGGTAAGAAACAATTACTTGAAATAGTACTTGAGCTTAGATGAAGCTCGAGCTCAGATTAAGTTCGAGCTTAGATTAAGCAAGAGCTTAGATTAAGCTCGTACTGGTATGGAATGGTTTGAGGAGGTCGGGATTGAATTGGTTGATATTTACCATCAGTGACAACAATAGCAATCTGTGATACATTCGGTCGTCTTCCGTTCTTTGCTGTAAACATTTCAGTTCTGGCTAACTCTAGTGCACTGTAAGTGGCCGTACCGCCCGTCAGGAATCTGCAATGTGATACATAAATGCGCTTAGTTCTGGCTAAATTTAGTGTATGTGGCCTTACCGCCCGTCAGGAATCTGCAATGTGTTCAATAAATGTGCTTAGTTCTGGCTAAATCTAGTGTATGTGGCCTACCGCCCGTCAGGAATCTGCAATGTGATCAATAAATGTGTTTAGTTCAGGCTCACTCTAGTGTATGTGGCCGCACCGCCCGTCAGGAATCTGCAATGTGTTCAATACATGTGCTTAGTTCTGGCTAAATCTAGTGTATATGGCCATACCGCCCGTCAGGAATCTGGAATGTGTTCAATACATGTGCTTAGTTCTGGCTAAATCTAGTGTATATGGCCATACCGCCCGTCAGGAATCTGGAATGTGATCAATAAATCTGTTTAGTTCAGGCTCACTCTAGTGTATGTGGCCTTACCGCCCGTCAGGAATCTGGAATGTGTTCAATACATGAGCTTAGTTCTGGCTAAATCTAGTGTATATGGCCATACCGCCCGTCAGGAATCTGGAATGTGATCAATAAATGTGTTTAGTTCAGGCTCACTCTAGTGTATGTGGCCTTACCGCCCGTCAGGAATCTGGAATGTGTTCAATACATGTGCTTAGTTCTGTCTAACTCTAGCTAGTGTATGTGGCCTTGCCGCCCGTCAGGAATCAGGAATGTGATCAATAAATGTGCTTAGTTCTGGCTAACTCTAGCTAGTGTATGTGGCCTTGCCGCTCATCAGGAATCTGCAATGTGAACAATAAATGTGCTTAGTTCTGGCTAAATCTAGTGTATATGGCCTTACCGCCCGTCAGGAATATGCAATGTGATCAATAAATGTGCTTTGTTCTTGTTAATTCTAGTGCATTGTAAGTGGCCGTCAATAAATGTGCTAAGTTCTTGTTAATTCTTGTGTATTGTAAGTGGTCGTCAATAAATGTGCTAATTTCTTGTTAATTCTAGTGCATTGTAAGTGGCCGTCAATAAATGTGCTAAGTTCTTGTTAATTCTTGTGTATTGTAAGTGGTCGTCAATAAATGTGCTAATTCTATTGCATTGTAAGTGGCCGTCAATAAATGTGCTAAGTTCTTGTTAATTCTTGTGTATTGTAAGTGGCCGTCAATAAATGTGCTTTGTTCTTGTTAATTCTAGTGCATTGTAAGTGGCCGTCAATACAATAAATTTACTTTGTTATTGTTAATTCTAGTGCATTGTAAGTGGCCGTCAATAAATGTGCTTTGTTCTTGTTAGTTCTAGTGCATTGTAAGTGGCCGTCAATACAATAAATTTACTTTGTTATTGTTAATTCTATTGCATTGTAAGTGGCCGTCAATAAGTGTACTTTTTTCTTGTTAATTCTTGTGTATTGTAAGTGGCCGTCAATAAATGTGCTTTGTTCTTGTTAATTCTAGTGCATTGTAAGTGGCCGTCAATACAATAAATTTACTTTGTTATTGTTAATTCTAGTGCATTGTAAGTGGCCGTCAATAAATGTGCTATGTTCTTGTTGATTCTAGTGCATTGTAAGTGGCCGTCAATACAATAAATTTACTTTGTTATTGTTAATTCTAGTGCATTGTAAGTGGCCGTCAATAAATGTGCTTTGTTCTTGTTAATTCTAGTGCATTGTAAGTGGCCGTCAATAAATGTACTTTGTTTTTGTTAATTCTAGTGCATTGTAAGTGGTCGTCAATAAATGTGCTAAGTTGGTGTTAATTCTAGTGCATTGTAAGTGGCCGTCAATAAATGTACTAAGTTATTGTTAATTCTAGTGCATTGTAAGTGGCCGTCAATAAATTTGCTAAGTTCTTGTTAATTCTAGTGCATTGTAAGTGGCCGTCAATAAATGTACTAAGTTCTTGTTAATTCTAGTGCATTGTAAGTGGCCGTCAATAAATGTACTAAGTTCTTGTTAATTCTAGTGCATTGTAAGTGGCCGTCAATAAATGTACTAAGTTCTTGTTAATTCTAGTGCATTGTAATGTGCTTATTTAGGTCGATTTTGAGTTTGAAGATGAAGCACGCATGTTAACATGCGTGGATGAAGGTAATGATGAACATATCAGAGTTTTAATCCAGCCAATATATATACAGTACCAGATTTATATAGCGCCCTTTTCATGCGAACGCACGTTCAAAGGCACTTTACCCATGTTGCAGCCACAAGGGCGCAGGTACATCCTCTACCAGTGCAGATACAGCATGATCTGACCAAAGGGACAGACTGAGAGAAAGCCCCTGAAGGGAGAGAGAAACATTAGATACAGGCATGTCCCGGTGCTGCAGAGGTGCGCCTAGCTCTTATTTCGAATAGACAGCCTGGTTCTTTGATGTGCCCGGTGTATAGCATCGATACACAGCGTCCTGGCACTTCCAGATACATTGCAGACCACACGGCCAGATATAGCGGGAAATATTATATTTCAGAAATGTCAAGTTCCGATGCCAGGGATTGAACCCACGACCTCTGGATTGACAGCCCAGTGCGTTACCACTGAGCTAAATCCGCTTAAGATGGTATACCTGTACTTACTTTGTGTTTTGTATCTGTTCAATCAGTTCTGTTTTGTTAGTGGTGTATTCATTCAGGTAGAATTGTCGGCTTACGGTGGTCGCAAACACAATCAGTCCAAATTGTGTTGTGTCGAACGGGAACCTGAAAACAAAACCTAGTTCTGAAGTATAGTCGTTAAATGTACATCCGTTTAAACCACCGTCGACACACGTAATTGTGTCATTTAGTAAAGACAAAACAACCAGACCGTACATTCCAACACTTTTTAAAAATATTCTTAAATTTAAACAAGGAACTCAACCAATGTATAACATTCTGATAAAAACAGAAGTCAAACCAGCTTGTGTATCAAAATGGAATGAGGATTTAGGCTTGCAATTAACAGATAAAGACTGGAATATCATATTTTCAACTCCTTTCGAAATAACAACAGATTCAAACTTGCAATGGTTTCAATACAGAATTATACATGGAATTATTGGAACAAAATCTTTCTTATTTCGAATTAACTTCATAGATAGTGCAAACTGTTCTTTCTGTTTCTTTCATTTATAAATGACAATAACAATTTGCAAACTTCGATTTTTATATGCAATGCATGTATAATATCATGTTATAATTATTTATCAATGATGCAGTAACCTTTTCACAGTTATTATTGCCCCCGAGTTTGTCTGATGTTATAGTAGATATTAGGTAATCTTGCTAATAGTCAATTCACTGGTTTATGACTTAATCCAAGTTGTAGAATCATAGTGTGTCATGTTATTATGAAGCGCAATAGAATATTTGTAAATAACCTTTGCGCTTTATAAATGACATGCATTTGTATTTGTCACGAAATCCATCAATTAAAATATGAATTAACGTAACACACCTGTTTACCATATCGCTTACAAATTCTTTAGTCTTTTGGAATCCACCCCTACCCATGCTGCCGGATCCGTCAACAATAAACACAACATCAATAGCTTTAACAACACATTCTGTCAAATAAACGAGGGAAAACATCGTAGACTGTAAGAATCCATCATGAGCTTCTATGTAGGATAAGATATCTCACCAAAGGGATCGGATTTTAACCAGGGACGAGGCTTGCCGACTACATCGTTAAAATTCCGACCCGAGGGAGAGATATCCTTATCCTACATCGACTGTCTCATTATGGGTTAGTTTCGATTATTGATATAGGCTCTATATCATTAAGAAAACATTTTTTGAGCGTAACTTAACAGCGTACGCTTTATTTACGTCACAGCTTTATTTACATCACCGCTTTATTTACGTCACCGCTTTATTTACGTCACCGCTTTATTTACGTCACCGCTTTATTTACGTCATCGCTTTATTTACGTCACCGCTTTATTTACGTCACAGCTTTATTTACATCACCGCTTTATTTACGTCACCGCTTTATTTACGTCACAGCTTTATTTACATCACCGCTTTATTTACGTCACAGCTTTATTTACGTCACCGCTTTATTTACGTCACCGCTTTATTTACGCCACAGCTTTATTTACGTCACAGCTTTATTTACATCACAGCTTTATTTACGTCACAGCTTTATTTACATCACAGCTTTATTTACGTCACAGCTTTATTTACGTCACAGCTTTATTTACGTCACCGCTTTATTTACGTCACCGCTTTATTTACGTCACATCTTTATTTACGTCACAGCTTTATTTACGTCACCGCTTTATTTACGTCACAACTTTATTTACGTCACAGCTTTATTTATGTCACAGCTTTATTTACATCACCGCTTTATTTACGTCACCGCTTTATTTACGTCACCTAGCGATATCGTACGAACTAGGAACCTGTTTCAAGTGAATGGAAATGCGTGCACACTGCATGACGATCCTGAACTAGATCGAAAACACATGTCCAATAACGGTGTATTGACATACAAGCTGAAGGCAATGGGTTCCAGAATGCTTTGTCGTTGCGTTATAACTTTCAAAATGCGTCTGTAGCTAAAAACATGATGTTTAGTATCAAATTGATGGAACTCTATTAAGTTATAGTTAGAAAATATTAAGTAAAATTTACTTAATATGTTCTAACTTACTTAGAATGTAACATCCAGCATTTTGATTGGCCGATGGAATACGGCGACAAGACAAGACAAGTCTGTTAATAGTAAAATGTTATTGATTACATTTTTATTTATCCAGCACTGATCGGCGTTTTCATTGGTTCAGAATGTAGGTTATTCTAAGAAATGGATAGAACATATGAAGTAAATATTTGATGATCAAAAAGGGCGGAGCAAGCAAAGCGAGTACTATTTAGTCATTTAAATTACTGATTATGTACTTAATGGTTAGAAAACAACATTCTGCATTTTAATTGGCCTGTAGAAATTCGCGCCAACACTTGACGTCACATCTGTTGAGAGCAAGTTTTTTAAAACGATTGAATTTTCATTTCACCGCCAAACATCGGCGTTTTCATTGGCTCAAAATGTAGGTTATATTCTATGAGCCAATGAAAACGCCGAATTTCGGCAGTTAAATGCAAATTTAATCATTAAAATTTTCTCTTCACAGACTTGACGTCATGCGTTGGCGCTAATTTCTATCGGCCAATCAGAATGCAGAATGTTATATTCTAAGCCAGTTAGAACATATTAAGCTCGCTCCGCCCTTTTTAATCATTAAAATTTACTATTTTATATGTTCTAACTATAATATAGATGGAGTACATACCACAGGATGGATATGGTGTACTCCAGGTGCCATTGTCACATGTAAGAACGTTATTACCACCGACCAGCTCGTATCGGTCCATACAGGTGAACGTTAAGGTCTCCGTTTCCCCTGTGGAGGTGACCACATATTTCGAGTTTGGTATATTCGGTACAACTTGACAGTCTGAAAATAAACATGTTTATAAAGCCTACGGTATCTGGTGTACATTATTTTTCAAACAAGGCAACCGATTGTCATTTATTAAAGGTGACATGAGCATATATCCAATAAGTAAGATGACGACACAACTTGTTTGTGGTCATCAATATGTATAACTTTTCATATCGGTGGAGGTCGCATTATGAACGTTTGCAACAGCGTTGGACAGCGTTTCAAAGGTCTATAAAATGACACCAAATGTCGGAAAATTACGTTCGCAAGAATGATTATTTACACTACGAACTTAAAATACATACGTATGTATGTGGCGCCCATCAATTTACGAACATTTCTTAGCGTTAGACTACATTGGATCGCGTGTGCTAGCGCCTGACAACTTGCCAGCGTTGTAGTGATTTTCCAGTTGCGTATGTGAACGTTAGCTAACACAGATGTAGAGTATGTGCAGCGGTCCCTAACTTAGTTCAACTTAGACAAACGTGATGGCTATCGTCAAACCCCGTTAGGATCCGTTGTACCTAATTTAAGCTGGGTTCACACTACCAGCGTTGATCAGCGTTTCAAAAGTAAAAAGAATGAGCCTAAACGTTGGTGAAATTACGCTCGCGAGGATGAATATTTTGGTTCACGCTACTAACGATGTGTATCAAACGCGCGCAAATGTTAGGAACGTTTCCTAGCGTTTGACCACGTTTGACCGCGGTTACTAGCGCTTAACAACGTTTGCCTGCGT
The DNA here is from genome assembly GCA_947247005.1 of Spisula solida. Lineage (NCBI taxonomy): Eukaryota > Metazoa > Mollusca > Bivalvia > Venerida > Mactridae > Spisula > Spisula solida. The sequence goes on from OX365962.1 coordinate 2,586,846, forward strand.
TGTAGTTATTTTTATCAGCGTATGTGAACTTTTGCCAACGCAGGTTAGCGTATGTGCAGCGGTCCCTAACTTAGTCGAATGAGTTGCCTACCGCTAGGATCCGTTGTACAAAGTTAACCTTAGTTACGGAAACGGTCTGGAAAGTTCGTCTGCGCTCACCACCTGAGTTACATGCGTATTCATTGTGTCCGATACCGTTGGCCGACGTTGGACAAACGTTTATTTGCGCTTGGGGAAAGTTCGCTTACGCCAGCCCTTGCGTTACTATCGCGTTCATTGCGTCGAATACACGTTGGTCTACGCTAGATAAACGTATCGATACCACCAGCGTTTTAGCAAACGTTTTCCTACTGAGTTTAACTTAAGCAAACTTTGATCAACTTAATCAGCGTTCAGGGACGTTTACAAAAAGAGCACAGCTTACACCAGCGTTGTTTATTTCCAAACGTCGACAAAGTTTTGTATGTTAAACAGTTTCAACGAACACATCGTTCTTCAACGTCCACCAGCGATCATGAAAAAAGTAAAAAAAGTTAAGTTACCCATTTTCGAGGGCTGCTTTCAGCAGTTCAGCCGTTCAGCCACCCTTTGACATTTTAACTTCCCCTGATCATCGGGCTACCTTAGGAAACCTGCGTTCGAGTCTCCACGGGGAGACTATGTGGGTGTGTCGCCTGGTGGGTGTGAAGCCAACATCGATCTGCGGCGCCCAGGAATATCGAACATGTACAGACACCGCCCTCACATGTACCAATTCATACCTTGTTCGAGTGGAGCATGTGTGTTGTTCTTGCTCTGAGAAATTAAGCAGTAGCACAGACGTGGATCGAACCCGGAACATCTCGATCACAAAGCGCGCGCCATACCTCTAGGCCACCGCTACCCAACTTTTCAAAATGTTTAGTAACTTTTACTAGCGTAGCTGAACGTTTGTCCAAACGTCGGTTAACGTCGGTCTAAACGCTGTAGTGTGAACCCAGTTTAATCCGGTACGTTACATGGGAATTAAGCATAAAGCTGGTATCACACTACGGCATTTGGATCGACGTTTAGGCAAACGTTTAGTTCCACTAGTGAAAGTTACAAATCGTTTTGAAAAGTTTGTGATCGCTGAACAACGTTGTGTTCGTTGAAATTTTTTAACATGTACAAACTTTGTCGACGTTTGGAAATAAACGCTGATGTAAGTTGTGCTGCGTTTGTTAACGTTCCTGGACGCTGACCTAAGGCCAGAGTTCTTTTATTTTTCATTACTCGGACCCTCCTGCCCAATTTTTTGCCATTTTCAAAAAAAAAAATTGAAAAACTGGAAAAAAACAATATTGCATATAATGTTTTGATGATAAATGGACCAGCCTTGTTTTATTATTTCATTATTTTGTTAATGATAAGTTTTATTATATTAGTGTTTCACTACAGTGTCCTAGTCTTAAGATAAATTGGCTGTTTTCTTTGAACTCACACTGTTGTTGAGTGTTGATTGCTTTAAATCGGACCGTCATTGACTATTCTACCACCAACAGCTTGTGGAAGCTATATTTTGGGAGTTTTTATTTTTATTTTTTCCCTCCTCCTGCTGATTTTTTTCTGGAAAATATCCGAGTAACAAAAAATTAAAAAACTCTGGCTTAAGTTGATGCACAGGAACTTGCATTTATAATTTGAAAAATTATTTTTTTTTCACTAGACCCACTGTACTATTTTAATAGTACAGTAGGCCAAGTGAAAATTTGTTTTATTTTTTTTCAATTTTTTTTTCAAATTATTAATGCAAGTTCCTATGGTTGATGTTGGTTTGCTGTTAAACATTGTTTGCACGTCTGCTGAAATGCAGGTGGTGTCGATAAAATGAGTTTAACGTATATCTAGCGGAGGCCAACGTGTATCCGACGCAATGAACGCGATTTTAACGCAGGGGCAGGCGTTAGCAAACTTTCCCAAGCGCAAATGCACGTTTGTCCAACATAGGGCAACGGGTATATGACGCGATGAACGCGACTGCAACGCAAGTGGTTAGCGCTGACGAACTTTCCATAACGTTTCCGTAACTATGTTAACTTTGTACAACGGATCGTGTCGTTAGGCATCTCGTTCGTCTTAGTTGGACTAACTTAGGGACCGTTGCACATACCCTAACCTGCGTTGGCACAAGTTCACATACGTAAGTTAAAAATACAGATGGTTTATATGTTATGTTGCAATAAGCTATGAGTAATGAATGGACAATAGTTTTATAGGTCCATGAATTGTGATTGGTTGTTGGCTGTTAATAACAAGACTTGTCATTTGTTACATTGATGTATAATGGACAATGATTGGCTTAATTTAATAAAACAAAGCTTCGGATAAGTTGCATGGTATGAAACGTGGATTGTGATTGGTTGGATTGAATGAAAGGTGACTTGTGATTGGTCGGATTCACTTACAGTAAACACAATTTGGGGTTTCTGTCCAATTGCCAAATCTGGTACAAGTTGAGACAGCAGATCCCTTCAAGTGATAGTTCTCGTCACAGGAATAAGTGGCTGTGGCCCCTACCAACAAGTTATCAGGTTCCGTTCTTGTCCCGTTGCTAATGGAAGGTGGCGATCCACATGCTATAAAATAAACAGTGATAAAGTCTATTTAAATATACGCCATTTTAAAACAATATTATTTAAGACAAATATGGCTGACAGTTTGTTTACCTAATCAGTTTTCCAGAAATAATTACGAACCAAGTTGCTCATCATTGTGAAAACCAAACAATTTCTAGACACATGAGGACCAAATTGAATAACGTAACATGCTTATCGCAAGACTCGCACCCAAACAATGCAGTTCGGCTGACAATCCATTGTTTTGTTCACCATACATTTATACAAGGTACCAGGCACGTTGATTAGTTCGTAACGAAACCAACTGAATACTAAATACCTTAAATTGTATTATTCAAAGGTAAATACACGACACAGTCGGTCAGGGAGGTGATAATACACGACACAGTCGGTCAGGGAGGTGATAATACACGACACAGCCGGGCAGGGATGTGAATATACGACACAGCTGGACAGGGAGGTGAATACACGACACAGCTGGGCAGGGAGGTGAATACACGACACAGCCGGGCAGGGAGGTGAATACACGACACAGCCGGGCAGGGAGGTGAATACACGACACAGTCATGCAGGGAGGTGAATACACGACACAGCCGGGCAGGGAGGTGAATACACGACACAGCCAGACAGGGAGGTGAATACACGACACAGCCGGGCAAGGAGGTGAATACACGACACAACCGGGCAGGGAGGTGATAATACACGACACAGCCGGGCAGGGAGGTGAATACACGACACAGACGGACAGGGAGGTGAATACACGACACAGCCAGACAGGGAGGTGAATACACGACACAGCCGGGCAAGGAGGTGAATACACGACACAACCGGGCAGGGAGGTGATAATACACGACACAGCCGGGCAGGGAGGTGAATACACGACACAGCCGGACAGGGAGGTGATAATACACGACACAGCCGGACAGGGAGGTGATAATGCACAACACAGTCGGGCAGGGAGGTGAATACACGACACAGCCTGGCAGGGAGGTGAATACACGACACAGCCTGGCAGGGAGGTGAATACACGACACAGCCTGGCAGGAAGGTGAATACACGACACAGCCGGGCAGGGAGGTGAATACACGACACAGCCGGGCAGGGAGGTGAATACACGACAAAGCCGGGCAGGGAGGTGAATACACGACACAGTCGGACAGGGAAGTGAATACACGACACAGCCGGACAGGGAGGTGATTATACACGACACAGCCGGACAGGGAGGTGAATACACGACACAGTCGGACAGGGAGGTGAATACACGACACAGCCGGGCAGGGAGGTGAATACACGACACACCCGGACAGGGAGATGAGAATGTAACGGGGTAAACTTTTACTGATGTGAGACCTCCCGATAGTTAGTTACCTTTTATGTAATATTGTATATCGTAGCTGTCAAACTGGCCGAACTACTTTCGTAGTATTCACCTTTTTAACCTTTGAGGTGTGGTTTTCGGACAATGCTTGTTGTTGATTGGTTGATTATCTGTGTCGTCACGTCATCGCGGGAAATGTAATATTTCCTCGCTGACATATTGGATTTGGAGAAGACGGTTGTCTTTTTGGGACTCTGAGTTGAATTGGGTTTTATGGCTAATAGAGATTTATGGTGGTATGTATTGCTTCTTGGTTTCGATGGTTTAATTGTCATGTCTTTCGTTATTCTTGAAATGAGTGTGCTGTTGACAATTCCGATGAATTTACTCTTTCGGTAATTCTGGTATTTACGCGTTTTCGCGACATATGTAAAATGGCAGTATAGACTATTAAACTTCTTTATAATTATCACATCCATTTCTGAGCACATTGTAATGTTAATATTTCAGAGCTAACAGCATCCACTTAACATCACGAGAGATGGACGGACGTATGTGAACAGTACCACATATTGGTGAGTTTTGTATAGTTGATGTACTCTGTATTTTGATTGTTTTTATCTAATTGTAAACCTGTATGATTACCAGTGAAGTCGGCCACTAGACTTATTAATGATTATAATGTATATGTATGTACATTGGTGCTGTCCAAGATGAAATGGTTAGTTCATCTTTCTGTAATGACCTGTTATACATGTATGGTTATTTCCAGGAACATCATATAATTATGTACATGTATGACTGGGAGTTATTGTTGTTTATTTCAGGTCACAGTCTGTTTGAGTCTGTTCGGATCTGTTCAGTTTGGTTGAGTCTATTAACTTTATTCCATTGGAAGGAACTGTTCGTTATAACATCTATTGGACTTATTATATGTAACGAATAAAGTCATCATATTATATTTGACACATCAATTTCTACAAATTAAAAGGGACAGTATAATTGAATCCAGTGTTATGTTTTCTGTACTTAATTACACATGCAGAAATACATAAAGTTACAAATACACGACACAGACGGACAGGGAGGTGAATACACGACACAGCCGGACAGGGAGGTGAATACACGACACAGCCGGGCAGGGAGGTGAATACACGACACAATCGGGCAGGGAGGTGAATACACGACACAGACGGACAGGGAGGTGAATACACGACGCAGCCGGACAGGGAGGTGAATACACGACACAGCCGGACAGGGAGGTGAATACACGACACAGTCGGACAGGGAGGTGATAATCCACCCAGAAAACTAACAATCACGTGGAGGGTTTCAGACGCAGATATATAACTTACGAGATCCACAGTTTGGTGTAGGTGTCCAGTTTTGTGGTGTGGCACTACCAGCAGTGTCTACACACGTCACAACTTCCGGTCCCTCTAATGTATAACCATCATTACACACGTAGAATAACTGTGACCCTTTTGTTTTTTGATAGGTTTGTATGTTCGAGATGAAAGCGTTTGCAACGATAGGGGCATCAGGGCACACTGAAATATTTGACAAACCTTTCAAATATACATAGTACTGATTGGTCAATTTTGACACACTTTCAAATACACATAGTACTGATTGGTCAATTTTGACACACTTTCAAATACACATAGTACTGATTCGTAAATTTTGACACACTTTCAAATATACATAGTACTGATTGGTCAGTTTTGACACACTTTCAAATACACATAGTACTGATTGGTAAATTTCGACACACTTTCAAATACACATAGTACTGATTGGTCAATTTTGACACACTTTCAAATACACATAGTACTGATTGGTCAGTTTGACACACTTTCAAATACACATAGTACTGATTGGTCAATTTTGACACACTTTCAAATATACATAGTACTGATTGATCAGTTTGGACACACTTTCAAATATACATAGTACTGATTAGTCAGTTTTAAATACATGTATACAAAGATCTGATTGGTTAGTTTTGACACAATTCCAAATACACATAGTACTGATTGGTCAGTTTTGACACAGTTCTAAAATACATGTACACATGTACTGATAGGTCAGTTTTGATCCAAACTTTAAAATATTAAACTAACTACTCCTTTGTCAGTTTTGCCACATTTTTGTCAAATGTCCTCATCAAGTACCTACAGACATGCAGAAAGATGTTAAAACTACCGTATTCACCAGCTTATAAGTCACATTTAATCATAAGACGCATCTGTGTAATGTTTTATCAAAGCACTTATGGAAATTGTAACCTTACGTTCAATTTAAATGTTTTTATATTTTTTTACACTTACAATGTCATTAAAAGTTTGTGTGCAAAATAGCATCAAACATTATGATCACAGTTAAACGTATTTTGGGGGTAGAAAAGTGACCAATTAGAAAGTGGTTCGGTGTAGTTACCTGATTTACAGTACGGGATCTCCGTCCATCTACCACTGTCCATACAGGTTATGTTCTCTGGACCGCTAAGCTCGTAACCAGTTTTACATACATACTGAACAACTGCTCCAACAAACTTGTTCTCAGGGGTAGATCTGTCAGCATTATCAACATTCGGTATCGACAGACACTCTATAACATAATTATATATAACGATACAATTTAAGATTTCAATTTTACGGATTTAAGATTTCAATTTCACAAATCCGCGATTTCAATTTCGAAAATTGAAACTGGCTTCATGAAAGTGTGAATGTGCGACACTGTGTGTCGATCATTACGTCGAAAAAAGTAAATCTTTGAAGTTGAAATCGTTTATCCAAGAAGTTGAAATCGTAAGTCCGTGAAATTAAGATTGTGAATTCATAACGTTGACACGTCGTGACATCCGGCGTATCGTATATGTAACTTACGATCTTGCAAGATACGATATTAAACAATCACTTCGGGGTAATACGACCTAAAGCATTAACACACTGCAGTGGTATTCCTTGTATTAAATACCTTTAAAGTGAAAAAAGCGTTAGTACTTACCTAACACACATTGCTGCATACTTGTCCACACTCCTGTATTACCTACTAACTGACATGTGATCGATTGTGTGACTTGTGGCGCCGAGGTGGTTATAGGTTCTGGCTCTGTAGTGGTTGTGGTTGGTAGTTCGGTGGTTGTGGTTGTCTGTTGATAGACCACAGTCTCATTGAAGTCTGTCTCATTACCGCTGTATGTCTCATTATCCATCTCATAGTCAGAGGGGATATCTGTAATGGTGGTGGTAGGGTAATTTGTCGTGGTAGTAAGATACCCTTCACCGTCAGCATCGCTAGCCTCCACGGTAGGACGTACAATAACCAGATTACCATCAACACCCTTGCCGGCACTCTCATTCCCTCGCTGTGTGTTGTCGGTAGACGGTGTAGGTGTGGAGAAGTAGTAGCCGGATACACAGGTGTATCGGAGAGTATCATTGATAAAGTAAACTGTTTCATTGAATGGCATGGTTTCGTTGAACACGAATATTGCGTGTTTGCTCGCTTTTGGTGTTCCGCACGTGACCTCTGTAAATACACAACAAACTGGCTATCAATGACAGCTCTTAAACAATTATAGTCCAGTTAGGATATTGTGACAGTGACGTTGCAGTTTATGTGTACGCCAAAAATCACAATCATTGTCTAAACAGGTAGAGCGAAGTGTAGTATATTAGTTTATCATTGAAATTATAGTTGTTTGTACAGTATAAACCTTTATAATTGGTTTTACACCGTTATAGTGGACTCGACCGCTGCGTCACTGTATTTTTATCCTGACTGGAATATAACTCCAGCGCGATAAATTGCAGTACAAAAACAAACACAGTACAATAATTCTACTCTGTAGTATGTACAGTCTAGGAGTGTGCTCCAGGAAGCGGTATTTGTCTGGTTATCATAACATACACCGCTGGTTGTGTTTGAATAAGTAATAAAGCATGCTCCTTTCCACAAGCACGAATTGGAAATATGATGTACTTAACGCTGTACTATTTAGTTTGTAAAAATATGATATCTCGATATTAACTGAGGATGCTGACGTAACGTCAAACGCTGCTACCCATGCTAAAATTCGTTGGTTTGATAATTAAAAATGTGAAGTATTCAATTACTATTCATCCTATTTTCTTCACAAAAGTATCAAAATACACAGAAATATTAAGGCTTTAATCAATTATTAAAAGTGTAATAGTTTAATAACATTGATATGTAAAAACACACCAATTGCCGAAAAGCGTGCGTCATATGTAACATTTATTTTAAAGACGCAGTACCTTATATTAAATTATTCTATTGAGCAAAACTGAAAATTCGGCAAATTTTGCATGCGTTGTCTTGGAACGTGAATACGATATTGGTGTTATTTTGACGGTTGTGCATACGTTAATAAACGAGATGGATGTGTTTTCAGGAGCTAGTGTGTTGTGTCATTTCCCCTTAAAATAGCTAAAAGAATAAGACATGTTGAGCTTTAAAATGATGACAAAAATTTGTTAACTCATAAAATTTAACGATTGTTAGATAAGTTTAGTTCGCTTTCTTCACAGAATCTGTATAAGTAATAATAAACGAAATATAAGCATTTGCATCGTTGTAGTGACCGGAATACGAATACTTAAAATTGTCCCACTTTAAACAAAATAACTAAAAAAATACTCCAAGTATTTTAATATACAAAAATAAACACTTTTCCATTTGCTTTTTGTATTTTAATTTGTTTTATAAAGTTCGCTTATTTTCCTGTGTAAAATAACGGTATTGTCTTTGAAATACCTGCAATAATGACATTTCTATATACAGATGAGTGATACTTAAAATTGTCCCACCTTAAAAAAGTTGACGCCATTTGAAAGAAAACAACCACCCTATATTTAGATGTTATTAAAGCGAATAATATGCACTTTTATAGTATTTGTATAACATTTGAAATATGATTTAATGTTAATATGTCATGTATTAAAAATACAAAATGAAATAAAAATATGCCTGGTGTAAAATTATAGCATTTAGGTGACCCCTTTTACCGTGTACAAACTATAGAATTTCGCAAAATTTTGACGTTACGCGTATTGTGTTACGCTTATGGGTCGCAACTTTTGACGTTACAATCGTCTATAAGCGCAATTAGAATGATTGTACCTGTGCATTCTGGGAGTGGGCTCCAGGAAGCGGTGTTTGTAGTGTTATCATAAACACATACAGTAGAATTATTGTCAAGGATCAGGTAACCTTGGTTACAATTGTATTCAACGGTTGTTCCAACAGTTGTTGACGTCACACCATCACTGTAACCATTTGCAATTTCTGGTACTTTGGGACAGACTAAAATAAAAACGACAAAAATATCGTCATCAAATGCATAGTATTTAATGTATATTATTATACCTCACGTGACCTCTCAATGTATTTTCCCCATAGACCTTCCGTGGGATATTTTGTTCGATCACTATGTGATATTTTGTTCGATCACTAGTAGTCTAGTAAAAACGAGACTGGGCTATTTATAGAAATTTGTACTATTTTAGTCCGGAAAACACCCTGCTAGAGAGTCTCCGTATGCTATTTATATGTTTGGGTATATTTAACATGCTATTTTTAGTAAATCTTGTCGATTTCAACCGTTGAAACTGACAAGATTTACTAACAATAGCACAAAATCATTAGAAACTTATACGGACTGAGATTGTACATGTAAAATTATCATAACGGCAATCTAAATTCTGCTTACATTTGTTGATGTTTTATTTCGCAAAATGGTTGTAATTTTGTTCAGTATAATGAAATAAATAACACATGGCTGCTCGGGTGACAGTAAATAATACCAACCCTTGAATAGTCATATCACCCGAGGCGAATATTCTCGGGTTGGTATTATTTACTATCACCCTCGCGGCCATGTGTTATTTATATAATAACAGTAGTGCAGGGTAGGTGACTTAGTCGCCAGTTGAAAAATCTGACTCATTTGTCTGGTTCCCGATGTGTATGATGTTTGCCATAAAGGCTACAGGTAACTTATCATTGATAAAGAGTATTTTATCAATTTTAAAGGTGCTGCTTCACAGATTGGGATAAAACTTTTGTATATCGTGATTTTCCAACCTAACCAAGTATTGATGTAATAGAAAGCCACTGACGGTTGATTTATGAAAGATTTGGTGAAAATAAGCAATTTTAACCACTCTCGATATAGCCCACTGAGTATTTTTTTCTTGAAAAAAAAGCGCTAAGTTTCCTTCCAACATGCTTTGTGAATTATGTAATTCACACATGATCGAACTGTAACATCAACAAACTACAGCGTAAACATCAGTGAGGAATTTGGTTCGTTTTTCGATACGTTTTCATCCAATGCGAACAAATTACAGGCAATTTAAGTAATAGTAGTGTTAATTCTATAGGGTATTAATACCCTATAGAATTGTTGATGTAAAAATACTAAATAACTACAAAACGCTGAAGTTTCTCAAGTTATTTTAGATGTCAGTGTGGTTGTTTATTGGATATACAGGCAACTATACCAAAATTACGCGAATATTTGACAATTTTATTTTATTTTTGCAATACACCAATATGTGAGGCAGTCCCTTTAAGTTATCTAAGATATCATTATGTTTATAAAAAATGTGTTTGTTGTGTACTCGTTTTATTAATGATTCAGTTACTTGTGGTATAGGCCTGGTACCATCTAAACCCGGCGGAGATCTGTAGTAGACCAAAGATGGCGGAACTAGACTACATAATGTACGCATAATTATATACTAAACGGATTTAAAAACACGACACTGGGGTGTGTCGCTGTATAGCAGACATTTCAAGTTAATGCTAGTACCTGAATAGTGCAGATTAAAGGTATATGTATTGGCGTCATTTTGGTACTAAGATAATACAAATCAGATGAGTATTAACAAATATATAGAACAATCAATACGTCGATCCAGTAAACAAAAGTCGCATTCTGACAAATTGACAATACACGAAGCATTACATTAACCATACATACAATATATACAGTGAAGTTCCGCTTATAAGACCATTTAGCGAATCGGTCTTATAGCGGACCTTTTTTCTAAATTTAATACTCTGCGACCACAACATTGCAAAAATCTGCATGCTTTCGAAATAACTGAAGTGGTCCTATTAGCGGAACTTCACTGAAGTAGTAACATTTTTATTTTCACCAATATGTTCTATTGTGGTGCCTGCTTACACGATTACAGACTTTTTACTGGGATGTGTGTAAAGATCAAGTACTTTTAGACTAATGCTTCATTCAACTATATAACCGGTGAAATACTTTACCAGAATTGAGCTGCCGGCGATAGGCAAACACAAAAAGTAGCGATCGCGAGTTAGTTATGTCAGAATACAAGTAATTTTCAATGTCTTAATTTTAAAAGAACAACCATTCAACCTACATGACGTTCCACTTACCTACTTGACACTTTGGTGAGGGCTGACTCCATACTGCACCGGCCAAACATTCTACTGTATTGCCAGCCACTAACCCGAAACCTTTGTTACATGTGTACGTCACCACGACACCAACTTCTGTATTGTTAGGAGTCTCAAACGATGCATTATCGACGGCTGGTACATCAGGACAAGCTAAGGAATGAAATGTAAAGATGCAGTATTAGGTATAAAGGCTGTTTTATCAAAGCACAAAATCTTAAACTTACGTTCAACTTTAAATTATTTATAAATATTTTACGACTATAAAATAGTGGGAAATGGATTTGCAATACCAATAATCATTCTATTAAGAACTCATGCAAACCATATCTGTCCCCAAAGGTGCAGTTGTTGAAGAATTATTAAGAATTTAAATTTGAACGTAACTTTACGATTTCCGTAAGTGCTTTGATAATACAGTACCCAGGTCTGTTAGACAGTAAGAACACATTGAATAAACTGATAGCAAATCGTCATTTATTTAGGACAGTCGTGAGCTGTCTCACATAAATATACAATGCTTTTAGTTCAACTTAGATTTTGCGAACTTCCAGTAAAAACAGATCTGAAAAAGGCATTCTGGGATGTCTAACTGGTAAAATTGATATAACATGTCGTATTTTAATATACAATGTACATTTGCAATGCAAAGGGATCCATATACCGGTAGTTCAAACGTGTTTTAGTCGGATTTTTTTTATCATTTTTTGAAACGTGGTTCATCTTGAAGTTCACCACCTTTAAAGTTACGAAGAATTTATTAATTTTTGTATCTATGAAAAACACCATAAACTCGTATATTTTGGACTTTATCTTACAACGGAGATAGTTAGGATGTTCCTTTGGTAACTAGTCGGATTAACGATTAACAAATAATCCACTGGTAGAACTGATCGGACCCACAGATCAGATGATGTATAGTCCAGTCCGGATAAAAATCCAATGACGCAGCGATCGAGTCGACTATAACGGTGTAAAACCAATTACAAAGGCTTATTCTGTACAAAACAACTATGATCAGTGCTAAACGAACATACTAAACTTCACTCTACCTGTTTAGACAATGGTTGTGAGTTTTTGCGTACACATAAACTGCAACGTCACTGTCACAATATCCAACTGGACTATACTGTACAAACAACTATAATTTCAATGCTAAACTAGCATACTAAACTTCGCTCTACCTGTTTCGTCAATGGTTGTGAATTTATGCGTACACATAAACTGCAACGTCACTGTCACAGTATCCTGACTGGACTTTACTGTACAAACAACTATAATTTCAATGCTAAACTAACATACTAAACTTCGCTCTTCCTGTTTAGACAATAGTTGTGAGTTTATGCATACACATAAACTGCAACGTCACTGTCACAATATCCTAACTGGACTTTACTGTACAAACAACTATAATTTCAATGCTAAACTAGCATACTAAACTTCGCTCTTCCTGTTTAGACAATAGTTGTGAGTATATGCATACACATAAACTGCAACGTCACTGTCACAGTATCCTGACTGGACTACACAATGACACAATTACTGACCTGTCCTCATACAAGATGGCGCTTGTGTCCACTGGTAACTACTACCCTGTCGCTGACATTGTATGGAGTCTTGTCCTGTCATTTGGTATCCATCATTACATGTATAATTGACCCATTTATTCAGGTGTTTGTCAATCGGCTCACCGTAATAGCCATTCTCGATTGTAGGCGGGTTGTTACATACAGCTGTCAACATAAAATGTTCAATGATTAGAGAATAGAACATGACAGAACAGGACCGAAACTTGAACATAGACTCGGGGATAATCACCCCGCGGTGAGCAGGGCCCGCCGAACCTTGAACATTGGGATAATCAGCCCGCGACGAGCAGGGCCCGCCGAACCTTGAACATTGGGATAATCAGCCCGCATTGAGCAGGGCCCGCCGAACCTTGAACATAGACTCGGGGATAATCAGCCCGCTGTGAGCATAAAAGATCGAGTAACTAATCCCGATTGCGATGGAAGGCCGATTTACGGATATTCACGGCGACTTATGAGTTCAAGGTCACACTGTAACAAAGTTGCAATTAACGTAATAAATTGTATCTAAATATGGCAAAATCATTTAATTTCAATGGGGGCGATATTGCATTCTTTTGGCGAAAAACACCATTTTGTGGGGACGTAATTTAAAGGAAATTATTAAAGCGTTTTTGGAAATCATTCAAGAATCAAACAGGTATAATAATTATTCTATTACATGTTGATGTATGCAAGTAAACTTCCAAAAGGCCAGTCTTATACCTGCCCGAACTTGAAAGCAAGTATGACAGCCACTGTAAGCTTGAGATATTTGTTGGTCTAATTATTCATTGGGGATTAAATTTCGTGGTTAAGGTCATCCATGAAATCCACGTAATTAAATCCCCCATGAATATTAATGATTTTACAGCAAAGCATACGTGTACACTTATCTATAAATTGCCTCGAGATAAAGCAACTAATTATCGATGAAGATTGTTCAATGGACCGACACCAGCGCTCGATATAGACCTGATGCTTGTAATATTTTTACTCGAATAAGAGTGATAAATCAATGTACAATATACAGAAAATTCGCCGGGACTTTCAAATTTGCTCGAAATAGGCCGGTAACTCGAATCGCTACTCGTATTACCGAGGTTTTACTGTAGAACGATTCTGATCATAAGATAATATTATTATATGAATACGCAATAATGGTAATTGTATTACCATCAACAAGAAATTGACAGAATGGATCCAGTAGATGAGTGTCTGAAGTGTCCCAACAATGATCTATCCATTCAGGTTGATGATTGTGACTCCTTTTCTCTGCAATGAAATAAACCGGAAATGACGTCACATATCTCGTTAAATAGGAACACGTACAAATTCTATAAATTGCATTCACCGTCTGGCTTTTATCAGGAATAATAACAACAACAGCCAAAAATACGACAACAAACTTATTTTACCGAAATCTAGAAATCTATTATCACACTTCGCGCCAAAAGTTTTGGATTTCCGGTGACGTCACTATATATATGTTTAAGTAGACTTGTCTAAGAGGACATTTCTCAAAGACATAAATAATAATTTTTCGTAAAACACAATATGATACTGATGTTTACTATGTGTGTCAATATTTTGCCCGCCCGGGGGACGGCCTGTGACCCAGGGGGAATTAGACATTTTCATTTTTTGATGCCACCAGGAGACAATGCTTACTGTCCAAATAATAATTTTTCATCCGGGTATTTTAATAAAAACACGAATAATAGTATCACTGTCGTCTTTCGCGGTGTCGAAATTCCCAGACGAGAGTCTATTCCCCTGGACTCGGAGTCGATAAGGTTGTCTAATTCCCGCCTGTTGGGAATATTAGTCTGTCTAATTCCCCCTGTATCCCCGCCACCCCCAGCGGGCATAATATTGACTGGACCAGGTGCATACTTTGGTATGTTTGGCATTTGAGTAAACACACTGTGCAACCGGTTGTGTCGAGGGCAGCTTTGTTAGTCGAGGGCAGCTTTGTTGGTCGAGGGCAGCTTTGTTGGTCGAGGGCAGCTTTGTTGGTCGAGGGCAGCTTTGTTGGTCGAGGGCAGCTTTGTTGGTCAAGGGATTCGTATTTGCTTTATCTGATTTAGTTTTCGTTTGTTTTCAGATTGAAAACGTACGGATTCCTCTAACATTGTCCAATATAATAAAAACATGGCAATATAAAGTATGTCCTGTTTGCAAAACGTTGTGCATTTTCTGAATTGACTTATTTCAGCATTTGAAAAATTCTAAATAATTGTATATCAACCTCAAACATTGTCCAATAGATTGTAGAATGTACATTTTGTGTGAGGGTATTGCACGGCGAATTTGACTTGATCCTGAGTTCTTGCGTTAATAAATAATAAATAATAAATTTCCGCGATCAATTCGTGCAATATCGGTCCTTGACATTTATGCTGGTATTACACCTCGAACGTCTTCGTGATAATTCCCGCTTGTGAACACATACAAGCGGGGTATAAATATAGACAATATATAAACTTTAAAAGTATGCAAATAGAAGGTATAGAGTCGTGTCAACTTCACCGTGCTATACGTTTAAAAAAAACAAATGTATAAACAGATCCAAACAAAATAAGAAGCTTTGATTTCGGAATGCTAATGACGAAGGCAGATATGAAGCTAACGATGCTGGCAGCTATAGTCCAGTTAGGATATTGTGACAGTGACGTTGCAGTTTATGTGTACGCAAAAAATCACAACCATTGTCTAAACAGGTAGAGCGAATATAATATGTTAGTTTAGTATTGCAATTATAGTTGTTTGCACAGTATAGGCATTGATAATTGGTTCGACACCGTTATAGTGGACTCGACCGCTGCGTCACTGGATTTTTATCCTGACTGGACTATACTCGAGTTACAAAGTTATGTTAGCTATGTATTGGCTGTACTTATACTATTATGTCGGATATCATCTTCAATGAGACTAACTTGACGTGATTAAGAAATGGGACCGAAATGTGGTGGTTTTTGTGTTGCCTTGTCTCTTAGTAAATTCTTAAATTATACATATAGTTGGTATAATGATGACCTGGTAAAATGTCACGGTAAACTACGCAGATGATCGACAGATTGTGTTAGATGTTTGTATCATAATTACGACAATTAAAGTTGATGTTAAATGAAGAGGCGGAACTAAATGCAATGCTAATTGATGGGGTGGGTCTCAATTTCTAAGGAATTAATGCAACACTTTATATTAAAGGATGCACGGAAGGTTTTGCACTTCACTCTGTCCCATCCAAGATCAAAAGAAAACATAATTCAATGATAAACATTAGCTGCAGTCTCTGACTACTGAGCCACGTGGAAAACGATTTTTAATTTTATGAATGAAATTCCATTACTGCACATAGCTTTAATAAGTTAATTTCATTGGTTGAATTGTGCTGTGTCTTCCTTTGTAAAAGCAAAATCAAGAACGATATGCAAGAGTGACCAATCAAAATAGACTAAGGTGTGGTAATATATACTAGTATTCACTGAATTAAGGACATGGAGTATGATCTATAGAGGGTGGGTGCATGCTTTTTTCAAATGCATTTTATTCTTCAAATTGATATTTGATGGGTACAGTAAGCATAGCATTATGATGCTATACATATACCCTTGAAGTTAAACAAAAAATAAATATTAATAAAGTGAATTTATTGAAGTATGACAGCATTTTCAATGTAAATCTTGCTCGTTCGCAAACAAAAAAACTGCCCAAGGGTACTTGCTAAAATGTATACCATTCTTACAATATAACTCTAGGGAACAAACTCTTACTTAGTTTAAGACTGAAAAATGATACTTACAAAGATATTCGAGAAACATTGCCATTTTTCTACTTTCGGTTTGCAAGGTCATTGATGATCATTGATTTTTTGCATGATACAAGTTCATGAATTTGTTTCATGATTATTTCTTTGTAAGAGTTTGTTCCTTATACTATTGACTATGTCCCCGACAACAAACTCTGACTCTTAATGCCATGTTGACTTTGTTTGTGAACGAGTAAGATTTGCTATAAAAATGCTGTCATGCTTCAATAAATTCACTTTATCAATATTTATTTTGGGTTGAACTTCAAGAGTACATTTAGTGCATCATAATACAATGCTTATTTTATTCAACAACTTTATTTTGAAGACAAAAAACGCTTTTTAACGAAAAGTGCACTATCTCACTTAAGATTAGACTCTACTCCCTTAAGATGGAATGTGTCCGATACGCCTTTGTATAAATCGATTAATCGGGTCGGTCACTTGTTTACATAACATTGTGTATATAAACATTTGCAATTTCTTCTATTAATGTATTATTTTAATAGACATTATGTGTATTAGTATGTAGCTTAGTGAATAATGTATTGGTTTTCACTACCAATAATCTCCAAAACAATAAAAATAAATGTTATGATATTGCAATGTTTGTATACAAGTAACAGACCTAATTAAATGGACTTATAGGTGAAACATTAATTTATTAAGAACATGGCTAGTCGCTATCAGCCAATCAACGCCTTGTATTGCCGTGGTAAATATAACATGAAGTTCAGAAAAGATCTTAAATATGTTAACTTGTAATGAGAAGTATGTCAATAACACTAGTTTAAACAATCTTTATATGTATTTACGATAGGTGGTAATCTGCGCATGCGCATTCAGCACTCGGTTGACAAAACACGGATCGTCACGTAACTCACGGAACTTGATTTCAAGTAGTTTTCCGTGGATTTACGGATTTGTCAACACGAATTGATAGCATTGAACATTAGGTCTGTACTGACTGTAGCATAACCATATACTTACTTGACCTTTATACAAGTTTTGGTGTTCGTTTATACGTACGTCATTTGATAAGCTAATGTGTTCATTATCATTTACACCACTGTTTCTTTGTTTGACCCAGGTTAATAACCCACATGAACAACACGTGAAGAGGTTGTTCATGTAAGCTTAAGATGCATCTACGTGGTAAGTCTTGGTGTATAAGACGAAGATGTACACTTCACAAGACTACACGGTACATCATGACTTATAAATCACACGTTATTTATCTCCAAACACTTGCGGTTGAGGAAGACATATTGATAGAACCACATGAACCGGATATTCTATACGGGTGCTTGTCAGTAACGGGGCCTGGATATTATTCCATACGGGTGCTTGTCAGTAACGGGGCCTGGATATTATTCCATACGGGTGCTTGTCAGTAACGGAGCCTGGATAATATTCCATACGGGTGCTTGTCAGTAACGGGGCCTAGATAATATTCTTTACGGGTGCTTGTCAGTAACGGGGGCTGGATAGTGTTTGGGCCATATATTATAAAATATCAGGTTGCTGTGATAGAACTGTGTGTAGTGTTGATATGTATCATACTGTATGGTATAATTATATGTACAGTTCCGTTTCGGTGTAAGACCAAGCAATTTCTGTACTGTGGCGACTATACAATAAATATGTCGTACATCTCCCGAAAATGTGTGGTAGAAGTGTAGATGCACCTTTACTGACCGAGTATGAGGTATTCCTGAATATAAACAACCCGCGCACGTGAAAACCGTTAAACACCTCGACCGCTACGCGGTCTCGGTGTTCATTTTTTTCCACGTGCGCGGGTTGTTCATATTCAAGAATACATCATACTCGGTCAGTAAAGGTGCATCTACACGGTAAGTTTTGGTGTATACATCTTGACCTATAAGTCAAAATGTACCGCGTAGTAACTAGTAACGAGGAGTAATGTGAGTGAAAAACGGAAAATACGGGGAATCGTACACACATGTGGCATATTACTTAGGACTACAGTAGGTGTTTTTCCTTCACGAGCTCTGTTATTGTGATGGGTCCGTTGTGGTGTGATTTAAATGAGTCAACTGCTATCGCGTCTCTGAGACCTTGTCACAATATTCACATTTTTAAAAAAATCCGTTACCATTAAAGATGAAACCCAATATTACCAAGAATTGTGATTTCCCCCAAGTAACAGACTTCAGTACTTAATTGTTTTTAAAAGTCCCGTTTGTCAAAATGCTGTGTCTTAAAAAATCGTATTTCACCAGACTTTTTATAACATCTACCTGTAGAAGCCATCGGAAGGGTTACGGACATATTTTACATAATTTATGTTGCAACACGTATTTATGACGACTTGGTTTTGAAACGCATTTGATATTTAAGATCCGTGCATTTTTAGCACCATGTTCCTCTTTAGTTCTTAAATTAGTTCAGTAAATATCCGCTAATTAGACCACTTTAAATATTTTGAAATCATGCAGACTTTTGCAAGTTTAAGTCTGTCTTATTCCCCCTGTATCCCCGCCGCCCCCTGGGCGGGCAAAATATTGACTCGTACACTACACTGGCCGATAGCACAAATCGCCACGTGTATAGAATGAATAATATACATACCTACACTAGCCGATAACTACCCGCCACGTGTATAGAATGAATAATGTACATACCTACACTAGCCGATAACTACCCGCCACGTGTATAGAATGAATAATATACATACCTACACTAGCCGATAACTACCCGCCACGTGTATAGAATGAATAATGAACATACCTACACTAGCCGATAACTACCCGCCACGTGTATAGAATGAATAATGTACGTACCTACACTAGCCGACAGCACACATCCAGTAAGAATCAAACTGCATAAAACGTAACTAATCATAAATAGCTTCATTATTGCCGTAACGTTTGATTCTAATAGAATGAGAGAGACAGGCGTAACACCTTGAGCACCGTACTGTGTCGTGGACCCTAGTCTTGTGAAAGCAACGGCGTTTTGCCGAGTTTGCAAAACATAGGAGTGTTTGGTGACAGAAAGGGGACATGTGTTATCAAAACTGTGTGTCAGACAGGAGCGAAAGTGGAACAAAAGAGCAAAGTGAGATTAGTACGTTATGTCACGATAAACTAAGACGTCTCGTCTGAATTTGGTGTTTCCTTAAGTGCATAAGCTTGGTTATATACAGTCAGGTCTCGGTACAACAGCGCTATTTGTTAACATTGTTATACCACAGGCCCCGATCTCCCGAAGCATCTCAAGTAGAAATCGAATCTCAAATTGAGATTTTGCTCAAATTAGAGTCCGAGTTACGGACAAATCTGAAGTTGGAGTTTTTGACCTTTTTACTGTTATAAACTCAAAATAATGTTTCTGTTTTGTGATATCAATTTTGAGTCCAGTCTCACATGGCAATTCACTAAACGACATGTGACAATATCTGAGCTGAGTTTTTTCTCATATTGAGATGCTTCGGGAGATCGGGGCCTGAAGATCCTGTAAGGCGAAATGCATGGGGGTTTTAATTAGAATATGGAGTTTTAATTACTCATTTCCTCATTTTTTATTTTTCGGATATAACGTTCTGGGGACGGACATCACTCCTTTCTTGTATACACGTATATAGGGTCCCTCATGTAGATTTCAAACACACAATCGTTATGTTCAAACAAGCAGTATGAATATGGTGTACTCACTACACGTAAAACTAGATGGGTACAACTGTATACATGTGTGTGCCTAAAACTAATAAGGTGTATTAAATACATCACAATAAGCAATGAGGAAATAGCTCAGTAAGTAAATCGCAAGGTCAAGTCGCAACAAAGGTATGTTTTTATGCGCGAGTTCGAATTTAACTCATGACTTTTCTTGTAGAAAATAGTTTGTTTATTCTTTATTTTTTCAGTGTTTTATTTCGTTTTATCTTTTCTAGAATTTGTGTTGAGAAGATGAAATTTTATAAAAATAAATATATTTTTTTTATAAAAATAAAGAAAGAAAATGGATTCGAACCTGCGTACAAAATAGCATACCTGGTATTTCATATATAGGCTGACGCATTACTACTGAGCCACTGGGGCTATTGCGGAAACGATTGATTTATTATCATGTCTACCAGATTTTTCGGTTAATTTAGATGTGAATGTCACCGTTGTGTTTATTTACTATGGCTAAATTTAGCCCGGCCAATTTATGTTTGTCCAACTATACTATAAGATCAACCATGTTTTTTGAGCCGTGACTAATTTATGCAGCAAAGTTTATTCACCCTAAAAGGGTAGGTTTATATAAGCAATACCAGCATAAGTTAAATAAGTTGTTTCATTAAGTAACTGAATACGTGGCCCAATGGATAAAGCGATGTTCTATAAGACTTACTTTTCTAGGTTCTATCCTTGGTAGAGTCGCTTTTTATATATTTTTTTCAAATCCCTTGTTCAAGTATTTTACACAAGAAAGTTATGCATTTCCTGGAATTTATTTAATAATGAGTCTTTATTAGTCAAAATTAAGTGTCCTTAGTAACCGCGCGTAATTATATAAGTTTGGCTGCGACTAGAAAAAATACTGGTGAAGATGCTCTTATGATAAAGAATATTTAACATGGTTCATATTTACAGAAATGGTGCAAGGAGTTTATTTATAAAATAGTCTATGTGTATTGAACAGGACACAAACACTGGCGTTAGATATTGCAATAAACTGTCTTTAAGCACCCACTATATATTCAAATGCATCATCCGACTATGAGACAGACACCACTGACGGATAGCCAACCAATACACCAAGTCGAAAATCTTTGACACACGTTTAAGTATTGGATCCAGTAAAAGGTAAATTAATACTGGGTCCGTGGAAAGAAATGAAAACAGTGAAACATGAAAACCCATTGCTTGTAGATTGAAAAGTCATTATAATAAAATGACTTTTAAACAATGTTTTCATGTTCTTGATGAAAAAGAAACAAAAATATGTAGTTGAGAAAAAAGTGTTATCAGGACTTGAACCCGCATGTCTTAGATTGAGCCAGCGATACTGACAATGTCATGTCATACAAAAATATATATCAACGCAATTTAATTGCATCCCAACCAGTATATTCACATACCATGACTAAATAGTGTAATCTCCCGTCACGGCTCAAAACTCGTGGTTGATCTACTATCCGACCAGGGATACCTGACAGTGACGTCACATTGTGTTTACAATCCAATGTTTACTTTATTAATTGTATTACAAAAATGTGGATTATCATTATATTTCTTTACCTATAATCCCAATATGATATCGTAGTCGAGAGGATAACGGGCAGTATTAGTAGTTGAAAGGTATCGAGTTCGAACCCCGTCAGCGTAACTTTTTCCCGCTCGTTACTATTTTGCAATTGAATACAAATTATGTGTGAAAAATGAATTACATCTTTGTCATTTCACTAAACTTAAGATGGCTAATTTGAATGGCTAAGAACGTGTTTTAGATTATTGTAGTGAGTCTCTTTTTAAGAATAATGAGAAAGCAGCGTCTGTTCTAAACGTGTTTTTGAGATAATGTGATTTTTAAGAGCTTTTATTAATCATAAGGCAAAAGAATATTTTCAAATTCGTTATTGTATTAAATCATTAAATATGTTTCCTGTATATTGTACAAAAATACATTCATATAGTTTGTCTACCACAAGCTTTGAACTTGGACCACCTGTGTGAGAAGCAGCCTACACATCCACAGGACCAGGTTTTGTTTGGACTATTAGAATTGATAAGGACATACTTCTATTTAATAAAATCATTAATCCGTTAGGGCTATACCCTGATTATTTATAGATTGTTGACAAAATGACGTAACTGTCAAAAATTGTTGGTCGGATAGTATATCTGACCAGGAATACCTGACAGTGACGTCACATTGTGTTTACAATCCAATGTTTATTTTATTAATTGTTCTACAAAAATGTGGATTATCATTATATTTCTTTTCCTATAATCTCAATATGATATC
Source organism: Spisula solida (assembly GCA_947247005.1). Classification (NCBI taxonomy): domain Eukaryota; kingdom Metazoa; phylum Mollusca; class Bivalvia; order Venerida; family Mactridae; genus Spisula; species Spisula solida. Next base: position 2,609,592 of record OX365962.1, read on the forward strand.
GTAGTCGAGAGGATAACAGGGCAGTATTAGTAGTTGAAAGGTATGGAGTTCGATCCCCGTCAGCGTAACTTTTTTCCGCTCGTAACTATTTTGCAATTGAATACAAATTATGTGTGAAAAATGAATTACATCTTTGTCATTTCACTAAACTTAAGATAGCTAATTTGAATGGCTAAGAACGCGTTTTAGATAATTGTAATAAGTCTTTTTTATGAATAACGAGAAAGCAACGTCTGTTCTAAACGTGTTTTAGAGATTATGTCATTTTTAAGAGCTTTTATTAATCATAATTATGACAAAAGAATATTTTCAAATTCGTTATTGTATTAAATCATTAAATGTGTGCCCCGTATATTGTACAAAAAATACATTCATATAGTTTGTCTACCACAAGCTTTGAACTTGGACCGCCTGTGTGAGAAGCAACAAACACATCCACAGGACCATGTTTTGTTTGGACTATTAGAATTGATAAGGACATACTTCTATTTAATAAAATCATTAATCCGTTGGGGATATACCCTGGTTATTTATAGATTGTTGACAAAATGACGTAACTGTCAAAAATTGTTGGTCGGATAGACTACATACATGTATATTATATAAATTATGAACTCCTTGAAAACTTTCTGTATAAGGTATTTAACACGAGCCATATTAAATATTCATTATCATACCAACATCTTCACCAGTATGTTAACTAGTTGAAGCCATTACACGTTTATATATAGTTACACGCTGTTACTATGACTAACGACACTTAATTTTGACTAATAAATCGCTAATTATTAAATACATTTCAGGAAACTTTCGTGTGTAATATTACTTGAACAAGCGATTTGAAAAAAATATATAAAAAGTGATCATACCAAGGATCGAACCTGTAAAAGTAAGTCTCAGAAGACATCGCCGTATCCATTGGGCCACGTATTGAGTTACTTACAGAAACTACTTATTTAACTTATGTTGTTATTGGATATATATGCATACCCTTTTAGGGTGAATCAGCTTTGCTGCATAAATTAGTCACGGCTCAAAAAACATGGTTTATCTATAAAGTACATGTACATGTGAACAAAATGTAAATACAACGAGATTAAAGGTTTATTGAACATTTACTTCAAACAGAGCGTTAACATTGAATTTCTGCTCAAACAATTTAAAACAGCAACCAGCCAGCAAATGTAGGCAACTGTGAATCTATATAATACAGGGTAACAATACCACGTGACTTTTGACTACAGTTACAAGTAGAAATTTGTAAAAATTGGAGCACAAATATAGCCATAAGTATTTTATTTCTTCATCGATTTCGATAAAATATACGCTACGCTAAGGGGAAAAGTATTTGCTTTCCGTGAAATATAAGACCTTTTTCAGAAGTTTTACCGATTTTTCTATTCCCCTGTGAAACCTACACGTTCCACGGTTTCACAAGGTAATGGACAAAACGGCAGAGCCGCGGAAAAAGATTTTATACATCATGGAAAGCAAAGAATTGTCCCCTTAGCGTGGCGTATATTTCATAGAAATCCATGAAGAAATAAAATACTTATGGCTTTTTTATTTTCCAATGTTTACCAATTTCTTCTTGTAACTGTAGTCAAAAGTCACGTGGTATTGCTACACTGTAATAGTCCACGTTGCACCCGGTTCCAACGGACCGTCTGATAAATACGCGATCACCAGCCGATACATTAGTAACAATTAAACCTCGGGCGGTGCCGAAATCATTACTAGTATCGGAATTCACATCAGCTCTTCCCCTGACATCCCCATTCACCACTATTTCTGTCGTATACAAATTACAGTGTAGCAATACCATGTGGCTTTTGGCTACAGTTACAAGTAGAAATTTGTAAACATTGGAACACAAATATAGCCATAAGTATTTTAATTCTTGATCGATTTCTATAAAATACACGCCACGCTAAGGGGAAAAGTATTTGCTTTCCATAAAATATAATATCTTTTTCAGCAGTATTACCGATTTTTCAATTACCCTGTGAAACCTAAACGTTCTACGGTTTCACAAGGTAATGGACAAAACGGCACAGCGGCTGAAAAAGATTTTATATTTCAAGGAAAGCAAATAATTGTCTCCTTAGCGTGCTGTATATTTCATAAAAGTCGATGAAGAAATAAAATACTTATGGCTATATTTGTGTTCCAATGTTTAAAAATGTCTTCTTGTAACTGTAGCCAAAAGTCACGTGGTATTGCTACACTGAATTAGCCCTGGCATTGATCGTCCACGTATGTACCAGTGACCGGGACCATATATATACCATCGTTCTGATTGTAACCATTACCTATATCAATATCTTCCCCACCGTACACCAGCGTGTTGTCGTTATGTAAGCATTTAGTTCCTAGAGAGTGAGCGAGGAACGCTATATTCGCAGAGGACGGCGCTGAAAGTAAAAAAAAAACAACAACACTTTTAAGTATACATGTAGAGTTTAACTAAAGCATTGAGATAAGGCCCCGAGTTCCCGAAGCTTCTCAAGTACAAATTACAGCTCAAATTTGGAATTTGTTTGAGATAAATCTGAAGTTGGAGATGATCTCAGGCCCCGATCTCCCGAAACATTACTATCTGAGCCAAATTTCAACTCAAATTGAGTCACTTATTGTTTGAGATAGTTTTCATGCGAAATTGCACTCTAAATTGGTATAACAAAACAGAATATGTATGCTGAGTTTATAACTGTAACATTTCGAGAGCTTGAGCTTTATGCTTATCTTAAATTCAGACTCTGAAATGAGCAAAATGTCAATTTGAGGTGAGATTTCTAATTGCGATGTTTCGGGAGATCCGACTCAGATCGTGGTACTGCAATATACTTCTTACAATGGTTCTGTCATGCGAGTCATTAGTTCACAATAAAGAATATAAATTTAATCGTAACTTTACGATTTCCGTAAGTGCTTTGATAAAACAGTACCCAGGCGGTTCGTTTTACGGCTTCTTATATGCCAGTTTGTTTACCAGTGGTTCACGCATGATATTGTTCATACAAAATATACTTACAGTTTAAGAACCGTCTGCGGTGTGGTCTGTCTTGGAGATAACCCCAATCTTCGCCGTTTCGTCTTATATGAACATCTCCGCTCGCACGTGGTTGGTCATCTTCAGCTTCGTTTGAGTTGTTATCATCTTCACCATGGCGGATTGCATCAACTTGCTCAATCGCGTTTTCTAAAATCTCAACACGAGTTTTAAGAATGTTGTTTTCATTTTGAACATTTTCTACGCACACTTCCAACTACAACGAAACACAAAACGACTAAGGAAGATCTTGCCATCTCGTCTATGAGCTCCGGGAACCGTAATGTTTTAAACCTAACTCTGCGAGGCTCTTTTATACATTATGTACAAGGGAGCATTGCCACTTACGTATTTGTTAGTACATTACATTGAATTACTACGAATTCACTACGGCAGTCATGTGTTTAGGTTATACAGCGCTGTACCAAGAAAATTAATGACGTAATGTTATCAGGCAGGTGCGGTATATGGTCATCTTTCATGCCTAGTTGTTTACGAATGCAAGACGTTTGGTTCAGAAAGTAAGGCACTTTAATATATCTGTACTACTATTCTTCCATCGTTTGTGTAAAAACTTGTACAGTTCAACCTCTCCAGAGTGACACCCATTGGGAACACAGAATTTTGTTGATGTGTAGAGCTTGTGACTCTAGAGAGGTAAATTATATAGTGAATCGATTTCAAAGATTGAGATCTTTGGTTACTTCTAGACCAAAATGTTTATGTTGCTTAAGAGTGGTTGATATTGTATGCAAGTCGCTCTGGAAAGGTTGAACTGCACATGTTTTTAATTACATGTATGTCTTTAAATCACCGTACTGGTACAGCAAATATAATTGTTTCAAGGGTGTGGTGTTAGTTTATAAAATCGTCTAAAACAACGGATAGATTAAGTCTCATCCTCAGTAGTGTCCATACCACTGGAAGCATCTATAAAGCATTTTGTTGTTAAACAACTAACAACACTTACACCAAATACAATTGATACAACAGAACGTTAATATCTAATTAGCTAAAATAACGGTGCTTATGACGTTACGCAAAATAGGTCCAACAAGATTATATTACGTCAGACAGGGAAGGCAGCACTCAACTTAACCAACCGAGCACAGAAAACATTAAAAACACACAACGCACAATGCCCAACTGAACCAACCGAGCACAGAAAACATTAAAAACACACAACGCACAATGCCCAACTGAACCAACCGAGCACAGAAAACATTAAAAACACACAACGCACAATGCCCAACTGAACCAACCGAGCACAGAAAACATTAAAAACACACAACGCACAATGCCCAACTGAACCAACCGAGCACAGAAAACATTAAAAACACACAACGCACAATGCCCAACTGAACCAACCGAGCACAGAAAACATTAAAAACACACAACACACAATGCCCAACTGAACCAACCGAGCACAGAAAACATTAAAAACACACAACGCACAATGCCCAACTGAACCAACCGAGCACAGAAAACATTAAAAACACACAACGCACAATGCCCAACTGAACCAACCGAGCACAGGAAACATTAAAAACACACAACGCACAATGCCCAGCTGAACCAACCGAGCCCAGAAAACATTAAAAACACACAACGCGCAATGCCCAACTGAACCAACCGAGAACACATAAAGAAGCAATGCCCAACTAAACAAGCATAGATCCGCCTAAGTCCAAGCTGTCGAAAAGTATAATAAATTATGACTAGCTGATTGACCCTGTTTCCACAGCAAAAAGACTATAATGCCTAGTTTTAGCTGTCAGAAATCTTAAAACGAAGAAGTGCCCAACACACTACCGACCAAGAAAATTAAACATCCCTTGTCCCACTGCTTAAAAGCTGAAACTTGTGACGCGACGTCAATAAGAAATCGAAAAGCAAAGCACTAAACAGGAATTAAAATATTCAAACATATTCAATTAGGCATGATATAACTTTAAACAAATGATGATGTATCATTGTCTTGTAAAGTGAACTCGCCATGTAACGCTAGTTTCGTGGTTCCCTCTCGAGATAACATACTACGTATGAAATGACTCTCTCTCTTCTGTGAATGCATAAACATTCCAATTTCGGTGAAATCGTGTACTTTGAAGAAAGCATATGTCCCACTGAACAATTTCTGCCTCTGCGATGTACATGTACTCCCGATGGGAATTAATGAGCTTCGGGAGGCATTGGAAACAGGTTCCTCGTGGTCTAGGAGAAGCTACGGGGAAGTCATGAGACAATTTGTGAAATCGGGAGGAATCGTGATGAATCGGGAGGGGTCGGGAGAATTTCCGATGGTTTCCCGTCTTTATGCGTCGGTCCATCTGCCTCGGGCATGTACTGCCGATTGAAATCAGGAGGTTCTCCGATGTCTGAGGGAAACTCCCCCGATGTCTCGGGGAATCTTCGGGAAGTCTTAAGACAGTTAGTGACATCGCGAGTACATCGGGAAATTTCAATGCATTCGGGCTTTATTTCGGCGACACATTCGCGGTCTTGGGATAAATCCCCGAATATTCATTAATATTTATCGGGCATGATTCGGGGGTACCGGGAGGCATCGGGAGAACTCCCGATGTGTTTCCGACCTTATACGTCGGTCGCATTGCCTCGGGGATGTACTGTCGATGACAATGATTAGTAGCTTCGGGGACAGGTTCTGCAAAAACATCGGGAGCATCAGGAGCCATAAGAGGCAATCGGGGAAACAAGGTGTAATTCCCCATCACCGATTAGGAATTCCTCAGTGGGACCTAGGCTGTAGTAACTGGAATTGTCAAACCACTTTAACCATACAATTCATTTCGTTTTGCGTTCGACAAAGTGTTAGCGGGTACTAAATAGATTGGTGTCAGGGACTTTACCCGCCATGTTTGCTGTTTTGGCGTTCTCTCTGAAGAGTATTCCAACGCCGTTCATCCAAAATATGCTTGGTAAAATAATAATAATGTTTATTTTCCCCCAACGTTTTGCCGGGGGGGGGGGGGGGGTTAGGAGGTACAACCATCTATTTTTTCGCAGGGAGAGTTCCAGCCAAATAGTTTGGTCAAAGGAGATCCAACCAGCTATTTATATTTAACATATAACCACATTTTTAATGAGGGATCCAGACCGGCGGTGGGAGGGTGTGCGATGGCGTCCAGTTATTAGCCTAACATTTTTAATCTGATCATCTTTAAACTTGATGACAATGTTTATTATCATGCTATCTAGGCCAAGTTCGTTATCATCCTAACTCTCTCAGGCATTATTATATCATGGCGCTTGAATTACAAAAATAGGATTGCCTGGCCGAGATTATGATATAACCTAAAGGTTTCACTTCCCCCTCAAACTTGCTGACGATTCATATTTATTCAAGAAATAAAAATCTGTTCGCGTATTTTGTCGGTGAATAAAACGCGGGCAGGCGTTTGGATGCGGAAAAATTAAATCACGAGTGCGTAGCGTAATTTTCCGCATCCGAACGAGTGTCCATGTTTTATTCAACGACAAAATACAAGAACAGAGTTTTTATTTCGATTCTAAATACGATAATATCCCGTACTATTTTACTGCGCGCATTCCATTTTCATAATTCCACGCTGAAATTGAGTGGATTATTAGCTTGTACAATTACCTCCCTCGTTAATGAAAAAGACCTTCGTTATTTTCTGAAGTTAATAACACATTTTAAACATTGAAACAATTTTAATAACACGAGTATTGGGTATCTATTTCGTGAAATGAAAAATATAAATTAATTAATTATCAGAAATGTAAACTTAGTTTCGAGAGTATATTGGAGTTTCTAAAAATAGATGCGTCGTAGCTGTAACACTGTATACTCGTGCAACCTGTATAATAAATATGTCACGTGATACGGGGCGTAAATAGTAACAGCCAAATTGACTGTTATGTTTTGTTGCGGTAATAATACATGCCCTGGTTTGCTCTATGCGTATATGAATTAATCCGCAGATCGTGTTAGAATGGTTTTCACAATCAATATTTTTCATTTTCATTACCTTAGCCCAGACTGGTGTATTTTGTGACATTTTGGAGTCAGTCTTGTTAAATTCTATTATTGGTCAATTTTGGATGTTCTGTTTGCATTCAACATAAGCAATGTACTTCTCACAGGTCCGTGCTTGACAGGGAACAATCAACGCGGATTGCATGGAGGTAGTTCTAACGATGTTGTCTATGAATGTAATTATTTTATAGAGATATCGAATACCAAATCTGACCACTTTAGTACAAAAGCAACTTTCTAAGATAACATAAATTTTACAAAATAAATTTCATTTTACTCTGTATCAATGATACAGTTACCTGTGGTATTTTTAGGCTATAATTGCAATTCACCAGTCTGAGTGCTGAGTGTGGCACTCAGATCCAATAATTACATTTACACCTCATAAATAGTACAAAATGGCAAAGAGAATGCATTAAATGTTATTTTCAACACTCATTGACTATTTTATACATTTTCCTATTCTAAATTTGCAATCTAGGACAAATGAAAGCTCATTATATTACATTTTCAATATTTGAGTGTTGAGTGCTGGGTGTAAGTATTCGATGTAATCCCGGCCAATGGATGAAATCAATCCACCTTTGACCATTGTACCGGAAACATACTATTATCCACAATTATTCTTCTACCAGATATCCTATCTCCTAAATACCACTGATAGATACCAGGGATCATTCCTGATTAAATTATCTTCAATTTGTACTAAACTTGACCTTAAATGTAGTTCACCTTACAGAACAATAACACGACGTTATGAAATGGGGTCGATGTTTAGATGGATCAATCAAACACAAGCTATAAAATATTGCTGCTCATTGGCGGATTTTAAAACCAAGACTTTGTTTGGGACAATGATAGATATATGTATATAAGTACATGTATGCCCAATACAGCGTTTTCATTGGTCAATTTAAGACAAATCGCAGAATGCAGCCTTTTCATTGGATAATTCAAACCGCAATAAATTCAAACATTTTCATATGTCTACATGTATTTCAAGAATGTAATACAAACAGGTACACTATTTGAATGAGTTTCATTTGTGATATATTCCAGAGAATTTGACACGACTCTCGACCTTTAAATTAGCATAATTTAACAGCTGATATATTGTCTATATTTATAACCCCGACCGTATGTTTATATAAGCAGGGAGTATTACGAAGACGCACCAGGTGTAATACCAAAACAAATCTAAAGAACCGATATTGCACGATTTGCTCGCGGAAATTTATATATTTTTTTTATTTAACGCAATTACCTTGTAATATATTCATGCATAAAGGTCAGGATCGTGTCAAATTCTCTGTGCTATTCACTGCTGAACGCATCAATGCTGATATATTGGTCATAAAACACCAAATAACTTTGTTTTTTAAAGGAGCATGCCCTAGAACTGAAGTGTCTCGAATAGCAATCAAATTGGTATCATTTTAAAACCTAAGTCAAATAATGAAAACCCTGTAAAAAGTTACGAAATATCCCGCTAGTTTTAACATTTTTTTCAAGAATAACTAAATATCGTTGTCGTAAATTAAAGGCTGATAGCCTTTTATTCAAACCGATATACAAAATATCGAGTAAATTTTTAAGTCAAAAAGATTATAATAAGTCAGACAGGGAAGGCAGTTCTTCTTTGACTTTTCGGTAGTAGTTGGTTTTACAAGTGATACACGCAATGTTGTTGTATGCAAACCAAGACACTCCAGTTTCTGGGTATGCCCCTTTAACTAAATGTTATGTTATAAATGTCTGAAAACTAGATCTACTCTTTACTTATGGATTTTTTATTTATTTTCATTTTGTTCAACATGACCTGTTCCGATTTTCATGAAAATAGGTTCGTAAGAAGCGCCTAGTGATGCGTTAATATTGCAAACATGTATGTGTCTTAAATACGGTCGTGAGTAGACCTTTTCCTTCTTAGCAAGAAGTAGTATCATACTGTGTATTGTCTGACCACATTAGAATAAGTCTCCGAGCCTGTACTAGTTATTAAAGACTGACGAGTCGCAGATAAATGAGGTTTACTAATATCCTACTGCCTCGTTTAACAGTTTCATAGGCGCATGCGCACTCGCACAAACAAATTCAAAACGATTCTACACCATATTTTTAAAGATAAATTGTTTAACTTAACTAATAAAAGCAAAAATCTATAACAAATGTTTATGAAAAGACGTAAAATTATAGCTTTTATATGTCAAGGTCGGTGCTCTGAATCTTGTTGACTGGTAACCATGAAATCCGTGCCTGCCTAAAAACTTGTCTGTATTGGGACCCCATGTGGTGAAATTTTAAATTTGTTTTTAAATTAAGTAAATTTGGAGTAGTACTTATCAAACTGTGTTCTCAGTCTGGGTGTTACAGTATGTGATAATAAATAAACTGCGTAATGAAAATATCACGTAAAAATAATTAACACCAGATGAAGAATACCATTAGGAATAATTACTACCCTAATTTAACTCGTCGTCAAGGAGGCAACTATGATGTGTCGTCCAAAATGAATGTCTCAATTGATACCTACTATTTGTGTGATTATTATTTTGGGTAAGTGTACCATGCTAACAAATGTAAAAGATCTGTTTGAGCTTAATTAATCCAAGCACGGATTTCATGAGAAGACACGAAAATAAGAGACAGAGCTAAACAACAATCCGAAAATAAATCGAAAATAAACTAGGATTCCTGTAATTGAAGGCTATCGTACTTATATCCCTTTTCGGCAGGACTATCCCACGAGCGGTATACGAACCGCGCATGCGCACGACAAGACTTACAATTACATTCTCGTTCAAAGTTCACTAAAGGTATTGATAAAAAATTTAAGTACATTTAGAAAAAAACTGAGAGTCTATGTAATGGGGTCAGGAAAAATGATAAGCGCAAACAAGACGAAGTGAAATTACCAGTTCTGATTATATACGTGACGTGGTATTTGTACATTTGAACGTGTAACTTAGTGTTGAAAGTTGATAGAGCACTGTCGTCCTCGCTTAGTTCATGGATTGGGCAACATAGTTTAAGAACATGAAAGATAAAAGTTTAAGTCGGAACAGAGTCCTGGGAAATGCATACTTAAGCCGTAATAATAGGAAAATGTGCGTTTCTGCATTGTCCGTCAATAGTTGTTATTTTAAGTGATGATTGTCAAGAAATAACACAACGTCAGAGGAAATGACCACAATGGTACTTTCAAATAATCATTCGGCTGCCTAAATATGTTCACCTTAAGTGGATCACATAAATATCAACCGACTAATGATTAAAAACAAACCGTCGTCCGAAATCGATATCCATTTGTATGTATACTTTCGTTTTCGTGCGAAGAATGGGACTATACCCGACGACGGTGCCTACCAGTGTTGAATATCGATGGCATCGTCCAAAATTACCCGCATGCAAGCTTATTATCAATTACTACATGTATATTTTGTAAACTACTGTTACCCATGCGTGTTTGTGTATAATCTGTTGTTACAAATAAAATCTGACCAAATAAAGAATATTGTAGTGTGTGTAATGTTGACAAAAATAGCATCAGGGGCGACATGTTGCTTGGTATTATGGTAAATTCTAAAAATAACTTTTAACTGTAGCCTGAAATTTTGACTTGGACCTGTAGCCATGATTTCAAATTAAACGAAAATGTCAGATTATTGCCATGAATAATTACAACATGTATTTTGTTTGTTGCGAAATAGCCTCCGGTGTTCCCGGTAGGTGTAAAGATGACTCTTTAATCACGCATAAAGTAGATAATGCAAGACAAACAAGACGGCTTGACACTGTAGTCCGCTCTAAAATTAACATATTTACTCTGGTAATTCCTGTAGCGCAGTTGACTGTTGACTGATAGTTCTGTTCAGCAGTTTTAGCGCGGGAAAGTTTGTAGTGTATCAAAATATCAAGGAAGTAGAAAATATATTTTAGCAATGTATAATGGACATGCATGCAGCAATATTTTGAGATTTTGGCATATTTGACAAAGTGAAAGTAGAGTAGGGTAAAATCGGCCCGCGCGTCTGTAAAATGTGTCTACCTCTTTTGACGAACAAAATCTTTCTTATATTAAACATGACGCCCTGTTTTTTTTGTCTTATTTTGTAGCTGCAACATACTGCTTTTCAATGATATAGGTCTGTGAACTGACCTTAGACTTTAACATGATATGATCTGGGGCTGACAATTGTCACTTTACATTGAGTTAAAGAACAATTTTATTTAGTGGCTTGTGACCTAAAGAATGGTCAATTTTTTTTAAAGGCATATTGTCAATAGTTTGCTTTTAAATGTTTGGAAATGCATTTCTCTGTGGGTTTAAGCATCTTTTTCAGTGAAATTTGCCTCAAAATCTGAAAAATTAGAGTTTTAGGGCGAAAAATGCTACAAAATGAGGATTTCTTAATATAATAAATGACATTTTCATATCGATTTTGACCTTATTTCTGTATCAAACATGGGTTCTTTAGTATAAATATGTATTGTACTGTATTTATATTATACATAATTATGTATTGTACTGTATTTATATATCATAATTATACTGGTATCCACTTGAATTGAACTGCTGCTTTTGGTAAGTGCTTTGCTTAATACCCCAACCACACGAATCTCGAATCAGCCGGAGTGGGCCCGAATGAGTCGAAATAAAGTAAAACTAAAAATTCGAAACACATTCCAAATGATGACACGAATAGACCAAAATTATTACAGCTTTGTCAAAATGCCGCTGAAAAACTTCGCAGACAATTCGAATGAAATTCAAATGAAGTTAGAATATAATTCGCATATAACAAGAATACGCTTCGAATCCGCCTGGAATGATAGCTGAGAACGTGCACGCATACGAGGGTTGTTCAAATTGAAACACAAGTGAGGCTATATTTTTCTTGTCATTGGGGAAATAACTCTATGAAATAAGATAAAAATGTAGACAGACATGTATGTATGAGTGATATTCATAACACCATTGACATTTCAAAACTCCATTCCAATGTGCACACATTGAAGAGCTCTACATTTATTCGTAACTCAGTTTTGTCTTGGTCTATAACATTCCGTCCCTTTAGGGTCTTCATATTCAAAATACATGTATTTGAACGGTAGTAGAAATCAAAGCTATCTTCGGGGCGTCTACGGTACAACCTCTTCAGAGCGACCCTCTGTATGGCTTACAACTTCAGTATAACAATTGGAAATTCCTCTAAGTTGATATTTACTGTACATTTAACCTCTGTATAGTAACAACCTCGAAACAATGACCAATATTTGTAGCAGCCACAGGGTGTTGATCTACAGAGGTTGTACTGTACATACATTAAAATGTATGTATCTCGATCTTTGTGCATGGGTCCAGAGCGTAAACCACCGTTTAATATAGTGTGTTGGGTGGTGAGATTACCAGGCTTTCACCCTATGAAAGTGCTTTGGAGTTGCATGGTGCCCCTCTCTGCAAATGTTTTTTTTCTGTTGTTGGGGCTTTTGTCACATAAACAGACAGCAGTCGCTCGTAGAATATTATAACACTTCTGGATGTGAAACATCGGGAATCGTGGAAACAATCTTACCTGAAATCGGTATGGGGAGATCACTGCGTCCTGACAAGGTTTGATTTGGACAGGTATCGTCACGTGTGAAATGGTGTGAAAATTGCTGTGCAAATCTATTTTTATTATGTGGCTACGTTTAGTTTACGTTGTATGCCCCGGGGTAGGAAATATTACAAAGGGAAGATGAAAACAAAACCTAGTTTATGATATATCTAATTCAATTTATAGCCAAGTGTAACGAAATTTGGACAATATAGTATTTAATTCAGGCGTAATCGTTTCATTAAAATTCATCACATTTATTGCAAGGTTCGAATTGTCTGACGTACATATTTATCAGTGCATTTACGAAATAAAATCCACGTTTAGTCATTTAGCAGTCGTATATAAAGTGTATGTTTCGTAATGGGTCATCCAAATTTCAAGCGTTTGGCGTAGTCTGTTTTGCTCTGCTTGCTCCGTGGTTGTTTCCCTACACCCCTTCTTCCATCCTAGATAAGAAGGGGTGGCCATGAAGCTCGTCTTTGTCTCAGCAGCATCGCCTTACGTTTTTATTTTATTTGTCTCTTGTAAGGGACAAACAAGCCCCCCTTGACGCGTGTATGTGGTCGCACTACCTACGAGTTGCGACCAACAACCTGCGAATTAAGACCTACGAGTAAACATCTACGAGCTAAGAGCTGCGACCAACGACATACTAGATGCGAAAAACGACATACGAGCTGCGACCAACGAGTAAATATCTACGATATTAGAGCTGCGACCAAGGACCTGAGAACTGCGACTAATGAGCTAAAAACTGCGACCAGCGACCTACGAGCTACGACCAACGACCAACGACCTACGAGTTGCGACTAACGACCTACGGGCTACGACCAGCGAGCTAAGAGCTGCGACCAACGAGCTAAGAGCTGCTACCAACGACCTATGAGTTGCGACCAACGGCCTACGAGCTGCGACTAACGATCTACGGGCTACGATCAGCGACCTAAGAGCTTCGACCCACGAGCTAAGAGCTGCTACCAACGACCTATGAATTGCGATCAACGACTAACGAGCTGCGACCAACGACATACGAGATGCGACCAACGACCTACGAGCTGCGAGCTGCGACCAACGACCATCGGGCTGCGACAAGCGACCTACGTGCTGCGACGTACGAGTAAACATCTACGAGCAAAGAGCTGAGACCAACAACCTGAGAACTGCGACCAACGAACTACGAGCTGCGACCAACGAATTTTTAGATGCGACCTACGAGCTGTGACTATCGACCTACGTGCAACGACCGACGAGTAAACATCTACGACGTACGAGCTGCGACCAACGGGCTGCGACCAACGACCTACTTGCTGCGACCAACAAGTAATATCTACGAGCTATGAGCTTCGTCAAACGACCAAAGAGCTGCGATTAACGACCGACGAGTTGCGAGTATCGACCTGACAGCTGCGACTAACGACCAACGAGCTGCAACCATCGACCTAAGAGCAGCGACCAACGACCTACGAGTTGCGACCTACATGTAAACATAAATGAGTTAAGAGCTGCGAACAACGACCTACGAGCTGCTTAAATACAAACCCTTTACACAACATAAGTCAGAATCGCGAATTTGGTTTGTTACCGAATTTAGCCGTTCAGTATATACACCGGAAACAAACGTAAATGGTCGAGCTATCACGATTGAACAACTATGGATGACGCGACATCCCGTCTAGCCAATCAAACGATCGCATCGAAATCTGTTGAGGTCGAAAACACAGGTAACTGTATCATTAATAAAGAGTATATCAAAAAATATATTTTTTTATGAAATTTATAATATCTAAGATAACATAAATTTTGTAAAAGAAACTTTTTATCATTGATACAGTTACCTGTGGTCGAAAGGTTATCGGAATACTAAATAGAAACGGGAAATTTCGTACATTTTTTTTAATTATCGATCTAGTGAAAGGCTGCGATGTTTAATTGGCATGTGAGGTACACTATAGGTAAATTTTCAACTTGGGTAGCTAAACGGGGGATTTACTGTATAAACTCTATGGTTAAAGTACAATAACATGCATAACCTAGAAATACACCTATAACTGAAAGGATGACCAGCGATGCCCGTTTGTGAAGCATACATTCTGTTTGAATGCAAAATCAGTCACGTTTTTTAGCGTGGAAATCTCGATTGTCCTGAACGCCTTAATTAGCGACCTACGTCTGGAATTATGAGCGAGATTCTGGCGTTCGTTGTGTAAAAGGTGTTTATGTATAGTCCAGTCAGGATAAAAATCCAGTGACGCAGCGGTCGAGTCCACTATAACGGTGTAAAACCAATTATAAAGGCTTATACTGTACAAATAACTATAATTTCAATGCTTAACTAACACACCAAACTTAGCTCTATCTGTTAAGACCATGGTTGTGATTTTTTGCGTACACATAAACTGCAACGTCACTGTCACAATATCCTAACTGGACTATAAGGACTACAGTGTTGATATATCTCTAAAACAAAACATCTTAGCTTCACGCTGATACCCGTAATATACCATTTGAATGAATAATAGATATACAATGCTACAAATATGACAGGCACTTTTATAATCGGCAATTACTTCGTCGCCTTGATCAAATGTATAAATAAGTACAGTGGTAAAACCTGATTTGGCTGTGGGAGTGTTTCAGGTCCAAACAGGGTACTTGCTGACTGCCTATGCTCAGGACTACCAAAATATATTAGAATGTACTAAAATAATAGTACCCGATGCCTTATTTCGTTATTTAGTGACAGACTGAACTGACAAATGGGAGGTTTGTGTTGGTCTTCTTTGCAGGCGGAACGAAATTTGTTTAACTCATTAGAGTTAGTTACTTACTATTTCTTTAGATGACCTTTTAAGTTTAAATTAGTTTGATAAAACCCTACAAAACCTTGCATCTCGCTCTCCATAGTCAGCATCGGCGTCAGTTAAAAATCTCTTATAGCAGTTTGCACTCAGCAAACTTTGTGTCAATATCAAGTGTCAAGTCAAGTTTATGCTCATGTAATCAGAAAACTATCATTTCTTAGTGCGCATGCGCTTTCTTCTAAAAATGGAAACACTTGAACCCAGGAAATTGCGATACTGCGACCATACCACATTCATTCAAGCATCTAACAATAGGGTCAGGAAAATAAACATGAGATAATATTAAGGGCCGATATCATTCGAGGGTACATGTGAAGGGCTGGACAAATATTGTGGCACAATTTTTCTGATAAAAAAAACCGTTCAACTACCACAATGTGATACCCGTACAACATCCCCTAGGCGGCCCCTTTTCAACAACAACCCATTAACAGCGGCCCTCTCTTCAACAGCAAACCCTCTACATCGGCCCTCTCTTTGGCAACAACCACTCTACAGTGGCCCTCTTTTCAGCAACAACAACACACGAAGACTATTCTTTCAGCTATAACCCCTCCATAAGACCCTGTTTTCAGCAGAAACCTCTCCAGAAGGCCCTCTTTTCGGCAACAAAGTCCCCACCACGATCCTCTCTCTTTAGCAAAAACATCTCCATAAGGTTTTTTAACCCCTCCACAGTGACCCTCTTTTCAGCAACAACCTCTCTAGAAGAATTATTTTAGCATCAACACCCCCAGAAAGCTCTCTTTATAGAAACAACCTCTCCACAACAGCATTTTTAAACAACCACCTTTCCATAGTGACCCTCACTTCAGAAACACCCTCCATAGCGACCCTCACTTCAGAAACACCCCCTCCATAGTGACCCTCACTTCAGAAACACCCCCTCCATAGCGACCCTCACTTCAGAAACACCCTCTCCAAAGCGATCGTCGTTTGTACTGGAATTTCCCATTTTAATTTTATTTTCCCCATCCTTACATTTAATGCCACGCACCAGACAGGTCAGGTCACCTGAGACTTTTTACAAGCTGACGAATCATTAGCTACCTGGATTCAAACCTGTGCGATCATGCTTCCAAGACAAGACAACGCGTGGTGATAATAACAGACTGTGAGGTACCTTGTAAAATAAAAAAAATATATAGCGCCCTTTTCATGCGAACGCACGTTCAACGGCACTTTACATTATTGTGTTGCAGCCACAAGGGCGCAGGTGCATCCTCTACCAGTGTAGACACAGCATGATCTAACCAGAGGGACAGACTGAGAGAAAGCCCCTGAAGGGAGAGAGACATTAGATACAGGCATGTCCGGCGCTGCAGAAGTGCGCCTAGCTCTTATTTCGAATAGACAGCCAGGTTCTTTAATGTGCCCGGTGTAAAGCACCGATACACAGCTTCCTGGCACTTCCAGATACTTTGCAGATCACACGACCAGATATAGCGGGAACTATTATAAATATTTCAGAAATGTCAAGTTCCGATGCCAGGGATTGAACCCACGACCTCTGGATTGACAGCCCAGTGCGTTACCACTGAGCTAAATCCGCTTATAGCTAAATTCGCTTGTACTCTCTCATACCATTATCAGTGTAGCAATACCACGTGGTATTTTACTACAGTTCCAATTAGAAATTTGTAAACATTGGAACACAAATGTAGCCATAAGTATTTTATTTCTTCATCGATTTCTATGAAATCTACGCCACGCTAAGGAGAACATTATCTGCTTCCCATGAAATATAAAATCTTTTTCAGCGGATGTGCCGTTTTGTCCATTACCTTGTGAAACCGTGGAACGTGTAGGTTTCACAGGGTAATGGAAAAATCGGTAAAGCTGCTGAAAAAGATCTTATATTTCATGGAAAGCAAATAATTTTCCCCTTAGCGTGGCGTATAGTTCATAGAAATCGATTAAGAAATAAAATACTTATGGCTATTTTATTTTCCAATGTTTACAAATTTCTTCTTTTAACTGTAGCCAAACGTCACGTGGTATTGCTACACTGATTATACTAGTATATTAATTTTGTACTTCGTCTTTACTTTTTGACCTTACCAATAAACATGGAAACTTATGAACCTACCGATGCCAGGCAGCTGTACTTTACCGACTTATTTCTTGTGTATTATCCCTAAAACAGACCCGTTAACCCCGGTTAGTGATACCACTATCAAGGGGCTGATAAGTTCGATACCACGTGGGGTATATAAAAAGGGGAGCTTGCCGCATGTTCGTCATATTTACATGTTATTGTTCTCAGAGTGATACTGTTCATTATGGAACTTCTGGCGATATTTGTTTCCGTCTTCGTGTTGACGAGTAAGTGATGAATTTACTTATAATGTTTAAAGTTACATGTCACAACTATACTCCAGCCACATTCAGTGTAGCAATACCACGTGACTTTTGACTACAGTTCCAAGTAGAAATTTGTAAACATTGGAACACAAAAATAGCCATAAGTATTTTATTTCTTTATCAATGTCTATGAAATATACTCTAAGGGGAAATCATTTGTTTTCCATGAAATATAAAATCTTTTATAGCTTCGGTGCCGTTTTATCTATTACCCTGTGAAACCGTGGAACGTGTAGTTTTCACAGGGTAATGGAAAATCGGTAAGGCTGCTGAAAAAGATTTTATATTTCATAGAAAACAAATAAGTTCCCCCTTAGTGTGGCGTATATTTATAGAAATCGATGAAGAAATAAAATACGTATGGCTATTTTGTTTTCCGATGTTTACAAATTTCTTCTTGTAACTGTAGCCAAAAGTCACGTGGTATTGCTACACTGAACTATTCTCCTTACATATTCCTTTGAATAATTGGACATCTAGCCACTAGTAAATGAAATTAGTCAAAAACGTGTTCTGAATAGCGAATCATTTATGTTCTACTATTAAGACTCGGTTCTTAAAAATTACAAATATCCAAATTAGTAAAGTATTTAAATTGGCATACTAAATATATTCTGTAAGCCTTATATATGCTAACATTGCTAACCTACTAGGTCGATTAGTCTAACCAACTACGCTAAAATTGGTAGAAATTGGCAGTGAAAGGTAATTCTCATGTGTGCTTAACCTTACATACAGAAAATATGGCATCGTTGGTTGACCATAGTTAAACTATGTTATAAATTGTTTAATACACATAACATAGTACATGTACTGGCAAATGCTGTCAAAGTACTGAAAAAGGGCTAATGATAATAAATATCAATCTAATAGTGATTAGGGCTGAAAAGCGACAATATTTGTTTTGAATTTAAGACTTTTTTATAATGGCAAATTATTTAATGTGCCTTACCGACGGAACGTTACTGTTATAAGTTTGGCCAATTTTTTAAATCCTGATAATAAGCAGCCACATTTGTACTGCAAAACAAATACATAGAATTGTAATTATAACAGAAAAACACAAAAAAAAAACGTCAGCAATCGAGAGCCAATCCTGTCCTGAGCTAGCTAGGTCGACCACAAGAAGCGTCTCTCTCTAAGCTAAAGCGAATTCCAGAATGTTGATAATAAAATATCTTTTTTTCTGAAAAGTTCACAAATATTATGATAATATTTAAGATAATAGGACCCAGAACAATATAAATACTAACTGGTTCAACGTTATATTGCCATGAGACTTGTAGAAATTCCGATAGAAATTCTACAAAAAATCAAACTTCAAGTATCTTAAACTACCTAACCAAAGATATTTAGCAATAGTTTCTTCTAGACAAAGATTATTTGCTACATGTATCTATATTTATAACATTTGGCATTTCTGATTTGTCTTATTTTTGAGAATTTCGTGCCCTGCTGTGTCTGATTGCCATGGTGCTGCCTCAAGTTTCGTATTTCAACATAAATTACTAGAAAATGCTGCTAAATCTGATTTTAACAACAATCAGGCCCCGATCTCCCGAAACATCTCAATCTGAGCTCAATCTCAACTCATTTTTTTCACCTATCGTTTCAGATAGTTTCCATGGAAAATTATGCTCTTAAGTGGTATGACAAAACAGAAACATTATTTTTAATTTATAAAAGTAAAATTTCGAGAAGTCAAGCTTTATATCTATCTCAAATTTCAGACTCTGATTTCAGCAAAATCTCAAATTGAGTTGAGATTTCTACTTGAGATGCTTCGGGAGATTGGGGCCCTGGGCTAGCTCTGGCCTATTTTTTTCTTGTGCCAATTCTCGTTCAAGACGGTTTTGGTCTTTCGCGGGCTATATAGCGCGTTACAAACATGGAACACTTCTTGGATCTCCTTTGCCCTATTTGAGAAAAGTGAAGCACTATATAGGTTCTGTGGTGTAGCATGTCAGTAACCATTGTCACGTTAAAAATCCAGTAGTTAACAAATACACTTTCTTGTCAATAATAATTTTCAAAGTAATCTATTAAAAGTCATCATATTTTCCAAGGGGTCACTTTCACATATCTCATTTTCTAAGGGGTCACTTTCACATATCTCAATTTCTAAGGGGTCACTTTCACATATCTCATTTTCTAAGGGGTCACTTTCACATTATCTCATTTTCTAAGGGGTCACTTTCACATATCTCATTTTCTAAGGGGTCACTTTCACATATCTCATTTTCTAAGGGGTCACTTCCACATATCTCATTTTCTAAGGGGTCACTTTCACATATCTCATTTTCTAAGGGGTCACTTCCACATATCTCATTTTCTAAGGGGTCACTTTCATGTTATTTTAGATGCAGTCATACCGGACTGGAATAGTTATCAGCCGATGAGCCATTGTACAGATATAGACGCACAGGGATGCTACACATGTCAGATGTGTATGACGAAAGGTAAAACTTCCCTATTTGAAATTTTCTAATTGATTCCTTTACCGGGTTTGCTCTTGCAATATAATTTGTGCGCTATGTACATGCTTATAGCTGGAACTTTGGGCGCGCACATTTTTTTTATCTCACTCAAAATGTGCGTGTATTTGTCGAAGTTTGTGTGCACTATGGTTGTAATTCTTGAATTTTGGACGTAAACACGTTTTATATTTCACTCAAAATGTGCATTCAACATGATTGTATTTCTCGACCTTTGCGTGCAGCAGGATTGTATTTCACGACCTTTGCGTGCAACATGATTGTATTTCTCGAACTTTGCGTGCAACATGATTGTATTTCTCGAACTTTGCGTGCAACATGATTGTATTTTACGACCTTTGCGTGCTACACGATTGTATTTCACGACCTTTGCGTGCTACATGATTGTATTTCACGACCTTTGCGTGCAACATGATTTTATTTCACGGCCTTTGCGTGCTACATGATTGTATTTCACGACCTTTGCGTGCAGCAGGATTGTATTTCTCGAACTTTGCGTGCAACATGATTGTATTTCACGGCCTTTGCGTGCTACATGATTGTATTTCACGACCTTTGCGTGCAACATGATTGTATTTCACGACCTTTGTGTGCAACATGATTGTATTTTACGACCTTTGCGTGCTACACGATTGTATTTCACGACCTTTGCGTGCTACATGATTGTATTTCACGACCTTTGCGTGCAACATGATTTTATTTCACGGCCTTTGCGTGCTACATGATTGTATTTCACGACCTTTGCGTGCAGCAGGATTGTATTTCTCGAACTTTGCGTGCAACATGATTGTATTTCACGGCCTTTGCGTGCTACATGATTGTATTTCACGACCTTTGCGTGCAACATGATTGTATTTCACGACCTTTGTGTGCAGCAGGATTGTATTTCTCGAACTTTGCGTGCAACATGATTGTATTTCACGTACTTTGCGTGCAACATGATTGTATTTCACGACCTTTGCGTGCTACATGATTGTATTTCACGACCTTTGCGTGCTACATGATTGTATTTCACGACCTTTGCGTGCTACATGATTGTATTTCACGACCTTTGCGTGCAGCATGATTGTATTTCACGATGTTTGCGTGCTACATGATTGTATTTCTCGATCATGTTTTATCTCTCCCAAAAGTTGCATGCGACATGTTTATATCTCAAAATGTGTCTGCTGTTTGATTAAAATTATTTCGCGGACTTTGCGTTTATTATGCGTTAACCTTAAACTTTGCGTACATTATGCGTATACCTCAAACTGTGCGTATATTATGCGTATACCTCAAACTTTGCGTACATTATGTGAATACCTCGTATACCTCAAACTTTGCGTACATTATGTGAATACCTCAAACTTTGCGTACATTATGTGTTTACCTCAAACTTTGCGTATATTATGCGAATACCTCAAACTTTACGTACATTATGCGTAGATCTTTAACTTTGCGTACATTATGCGTATACCTCAAACTTTGCATACATTATGTGTATACCTCAAACTTTGCATACATTATGTGTATACCTCAAACTTTGCGTACATTATGCGTATACCTCAAACTTTGCGTACATTATGTGTATACCTCAAACTTTGCATACATTATGTGTATACCTCAAACTTTGCGTACATTATGCGTATACCTCAAACTTTGCATACATTATGTGTATACCTCAAACTTTGCGGACATCGATAATTGGCATTAGGCTTTTTATGTTACAGGTCTTATGATAATTATTTCAAACTTTACATGGATGTCAAAATAGCAAGATTACAGTTGTGTGCAATATGCCGATATCCCTAACTATATGCGCAGCAGTTTCATATCTCGCACGTGTACACGTACAACATATCGTCAGTTCAAATCGTGAAATTGTGAGAAGTTTTAATTCGAGCATTCGATTGAACTCTAAAATTTGTTGATGTTCTGTGTTGTGTAATGTAAAAGTTAAATTCATGTTCGTTGTATCTTTACTACCATTTTGTTTCATTATTTTGTTTTATTATTTGCTTCCAATTGATTATGGAGTTTTTTCAGTGAAAATAACAGTGAAATTACCACTTTGTTATTTTCACTGTTTTGAAGCTGGTTCCAGTATCATGCAGAAAAAGAAACGTAACGTCAATGACACCGGGCTTTAAAATATGCGTTACGTCACCATGACGCCATAATTCTCACGTCGTGTCGTTCCAATTTCGACGTGATTTTTTTCTAAATAATCCAATTACTGCACATTTTAAGAGAAATTGAGGCATATAATAAACAGAAAATTTGTTGATTTTTGGTGAAAGATCATTTTATTTCACTCGTGATCACAGAAAATTAAATTTACTAAACGCCACTCGTGAAAATATTGATTTTCTGTGATCACTCGGTGAAATAAAATTCGATTTTACACCAAAAACAACAAATATCATCTATGTATTTTAGTGAATAAACCGGCGACAACATGTGCCCCACCTGTAACACCACCACCGGAAGTGAAGATCATCCATCAACCTTGTGATTGTGGAAATCATCAGACAACAACAACAGCTGCACCGACAACAACAACAACAACAACCAAATCGCCGACGACGACAACAACAACAACCAAAGCGCCGACGACGACAACAACAACCAAAGCCCCGACGACGACTACCTCAACAACAGGTTAATTTTTTTTTCAGCTATGCCAAATAGCCCATTTAATTTCGCCGTCATAGGTGAGAGAGGGTCGGGGAACCATCCCTCATCTCACCTTACAAATATGTATAAATATATGGTTAACTTTTTAATTAAATTGATAAAAAACAACAATACTAGTATTATAACAGAATACACCGTAAACTGACATATTTGATATCACCGGCGGAAACCTAACATTAGTGACACGTACGGGCACTTTTAGTCAACGGAGCACCCCGATATTTAAGGACGCTTAACAGTGTCCTGTAATAACCATAGGGCTTTACAAACAACATATTTTGCTATGACCTGCATGACGTCATAAAAACGACGTGACGTCATTTTCATTGTATATCGGCCGATATCAATCGGAACGGTCCGTACGGCATTTTTACGGGATAAAATACCTCGGATGTATGAAGCGTATGAATTCAGCAGCGTTCTTTCTAAAATCCTACGCAGAAGAAAATGGGCCAAAGAAAATAGACCGTAATTTATCAGCAGTAGAAATATCAAAAGATGTTTAATTGATTAAACAATACAATTTCGTTACACTCATTGAGCATAACACGCAGCTACGCAGCGCTTGCTTGATGGGCGTGTATTATTTGAAGCGCTGTTTAAATATGTCATGATGACGTCATGGCGAAAGACGTTAAAAATGGCGACGTTCTATTTACACCCGAGAGATGATTCGCAGAGATTGTCCGAGGTGTCCCGATTGGGCCGATATACGACGTTATGATTTGATCTTTGCAAAATCGCCGGTCATGTTAGAATTCTTAAATAATGTCGGATAGGTCATGGCTCAGGGTTCAAAATTGAACTATAGTACAATGTTAATAATCGAAACCCGATTCACATACATTCCATTATGAATGCGTATGAATACATGTACTATTTCCTTCCTCAGCGAAACCAACCACAACTACCACCACCACGACAACAACAACGAAACGAACCACCACGCATGCGCAGCAGGCATCATCTACTGCATCCAGTAATGGTAAGAATTGTTTTATGCTTATTCTTCTACGAGAAGTCTATATTGTCTTGTATTTCATTGACAGCAATAATCTCCAGCCGACCAAATAACAAACGAGAGATAATGTCTAACACACGAAATATTCCAAAAAGATTATATTAAGTCAGACAGGGAAGGCAGCACACAACTTAACCAGCCGAGCACAGAAAACATTAAAACACACAAGGCACAATGCCCAACTGAACCAACCGAGCACAGGAACATAAAACACATACAAGGCACAATACCCAACTCAACAAGCGCAGATCAGCCCAAGTCCAAGCTGTCGAAAAGTATAAAACATTAATTACTAGCTGAATTACCCAGTTCCCACAGCAAAACGACTATATGGCCAAGTTTTAGCTGTCAAAAACCTTAACGAAGAAGTGCCCAACACACTACGTACCGAGAAAATTAATCAGCCCTTGTCCCGACTGTTAAAAAGCTGAATAGAAAAGTTTCAGCAAATAAAAGGCTGAATGCCTACGCTGAATGACCTAGTTACAACAGTATAACTGCTGAACTACAAAGTTCTAGCTGCCTTTATCCCCAAAAGTTAAGCAACCGTATTAAAACGTTGAAAGGCCGTGTTTCAGCTACAAAAAATCTGAAAGCCCTAGCCGGATGACCTAGTTACAATACGTAAAAGGTAACCTTCCGAGTCACTCAAAATATGCTGGCATGTCTGGTAACAGCCTAACTTACCCCAGCATTCGTACACTTACCTGCGAACCTGATCTGTGACACTTTTTAGTTAGTCGATTGTAACGGATTTAAAAACGCGCCATTGGGGATATGTAGATCTATTACCAGAAAAACAGTCATCTCTTGTTTTGACATAAATCATATTACTAGTTTTGTCGTCATTTTTACCAAAGGATTAAAACAATCAGAAAGGTGCATTATTACCCTGTGAAACCTACACGTTCCACGGTTTCACACGGTAATGGACAAAACGGCACAGCCGCTGAAAAATATTTTATATTTCATTGAAAGCAAATGATTTTCCCCTTAGCTTGGCGTATATTTCATAGAAATCGATGAAGAAATAAAAATACCTATGGTTATTTTATTTTCCTAGGTTTACAAATTTCTTCTTGTAACTGTAGCCAAAAGTCACGTGGTATTGCTACACTGTGATTGTAGTAAATCATTCGATCTCATCACAGGCTGATCATATTCAACGTCTATTTAATCGGTCGATAAACATGATACTTTCATTTTCTGTCCTCATGTCTTATCCATGCGATGTTTTCCGCAGTACATTGTGTATATGCTTGTCAAAATGAGAGCATTAAGTAGACCTTTAAGACCTAGTAACGTTAAAACAATAAAATATGTTATTTTTTATTCCTTGTACAAAAGCAACATACCCCAGTTTCCGTTAACCATATTAACGCTGCAAGATGAACAGCGCAAACCAAATTCTAGACATGTTGCATTGAGGCTCTTCTGGTCTGGGAAATTAGTCATCTCTTTATCATATGACCAGTGTCATAATGCGAGCCATGAATAGAATCAGTAACACTTGTCTTCTGCTACCGGTGACCGGTATCTACAACATGTCAGGTTGGATGTCTTCGACAAAGATGTACTAGTAAATGACCTTGCCACAGATGCAAATCGAGAATTTAGTAACTAACTTTATTTTTAAAAAAATGTACATGTTTGCATGAAATCCAATGGATTCAGATCAATAAATATCTGACCAACAAATATTATGGGGGAACAATCTGCTAATGTGGCCAAGACATTAGGTGTTAACATGTCTTTAGTAAACTCCAAAACCCCTGACTCCCTGTAAAAAAGTGGAAGTCATATTGTGCATGTATGTTTATATTTCCTGGTTTCAGGTTCACAAGGAAAATCTCAAACCGGAAACCAGTCAGGATCAAAGAATTCGTCATCCAAGTGAGTGAATAAGATCATGATTGATATTTTTGTTGTTTAAGGTTATAAACCACTAAATGCATACCTGGACCAGAATACCCAAATAGTCTTTACAGAAGATTCTGTTTGCCTGCAAATAGTGATATGCCATGACAAAATGGAACTAGACTCATCTTATTGAGTTGAAAGGTATTGTATACATGAAGTTGAATGAGTGGATATATTTCATTTTGAATATTTTGAGATTTTGGCATATTTGACAAAGCGAAAGTAGAGAAGGTTAAAAACCACATTGGATCGGTCCGCGCGTCTGTAAAAATGTGTCTACCGCCTTTGACGAACAAAATCTTTCTTATATTAAACATGACCCCCTATTTGTGTGGCCTTATTTTGTAGCTGAAACCTTCTTCCTTTCAATGAAATAGGTCTGTCAACTGGCCATAGCATTTAACATGATATAATCTGGGGCTGACAATTGTCACTTTATATTGAACTAAAGAACAAATTTATTTAGTGGTTTGTGACCTTAACGTAATGAATTACACGAAAGTTGGTTTTCCTTGAATGAGATTTTCCCAATAGGTAATCTTCCATGATTCCATGAATTATTGGCATATATAGGATATTATGACATTGATTTACCAAGATTTGAATGTATAAGTCCAACCTAGAAACCGAACCATATGACATAATCAAAATTCAGACGTCTTTATTTTAGACAGCAAATAAGCTGTGCACTATGGGAAATATTCCATCTGGTGACATATGCGCATGCGCTCTAGTACCATATGCGTAGTGTACATATCGTTTTAAGATTAAAGCCTCATGTACACAAGTGGTACGGTTCTTGGGTGCATTGGAGTCGTAAATCACGGGAAGAATTACCTTTAATGCTTTTCGTCCAAAATGTATTAACCTGACTGAGCTTTCATTGTTACTATTCTTCATTATATGTCATAGCTTATTTCCTATTGTCCTTAAATGTCCTTTTTGTATCAATGACCATGTGTAGTCCAAATTAAGGTCCAAAATTGGTTGTATATAAGATAACATGCTACGAATAGCTTAATCTTACTAACTATGTGATTGGTTGAATATATTTGTGACTGTTTTAATATTATTATATATGGTCAGTGATTGGATGACGTGCATGTGA
This sequence comes from Spisula solida, assembly GCA_947247005.1. Classification (NCBI taxonomy): domain Eukaryota; kingdom Metazoa; phylum Mollusca; class Bivalvia; order Venerida; family Mactridae; genus Spisula; species Spisula solida. The sequence goes on from OX365962.1 coordinate 2,636,716, forward strand.
TTGAAAACGTGGAGTGTGATTGGTTGAAATTAATGAAACGTGTATTGTTATTGGTTGAAATTAATAAAACGTGTATTGCGATTTGTTGCAATTAATGAAACGTGTATTGTGATTGGTTCAAATTTATGAAACGTATATTGTGATTGGTTGAAATTAATGAAACGTGTATTATGATTGGTTGAAATTAATGAAACGTGTATGTGATTGGTTAATTCTTCCTACAGCTGGCAGCAAGGTCCATTATTCGAGTATGAATCTACTTCTACAGTCACAACAGAAGGCACCAAGGAGACGACCGTCACTACCAACATCACAAAAGCTGACGGTGTTGAAGTGAATAGAACGATAGAAACCACGGTAACAAGGCATGGCCAAACCGTAGGTCACAATGTGAAAGGTAATACCCTTGATTCTCGTATCCTCGTGCTTTCTCGTATTTTCCGGCAAGCATCAAAACTTCGTTTCTGAGTTATAATTTTGAATCATTTTGATAGAGTTAACAGATATTAGTTGATTTCCACAAAAATTGCATCAGATTTGTGGAAAAAAACGAAAATTTCGAAAACAAAAAAGGTGAACATTTCTCAAAAGGGAAACAACCCATATTATTCATGCTAAAACTTTTTTGACTGGTTTTCAACCACAAATGAGACTTTACACGTGTGACTGAAGGACAGTACTACAAATTGGGCCCCATATAAAGTTTGTAAGAGAACCAGTCCAGACACAACACGAAAAAAACCGGAAATACGAGAAAGTGCTCTTGAATTCAGATTATTGAGGTCACGTGATATGATGCTAAAATAGACAATACAAGTTATTTTGTTTTGTATTTTTGTTGATTGCATGTTTTGCTTAAGTGGTTAAATCATATTTTCCTCAAATATAAATAACTCAAAAAGTTTTTAAAACGCTTTTAAAATATTTTAAAAATATTGTTTGTGCTTAGAAGCCAGGAACAGCAGGATTCATGTAGTCCAAGGAAGATAACTCTAGCTGTGTTTGTTGTAGATAAGGGTTCCATTAATAATATAAAGAACTGCGCTTCACTGCCTATATAATGTAGAGAAGAACTTTTGTTTGTGTGTTTTGAAAAAGGCTCAGGCCGAAACGTCGATAAATGAAGAGTTATGAGTGGTTAGTTTTTATTAACAATTTCCTATGGAATAAAATCATAGTTATAATGTCGATATACAGGGTGTTAAACAAGTTCGTTCTCAACGTTTGAGTTTCAATATTTTATTTTTTGTAACCTCAGATATTTTCAGATTGAATCCAGAGGGGGTCTACCATTGTTCTAATCTCTCCGGCATTACATGAAGCTATTAGAGTAAGAAATTAACATTGTCTACTGAGTACGTAGCTCAAATAAAACTGTATATGAATTCAAATTTTGAGAACAAACTTTTTTAACACCCTGTATATTGTGTCTATTGCAGTGATAGAGAATAACGCCTCACATGCTGGATGGCACGGGGGACACAACAGTTCCTCCTCGTCATACGGTGGTAACAACTCCTCGTCAAGTACATCAACAACACATACTGGTGGACACGGGGGATCAGGTATAGATTTAGCAAATATATTTTAGTTTTGCGTGATACACCTGTGTTTTAGAGTTTATAAGCGTATGAGTTAATCACGAAGGCCGTATGCGTATAATTTACGCATTCCAATTGATACATGCAATTAATGTTTGTAAAATATATAAGTCTAGTTAAATAAATGATGAATCCGGCATGTATTATATTCAATGTGATGTTCAATCTGGACGAATCGTCTGGTGTTATACATAATACCACCATCGTTAATCCCTGCGTTTTGTTTTAAGCCCGATGAACATTATATATCCGTCTTACGGAGACTACCAATCAAATTATCCTGACACAAGACACACCAGCAGTTACCTCTAACAGTCCTCATATGAAGAGATATTATACAAGTACCACTTAAACAAATTTGGTATGTCACGGCCTGGATTCGAACCGACAGCCCTCCGTGTCCGAGGTGGACGCTCAAACTACTCGACCCGAACCCGCAACAGTCCGTCCCGGGCGGACGCTCAAACTACTCGGCCACGGTAACGGTCCGTCTTATGTGACTTACAGAAAAGTATAACGCCCAACATTTATAATGGTAGTTTTCACACTAACAAGTCTAATTCCTTCTCCCTGCGTTTGCCATTCTCTATCACAAAACATCATCAACGACACAACCACCGTTGAAATTGTCTTAGTTTTGAGTCGGTCTTATCATGAAGGAGGTTTTGTAGTTATAGTCCAGTCAGGATAAAAATACAGTGACGCAGCGGTCGAGTCCACTATAACGGTGTAAAACCGATCATAAAGGCTTTTTTCATTTTATGTACTAGTGTTCGTGTTCAACTGTTTATTGTTGAGGATCTCATGGAAGATTGCCATTTAATTTAATTGTCAAATGAGTTTCCTCGTAAAATAAAGTCTTTATTATTATTATTATAAAGGCTTATATTGTACAAACAACTAAACTTTCAATGCTAAACTAACATACTAAATTTCCCTCTACCTGTTTAGACAATGGTTGTGATTTTTGCGTACACATAAACTGCAACATCACTGTCACAATATCCTAACTGGACTATAGGTTTAAATTATAATATTATGTTGTTTTAACTCACACTAGGTCACAATACTAACAGCAACAGTAGTTCTAGCAACACAGGAAGTAATTCCACCAGTAGTACTAATACCTCCGGATCGAAGAGCTCTGGATCGAACTCAACCAGTGGGGCGAATAATACGGGTACGAATGGTTCAGGGACGAATTCGAGTACAAGCCATTCATCTTCCTCGTCGTCTCAGTCAGGTAAGACTTGTCAGTGTGTGTGTGTGTGTGTGTGTTGGTGTGCGTGTGCGTATGCGTGAGCGTGTGCGCTTGTGTGTGTGTATGTGCGAATGTTTGCCCGTGCGTGTTTGGGTGTGTGTGTGTGTCCGTCAGTGCATGCATGTTCGTGTGTGTGTGTCCGTCAGTGTGTGCGTGTTTGGATGCGTGTGTGTGTGTCCGTCCGTGTGTGCGTGTTTGGTTGCGTGTGTTGATGTCCGTTCGTGTGTGCGTGCTTGGATACGTGTGTGTGTGTGTGTGTGTGTGTATGCGTCCGTCCGTCCGCGCGTGTTTGGATGCGTGTGTGTGTGCGTCCGTCCGTCCGTGTGTGCGTGTTTGGATGCGTGTGTGCGTGTGTGCGTGTTTTCGTCAGTGTGTACCTGATTCGTGCGTGCGAACAAAATTACGCCCACCAGTGCGAGCATGCTCACGTTCCATGGTAAAAAGATAACAATTATCTATCTGTCAATATATAATTATAATGTCTACCACAGCGGGAAACTAGATGAATAAGATCTTAAACTATCAAAATACTTTATTGAGCAACTGCCATGTGATTGAAGGGAGGTAACCCCAATATTATATGGAAATTAAGAAAATACCGGTTAGCGAACTTGAGTCTTGGCAAGTGTGAAAATGATGTATTTTTCTAATTTAACGGGATTTCATTCAAACGGATTATAAATGCTTCCTACAAATTCATTGTCATTGATAATCAAAATTTATGAAACTTTGAATAAAAATCATCATTTAAGATATGTACGCGCTGAGTAATTGATCGGCCTGTAACGTATCAATTGCTTACTTCCTAGTAATTGGACGCTTTCAAATTCAGAACAAAACAGAAATCGAGCTATTAACAATATTTTAAAACCGATTTTGAGAAGTGTCGTTCATAGACCCCCAAAACCAACAACAGGCTAGCGACAGTTGCCTACAATACATTTGTATATTAATAACTTCACAATTTACGAGCAAAATCCTTATATATACAGTACCCACCAAAAATAAGTGTACAGATGCAAAATTAAACTTGGTTCAATTATTTCATTATCTGTTTATCAGACGGTCACAATTATACTAGATTTTGAATTTACAGTTACTCAACGAGTCAAAAAAGTGATAGAAGTAATAAAAACGACGATTTTCTGAATTAAGATAACCATGTGATCCAAAAGCCGAATTTTCCATCTTTTTATGACAAAGTTACCTTTCAAGCCGGACAAAAATACCATGTTTTATACCTAGGGTGCCAACCAATGTATGGTCTTTACACTTAACAAACAAACAAACAATTTTCCTTGTCTTCAATTTAACGTCATATGTATTATATATCTTTATTTACAAACTCGGCACGTACGTGCCTTTGGTAATACAACACAAAACAGCACAAAGACATTCAATACATACATACTCCCATACATGCAAGAACATTCATATAAATACATACAAACAAAAAAGTACATGGAAACAAACAAAATTAAATGTTGGTCGGTAAATACAATTACATACCGTGGTTGGTTATAAAGACTTTAAAAGAGGAAATTTTATTTAATGATTGAGATTTTTCAACTGTATATTTCTAATAGCAAAGGCTTCTCTTAAAAAATAGCAATTTTATATAAATATTTTTTATTTACTTGAATACATTATATTGATAAACTTATTTAAAGTAGGCCATGGTGTATTTCCTAGATATTTATTTCGAATGTTACTGTATAGAGGACAACACATTACAAAATGGAATTCAGATTCAACCTGATTAAACGGACACATTTTTACAGATACGATTTTCTCTTGGTATATTGTTTGCTCAACCCGTTTCTATATTAAGGGAATGTGGAGATAGTCTAACAGTCTAATATGTATGTGGTATTTATTCTTGTGTATAGGCCGATCGCCTGTTTTGCGCAATAAATTTTGAAACTTTAAACTCAATAAATATTGCCCACCAAAAATAAGTATACAGATGTTATTTCCCCATGTACTTGTCTGTAATACACTATTTGCAAAACAGTGAAACAACAATATTATTTAAGGAAAATGAATATTTTTGTTTATTAAATGTATAGACCATGCATTGATTGGTACCGTAGGTGCAAAATATAAAGTTTCTTTGTCCTTCTTGAATGGTAACTTTGTCACCAAAACATGGAAAATGCAGCCTTTTTGATCACATGGTTATTTTAATTCAGAACAGCTTCATTTTTATTTCTAACTCTTTTTTGACTCCTTTAGAAAATGTAGTTTCAGAAACTTGTATAATTGTGACCGTCTCTTGAACAGATATTGAATAATTTAACCAAATTTAATTTTGCAACACTTATTTACTGTATACTTAATTTTGGTGGGCACTATATAATATAATATCCTTATATATATTTTTCAGGATCTGGATCTAACCAGTCAGGGTCACAATCGATGAGCAGCACGGCTGCCTCTCACACCACAAAGGCACAACACCATAATCATCATCATACCCGCCAAGGTACGTGTAACATTTATTTCACATGTTGAACTTTCGGTCTAATTCTTAAGGAAATACAACTCTGTCGATAGTGATTTTTGTACCAGTGTGTTTGTACGAGTTGTTTCCCTTTACACCTGAAAAATCGATTAAACATCCCCAGTGATCAGTACTGATTTTATCAGTGGAAAGTTAGACATACCGACTATCAATAATGTATCGTGATTTTAAGTAGTATCTCTGCAGCCAAATTGTTTGATGTGTTTTACGGAATTGCGAATACATTGTACATTTTTTTCTCGTAAGGATGACGGATTATTTTAGCGAACAGTTTTACGCTTAAAATCTGTTATTTACATGGACATCTATTATTTTATAAAGCTTAAACAAACTCAATGCTATCTGAATGGTTGATTGTCCTCACATTGCGTCTCATTATCAAAGTTTAAGTCCTTAGGATGCTTTATATTAGCAATATAAGAAATAAACTATGAAAAACCGTGGTATACCGGCTGTTATACAATGGTTTGGAGTTCTGACGCATAGGAATTAACCACGAAGGCCGTATATAATGTTTGATATATTTATCCATTTCTTTACGTCATAGTTGACGTCACATCTTTCTCTTATGCTTTATTGTCAGTATTAAACAATTAATACATGCCACGAATATTTGTTACAGCAACAACTAAGAAAGCAACAACAACTGAAGCAACAACAACAAAAGCAGCAACAACTAAACCAACTACAACCACAAAGGCGACGACGACAACAACAACAACAAAGGCGACGACAACAACAAAGAAACCAACTACGACAACAACGAAGGCGACAACAACAACAACAAAGAAACCAACTACGACAACAACGAAGGCGACAACAACAACAACAAAGAAACCAACTACGACAACAACGAAAGCAACAACAACAACAACGACAACAACAAAGAAACCATCTACAACAACAACAAAAGCGACGACAACAACAACCAAGGCTACAACCACGGCTAAGAGCTCCTCCCATTCTTCACATTCAAGCTCCTCTCATCAGTCCGGTTCAAGCTCTTCCCAGCAGACTGGATCCAACACGGGAACTAATACAGGAACACAATCTAACAAGACAAGTTCCACCTCACACAGCAGCAGCAGCAGTAGTACCAGTGGTTCACAGTCGTCTGGTTCCAGTTCACAGTCCAACAATAATAACGCATCCGCAGCGAATCACAGGTACCAAGCTTATACACTCTAGTTCCATACAATAACTTTAGGATTTTACTATGTGATTACTAAAAATACTTCCAGTAGCAGGTATGACATAGTTATTTTGCGTCTGTTGTCATAATAAAGACAGACAACAGTCAGACAGCGAGTTTGGTCAAATTCCTATTGAAATCAATAGCTAACGTAAGCTGTTAAACACTAACTGAGTTCTAGCGCTTTGTTAACCTTGGTTTATAACTGTATGATGGACTTGTTTTTAACCAACATTTCATTAATACTGATGTTATTTTTTTTTATATATTAACATAATCAGAAACTAGAGAGATTAGTCTTTAATTTGATATCAATTTTTTAAAAATCCGTCCATAAATAAGAAAATAAACCCATAGGGCGTGAAGTCACTTTCTTTTTTCTTGTTTAGAATAGCATTGTCGTTTCTATTGAATGTACCTCAGTGATTGACAGGACACCGTGGTATACATTTCATGGTATAACTTTTTAACTGGTTGATTAATTTCGATTGGATTTTGTGTTTGGGTAGTTCTAACAATGTTGTCTATGAATGTAATTACTTGATGAAGATATCGAAAGTCAATTCTTGTTTTTTATACCCTGAAAATCTGACGACTTCAGTACAAATCCACCTTTCTAAGATAATTTAAATTTTATTAAAAAATGTTTTCTCTTTATCAATGATACAGCTACCTGTGGTTTTGATAACCTTGGTTTATAAAAGTTTGTTGGGCTAGATCGTGGCATGATCAAACGAAAGTGAAAAATCAAAGAACAATATGTACATTTGTCATAAGTTTACTCCTGTCTTGTTCATAATACATTGCACTTCTGAGATATTTCTCCGAATATTTTGAATCATTTATTTATGATTTTAAAGTTCCAGTCAAAACTCAATGACCATGCCGACGGCACCTCCTGGAATGACCAAGCCGACGGCACCCCATGGAATGACCAAGCCGACGGCACCCCATGGAATGACCAAGCCGACGGCACCACAAAAGATTACCATGCCCACTGCTCCACATGGAATCACCAAACCGACGGCACCCCATGGTATGACCAAGCCGACGGCACCTCAACGAGAGCAAGTAAGTATACTAGGCACGAACAGAAACCTACATTAAAACATATTTAAAATATAGCGTTAATTTCGCAATAATTTAACAATAATGATAGAACTATGAGTTACAGCGCACGATTGTCACTAAGCCAATCTTTCTGCATTGTTTGTATTTGCTAATAAAATTCAATGAGCGCCATTATGACCTCGATTGCTCAAGGGAAGGAACTCTGATTGTACTTTAATTTTAAATTCACAATTTTACATTACGATATTCAATCTTCAACATATTTGATGTCAGAGGCCAGTTTATTCGGTATAAAATTTAATATTGGTGTGATTACGTGCAATTTATTAAAACTATTTTCAATGCTTCACCGATGTTTCACGATGTAACACCGTCAATCAACGATGCAATGATGATTTCCAATTTCTTAATTTTGATTGCTAAATGAAACTCCTTGACAGGGGCTCTGTTTGAACATTGACAAAAGTAATTAACATTCATAGCGTTCATGGCTACTACTCTCGCTGGCGTATCATACTATTCTAGCCATCGTATCATACGATTATAGCTGTCGTATCATAATATTCTGTCTGTCGTATCATACTGTTCTAGCTGTCATATTATACTATCCTAGCTGTCGTATCATACTATCCTAGCTGTCGTATCATACTGTTCTAGCTGTCGTATCATACTATCCTAGCCGTCGTATCATACTATTCTAGCTGTCACATCATACTATTCTAGCTCTCGTATCATACCTTTCTAGCGAATCATTTCATACTTTCAGACTACCACAGCCGCTACACAGGGAACAACTACTCCTTGGAATGGTAAGTACACAAACGTCATCATAACTTATACCAACACGTCACTTCCGGTTGTTTCATAAGTATTAAAAAACATTATTACACAGAAACATTTCTAGACATTTACCATGAAATGAATCTCAATCGGTACGACGTTTAAAAGTATTTTAAGACAAAGTGTTGATATTGTAATGTTAATAGTCCTAAATCAAGACCTTTATGAACATGTCACGTGTTAACAACGTTGTACAAATGTATTTTTATTTCAGGAATATGTCCTGACTTCGACTTTAACTGTCCGGCAGATCCTAAGTGTGTCTCCTTCGATGTACATTCCTGTCCAATATGCGTGTGTCCGAGTAAGTATTCATACACCTTATAGAATTCACTAACCGAAATACCTGATAAAAAGTAGTTCATAGAATGTTTTTTAATTTTATTAATTTATTGTTTCTTTTTTTGGGTGTCTGTGTCTGAGATAGTAAAGACACAAAGCCCTGTGTGGTATAGTAGATAAATCAAAGACACGAAGCCCTGTGTGGTATTGTAGATAAATTAAAGACACGAAGCCCTGTGTGGTATTGTAGATAAATGAAAGACACGAAGCCCTGTGTGTTATTGTAGATAAATCAAAGACACGAAGCCCTGTGTGGTATTGTAGATAAATCAAAGACACGAAGCCCTGTGTGCTACTGTAGATAAATTAAAGACTCGAAGCCATGTGTGTTATTGTAGATAAATCAAAGCCACGAAGCCCTGTGTGCTATTGTAGATAAATCAAAGACACGAGGCCCTGTGTGCTATTGTAGATAAATCATAGACATGAAACCCTGTGTGCTATTGTAGATAAATCAAAGACACGAAGCCCTGCGTGCTATTGTAGATAAATCAAAGCCAGGGAGCCACGAAGCCCTGTGTGCTATTGTAGATAAATCAAAGACCCGAAGCCCTGTGAGGTGTTGTAGAAAATCATTTTTCCAGTGCAGTTAACAGATACTTGTTCCAATTGGGGTTTGCAAATAAGCGTTCTCCCAGTGCGGTAATGCACTCTTTTTTGGTGATTTATTGCATACAGAGCGCTATTTACTAGTACAATGGGGATAACGTATAGAACGGAAGTGATACCCCTGACGGTTTTTCGAGTGTAAATTTCGTCGCTTCGGTAAGTAAATCTTGATTTTTCTTTGTTTTGTAAGACGCTTTCAATGATATAACATAGCCCACCGTACCCGGCCCTATCAATACTTGCAGACCCAAGCCCATTTTCCCTTCAAATACCTGTGATTAAGGAGAACACTCGATTCTAGTGCGGTTTTGGTTACTGCACCCCTGACGACCCGTCTACATTTTTTCCCAATTTCTGCCGATTTGCATGGTATGTTGCTGTTTTATGGGGCCAACTTCATTGTTTACCTTATTCGATGTATGCATTTTGCAAAATTAGTTCGATGCAGTCAGGTTATGAGGCAGAATAGACGAAAGAACCACTATGATACCCCTGACGGTTGCTGTCCCTCACTGATACCCCTGACGCCTCAAAATACTATAATGTTGTAATACGAGACGGTCGGCTCTTTACATGTTCAACCACTAAAAATCAAGATTCTAATCAATACAGTTATTGCGTAAATACATGAAGAACTTGATAAACAATTCCAATAGACAAAAACAGTTGCATACATAGATTTGGAATCGTACAGCAAGTCAAGTTGTGTGAGCTATAACAATTCATATAACAAATTATTATGAAGGAGTCCGTATTAATTTATTTATTAATCTTACATTTCGACGGCTCATTGTTGAATATTGGAACCACCGTAAATGGGTTGTTATTAAGCTGCTGTTTGCCTAGCGGGTGCCTTGATACTTAAGTAAGTACTACTTAGGAAGCTCCACCAATCGAAACGAAATGCTTGTTCATAATAGGCAATATTTGACAAGCATTTTTATAAACTAATGGTGATATATCGTTGTTTCGCATCGAATTGTGCTGAGGAAATATAACTTATGTGAATATTCAGACTTAATAATTCAGATCACCTCACGATGTGACGCGGACATTATTTCATACACGCGTTCGTTTCAATTCAAATATGACACTGTATTACTTCATGACATGTACTTGTATTACATTTCTTATTCTTCGTTCTTTGAACGCTTTACTTATTACTTACATTTCCATTTAATTACACCCAGTTCTTGTTTACATAGACGAGTAACCACACATTAAATTAAAGTCAAGTGTGACTGACATGATGTAAATTATAGATGTAGTTTAACTTATACAGCAGATTAATATATTGTGATCTGAGGTACCTTGTTCTGCCCTGCATTCAACGAAGCATTATGTGAGGTGTGTTACGTACCTATGTCGTACCTGCAGGGTTTTTGTCGCTATAATCCTTCGTTGTACGCTTCGTTTGCGGCAAACAATTTGAAAGTATAAGTCCCCGTTTTTTTCGTTCTCAGTTTTGAAATATGTACGCATGCACTGGTTTTGCTATTCACATTCTTTTGTTTGCTTCTGTCCGCCATTTTGTTTAATTACACCAATACACGCACACCACCTCAGGATATGGTTATTGTTCAACGAATAACAGGTACGTACCAGGTAAAAACGTGCGTCACTTTATTTTTTTCTTGAACGCAGGGCTGTTATTCATTGAACGTTATGTTAAAAAAACCTGTTCGTCACGTGAGCGAAGTTTGGCTAACCATATCCGGAGGTGGTATACCTAAATTGGTAAATTTTAACAAAATGGCGGACAGAGGCAAACAAAAAATGGCAATAATGCAACCCATGCATCCGTACATATATCGAAATGCCCTGCGTTCAACGAAGAATTACGTGACGCACGTTTCGACACAATATTCTTCGTTGAACGCAGGGTGGTCGAGAAGGGAAAAAACGGGGATTTATACTTTCAATGTGTTTGTCGCAAACGAAGCGTACAGCCAAGGATTGTAACGACAAAACCCTGTGATTTTTAACATGTTTGCAGGTAACATTTCTTGAACGCAGGGATGTTTTGTTATGCTTGTTCAAGATATTATTAAATGTGAATTACACAAGTTAATAACAATATTTAATGTTTGCTTATCGTTCGTGTAGTTATATAAGCGGAAACTCGCAGGCACTACTCGGTATCATTTCCGGGTCGCGGAAACTTGTGACAGTTCACTAAATAGCCATCGATCCAGAAACAAGCAATTCATACGTTGCAGGTATCGATGCATGTCAACAAACTCTTTAAATTGACATACCTTTCTATGTCTGAAGTATGCTTATTTACATGTGCGTTTGATTTGAACGATCAACGCTGTGTTTGCTATAAACCGGTGTAGTTGTGAACGTAATGTACATGTGTAGAATACCACCAAACTCCTGGCAGTAGCTCACTACCTTAGTCCTTACTTAAGTATAGAAGAAAATATAAATAAATCCGTAAACTAGTTCATTGCTGCGTACTTATAGTTCTAAATAGTAAATCGGCTTTAAAAATAATGTTAACATTAAAAAATAAATTTCGTTTATACTTCTTCACACCACATGGCCAATCAAATTGGGTCGCTTTCGATTTCTGTTGATATTTTATATTGCCAGTCTTTGTTTTGCCTGTGTCTGATTATATTATAACGTCTATTTTATCAATAAAGCAATGCGTAGGAATTCTTTTAACGGTTTGTTCTACATTGGTAGAGAAGGGCCAGAATCATGAGTTCTTCATGTATTTACGCAATTGATTAGAATCTTGATTTTTTAGTGGTTGAACATGTACAGAGCCGACCGTCTCGTATTACAACATTATAGTATTTTGAGGCGTCAGGGGTATCAGTGAGGGACAGCAACCGTCAGGGGTATCATAGTGGTTCTTTCGTCTATTCTGCCTCATAACCTGACTGCATCGAACTAATTTTGCAAAATGCATACATCGAATAAGGTAAACAATGAAGGTGGCCCCATAAAACAGCAACACACCATGCAAATCGGCAGAATTTGGAAAAAATGTAGACGGGTCGTCAGGGGTGCAGTAACCAAAACCGCACTAGAATCGAGTGTTCTCCTTAATCACAGGTATTTGAAGGGAAAATGGTCTTGGGTCTGCAAGTATCGATAGGGCCGGGTACGGTGGGCTAGGTGATTTCATTAAAAGCGCCTTACAAAACAAAGAAAAATCAAGATTTACTTACCGAAGCGACGAAATTTACACTCGAAAAACCGTCAGGGGTATCACTTCCGTTCTACACGTTATCCCCATTGAGTAAATTTACTAGTTACTATCACAGTGTATAAACGAGTCAACTTCCGGTTATCGCAATAATGAGTACACGTTGAATTGTATAGTATTACAATAATGAGTACAGTGATGGAAGATCACCGGATGTTTCAATCACAATAATGAGTACAGTGATTTCGTTTATACGCGGTGACTATGATACAAAATAATTCTAGCGGTCAATTAACCCTCTTCAACTTGTATTTTCAGTTGGCTAGAAGTAAAGGAACAAAGGAATGCCTGCAACCTATCACCTACCGTCCATGGAGATCTGATCAATCATTCATGTATTATATAATCAATCAAATATAGCCTATCATTCAATCATGTTGGTTTGTGTTTTATTGATCAATTATCATAATTGAATTTTATCACATAAATGCCGTGATTTTCCATGTGAGAACAAATGACGGAACAATGTTCTCCAACACGTGTGATAACAAATGTGAGACGTCACCAGCTTTTTGGCGCGAAAACGTAACGTCCTCGGCTGTAATTCGTTATTTCTGACGTTGTTTTGACTGTGTAACTATGGTAATGTGATAAAAAGAATCGACCACTCGTTGTCTTTGGTATCAACATTTCTTAAACTCGTCACGAAAACAAATTTATAAGCTCGCCAAAGGCTCGCTTAATAACCTGTGTTTTCTAGACTCGTTTAAGAAATGTTGATCTCAAAAGACAACTCATGACGGATCCTATATATACTAATAATTAGTTTGTACCCATTGTGGAATGTGAACCTTTATTGTGTGGCGTCGTCGCCAAGCGATGCGAAGTCTGAAAACAATGACCAACTCTGTTATTGAAACCACAGGTAACTGTTTCATTAATAAAGAGTAAACAATTTTGTTTTATAAAATTTATAATATCTTAGATAACATATTTTTTATAAACGATTTTTTTTCTTTATCAATGATACAGTTACCTGTGATTGAAACAACCCTAATTTGTATCATGCCTCAGTTTACATTGATGCCAACTGAAGAGATGCGGCTATACAAAATGATAACTTATAGATAGAGAACGAAAACGGGGGTTGTTTTATTTGTCTAGGGCGCAGCCCGACTAAAAAAGACACCCGATTGTGAGTTTGCTGTCTGTCTTGTATTATAGTCGTCCACAAGGTATTAAGGACGTATCTATTGTGCATATACAATTAACATCGGGCTACGCACTCGACAAAAAAGACAACCTCTCGTTTACGCTCTCTTTCTCAGTGTAGCAATACCACGTGACTTTTGACTACAGTTTCAAGAAGAAATTTGTAAAAATTGGAAAATAAAATAGCCATAAGTATTTTATTTCTTCATCGATTTCTATGAAATACACACCACGCTAAGGGGACAATTATTTGCTTTCCATGAAATATAAAATCTTTTTCAGCGGCTTTGCTGTTTTGTCCATTACTTTGTGAAATCGTGGAACGCGTAGGTTTCACAGGGTAATGGAAAAATTGGTAAAACTGCTGAAAAATATGTTATATATATTTTATTTCTTCATCGATTTCTATAAAATATACGCCACGCTAAGGGGAAAAGTATCTGCTTTCCTTGAAATATAAGATATTTTTCTGCAGTTTTACCGATTTTTCCATTACCCTGTGAAACCTACACGTTCCACGATTTCGCAAGGTAATGGACGAAACGGACCAGCTGCCGAAAAGATTTTATATATCATGGAAAGCAAATAATTGTCCCCTTAGCGTGTTGTATATTTCATAGAAATTGATGAAGAAATAAAATACTTTTGGCTATTTTATTTTCCAATATTTACAAATGCCTTCTGTAGTCAAAGGTCACGTGGTATTGCTACACTGAATAAGCTGAATAAAATAAATAAATATACCAGATTTATATAGCGCCTTTTTCATGCGAACACACGTTCAAAGGCTCTTTACATTATAGTGATGCAGCCACAAGGGCTCAGGCGCATCCTCTACCTGTGCAGATACAGCATGATCTGACCAGAGGGATAGACTGAGAGACATTAGATACAGAAGGGCGCCTAGCTCTTATTTCGAATATACAGCCTGGTTCTTTAATGTGCCCGGTGTATAGCACCGATACACAGCTTCTTGGCACCTTTACCCAGATAATTTGCAGACCACACGGGCAGATATTTTCAGAAATGTCAAGTTCCAATGCCGGGGATTGAACCCACGACCTCTGGATTGACAGTCCAGTGCGTTACAACTGAGCTAAATCCGCTTGTGAATGACCAAGTTCCAGCAATAAAAAAGCTGAATGTCCTAGTTCAAAAAGCACATGCCTCAATTGAATTAGGGAATATTTTACTCCGCGGATTTATCAAACCGCATCACCTTTCTAGATTTTATTTATATTCGTACACCTCTCCGAACTGTCACGGAAATTGCCGGGCTGCTAAGGTGCAGAAGCATCAAAGTAATTAAGTAAAAACATCATCGCAAGATTTGGTCAGTATTTCTTTCATGTTCAGATCAACCAGTACAGGACTATTAACTGGACATAACTTGTACATCTCGTGAATTGACAAGAATCAATATACGTGTTGTTCAATAATGTTTTTGTTTCGACTATAAAATATCATATTTGATAAATCTATACTGCCGTCAATAGAAACGCGACGTTAACTTGACATAAATCAATTAATTCGAGATGGTTTCATTTTCATTCTAAATGAACAAAAACGACACAATCTGGAATTAATTTTATTTAAAGAAAACTGAAAAAACGCACCGTGCAAACTTGTTGTGTCCACACATGATTATATGCCATGCACGGGTCCACATATTTTTCTAAAGGGCTTCCTGTGACCGGCACGACTCTCTTATGCTTTAAGTTGAGACAAGTCATATATAGAACATCTTGGTAGGATAATATTCGATAGCGACCAAATGCACGATCTATACGAACTGATTCCGGACCTGGGTACTGTTTTATCAAAGCACTTAAGAAATTCGTAAACTTACGATCAAATTTAAATTCTTTATAATCTATTTACAACTATTCGATTTGGTAAATAGAGCTGTATTACAAGTAATATTTCAATTAATGAACTCCTTCAAATCATATCAGTCCCAAATGTGCAGTCGGTAAAGAATTATAAAGAATAAAAATGTGGACGTAAGTTTACGATTTCCGTAAGTGCTTTGATAAAACAGTACCCTGGCCCTGCCAGTTAAACAACTACAAGATATCCTTTTGACCTCCTCCTCTGTGACCATCCCTTGAGTGAATTAATATCATAAAACTATATACTATCAATAATGTATTATTTTGCATGCCATATTTCAGATAGAAAAATATTTAAAATGAAAAAAGAAACGTTATATTTTACTTTCACATCCGAGTACAGAAAAGTCTACAGTTAGTATATGACGGTATACAAACATTGATTTATGAACTGCTGGATTTTAATCGACAATTTGATGGATAAATGTTGCCCGCTGTATTTTATTTCAACTATAAACGGTCTAATTAATAATTCGGGGAAGAGGGCCGGAAGTACATACAGAATGATGGATAAACTGTTTAATATTTGTGGCATTTCTATCAAACTTTGACAGTCGAACATAAAAACACTGTTATCCGAATAAATTTGATTTATCAATTAACATGAAGAAATTGATAGATAGTTAAGATTCATCCGCACACTTATCAAAGTTTACATAATAATTTCGACTTTTTTGCGAGCAAAAAATACAGTTTTACTATAGATAAAAGATTATGTAATCGAGTTAAGTAGTCCATGCACTTGTTCAAGGTGAACATCAAGTCTGACATCATGTTGTCGTTATCTACGGTAAATTCATGTATAGTTTTAATCAAACATTTAACAAACGTCTATTATGACATATATTTGATAAAAAACGATATTGCTTACTTTTTATTCATAATGATCCTTAACATAAAGTTACTTTTGTGATTATTACCCAAATAGAGCGGCTTGTACAAAATGCAATAGTATTGTAATTTACATCGAAGGCTATGTAGCAGAGGACCATAATGTAAATTGATATGACTGTCAAATATGTAATCCACAATAAATAAAGTCGTTATAGTTATTATTATCGGTGTTACTTCATCAAACAAAATTGTTCTAAGAAGATACATGACCCTAAGTTAAGGAATTATTTAGATATTATATTATTAATCTACATTTGTACATCTTTTAGATGCTATATGTGTGTCAGGGAATTGTGTTTTCGGTTGGACTGACACATTGAAGTACAAAAAAACTAATCTACTTTAGTATTTGATGGTACCTAACCTATAATTTGCTGGCGCCTAACCTATAATTTGCTGGTACCTAACCTTAAATGGACATACGTGTATTTGCTGGTACCTACCCTAACCTATAATTTGCTGGTACCTAACCTTAAATGGACATACGTGTATTTACTGGTACCTATCCTAACCTATAATTTGCTGGTACCTAACCTTAAATGGACATACGTGTATTTGCTGGTACCTAACGTACAATGGACATACGTGTATTTGCTGGTACCTAACCTATAATGGACATACATGTATTTGCTGGTACCTAACCTATAATGGACATACATGTATTTGCTGGTACCTAACCTACACTAGACATACATGTATTTGCTGGTACCTAACCTACACTAGACATACATGTATTTGCTGGTACCTAACCTACAATGGACATACATGTATTTGCTGGTACCTAACCTAACCTATAATTTGCTGGTACCTAACCTTAAATGGACATACGTGTATTTGCTGGTACCTAACGTACAATGGACATACGTGTATTTGCTGGTACCTAACCTACAATAGACATACATGTATTTGCTGGTACCTAACCTATAATGGACATACATGTATTTGCTGGTACCTAACCTAATCTAGACATACATGTATTTGCTGGAACCTAACCTACAATAGACATACATGTATTTGCTGGTACCTAACCTACAATGGACATACATGTATTTGCTGGTACCTAACCTACACTAGACATACATGTATTTGCTGGTACCTAACCTACAATAGACATACATGTATTTGCTGGTACCTAACCTACAATAGACATACATGTATTTGCTGGTACCTAACCTACAATAGACATACATGTATTTGCTGGTACCTAACCTTCACTAGACATACATGTATTTGCTGGTACCTAACCTACAATAGACATACATGTATTTGCTGGTACCTAACCTACTATGGACATACATGTATTTGTTGGTACCTAACCTACAATGGACATACATGTATTTGCTGGTACCTAACCTACAATAGACATACATGTATTTGCTGGTACCTAACCTACAATAGACATACATGTATTTGCTGGTACCTAACCTACAATAGACATACATGTATTTGCTGGTACCTAACCTACAATAGACATACATGTATTTGCTGGTACCTAACCTACAATGGACATACATGTATTTGCTGGTACCTAACCTACAATGGACATACATGTATTTGCTGGTACCTAACCTACAATGGACATACATGTATTTACTGGTACCTAACCTACAATGGACATACATGTATTTGCTGGTACCTAACCTACAATGGACATACATGTATTTACTGGTACCTAACCTACAATAGACATTCATGTATTTGCTGGTACCTAACCTACAATGGACATACATGTATTTACTGGTACCTAACCTACAATGGACATACATGTATTTACTGGTACCTAACCTACAATGGACATACATGTATTTACTGGTACCTAACCTACAATGGACATACATGTATTTGCTGGTACCTAACCTACAATGGACATACATGTATTTACTGGTACCTAACCTACAATGGACATACATGTATTTGCTGGTACCTAACCTACTATGGACATACATGTATTTACTGGTTCCTAACCCATAATTTGCTGGTTTCTAAGTTTAACTTACAATGGACATATTTGATTAGAGAAGTTTATATTATCACCGTCTGCGTTGAAACAGGATACAGTTTATTGCGTTTATATCACCAGACAATGTCACGCTTCTACTTAATTGATCATTAATTAATTAATTAAACTTAATAATAACGTCTATTAGACACGCATGCTAGGCAACGTTTAATAAAATATCATTTAGTTCTAAACAATAAAATGTCAATTTTTTTATATAAATGGAGGGGAAATCTTGTATGTAATAGGCTACACACAAAGCCGGGGCATTTAGTGTAAAATTGGCACAACTTGACACAATATATGAACATTATTAATAGCTACTCTGGATGGAACATATTGTACCTCAACAGTTTGACAGGAGATTGTATAGAACATACCACATATCTGCAGCGACCTAACACAAACAGACACATGACTTAATATGTATTACCTTAGGTAGACTCGTGAATATCATGGTTTATAAAAACAGTTTTTAACTGTTACTGTATGGAACAATAGAATATGTAAAATATAAGATATATTATTTAATGCTAACTGGTGAGATATGGAGTTCTATCAGTGAAATAAAACCTATATCAGTCACTGGTTATCACCTACAATGTGACTGATATAAGCCCCGCCCCCTCACAGGGACTACTTTAATTTACCAAAATCTCAACACTAAAATGTCTGTAACTTTTTTATTACTGAACGGAAACATGTCATGTGGGGGTTTTTATTCTTAGTAAGACCATTTCCCACAAGTTGGTGTATGCTTTAATGCAAAATTCTCAAAAAAAGCCGTTTTCACCTATTCACCATAATCCAAGATGGCGGATTTTGAAGTGAAAATCTGAATGGAATAACATATTCATACGTAGCCTAACCACAGTGGTAATTTGGCATAAATAGTACCAGTTTTGACACCATATAAGCATTAAATAAATAGAATATTTGTTTGTTTTGATTGAATATGGTTAATATCTCATCTTGTAGTGATAAAATTTTAATATTTTCACTCGCGCTACGCGCTCTTGAAAATATTGAATTTTATCACTACACGATGAGATATAAACCATATTCAATCAAAACAAACAAATATCCTCTATTTACCAAGCCACAGGTTTATATGTTCACACTTTTATTAGCTTTATAACCGGGAGCCGGGAGTCATTATGAAGTGTGTGTAACAATGCCTTATTATTGGTTAAAACCGGTAGTCAATTATAATTAAAAAAAAATTAACAAAAACATCAACTCATTTTATTTTCATAGTTCATTTCAACATATGACAAGTAATTATTTACCCCTTAGGCACTTTACCAAATAGCCTAGTTTTAAGTCCATAAATAGCGCGGCAAAATACTAAAAAAGCCGATAGGAAAAATTACTACGCGGTGTTTTTTTTTCTTGCAGCGCACTATTTAAAAAGAGCAATTTTTGTGACTGTGTTGAAAGCGTCGTTTTGCATCCGGGGTTGTTTGATGAACGTCCGTGTTGATTGTTCCTAATGAGTACTGTAGTTGACAGTTTGACTCATACACTGTACATATACATGTCAGCCTGTCAGTGGATTATATAAAACATACCCACCATTATGATTAAACCACTTGTCCGCACATTACATAGAGACAGCTTGAAACCATTCACATATAAACATGAGCGATTTCTCCTCTGTACTGTTGTCATGTTGTTATTACAGTTTTATTTTTTTATCTATTAAAGTATCATCCTTGTACAAGACATGTTGTGGGTTTGGTTTAAACATGCACTGTATTTTATTTTGCATAAATTGACAATAAATTGAGCCGTCCTCCAGGGAAACCGGGCTTATAGTCCGCCCAGGATAATGTGCTATTTACAAACATGAATCAGTTGGGTAAACTGTGGCAAAATAAACAGATAAGGTCAGTATTGTACTCAAAACATCACTGATATTTGCTGCACATAATTGTTATCCACCTTTGTGGACCATACCAAATTTTCCCGCCTTTCACATTATCCTGGGCGCACTATATATATTATATACATTTTGTATAATTATATATATATAGTGACATTATAAAAGATTTAGAAAAGTGTCTTAAATGAGAAAAATGTCATGTCCTTTGATTTAAGTTTAAGTAATTGGACAATATAGTACTATATCTTACATTTTATTTTTCTCTAAAATTATGTTAAAATAACTTCTGTCGTTGCTATGGTGACCAATTTCTAAAAAGTACACATATGTAGAAAAACAAGGAGTTGGTGGTTAGAAACAGTAGCTACGTTTTTCTATTAGCAAACACTTACAATTTTGACATGTTTTATTGAAGTAAGAGTATAATTCTAAAATGTGACACAATTTTGAAAAGGTTACGTCAATATTTGAACAAATACTGGATTTGTGAAATGCTTTGTAACGTTACGTCAAATAACGTTTGAATGACGTTTGCAACGTGAGTGGTTAGTTTAAAAATCTATAACTTTGTAAATATAGGTTATAATGTGTTCAAATTTTCAGAAACTATTTATAAGAGTCTCGTCTTTGTACCGATATATTATTATGATTTTCGTAATTTTGTCACTAAGCCCGGTTTACCTGGAGAACCGCTCAAATTATTATTAGCAAACAATATAGAACAGAAACTTACTTTAAGTTTATTGAGGTCATTTCTCGTGAAATATACTTAGCAACTTTTCTAAGTCCTCATTTTCATTTACCAATAACATTTTTATTACATACAGTGACGAGACAAAATTTCTCAAGTGAAATTTGTACAAGGTAGACAAAATAATTCGTTTAAGAAACTGACCGTAGGTCACGTGGTTTGTTCTATCTGAGATTCACGTGCGTTTTGTGAGTTTTGCATTCTTGTGGTTACACACCCATGTAATTTGCTCCGAACACTTACGAACTATATCTAGAGACTTCGGTACGCATGAAAAACATTTAAAAATCGATTTAAATACTACAATTTGACGTCATATGATCAAAGAAAAACGATGACGTGACGTCGGTACGGTGCAGAATGATATTTCCTGTCGACAGATAAGAATAATTACCTGAAACATCACCGTATGGTCGATTTACAACAAATACATGTCTATGAATTTTAATTAAAAGGTAAACTTATTGCTTGTTTGTTGTATGGTGGAAGTTGCTAAAACGTTATGCCAAAATGTGACCTTACGACGTAAAATTGGAAAAACCTGGCGGCGTGTGACTAATCGGCGGCAATATGATAAATATCAACGAGTGTATTCATTCTGCAATGTTTCCGACTCGCTTCTAGGACCACCAGTAGAAGAATCGAAATCCAGGGTGGCCATACAAGATTTGTGACTTTTTAGTTTATTTGTAATTATGTTAATATTGCTTAAATTCAATAAATTTATCATAATATCAACTTATTGTTGTTCAATTCAGCAGATCAATGCCTGTCAAATGTTATGGCACAATTTTAGTAAGATATATACACGTTTGACAAAGTTATCATCAAAAATATAAGTGAGGACTTAGAAAAGTTGCTAAGTATAGATTATGCAGTTAAACAAGGTACATTTAAGGCCCGGTGCGTGTTTTTAGCACGTACGTCTTTTTGTGAGGTTACGGACGCTACGTTTTTTTTCGAAAACGTAGGACGGGAGAACAGAGGGACTACGTCGAAACACGTCACACGCACGGTTACCAAACGACGCACGCAACACGCACAGTTTGCCCTACCTGTGAGTAATTGCGCACATCGTACGTTGCGTACATGTTAAGTGAGGTGTACGTGCGTACAGCGTACGATCGTCGTGCGATTGTCACGTTATCGCACAGACACCGTACTAGCACGTGCTGCTCACGTACGTTGCACTTGCTTTGTTAGTTGACAGTAGTAGTCGATCTCAGAGCTGGAACCTAGGTATGCATCGAATGTCGGTGTCCGACCTGGCTCTGTATTCAAACCCAGATCTGTATTCACCCACCTTATACAATGTACCACGAATGTCGAATATAGATCAAAGAGCCAACTTCACGCGCCTAAATTACAGAGGTGTTCCAAACAACTCATAACGTGGACGTGCTGTCACCTCGCCTGTCCGGGCGCGCTAAACGTGACACGACCTTTATTATCAAACAAATTATTATTTTACAGCTGTGTTGTCTACGATATTGATTTGTTCCAGACTTCAGCCATCACCTCCACCCTACTTTGGTAAAAAATCTGAACACGCAGATTTGACAATCAATTGAAAGCTGGGAGACAATGCAAAATAACATGCGTCAGATTCTGTTATTTTGCATCAAAAGTTTTGTTTGACGTCCTTTTTAATGACCAATGTCTCATTTTGAAGAGCTAAGTTTCTTCTATTGTATGAT
Organism: Spisula solida; assembly: GCA_947247005.1. Lineage (NCBI taxonomy): Eukaryota > Metazoa > Mollusca > Bivalvia > Venerida > Mactridae > Spisula > Spisula solida. The sequence goes on from OX365962.1 coordinate 2,659,649, forward strand.
TGAGGTAACTTGTTTTTGTTTTCCTCTTATATAATTCAGAAAATGAGTATTTGAATGAGTCAAATCGGGTATGTTCTGATAAACTTTGAATTTCCAATAAAAATGAGAGCAGGTCTGGCTCTTTGAAGTCTATTGTTTTATTCCTTGACTAATTTCAATAAATGAGGTATCATTGTAAAGCTGAATAATATATATATTGCATAAAAGTATTAATTTTTGCCTGTGTTCATTAAACAGGAGATACAAGGTTTTGAGAACAAATGAGACTTCAGAAGATTGCCGCGTGATATTTTAAGATTTGGTACATCGTTCAAACCTTTGAATTTTTTTTCTTTGCTTTGGTCAATCATGGTCTTTTATGTTCGACCCACATCAGATGTAACAAACTTTTAACGTCAAGCTGTACTCCTTTGATACAACGTGTTACCGGTATTACTTGTCAGCGTACGTGTACTTCAAAGTAGTCATGTGATTTATACCATGTCTCCATATTTTTTGACCAGATGGGTCATCTACACGAGGCATAAGTGGCTAACACGGGGACACAAGTCATCTACACGGGACTGCGTGTTTCTGAATATTTCCAATTCGGTTTCATGATTTGTAGTGGTATTGCCTTTATTCATCTTCACCGCCGGGTCGTCTTATTTCTGCGTGACGCTCCCCAGAAGAATCTAAGTAATTTATATTGTGAGGGGGGTAGCGCGTGGTACATAATCACTCATCATTATTTTATCTGCCGATGTAAAGTATGTCATACACAGGTTCGAAGTTGCACCCGAAAGAAACTGTTTGTAAATTTAGCTATGGAGCGAGAAACTAACTCAACCTCTTTTTCCTATGAATCGCGAGATGGTGAAAACATTGTTACAAATCGCGTTACAAACGTAATCGTAAAGCCCCGTTTCCATGAAGCGTAAAACCTACGCGTTTTCAGCGCGTATTTATTCGGCGCGTATCATACATTGTAATTCGCTTCAGTCTATGTTGCATGATGACGTTTCCATTGACGCGTTTTTCGGCGCGTAAAATCGCTTCGGGTAGCGAATTTTTTACACATGGACGCGCGTAAAATGATTTTTGGGATATAAATTGGTGTAGTTTCCTCGATTCTAGTAATGTTTAATTGACGCCATTCATCTTAAATTGCATGAATTATGTTTTACAGGTTGACAAGACGCTCATAGAAGTATCCCAGTCTTTTTTAAAAAAGCATCAAAAATGTTGTCTGAAATTACTTATCAACCAATGTGATACCACATGAACTTGCATAATTTAAAAAAAAAAGAAAAAAATTCAATACTGAGAGCCTGTATTAAAATATATTTTATTGGTAGTCCTGGATCTACTTAATTTTTTCTCCTTTTTTAAAAATTATGCCAGTTCCTGTGGTGACACCGACTGTTTTCACATGTCATACATGATGCATCAGATAACTGAATGTGTAAGACAGGCTCCGTCTGTGTATACAGTCCTAAGGTATATCATTGATAATAAAGTAGCCAAAAATGTACCACTACTATCCACGATATGACATCTTAATGACATTCTGCAATTAACCACTCTCTCTTTCGCACAGCATTCAGTCATCCAAACACTGTGTCCTGTATGGACAGGGAGGTTTGGTTTTGTTTTGACCGTAAATCGTCTATTTCTACATAGCATGAAACCCTGACAACCAGGTCGACCATTATATCTCGGCTAAAGGCGAGAAGAAACAACAAGACTTATAACATATATCCAGTGATATGCTGGAGATTTCTCCGAGTATTACCACGTGGCTAATACGTGCACCATATAGGAGTTGTAGGTCGAAGACTCGTGTCTCAATAACCGTCCCTCAACGTATAGGACCTGTAGGTCGAAGGCTCGGGTCTCAATAACCGTTCCTACACCATATAGGAGCTGTAGGTCGAAGGGTCGGGTCTTAATAACCGTTCATACACCATATAGGACCTGTAGATCAAAGGCTCGGGTCACAATAACCATTCCTACACCATATAGGACATGTAGATCGAAGGCTCGGGTCACAATTACCGTTCCTATACCATATAGGAGCTGTAGATCGAAGGCTCGGGTCACAATAACCGTTCCTATACCATATAGGAGCTGTAGATCGAAGGCTCGGGTCCCAATAACCGTTCCTACACCTTATAGGAGCTGTAGGTCGAAGGCTCGGGTCACAATAACAGTTCCTACACCATATTGGACCTGTAGATCGAAGGCTCGGGTCACAATAACCGTTCCTACACCATATAGGAGCTACAGATCGAAGGCTCGGTTCCCAATAATCATTCCTACACCATATAGGAGTTGTAGGTCGAAGGCTCGTGTCACAATAACCGTTCCTACACCATATAGGAGCTGTAGGTCGAAGGCTCGGGTCTTAATAACCGTTCATACACCATATAGGAGTTGTAGGTCGAAGGCTCGGGTCACAATAACCGTCCATACACCATATAGGAGTTGTAGGTCGAAGGCTCAGGTCACAATAACCGTTCATACACCATATAGGAGTTGTAGATCGAAGGCTCGTGTCACAATAACCTAACCGTTCCTACTGAAACGACTATTGTATCCTCTTCCTTACACATTTGAGAACATTTCTGATCTTAAGACCTGGCAAAATGGTGGTCTTGATTTTGATTCGGTCTATTTCGCGAAACCATTTTGTTCTTAACCTATCACTTAGGTTCTTTACAGCTTTGCCGCTATCCATCTCAACCGGTTTGACCCTGTGATAATAAAGCGTTGTCGTGCTCCATTCAACCGTTGAGCAGTGATGTCAACTTGAGCCAGGCATGCTCAACTTAACTTGAGCATGAAACTTGATGGCTCATTTGCAGTGCATTAATAAAAATAATGTTTACGTTATCAGGAAATATTATTCGGTTTTCATTAAGGCTGTCCTTCTATAAAATTTTATTAAATCACTACTAGGAGACAATTTTCCGTAGGAGCACGAACTTGAGACGAGCACAAACAAGTTTGGTAATCATGACACCTGACATCATACGTGGATGTTATCATTGCACCTGGTCTCATACGTGGATGTTATCATGACACCTGGTCTCATACGTGGATGTTATCATGACACATTGTCTCATACGTGGATGTTATCATGACACCTGGTCTCATACGTGGATGTTATCATGACACCTGGTCTCATACGTGGATGTTATCAAGACACCTGGTCTCATACGTGGATATTATCATGACACCTGGTCTCATACGTGGATGTTATCATGACACCTGGTCTCATTCGTGGATGTTTTCATGGGACCTGGTCTCATACGTGGATGTAATCAAGACACCTGGTCTCATACGTGGATGTTATCATGGGACCTGGTCTCAAGCGTGGATGTTATCATGGGACCTGGTCTCATACGTGGATGTTATCATGACACCTGGTCTCATACGTGGATGTTATCATGGACATGGTCTCATACGTGGATGCTATCATGGAGCTGGTCTCATACGTGGATGTTATCATGACACCTGGTCTCATTCGTGGATGTTATCATGGGACCTGGTCTCATACGTGGATGTAATCATGACACCTGGTCTCATACGTGGATGTTATCATGGGACCTGGTCTCAAGCGTGGATGTTATCATGGGACCTGGTCTCATACGTGGATGTTATCATGACACCTGGTCTCATACGTGGATATTATCATGACACCTGGTCTCAAGCGTGGATGTTATCATGGCGCCTGGTCTCATACGTTGATGCTATCATGGAGCTGGTCTCATACGTGGATGTTATCATGACACCTGGTTTCATGCTTGGATGTTATCATGGCGCCTGGTCTCATACGTGGACGTTATCATGACACCTGGTCTCATACGTGGATATTATCACGGGACCTAGTCTCATGCCTGGATATTATCATGGGAGCTGGTCTCATACGTGGATGTTATCATGGGAGCTGGTCTCATACGTGGATGTTATCATGTGACCTGGTCTCAAGCGTGGATGTTATCACGGGAACTGGTCTCATACGTGGATGTTATCATGACACCTGGTCTCATACATGGATGTTATCATGACACCTGGTCTCATACATGGATGTTATCATGACACCTGGTCTCATACATGGATGTTATCATGGCACCTGGTCTCATACGTGGATGTTATCATGACACCTGGTCTCATACGTGGATGTTATCATGACACCTGGTCTCATACGTGGATGTTATCATGACACCTGGTCTCATACGTAGATGTTATCAAGACACCTGGTCTCATACGTGGATGTTATCAAGACACCTAGTCTCATACGTGGATGTTATCAAGAACCTGGTCTCATACGTGGATGTTATCAATACACCTGGTCTCATACGTGGATGTTATCAAGACACCTGGTCTCATACGTGGGAGTTATCAAGACACCTGGTCTCATACGTGGATGTTATCAAGACACCTGGTCTCATACGTGGATGTTATCAAGACACCTGGTCTCATACGTGGATGTTATCAAGACACCTGGTCTCATACGTGGATGTTATCAAGACACCTGGTCTCATACGTGGATGTTATCAAGACACCTGGTCTCATACATGGATGTTATCATGGTACCTGGTCTCATACGTGGATGTTATCAAGACACCTGGTCTCATACGTGGATGTTATCAAGACACCTGGTCTCATACGTGGATGTTATCAAGACACCTGGTCTCATACGTGGATGTTATCAAGACACCTGGTCTCATACGTGGATGTTATCAAGACACCTGGTCTCATACATGGATGTTATCATGGTACCTAGTCTCATACGTAGATGTTATCAAGACACCTGGTCTCATACGTGGATGTTATCAAGACACATGGTCTCATACGTGGATGTTATCATGGGAGCTGGTCTCATACGTGGATGTTATCATGGGAGCTGGTCTCATACGTGGATGTTATCATGGGAGCTGGTCTCATACGTGGATGTTATCATGGGAGCTGGTCTCATACGTGGATGTTATCATGGGAGCTGGTCTCATACGTGGATGTTATCATGGGAGCTGGTCTCATACGTGGATGTTATCATGGCGCCTGGTCTCATACGTGGATGTTATCATTGGAGCTGGTCTCATACGTGGATGTTATCATGGGAGCTGGTCTCATACGTGGATGTTATCATGGGAGCTGGTCTCATACGTGGATGTTATCATGGGAGCTGGTCTCATACGTGGATGTTATCATGGGAGCTGGTCTCATACGTGGATGTTATCATGGGAGCTGGTCTCATACGTGGATGTTATCATGGGAGCTGGTCTCATACGTGGATGTTATCATGGTACCTGGTCTCATACGTGGATGTTATCATGTGACCTGGTCTCATACGTTGATGTTATCATGGGAGCTGGTCTCATACGTGGATGTTATCATGGGAGCTGGTCACATACGTGGATGTTATCATGGGAGCTGGTCTCATACGTGAATGTTATCATGGGAGCTGGTCTCATACGTGGATGTTATCATGGGAGCTGGTCTCATACGTGGATGTTATCATGGTACCTGGTCTCATACGTGGATGTTATCATGGGAGCTGGTCTCATACGTGGATGTTATCATGGTACCTGGTCTCATACGTGGATGTTATCACGGGACCTGGTCTCATAGATGGATGTTATCATGGGACCTGGTCTCATACATGGATGTTATCACGGGACCTGGTCTCATATGTGGATGTTATCATGACACCTGGTCTCATACGTGGATGTTATCATGGCACCTGGTCTCATACGTGGATGTTATCATGGCGTCTGGTCTCATACGTGGATGTTATCATGACACCTGGTCTCATACGTGGATGTTATCATGACACCTGGTCTCATACGTGGATGTTATCATGGCACCTGGTCTCATACGTGGATGTTATCATGGCGCCTGGTCTCATACGTGGATGTTATCATGACACCTGGTCTCATACGTGGATGTTATCATGACACCTGGTCTCATACGTGGATGTTTTCATGACACCTGGTCTCATACGTGGATGTTATCATGATACCTGGTCTCATACGTGGATGTTATCATGACACCTGGTCTCATACGTGGATGTTATCATGGTACCTCCTGGTCTCATACGTGGATGTTATCATGAGACCTTCTCATACGTGGATGTTATCATGACACCTGGTCTCATACGTGGATGTTATCATGGTACCTCCTGGTCTCATACGTGGATGTTATCATGAGACCTTCTCATACGTGGATGTTATCATGACACCTGGTCTCATACGTGGATGTTATCATGGTACCTCCTGGTCTCATACGTGGATGTTATCATGGTACCTGGTCTCATACGTGAATGTTACTGTATTATGTACGCATAATTTATACTGGTTACCATTGTTTCATCATTGCATACAATTACGATCTTCTACATTGGAGGTAATAAAACATAGACAGTCGTATAATTGTCGACAAGCTCTAGGTTTATTATTAAACACTTATATCGCACGGATATAATATAGTGCATTCGTGGGAGTTAAAGAACATGCCGAGCATAGCCTTTGTTTGCCAGTCAGCTTTCTGCTAAAATATGGCAGGCATATGTGTGCCTCCATCCAACTAAGTACTGATAAAAACTCGATACACCCGGATGCTACACACCTGCCCCAAACCGAAAGTAGGAAAAATTGTCAAAATTTCGACGATGTGACAGTGGCCCTTGCCAGTATAACTTCTACTTTTTATAGCTGGGTAGGCCTAATTTTGAGCCCATTTAGGGCATTGACTGACCCCTTTGTCTAGCCTAATATTCTTTCTATAGAAAAATAAAAACTTTTTGGCGCTAAATGTTAATGCAATTCCATTGGGATTCGTACCGCAATGGCTGGTATAACCAGTAATTTCAGTTTTGGAAAACCTACGTTCAAAGCCCTCTTTAAGGGGGTGCAGCGGGCCCAAACAACTGTGCATGACCTTTGGCCCGTGATATCTTTTTACCCATGTGGCAAAATTCCCGAATTTGGCCATTTAGGTCGTAAACTACGGAAGGCCGAAATGGCCATCCCGGCCAGTCTACATAAGTACGCAATGGTAGCGGAAGCACATATAACAAATTGTACTTCATACATGTCAACTTGAGATCAAAACATTTCCAATGATACTTGCATGACATCAATGAAATGTTGCACTACTTTATATTGATGACGAGAGTTGCCGTTTTTGACGTCAATTTGTTATTGAGTCTTTGCAAAATTCCTAGAACTTGTCTGTAATTTATTTTCATGAGCTATTAAAATAAAATTTACCAACCACAGAAAAACAGATTTGTTATTGAGTTTGTGTTCTGGTAGGTTTTACTGTAAATGAATTATTTGCTTATTGTGTATAGGCTTGAAGCACAGACGTCATACTTAATAGATTGGTAATATATTTCTTTTTAATTTGAAGGCAAGTTTTGAAGAATGCCAAGGTCTCTCTTGTTATTGGAGATTTACTTTTTCATCGATGTTTAGTTTATCGCGATATTCCGACGATTACAGGGGGACCATTGTCCCCGAGGCTGAGAAAAACGCTCGTCGGCGCTTTGACTAGTACGGAACACATAAACGTTTTAAACATTACCCCCCCCCCCCCCGTGTTTTATACAGTAAATAATTATATTCTGACATAATATGTATTTTATTGTCCAACCAAGTGCTAAAAATAGAACAACGTTAAGACAGCGTGTCATTTGTCAGAATAGCGTTGAACGTCAAGCAATCGTCACTATTTCCGTAACGTAGGGCGAGTGAGGAACTGGATACTGTGCGCATGGGTGTGTTGATCGCTCGGTCAATATCTGATAGCTTTTATTGAAAGACACTTAGCGCGTGAACTTCGTGAATTTAAAAAAAAATTATCCGAAAGAAAAAATGTGAGGTGTTAATTAATTTACAATAAAGCTTAGTGATTTATTTGAGACGGAAAATACGTAAAAAAGTGATTAACCATAGAATAATTTAGTTTTATTAATTAACGAAGTTTTGTAAATTATTGGATAATAATATTGACCGTTTAACCTTACGTCACGTGCTATAAGGTTTTGATCTGCCTGACGTCACGTGCTTTAAGGTTTGGATCTGTTTCGGAGAATACTTCGTAATTAATTGAATATTTTTACGAATTTATTTCAATTAAGACGAAAAAAATTCTCCAAAAGACATGTGGGTGCACTTGGTAACACTCTCCTTTTTATTATGGAATTACTTTCTTTCGGCGGATGGAAATGCTATGCTGAACCCTAAACATCGCGGAATGATATGGGCTCGCACTGCGTATAACTCGGGTGGATATAATTACATGGGAATTAACTGCGGAGGAACACATGTAAGTGTAAAAAGTAGTTCTTATTTTCTATAAAAATCTTGTTAATGCTAAGGTCGCATTTGCCATACGAGCTCCTTACGAGCTCCGTACGAGTTGTTTTTTTTTGGCAAACTCGCACGGCGTCCGTACGGACGACGAAGACTCTTACGAACATCGTACGGATTTTCTTAACTCGTACGAACATCGTACGGATACCGTACGAGTGCATCTCTATAGATCGTTCGTGGTCCTTACGAGCTGTGACCAGACGCTACGAACATACAAAAACCGTTAGGATTTCAAAAATTGTGAACTCGTACGAGTTGATAAATTCGTACGGATGTCGTACGAGCTTTGTGACTGTAGCATAAAGAAAATTTATCACTATTATTAATATTATACTTGTAATAACTTTCCTATTTAGAGACTAGAAATAATTATATAAAATTGATTATTTCACAAACAGTTAAAATTGCGGTTTTATAAATTTGCCATATATCAACGCATGCGAACATCTTTTATACGGTATCTCGCGTGAAACGTCAGTAACAACATCACCTGACGTCAACATCAACGCTCTCACTGTTGGTAGTCTAACGCGAACTCGAATTTTCTTCTATCGATAAGGTCTTTTATACCATTTTAACACCAAAGTACAACTGACAGAAATCTCCTATATGTATTATATATCATATTGTATACTTCAGTAGAGTATTGAGCTATAGTCCAGTCAGGGTAAGAATACAGTGACGCAGCGGTCGGGTCCACTATTACAGTGTTAAACCAATTATAAAGGCTTAAACAGACAGCATAATTTCAATGTTAAACTAATAACTCTATTCGCACTACCTATTCAGACAATGGTTGTAATCTTCTGTGTACACATAAACAGCTACGTCACTGTCACCGATCCTAACTGGATTATGAATCCTTTTATAATAGGTTTGTTTCGCCTCATCTCTCATAAAAGTGTAGATAAATGTTCTGAGAAACACTGAAAATGGTTCATTTTATACAAACAGTTCAAAACTGCGTTCAAGACAATCTGCGATCAAAGGCCATTATCACAAAACTTGCAGGCAACGACCACCTATATGGTCCCCCATCCGATAGTTTTCTATGATATTTAACATGATAACAGAGACCACCTGTCAATTAAAACCACTTTTCTGCACGTACCCTAGGGTGGTTTTACAAACAAGTTTAACTTTAGCTTATGCACTTATGCGACAACTTATCACTAAAGTAATTATAGTAAACAACTCGCCTTTTGAGACACTGTCTGACTGATTAAGTCAATAATATTCAGGGATTTTAATACCAAAGCTATATAATTGTATAACATTGTATACAATTTATAAGAAGCCTTAAAATAATTTAAATACTTAATATTCTTTTATTCCGTTCGACAGAAGAAAAAATCACTGTGTTACGACGCGTCATAAAACACAAAATGCATGCATTTCATATCAGTGCATAGACAACATGTTACAACTATTTAGACATTTATTGAACAAAAACTACACTGTCTTCTGTAGTCGAATGCATCGTCACGGTCAGGGTCTAATTCCCTGTTTCTTAATGCAAACTAAATTACTAGAAAACGGTGTAAATTCTGATTTTAAGCTCCAAACTCGCTATAAGTTATACTTAAACAGAAAACTTAAGCAATCAATTAAAAATACTCTGATCTCATTACATCGTTATAGGGTTGCTTCCATGCAGAGCTGATAATTTACTCGTATCCTATCTATTTGTGCGTTCAGAACTGGCAATTTACTCGTCTACTTTCAGTGCTGGCAATTTACCCGTGTACTTTCTTTTTGTGCCTTCCGTGCTGGCAATTTACTTGTGTACTTTCTATTTGTGCCTTCAGTGCTGGTAATATACTCGTCTACTTTCTATTTGTGCCTTTAGATCTGACAATTTACTTGTGTACTTTCTATTTGTGCCTACAGTGCTGGTAATTTACTCATGTACTTTCTATTTGTGCCTTCAGATCTGACAATTTACTCGTCTACTTTCTATTTGTGCCTTCAGTGCTGGCAATTTACTCGTCTACTTTCTATTTGTGCCTTCAGTGCTGGCAATTTACTCGTGTACATTCTTTTTGTGCTTTCAGATCTGACAATTAACTTGTGTACTTTCTATTTGAGCCTTCAGTGCTGACAATTTACTCGTGTACTTTCTATTTGTGCCTTCAGAGCTGGCAATTTACTCGTCTACTTTCTATTTGTGCCTTCAGAGCTGACAATTTACTCGACGTGTACTTTCTATTTGTGCCTTCAGAGCTGACAATTTACTCGACGTGTACTTTCTATTTGTGCCTTCAGAGCTGACAATTTACTCGTCTACTTTCTATCTGTGCTTTCAGAGCTTGTTATTTACTCGTGTTCTTTCTATCTGTGCCTTCAGAGCTGACAATTTGTTCATCTACTTTCTATCTGTGCATTCAGAGCTGACAATTTACTCGTCTACTTTCTATTTGTGCCTTCAGAGCTTGTTATTTACTCGTGTACTTTCTATCTGTGCCTTCAGAGCTGGCAATTTGCTCATCTACTTTCTATTAATTTTGTGCCTTCAGTGCTTGTTATTTACTCGTGTACTTTCTATCTGTGCCTTCAGAGCTGACAATTTGTTCATCTACTTTCTATTTGTGCCTTCAGAGCTGACGATTTACCCGTCTACTTTCTATTTGTGCCTTCAGAGCTTGTTATTTACTCGTGTACTTTCTATTTGTGCCTTCAGAGCTGACAATTTACTCGACGTGTACTTTCTATTTGTGCCTTCAAAGCTGACAATTTATTTGACGTGTACTTTCTATTTGTGCCTTCAGAGCTGACAATTTACTCGTCTACTTTCTATCTGTGCCTTCAGAGCTTGTTATTTACTCGTGTACTTTCTATATGTGCCTTCAGAGCTGACAATTTTCTCATCTACTTTCTATCTGTGCCTTCAGAGCTGACAATTTACTCGTCTACTTTCTATTTGTGCATTCAGAGCTTGTTATTTACTCGTGTACTTTCTATCTGTGCCTTCAGGGCTGGCAATTTGCTCATCTATTTTCTATTTGTGCCTTCAAAACTGACAATTTACTCGTCCACTTTCTATTTGTGCCTTCAGAGCTGACGATTTACTCGTCTACTTTCTATTTGTGCCTCCAGAGCAGCAAATTTACTCGTCTACTTTCTATTTGTGCCTTCAGAGCTGGCAATTTACCTCTGTACTTTCTATTTGTTCCTTCAGAGCTGGCAATTAACTCGTCTACTTTCTATTTGTTCCTTCTGAGCAGACAATTTCCTCGTCTACTTTCTACTTGTGCCTTCAGAGCTGACAATTTACTCGTGTACGTTCTATTTGTAGCTGTTACGTTTCATTCTTTTCTTGTTCAATTTTGTGTTTTCATTGTGGTATGAAGGCTATTCTTTTCTTTTAATCTAGTCCTTTGTGTAACATTCGTGGTCTGCAGTTTCTGTTGAGTGCTGCCTTCCCTTTCCAGATTGTTATTTTATTTTTGATTATTCCATGTGACCCAAGAAAGCTAAACAGAAATAGACTTTCACCTGAATAAAAAAAAAGAAAGATGGTGCGTATAATTGTAACATGAATATATAGGTATGATCAACCAATATTGTGTTGATCGTATCCCACAATAGTACTAGCTCTTTAATATAATATAATATAATATAATATAATATTACATAAGCGGATTTAGCTCAGTGGTAACGCACTGGGCTATCAATCCAGCGGTCGTGGGTTCAATCCATGGCATCGGAACTTGACATTTCTGAAATATTTAAACTATTTCCCGCTATATCTGGGCGTGTGGTCTGCAAAGTATCTGGAAGTGCTAGGAAGCTGACAAGCTGTGTATTGGTGCAATACGCCGGGCACATTAAAGAACCAGGCTGTCTATTCGAAACAAGACATGCCTGTATCTTATGTTTCTCTCTCCCTTCAGAGGCTTTCTCTGTATCTACACTAGTAGAGGTAGAGGATACACCCTTGTGGCTGCAACACTATAATGCAAAGTGCCTTTGAACGTGTGTTCGCATAAAAAAGGCGCTATATAAATCTGGTATATTTATTTTTATTTTTTCTTTCTTATTATATTATTTTGAAAACAGCATGTATGGGGCGACGACTTCGCAGAAAGTCGTGCATACCTGAAGCATATACTGACACTGCATGATGTTATCCATTTTATTCATGCATGTATGATTACAAATTTGCATACATAATTATATATTAAGGTTGTTCGGTGTAAAAGTCAATAATTTAATTATCAAGCGAACCTAGTTTTTCTTACACATTTTTTATAGCTACAAGTCTACGACCACGTTATACGATATTGGTGCAATACGTATATACGAAATCGTAAACTGCGCGATCACTTGTCAATAAAATCATTAAATCTATATGTTAATATATTTTCTTACACGACAGATGACAGTGACAGATGAGTGTATTAATTCTGTTATACACCGGAACAGACCGGATCATGTGGGTTTTAGCCCACTCTGGCTGTTCTATTACCCTCCTAAGGTCATCATATGATTACAAATATTTCAAAATACATGTAAACAATATCTGCCACTTGGCCGTATTTAACAATACATGTACATAGTCCCCACATATACTTGAATCTTGAATATTTAGCTTTATTGCTTTAAAAGATCAGCTTAGATGCCCAACTGATTAGCATGACCTATAACGGAGACTATTTCTTTAGATAGCAAGGAGAGTCATGAGTTAACTACAGTTTCTTAAGGTCTTTACAATTTTATGATTAGGTTTTACTTATATAAATAGAGTTGTAATACTAAACATAATAGCAAAATCCCAAACTTGTTGTCCTGTCTTTTTTACCTCCCCTGTTTGCCATTATGGTATAGTCAATATTATATCGCGATCCGTCTAGACTGTGACTGCCGAACTTACGCACAGAATTCGAAGTCCAATGTGTGTCATTCATTGCGGAGTGAGTATATAGGCTTGCTTGAAATATCCATTTTTGGCGATGTGGATGGTTCGTTCTATACCTGACTCTTGCGTGGATGGCTAGGCATGCCGTCGTTTCTGTGTGGCTTTGGATTGACTATGTGCTACAGTATTTACCCAACTTTTTAATATTTAATTAAGACGTGTTTTAATCGAATGCATTGTATGTATCGAGAGTCGTTATAGAGTCAAGTAATATGGGAGACAATTTCATCGATAAGTCAGTAAAGTATACAGGAACGTTCACTATGATTAGCCTTCAAAGATGGCCGACCATCTGACAACAAAGGCGATACATATTGAGGATAAGGGGCGTGTTTAGTATATGAGGACACCGTTATAATAATATCTTATATCATTTGACAACCATATATGCAAATATATGCAAATATGCAATATTCAAATATGCAAATATGAAAATAAACAATAATAACACAAATAACTATAATAATCTATGTGATAATGATTCACTATTATCCCTAATAATATAACGAACACATCTAATATGCAGATTGCATTAATAAACTGTTATACAATGTAATGATATAATTATAATAACAATATATATTCGATAATATCAATTTAATGTGCTATGTCATCAATTTTGTAAGCTGAGGCTCACATGGAAGACTGGGTTTTCTCAACTGTGTCGCCTCCTAAAATAAAGTCGTTATTATTATTATTATTATTATATAGAGGATCTTGCATGAGTGCTCATTACATACGAATTTTATTAAACGAGTGGACAAAATGATATGACACGAGGAATGATATGAATTGTTTGTGATGAGCACGAATGTAGGATTCTATTTATCACATAACCTTAGGGAACGCTCGTTATCATTCAAAATGATGATGTACGCTGCATAATTATGTTTCAGCCATAATTAAGCGGTACAAAGAGCGAGACGTCATGGCGACGTTGTTATTATCCTGACGCCATGGGCCGATCAAGGCATGGATTGGCTAACGTCGCGTCAGACTGGTTTAAATATTTATTGCACAGTCTGGGAGTGCCGAACGATATTTACGGCACGGCTTTACGGCACTACTGGACCGCGGGTTATGTGATAAAAGCAGTTGAGTAACTAATACATGTCTGAAGGGTATCAAAATTGTCGTCGACAAAGTTTGAGATTTAATATTTTCTTATGCTTACATAGGAACTATGTACCATAGATGCTCATGGTAACGTGTGTGCCTAGTTTATGATGCAAAGTGTGTGTCTAGTTTATGATGCAAAGTGTGTGTCTAGTTGATGATGCAAAGTGTGTGTCTAGTTTATGATGCAAAGTGTGTGCCTAGTTTATGGTGCAAAGTGTGTGCCTAGTTTATGGTACAAATTGCGTGCCTAGTTTATGATGCAAAGTGTGTGCCTAGTTTATGGTACAAAGTGTGTGCCTAATTAATGGTGCAAAGTGTGTGCCTAGTTTATGGTACAAAGTGTGTGCCTAATTAATGGTGCAAAGTGTGTGCCTAGTTTATGGTACAAAGTGTGTGCCTAATTAATGGTGCAAAGTGTGTGCCTAGTTTATGGCAAAAAGTGTGTGCCTAGTTTATGATGCAAAGTGTGTGCCTAGTTTATGGTTCAAAGTGTGTGCCTAATTAATGGTGCAAAGTGTGTGCCTAGTTTATGGTACAAAGTGTGTGCCTAGTTTATGGTACAAAGTGTGTGCCTAGTTTATGGTACAAATTGTGTGCCTAGTTTATGGTACAAATTGTGTGCCTAGTTTATGATGCAAAGTGTGTGCCTAGTTTATGATGCAAAGTGTGTGCCTAGTTTATGGTACAAATTGTGTGCCTAGTTTATGATGCAAAGTGTGTGCCTAGTTTATGATGCAAAGTGTGTGCCTAGTTTATGGTAGAAATTGTGTGCCTAGTTTATGATGCAAAGTGTGTGCCTAGTTTATGATGCAACTGTGCCTAGTTTATGGTAGAAATTGTGTGCCTAGTTTATGGTGCAAAGTGTGTGCCTAGTTTATGGTACAAATTGTGTGCCTAGTTTATGATGCAAAGTGTGTGTCTAGTTTATGGTACAAAGTGTGTGTCTAGTTTATGGTACAAAGTGTGTGCCTATTTTATGGTACAAATTGTGTGCCTAGTTTATGATGCAAAGTGTATGTCTAGTTTATGGTACAAAGTGTGTGCCTAGTTTATGGTACAAAGTGTGTGCCTAGTTTATGGTGCAAAGTGTGTGTCTAGTTTATGGTACAAAGTGTGTGCCTAATTTATGGTACAAAGTGTGTGCCTAGTTTATGGTACAAAGTGTGTGCCTAGTTTATGGTGCAAAGTGTGTGTCTAGTTTATGGTACAAAGTGTGTGCCTAATTTATGGTACAAAGTGTGTGCCTAGTTTATGGTGCAAAGTGTGTGTCTAGTTTATGGTACAAATTGTGTGCCTAGTTTATGGTACAAAGTGTGTGTCTAGTTTATGGTACAAATTGTGTGCCTAGTTTATGATTCAAAGTGTGTGCCTAGTTTATGATGCAGTGTGTGCCTAGTTTATGATGCAAAGTGTGTGCCTAGTTTATGATGCAAAGTGTGTGCCTAGTTTATGATGCAAAGTGTGTGCCTAGTTTATGATGCAAAGTGTGTGCCTAGTTTATGATGCAAAGTGTGTGCCTAGTTTATGGTACAAAGTGTGTGCCTAGTTTATGGTGCAAAGTGTGTGCCTAGTTTATGGTGCAAAGTGTGTGTCTAGTTTATGGTGCAAAGTGTGTGCCTAGTTTATGGTGCAAAGTGTGTGCCTAGTTTATGGTGCAAAGTGTGTGTCTAGTTTATGGTGCAAAGTGTGTGCATAGCTTAATGCACGTTTACATCAAACCATGATGTCTACGGTTTAAATGATAAGTAGTGCGCGTGATAAGTGAGGGGGGTCGTGGGGGATTGTTGAATTGACTAATGATATAATCTTGATCTCATAATGACGACCCTACAAACATAACCCTCCTGACATAACCCTCCTGACAAAACTCTCCTGACATAACCCCCTCACATACCCCCTGGCGTAACCCCCCTGACATAACCCTCCTGACATACCCCCTGGCGTAACCCCCCTGACATAACCCTCCTGACATACCCCCTGGCGTAACCCCCCTGACATAACCCTCCTGACATACCCCCTGGCGTAACCCCCCTGACATAACCCTCCTGACATAACCCCCCTCAATACCCCCTGGCGTAACCCCCCTGACATAACCCTCCTGACATACCCCCTGGCGTAACCCCCCTGACATAACCCTCCTGACATAACCCCCCTCAATACCCCCTGGCGTAACCCCCCTGACATAACCCTCCTGACATACCCCCTGGCGTAACCCCCCTGACATAACCCTCCTGACATAACCCCCCTCACATACCCCCTGGCGTAACCCCCCTGACATAACCCTCCTGACATAACCCCCCTCACATACCCCCTGGCGTAACCCCCCTGACATAACCCCCCTCACATACCCCCTGGCGTAACCCCCCTGACATAACCCCCCTCACATACCCCCTGGCGTAACCCCCCTGACATAACCCTCCTGACATAACCCCCCTCACATACCCCCTGGCGTAACCCCCCTGACATAACCCTCCTGACATAACCCCCCTCAATACCCCCTGGCGTAACCCCCCTGACATAACCCTCCTGACATACCCCCTGGCGTAACCCCCCTGACATAACCCTCCTGACATAACCCCCCTCACATACCCCCTGGCGTAACCCCCCTGACATAACCCTCCTGACATAACCCCCCTCACATACCCCCTGGCGTAACCCCCCTGACATAACCCCCCTCACATACCCCCTGGCGTAACCCCCCTGACATAACCCCCCTCACATACCCCCTGGCGTAACCCCCCTGACATAACCCCCCTCACATACCCCCTGGCGTAACCCCCCTGACATAACCCTCCTGACATAACCCCCCTCACATACCCCCTGGCGTAACCCCCCTGACATAACCCCCCTCACATACCCCCTGACATAACCCTCCTGACATAACCCTCCTGACAAAACTCCCCTGACATAACCCTCCTGGCATAACCGTCATAACATTGCCCTCCTGACATAACCTCCCCCTACAAAACCCTCCTGACAAAACCCTTCTGATATAACACCCCTTACATAACACTCCTGACATAACACTCCTAACATTGTCCCCCTGACATAACCCTCCTGACAAAACTCCCCTGACATAACCCTCCTGACATAATACCTCTGTCATAAACCTCCTGACATAACACTCCTGACATAACACTCATGGCGTAACCCTACTAACATTGCCCTCCTGACACAACCCCCCTGGCATAACCCTCCTAACATTGCCCTCCTGACATAACCCTCCTGACATAACCCTCCTGACACAACCCCCCGACATAATCCTCCTGACATTGCCCTCCTGACACAACCCCCTGACATACCCCTCCTAACATTGCCCTCCTGACACAAACCCCCTGACATACCCCTCCTAACATTGCCCTCCTATAACATAGTATTTATAAAATATTTTTTTACTCTTTATACAGTTACCTGTGGTTTAAATTAAGTTTCATCACCAACAAGTCACATTGTTATTATTGTTCACTAATTAAAGTAATTATACGGTGATAATTAATCAGATGTCAACTTAAACTTTGAAGTGACGATTTATGCTTACTGCTGTATGATTTGTTACAAAATATGCGGAATACTAATTTAAATAAAATACATACTAATGTCATAATAACTAATTTTGTGACTGTTATTTCACCATTTAAGGTAACGCTGGATAGTTTCAGACTATCATAAGTCACCATTTATAGCTATGCTGGATGATTTCATTAATATTTCGCAAATTTTGAATTTTAAGTCGAAATGTGCTTCAAAACTATTTTGGTTAAGGGCATGACATGTGACGTCATAATGTACTGTTAGTAGATACTATTAATTTATCAAACTGTTAGTATATTGAAGACTGTGTCGGAGAATGAGACAGTTGGCACCTATGTTGATGGGTCACCCGGGGTTTCAGAACCATTAAAACATGTCATATATTTATGTTGACGGTCATCCGGGGTTTCAGCACCATTAAAATATGTCATATGTTTATGTAGATGGTCATCCGGACAGCACCATTAAAACACGTCATATGTTTATGTAGATGGTCATCCGGACAGCACCATTAAAACATGTCATATGTTTATGTAGATGGTCATCCGGACAGCACCATTAAAACATGTCATATGTT
Source organism: Spisula solida (assembly GCA_947247005.1). Classification (NCBI taxonomy): domain Eukaryota; kingdom Metazoa; phylum Mollusca; class Bivalvia; order Venerida; family Mactridae; genus Spisula; species Spisula solida. Next base: position 2,678,157 of record OX365962.1, read on the forward strand.
TATGTAGATCGTCATCTGAAGTTTCAGCACCATTAAAACATGTCATATGTTTATGTTGACGGTTATGCGGTGTTTCAGCACCATTAAAACATGTCATATGTTTATGTTGAAGGTCATTTGTAGTTTCAGCACCATTAAAACATGTCATATGTTTATGTTGACGGTTATCCGGTGTTTCAGCACCATTAAAACATGTCATATGTTTATGTTGAAGGTCATCTGTAGTTTCAGCACCATTAAAACATGTCATATGTTTATGTTGAAGGTCATCTGTAGTTTCAGCACCATTAAAACATGTCATATGTTTATGTTGATGGTCATCTGAAGTTTCAGCACCATTAAAACACGTCATATGTTTATGTTGACGGTTATTCGGTGTTTCAGCACCATTAAAACATGTCATATGTTTATGTTGATGGTCATCTGAAGTTTCAGCACCATTAAAACATGTCATGTGTTCATGTTGAAGGTCATCGGGAGTTTCAGCACCATTAAAACATGTCATATGTTCATGTTGAAGGTCATCGGGAGTTTCAGCACCATTAAAACATGTCATATGTTCATGTTGAAAGTCATCGGGAGTTTCAGCACCATTAAAATATGTTATATGTTCATGTTAAAGGTCATCTGGTGTTTCAGCACCATTAAAACATGTCATATATTCATGTTGAAGGTCATCTGGAGTTTCAGCACCATTAAAACATGACATATGTTTATGTTGACGGTCACCCGGACAGCACCATTAAAACTTGTCATATGTTTATGTTGATGGTCATCTGAAGTTTCAGCACCATTAAAACATGTCATATGTTATGTTGACGGTTATCCGGTGTTTCAGCACCATTAAAACATGTCATATGTTTATGTTGACGGTCATCTGGTGTTTCAGCACCATTAAAACATGTCATATGTTTATGTTGATGGTCATCTGAAGTTTCAGCACCATTAAAACACATCATATGTTTATGTTGACGGTCATCTGGTGTTTCAGCACCATTAAAACATGTCATATGTTCATGTTGAAGGTCATCGGGAGTTTCAGCACCATTAAAACATGTCATATGTTCATGTTGAAGGTCATCGGGAGTTTCAGCACCATTAAAATATGTCATATGTTCATGTTGATGGTCATCTGGTGTTTCAGCACCATTAAAACATGACATATGTTTATGTTAAAGGTCATCTGCAGTTTCAGCACCATAAAACAAACCAAACACTCAAACTTATAGAGCCAACCCGATGAAAAGATGTTGAATTAAACACGACGAAGCTGGTTGAAATAATGTCTTTAAATTAAACGTGTTTTGTGTTATGTACTGTTATTGTGTAAACGACATACATTTGTTTTATAATTTGGCTCTTGTGACAATTGCCATTTCCGACTTATGTCAGCTTCGTACGCACTAATGACAATTGCGTCACTTTAATTTGAAAATATGCAAACTGCAAAATGTGTTTTTAAGTAGAGAGTCGAAATGATTTATTTATGTTTGTATCGTTGACATCCCTTTTGTGTCAACCTCGGTATAGTCAGTCGTCGCCATACTGGAATAACGATTTAGGTAGCAATTTATATACACATAATCACGCTCCCAACTCAACACCAATACTTTTTATCATTTCTCAACTTTTTATTATGCGATTTTGGTTAAACTTTGGCATATTATTAGATACATAGAAAATCCAAACTGTTGTTATAGAACTTTAAGACCTCTTCTACAGCCTAATAGTATCTAGAGTGTCCGAAGTCCAGAAAGATCGATGTAAATTGAAGAATTTGTTACACAATCGTCTGAAAATAACGATTCACCAATTGACGCAAAAAGAAATACGTGCGATCAATACATATAGTATCAGCACGGTCCGTTAATTACTCGGCAACTCAATAAATCCATTATGTTTTAAAACGTGTTTCCTGATTAATAAAAACATCCTTTTCATACTAAATTTACCCCCGATGTCATGAAGCCTGGAATTGTTATGGAGCTAGAGCACTTAGCCATAGTTTAGTCTCCAGCAGAATATGGTACGGTGCTTCCACAAAATTGTTCCATTCATGACTTTTGAATGCATCACCATTTGGGTCTATATTGCACATAATCCAGTCAGACTAAAAATGCAGTGACGCAGCGGGCGAATCCACTATAACGGTGTCAGTGACACAGCGGGCGAATCCACTATAACGGTGTCAGTGACACAGCGGGCGAGTCCACTATAACGGTATCAAACCAATTATAAAGGCTTATTCTGAACAAAACACTAATTTCAATGCTAAACTAAGATACATGTACTATATTCGCTCTACCTGTTCCGACAATGGTTGTTATCTTTTGTGTACACATAAACTGCAACGTCACTGTCACAATATCCTAACTGGATAGGAGATTGTTCGCAATGTTGAGAATATATACGTGGTTAAATAATGGAGGATAAATCAAAGGTCATATAAATATCTTTGACAGATGTTTTGCAACAATAATAAACTATGTGCTATTTTTAGATTTTGCTGGGCATACTACTCTATTCAACATCTCCTCTTCCTCATTAATTAAATACAAAACAGTTGTCAAATCTCTAAATGCGTCTTTATTTTTTCATGATGTTATTTATGTATGTAAATACATTTTTGTAACTGGTTCAGAATAAACTTGGTACATAAATGTGTATGACATACTAGTCTACGTGTATATGTAGTTGATAACATCTATGCTTTTTGAGCCCTAATTCGGGAATATTCTGGCCAATACTTTAAATGTACAAAAGTTTTTTTTATACCATATTTATACCATATCTATATAGCCCTTGTTTCATGGATATACACGTTCAAAAGTGCTGTACAATCACGATTAAGACATGGTTAAAACAATATACATAACTCATACAACTATGGATAACTTTATAAATCAAGGGTATGACTAAAATACGAAAAGGAGATTCCGAAGAAAGAACGATAAGGACAAAAATGAGATTCCTCAATTACTGACAATGACACCGCTGATGTTTGATCACAATTCAAGACATTTTTCAAGAAATTAGCATTTCCTTTTCATTGAATATGCACCAATGGAATTGTGTCTGCGTGGACTTTTTGTTTTATATCAAACTCTATATACATAGACGTTATTCTAAGATGTTCTGTTATTCTAAAAACGATAAAGAGGTTATATTTTTTAGTGTTGGAGCGGAAGAAAATAATTCAGAAAAAGTACGTCGATTGTCCAGTTATATAGGGAGTGGAATTCGTATTACGTGACCGGGTTGGGCATATAACGGTACACACATTTCGTATAACATGTACATGAATTATAATATTATACTCAGCGTCAATGAAAAGTTTCCACCCTATTGACTCTTATATTTAAAATTCACGTTACACTGTGTTAAAAGCCGAACACGACTATGTTTTAACCTTACTGTATAGTCCAAGCTATTCTATTTAACAATATTCAAATGCAGACACTACAAAACTTTTGTACCGATAGGTCATAATTATAGACAAAATACAGAGGTATATATAATTAGTATTTTTTCAGTGACGCCCAGTATATATTGCATACTTGCTTGCCATTTACGTATCACCATGCGAACTCAGTTGTTTCACCGTTGCTTTGTAGAAATTCCTGTCCAAATAAACTCCATTCTTTTCTATTCTACGTAATTAATTATAACCGAATCGTAGTTTTTCTTCTAGTTTTATTGATTTGCTGGCACCCACTTCCCTGTATCATAGAACATATATAACAATGGTGATAGTGTGTCAAAATTAATTGTTTCATTAAAATTGCAATTTGGAACAGGTGCATGGTTTTAAGATTTAGGCGGAACTATTTGATTCCATAGCATAGTTCATTCTTTCATCCTGGACGGATTTATTGTAGTTTAATAGCACATATACTACATTACTTGTAACATAGAAACCAACTATTTAATTACCATTGAGTGTACATTTTTTACGAAAACGGTGTACCTAGATGACGTCAGTCAAACCGGATGTAAATCTATGCATTCAAGTAGACACTTTTATTTGTCAAACCAAAAAGTACAGTCCAGCCCTGCGTTCAATGAAAATCACGTGACGCACGTTTCGTATCAGGTACAAAACGTTTCGTACCTGGTACGCAAACGGTACGAAACGTGCGTCACGTTATTTTTCCTTGAACGCAGGGCAGTTACGATATTGTGAGATTGACGTTGTACAAAAAAAATACCAACCATTGTCTGAACAGGCAGAGCGAGTACAGAATGTTAGTTTAGCATTGAAATTATAGCTGTCTGTATAAGCCTTTATAATTGGTTTTATACCGTATTAGAATATAACCTACATTATGAGCCAATGAAAACGCCGAATTTTGGCGGTTAAATGAAAATTTAATCATTAAAATTTTCTCTTCACAGACTTGACGTCATGCGTTGGCGCTAATTTCTATCGGCCAATCAGAATGTAGAATGTCATATTCTAAGTAAGTTAGAACATATTAAGTAAATTTTAATTACTCAAAAGGACTTGTTTCGCTACGCTCGCTCCGCCCTTTTTAATCATTCAAATTTACTTAATATGTTCTAACTATAACATAGTGTACACGACCGCTGCGTCACTCTTATCTTACCCTGACTGGACAATATGTGCTTTCATTCGTCAAACTCAGGTAGATGTGTATGTTTATTAAAACGAAAGTACGAGTAGATGCGTGTATTCATTAAAACGAAAGTAGATACGTGTGTTTATTAAAACGATATCGATATTCTTGACACCCAAAACAGATGCAAATGTACATCTATTCGGCAGAACAAAAGTAAATAAACGTTACAATCATAATAAAGATCACAGGTTTATGACCTTCTCCTTAAGGAGACTCAATTGTTAGACTAAGTTTATATTAAACGGTCCAAGTGGTGGTTTTATTTTCGAGGCTTTATTAATAATCTTGTAACTCTTGGATCATCTCTTGTATAAGTGAAAACCTTGGGACTGAACGAGTGTGACTTTGGGATTGAACAAGTGTGACATTGGGACTAAACAAGTGTGACCATGGGACTGAACAAATGTGACCATGGAACTAAACAAGTGTGACCATGGGACTGAACAAGTGTGACCATGGGACTGAACAAGTGTGAATATGGGACTGAACAAGTGTGACATTGGGACCTTCGGTTTGAGCAATTGGCACCTTAGGACTGAACAAATGTGACCACGGAACTAAACAAGTGTGACCTTGGGAATGAACAAGTGTGACCATGGGACTGAACAAGTGTGACTTTGGGATTGAACAAGTGTGACCTTGGGTCTGAACAAGTGTGACCATGGGACAAAACAAGTGTGACCATGGGACTGAACAAGTGTGCCCTTGGGACTGAACAAGTGTGACCTTGGGACTGAACAAGTGTGACCTTGGACTGAACAAGTGTGACCATGGGACTGAACAAGTGTGACCATAGGACTGAACAAGTGTGACCATGAGACTGAACAAGTGTGACCATGGGACTGAACAAGTGTGACCTTGGGACTTAACAAGTGTGACCATGGGACTGAACAAATGTGACAATTGAACTAAACAAGTGTGACCTTGGGATTGAACAAGTGTGACAATTGAACTAAACAAGTGTGACCTTGGGATTGAACAAGTGTGACCATGGGACTGAACAAGTGTAACCATGGGACTGAACAAGTGTGACTTTGGGATTGAACAAGTGTGACTTTGGGATTGAACAAGTGTGACCTTGGGTCTGAACAAGTGTGACCTTGGGACTGAACAAGTGTGACCATGGGACTGAACAAATGTGACAATTGAACTAAACAAGTGTGATCTTGGGATTTAACAAGTGTGACCATGGGACTGAACAAGTGTGACCATGAGACTGAACAAGTGTGACCATGGGACTGAACAAGTGTGACTTTGGGATTGAACAAGTGTGACCTTGGGTCTGAACAAGTGTGACCTTGGGACTGAATAAGTGTGACCTTGGGACTGAACAAGTGTGACCTTGGACTGAACAAGTGTGACCTTGGGACTGAACAAGTGTGGCCATGGGTTCGTTCGTTCGCCTACTATTCATGCTTTTTCATGTACTGCAAAGTGTTAAAAGGCCTAGTTCTTTTTTTAGAACATGCCACTTCAAATAGGATTCGTAGGCCAAACAATTGTTTCTTTTGGTGTTTTTCTTCAAAAAACATACAGAAAGAGCAACGGTTACTTTCGAAAAGAACCGAAAATTAGCAAAAATATCGAATTTCTTTTCATACAGACAGGGACACAGGGAATGTTGAGAAAAGGTCGAGACCCCGGGAACTAACACCAGATTTCTTACGCCTTACCATGAAACATGTACACATTCTTACACATTACCTGTCATAATTGTTTCAAATACATCTCACTCATATCATATATAGTTATAACTCTCCGCATTGTCACAAATTTCGTGATAGGTGAACACTGTACAACACGTTCCTGCGGTGTAATAAATTTCCACCTTTACTTTATCTTGACATCTCATATTATAAACTATTATATAAAAATGTTTAATCATTGTACTGGAAGGTTTTTTGTGAGTTAATTTATGCAGAATAGAAGATAATAGAACAGATCCATTTAACACATGACCAATTAAAACATTCTCTCAGTTGACGGAACATGTTCGTTCGATGATTCACAAATTGAGGTCATTGAGTCGTTTCCACCTTGGTCTTTAATTCACACGTCATGCACATACTACACAGGTTTTCCGCTCGGTGCTGTTGGCGGACATTACCGATGAGTTCTCTTAATATCCATTGACAAACATGTCCATTGTGCTCCTTTTAATATTGACGGAAATTACCGATCATTGCTTTTGGATATTGACGGAAATTACCGATCATTTCCTTTTGATATTGACGGCAATTACCGATCCTTTCCTTTTGATATTGACGGAAATTACCGATCATTTCCTTTTGATATTGACGGAAATAACCGATCATTTCCTTTTGATATTGACGGAAATTACCGATCCTTTCCTTTCGATAGAGCGTTTTCCAATTACCAACTCGGGTTACACGAGTAACACGAGTTGTAAAAGGAACGGGTCGGGTAAACGCTGTGCGCATGCGTATAATCTCTAACCTACTCGACCCAAGTAACCTCCAGTTCTTCGCGGGTTCTCTAGAGTCAAAATGGCGGAAATGCGTTTAATCTCTAGCCTAAATTTTGAACTTAGGGAACATTACGTTTCGTTGCACATATCAGACAGTTTATTATAATACAATTGTTTTCAGTCATAATGTCATCCTCCTCGTCGCTGTTAAACATTTCTTCTAACATCATAATTGCTAGACCTTTGGTCGCTATTTTGAACTCGACTCGATACGTACTCGATACGTTCCTGATATCACTACCGAGTTATTCGACTGCGCATGCCCAAATTGTTTACTCGGGTTACTCGGGTTGCTAATTGGAAAACGCTCATATTGACGAAACTTACCGATCATTTCGTTTTGATATTGACGGAAATTACCGATCAGTTTCTTTTTACTATATTGACGGAAATTATCGATCATTTCCTTTTGATATTGACGGAAATTACCGATCATTTCGTTTTGATATTGACGGAAATTAACGAGATGTTTTGCCTGTATTTCGCAATAATGTAGTACAGGAAATTGAACATAATTATGTTTAATGTCGTAGTTAACTTAATAGCTCACATACCAAAATAATGGCTCATTATTCAATATAATTATTATTACAAACATTGAAATATTATAAGACTATTAACTCTTACTATCAATGATTTATAATGTGTACATGTATTGTCATCTGTGTACATGTATTGTCATCTGTGTACATGTATTGTCATCTGTGTACATGTATTGATATATGTGTACATGTATTGTCATCTGTGTACATGTACTGACATCTGTGTACATGTATTGTCATCTGTGTACATGTACTGACATCTGTGTACATGTATTGTCATCTGTGTACATGTATTGTCATCTGTGTACATGTACTGACATCTGTGTACATGTATTGTCATCTGTGTACATGTACTGACATCTGTGTACATGTATTGTCATCTGTGTACATGTATTGACATCTGTGTACATGTATTGTCATCTGTGTACATGTATTGTCATCTGTGTATATGTATTGTCATCTGTGGCCAACCCCAAGTGTATCTACTACAACAGCCTAGGTCTATGTTTTCATTGGTCATCTCGAGAAAAAGAAACAGTTTACACAATGGACAGAATCAGAACCTTTTTTATGAAGAGACAATTAAGTATTGTCAATAAGTGATGACTCGGTTGTTTTAAAAATGTTATGTGGATACAATATAAACATTGTTTACGTAGTTGATATCGATATACTGACAATTTCATGCAATTATAATGTCACATTACTTGAAAGGTTTGTATTTTAATGAATTATAATCAATTTCCAAGTAATTTTCACTTGCAATATCGTCTGTTCGGAATTGGGATCAGGTCTCGAATGTTGTATGTACTTTTGAACAGTGACATACTATATTATCATGTTAGTGACATAACCGTATCCAAGGGTTACGCTATCATTATATGAACGGAATAGCTTGTACTTTACAGTGACTCGTATTTTTAAGGGTCATCACGTTTTATAACAGTTTCTTTTCAACTGTCCCTAGGCTGAAGTCATGTACCGACACTGATTGTTGAAAGTGTGTGAAACTCGTATATTTCATTTTTGTTCACTAGTTTAATTTGGAGCTTAATAAACTCGAAATAGTTTATTGAACATAAGGTATACGCACAACGCAATAAACTTTAAATTGGATTTAAAAACGGTGCTGAATTGGATAGCATAAGAACGAGGACGATTGTCAAACAAAGGCGATGCTTCTGTATTAGATCATTATGAATAATAATAATAATAATAACGACTTTATTTATTGCGGATTACATATTTGAGAGTAAATATCAATTTTCAATATAATCCAGTATTCATTCTGAGTTTTCTATACGACATTCCACATTATACTTACATGTACCTAATGTCCGGTACGTAACTGACGGTTTTACGATACGATCACTGAACCGAACAAATACCAATCGTAAATATACGATATAAAAGTCGTAAAGTTTGTCTATATGCGCGAGCAATAAAATACATATTTCCAATAAAGACACACACAAGGTAATAGTACAGTATAGTAAATTCACTCACTCAGACAATCTCGACAATAAAATAACGTCGGTTCACATTATTCAGGTAAAAATACTGTTTTCAGTCCAACTTCAGCTTCTGTACATATAACCTACAATCATTGAGAACAAGTCGGCAAGTCGACTGTAAGGTTCATGTAGTTAAAATGCTCATTTTTACTGTTTGCATTCATGAACCTAGATTCTAAGACCAATCAAAAGTAAGAATTAATACTTAATAAAAAACCTATATACATTGTACTATAAGAACTATGTCCGAACTTTTCACTTCATTCAACGTCTATATAAAGACGAACTCAAAAATTAAATGTTTTCAAGGATTCCATAAATGCTCTAACGAGTTTGTGTCTGTATCGACCAATCAGTAACCTGGAAAGCTCGAGGTGTGTCTGTATCGACTAATCAGTAAACCATAGAGCGGGATGTGTGTCTGCATCAACTAATCAGTGAGCTATGATACTGGAGGTGTGTCTGATTCGACTAATCAGTGAGCTATAATACTGGAGGTGTGTCTGTATCGACTAATCAGCGAGCTATAATACTGGAGGTGTGTCTGTGCCGACTAATCAGTGAGCTAAATACTGGAGGTGTGTCTGTATCGACTAATCAGCGAGCTATAATACTGGAGGTGTGTCTGTGCCGACTAATTAGTGAGCTAAAATACTGGAGGTGTGTCTGTATCAACTAATCAGTGAGCTACAATACTGGAGGTATGTCTGTATCGAGTAATCAGTGAGCTATAATACTGGAGGTATGTCTGTATCGACAAATCAGTGAGCTATAATACTGGAGGTGTGTCTGTATCGACTAATCAGTGAGCTATAATACTGGAGGTGTGTCTGTATCGACTAATCAGTGAGCTATAATACTGGAGATGTGTCTGTATCAACTAATCAGTGAGCTATGATACTGGAGGTGTGTATGTGCCGACTAATCAGTGAGCTATAATACTGGAGGTGTGCCCGTGTCGATTAATCAGTGAGCTATAATACAGGAGGTGTGTCTGTATCAACTAATCAGTACGCTATAATACTGGAGATGTGTCTGTATCAACTAATCAGTGAGCTATAATACTGGAGGTGTGTCTGTATAAACTAATCAGTGAGCTATAATACTGGAGGTGTGTCTGTATTGACTTATCAGTTAGCTTTAATACTGGAGGTGTGCCTGATTTGACTAACCAGTGAGCTATACTACTGGAGGTGTGTCTGTATCGACTAATCAGTGAGCTATACTACTGGAGGTGTGTCTGTGTCGACTAATCAGTTAGCTATAATACTGGAGGTGTGTCTGTATCGACTAATCAGTGAGCTATAATGCTGGAAGTAAGTCTGTATAAACTAATGAGTGAGCAATAACACTGAAGGTGCGACTGTACTAATAATTCAGTTATCAGACAGTAATAGACTCGTCCAACATGGTCATAATTCTGTATACACGTTGTATAATTGATGTTGAATAATGAATTGTATTCAATGAATGAGTCTATTATCCTTTGAAGTTTTCTGAATGATACATGTGCGATGCAGTCGTTATAGTATGACAATAACATCAGTAGTATAATAATATGGGCAGACATGAGGTTACATCAGATGACCGCATGTTTTTACGATTAAATCCCCGATATAAACACTCCACTTAAATGCCCAAATCTGGCAAGCATGCATAACTTGGATGAACATGTACAACAACAACAACGAGGTATTTCGAAATCCCTCAGAAATAATGGATGGAGTCCACATAGTCTAATAAGTGGAAACAGGATTTCAGTAGTCTTTTTGTTGATCGTACATCAGATAGAACCAATCCCAGCATTCCTAATATACGAGATAATGATTTAAGATACAATTGTGATGTACTAAATACTCATATTTCTATACTAGTAGTCAAGAAGGCAGTAATGAAGGCTAAATTAGGTAAAGCGTATGGCATTGATAATATACCAGCTGATATATTAAAGAATGATAGTTGTATTAGTTTTCTTCATATTCTGTATAATGTATGTTTTGATACGGGCTTAATACCTTCAGAATGGGGTAAAAGTATTATTAGTCCTATACCGAAATCAGGTTCAGCTGACCCTCGTGATCCTTTGTCTTATAGGGGAATTGCACTCTCACGTTCAATGTACAAACTTTATTGTTCAATCTTAAATGATAGACTGTCCATGTGGACAGAACAGCATAATATTATTGTTGATGAACAAAATGGCTTCAGAAAAAACAGAAGTACTATTGATTATTTGTCATCTCTTACACACATTGTTGAAACTAGAAAGAAGCTTAAGTCTTCGACATTCTGTGCATTTATAGATTTTAAAAAGGCATATGATTTTATTGACCGTACTATTTTATGGAACAAATTAGCTAGCTCTAAAATAGGAGTAGAAGGTAAAATGTTTGTTGCTTTGAAATCCCTGTATAACAATACTTCATCATGTGTTAGAATCAATGGGTATTATACCGATAGTTTTGATGTACATTGTGGATTGAGACAGGGATGCTCGCTATCTCCATTACTATTTAATTTGTTTGTTAACGATTTAGCCATTTCAATTAAGGCAGTCGGTAAAGGGGTATCTATCGAAAATGAAAAAGTATGTATTTTACTATATGCTGATGATATTGTTTTACTAGCTGACAATGAAGACGATTTACAATTTATTTTAAATATGTTAAATGACTGGTGTATGTCAAATAGCATGATTGTTAACCCATCTAAGAGTAAAATTGTCCATTTTAGACCACGGTCTGTCAATAGATCTGCTTTTAGTTTCAAATGTGGTGATCATGATATAGAAACGGTGGACAAGTACACTTATCTTGGGTTATTGCTGGGTGAGCATTTGGAGTATGGCCTTACAGCTAAATGTGTTGCTCAAAGGGACAGTAGAGCATTAGGTCTGCTCATTGCAAAGAGTAAATCAGTAAGAGGAATGCCATATAAAACATTTAGTAAGCTGTATGAAAGTACAGTTTGGCCTGTTATATCATATGGTGCATCTATTTGGGGTACGAAGTCATTTTCTTGCATTAATGCTGTTGAGAGTAGAGCTATGCGTTTCTTTTTGGCTGTTGGTCGATATGCACCCAACAATGCTCTTTATGGTGACTTTGCTTGGCATCCGCCATATGTGAAACAGTGGAGATCTGTTGCACAACAGTGGCATAGATTCATCAAAATGAGACATGATAGGGTCAACTATAAGATATTCAAATTATGTAATGCTAAAAGTAATAATCGATGTAATAATTAGCAATTTGAATTTAGGAATCATATGACCAAGATTGGATTGGCACATTTGGTAAATAACTGTGGTATTTCATCATCTAAATTTTGTTGTAATAAAGTCTTAACATGTTCAATGCAGCAATTCATTCCAGTATGGAGAGAGAATATTAATAAAGATGTTGGGTGTTCTGGAAAGGGACGTAATAAACTTAGGACATATAAATTATTTAAACAGGATTTCACACTTGAAGAATATATAACATGTCAAATTCCTGCAAAACATAAATCTGCTTTGGCTAAATTTAGATGTGGTGTAGCCCCTTTGAGATTGGAGACAGGGCGATATGAAAATATTCCAGAAAACCTACGTATATGTCCAATTTGTAAAACTGATGTGGAAAATGAAATACATGTTTTGTTTCACTGTAATGCCTATCAAAATATCAGAGATATACTTTCTTTTAAGGCATGTGAAGAAAATGTCAATAACTGGAATCTAAGTGACCACGATAAGTTAATATTTGTACTGTCTAATGTGAATATGATCAAAATAAGTGCCAAAACCTGTTTTATGATTTTAAAAACTAGAAATGACTTTTTATACAAATGATAATGAGTTTTTAAAGTTTTTTTTTAATACCTTTATAATGTTTTAAATGTTAACTGTAATTAACTGTAATACTTCATGTATGCTTTAAGAAATCTATGTAATCAGTCCGTAGTTACTAGACTAATAATTCAAAGTTTTGTTAAGATATTTGTGTAGATATACTTTTATGTTTCTTACTCATACTTAATACAATTTTAAACTTTGGACTTTTTAGATAGCTTTCAATTTTTGTTGTAAAGTAGTTATTTTTTTCATGAATATATGAATATGTTACTAGTCTCTTATAATTCTAGTCAGAATGACCACATTCTTTTATTTGTTTATATATAATGTTTGTATAATTGTAAATGTGGATGAGACATAAATAAACAATAATATATAGTCTTAGGATCCCTGTTAAATGGCACAGTAACCAGACTTACCACGGTCACTGGTCAAACTCGCTGGATGGAGGCCATGCGCGGGCCCAGAAACTTTGCTCAGTAGGGCCTCAATTATCATATATTGTCATGCATTGTTTGTTTTGATGTTGACAATGACTTGTCAAACAGACGAGACTGTTGGGTCTCAAATGCCAACTGCACGATGTTTATTAAATGTTTTATGCTTTTATTACGAAATGTTGAAGTTAATTATCGGGGGGGGGGGGGGTGTAAATATATTTCACTTCACAGATGATTATAAACAATTCAACACATTCAACGTATGCCAAACCTGTCGAATAAAACTGTTTGAATAATCACACAATTCGACTTACATACTCCGAAGTTATAGTTCACAGCCTAGCTTCATGTGCAATGATATATAAATGAGATTGAAAACATAGCTTTTTAATTGCTGAAACTAGATTATATACCTTCTTTATTGCTAAAACTAGGTACATGTAATTCACATTTTTATTGCTGAAACTAGGTAATTCACTTCTTTATTGCTAAAACTAGGTAATTCACATTTTTATTACTGAAACTAGGTAATTCACCTTCTTTATTGCTGAAACTAGGTTATTCAGCTGAAACTAGGTCAATAAGCTTTTTTACTAATGGAACTAGGACATTCAGCTTTTGTAAAACTGAAACTAGGTCATTCAGCTGGGACTTGGGCTTAGTGGTTAAGTTCATTTTCTTGTTCAGTTGTGTTGGGCTAGGTGCCGTGTAATTATGTTATTTGATGTTTTTTTGTGATTGGCTGGTTAAGTTGTGTGCTGCCTAGTGCCTACCCTGTCCAAGTTTCCATTATTTGTTTTTACAGAATACGATAATAAATTCAATATTGTTTTTTTTTTAAATTTTAATATATGTCTGTTATAACGTTACATAAAGGTATAATAATTATACTGGGCGTCACTGAAAAGTTACCACTTATGTATACAAAAATATTAACAAACAAAAAAATTATTAGGAATTGAAAACTGCACAGTTATAAGTGCCTCTTAGTATACGTCTGTATTTTGTATACAATATGCCCTATCGGTACAGAAGTTTTATAGTGTGTGCATTTGAATATTGTTAAATAGGATAGCTGAGACTACACAATAAGGTTAAAACATAGTCGTGTTCGGCTTTTAACACAGTGTAACGTGAATGTTAAAATATAAGATTCAATAGGGTGGTAACTTTTTATTGATGTTGAGTATAGGTTAATCAATATGTTTAGTGTTAAGGCAACTAAAATAAAAACACAATGTATTATTATATTAAGCACTGATTCAATGAGTACTTCACAGAAACCGCTTAATAATAAGACCATTCTATAGAGACCCAGGCCCCGTGTTCACAAAGAATCAGTTTTCAGGATCAGGCTTAAGCTCCATTCTGTTTTTGCTATTTGCTTTAAATAATATGTACAGTTATGAAATTTTATGTTCCTTAGCAGTAACAGAATATCGGAACAGTTTCTAGATAACATATTACGACCCTTGACAACTTTTCTTTTCTCATTAAAAGAGATTAATTGTACTTGAAACCGAAACTGATATGAGGCATTCAGGATCAAGCTCGAAAACCCAGCTTCAATTTATTTAGCACAGTATTTCTGTAACTATGCATTAAAACTTATTCATTTATCTTTGGAATTTAAGGAGATAGAAATATATTGTTTTCTCTGCTTAAAAGAAATAATCTTTCTATCAGCATATTTTCTGTATTTGACATAAAATAAAATGGAGCTTGACCCTGATCCTAATAACCAATTCTTTGTGAACACGGGGCCTGAATACTGGCATGAGTACATGAACTAAAAAGTCAGCCCCCAGAATTTTTCATAGCTGGACGAAACTCATTTAAAACTTGATATAGCTACAACATATATCACTTATTATCAGATTGGTGACATAATAGTCAGTCATTTTCTAAAAGTTGTAATAAATACAAGTTCGCATCCATCCACCTGTGTTATATGACGATCCAGTGTCGAGTATGTCATTGATGCATTGAATCTGTTAACTTCGTATTTAAATTAAGTATTTATACACGTTCAATGTCTCCATTCAACCCAATCGGTAAAGACCACCTGTGAGTACTATTACCTGGCGGTAAGCCCAACACGTAAACAAAGACCCCTATTATAAACCCCTCGGTAAATACCACTTATATACAATCATCACTTTTATAAATCTGTCTGTAAAGGCAAATTTCGATAAAAAAGACAAGTCTGTCTGGAAAGACAATCTGCGACGAAGTGGACTTATCCCGGCAAGCAACTTTAGTTTAATGGATATTCCATGTAATTTTAAATAACTATAAGCAATATAACTCGAAATCGTTTGTCGTTATCATTGAACAGGCTCTTAGTAACATTTACAGTGGTTTTAATACATTTCATATTTATTGGCTGTGTTTCAAGCTCAGTGGTAACGCACTGGACTGTCAATCAAGAGGTCTTGGGTTCATTCCTGGCATCGAACTTGACATTTCTGAAATATTTATAATAGTTCCCGCTATATCTGACCGTGCGGTCACTCTTTCTCTCAATCTGTCCCTCTGGTCAGATCATGCTGTATCTGCACTGGTAGAGGATGCACCTGCGCCCTTGTGGCTGCAACACAATAATGTAAAGTACCTTTGAACGTGCGTTCGCATGAAAAGGGCGCTATATAAATCTGGTATATGTTAATGCTCCTAATGAAATGACTTATCATTCAAACAGTATAACACAATCAATTATTTAAGACGTATCCGTGTTACCAGGAATGTTTAATAAAACAACAACGACATCCATCTTTATCATGATATAACCTGTGATAAATCAATGTGTTGGTAACATAAATATTTAAAAATCAAAGCACTGAAAGTATGGGCCTACTAACAATAGGTTGATAACAGGGATTCTTAAAGGTGCTGACTCACGTATTGGTGTATTGCATAAATAAAATAAAATTGTCAAATATTCACGTATTTTGGTATAGTTGCTTGTATATAATATCAACAACCACTCTGACATTTAAAATAACCAGAGAAACATCAGCGTTTTGTAGTTATTAAGTATTTTTGCATCCAAAATTCTATAGAATTTACCGTGACTACTATAATTTAAATTGTCTGAAATTTGTTTGCTTTCGATGAAAACGAATTGCAAAACGAACTGAATACCTCACTGATGTTTACGCTGTAGTTTATTGACGTTACAGTTCAATCACATGTGAATAACATAATTCACAAAGCATGTTGGAAGAAAATTCTGCACTGTTTTAAAAGGAAAAATTCCGAGTGCCCTAATTAAGGGTGGTTTAAATTGCTTATTTGTCATAAATCTTTCGTAAAGCAACTGTCAGTGGCTTTCTATTACATAAATACTTGGTTAGGTAGGAAAATTACGTAATGCAAACTTTTTAGCCCGATCTGTGAGACAGCACCTTTAAGCTTTTTAGAACATGTTGACAGCTGGAACTAGGACTTGCAGCGGTTAAGTTTAATTTTTTGTTACGTTTTGTGTTAGGATAAGTGCCGTCTGTTTGTGGTATGCGTTATTTCTGTTTTCTGTGCTCGACTGTTAAATGCCTTCCCTATCCGATGTTTCATTAATATTTTTATGAAAGGGATAATGTAATATTCGATATGTCTATCCAAGATGACATACGAGTATAATGCTTAACACGTGATTAATAAATTACCGTTTAACAAAAAGTATGGTAATCTTGGTTTTCATGCACGAAGTTCAGGTATTTAGTTTTACAACAGGCTATTGTTTCTGTAATTTGTATAAAATATACCGAGGTTGCAGGATTCATTCAAGGAAATTTACTTAGTTGACATAATCAACGTATTGGATGTTATAGGAGCACGTGCAAACTTAATCCAAGCCGCATACGAGACATTCTCCAATCCATATAGACTGGTACCTTGGTCCGATTTCGACTAACGTCATTTTAATATTGGAGCGGGAACCAATCTACATATCATATACATGTACAACTGTAGTTCTCTCTCAACTGTTTCTTCGTACTATAATTCCAGTGATCAAAGCTTTTTTCGGGCCCCGTAAGGGTTACCCCGTTTATTTCATATATATATACATTCATAATTTATTGTTTACAGTACATTGATGTTCAGAAAAGGTATAAATGAGGACAATTTGAACTTAAGGAGAGAGTATGCAGTGTTAAGTTAACTGGGTTCCGTCATATTTGTCACATAAATAAGATTAGTTTGTGATCAAAGGTGAATAGTTTCAAGTTAGTTTTGTGAACGGAGAAACAGCGAACAAGGCATTTAAAAATTTAGGATAGGTGCATACGCGCACTGAAGTCACACCACCTCTGCTCGTTACAGACCAACTTTATATTATACACCTTTTGTGCTTTTTGTTGTTTACACTCGAGCGTATTACTGAAATTAACAAACTACACTACATGTATATATATACCTCGTGAAGAAGAAAATTTAGTCAACTTTAAATGATTGATGAGTCGAATATGTGGTGAGAATTGCCGATTTCGTGTAGGTTACAATGTTGTCAAATCTCGCGACCTGTGGCGTCATGGTGTGTTTTCAATTTAATAATAAAATAATGCACGTTTTACGTGTGAAATTAGCAATATTATGCATGATATCATACATGTTATGTGACAATAGCTAGTCTGTGACGTCACTAGTCGTAACATTTTACAGGATAAAAAAACGTTCATATCTGTCAACATAAGTCATACAGTGTGTCTAGAAGCACGTTTCCTGGTCTGTATGTAACCACAGTATATTGTATGTATATATAGTTTATTCAAGAAAAAGGCAAATATGCCTATCATTCAACATGTATATACAATTTCACATATTTTACAAAATCATGGTTTATGGCTACATAATTAGCATATTCATTTCTATTCGTATCAAATGTATTGATACAATAATGAACAATATAATCAATTTTTAAATGTTAACTTAAGCATACAACATATATCGGTTTGAATGTATGTACTATACTCATATACAGTGTGGCAATACCACGTGACTTTTGACTACAGTTACAAGAAGAAATTTGTAAACATTTGAAAATAAAATAGCCATGAGTATTTTATTTCTTCATCGATTTCAATAAAATATACGCCACGCTAAGGGGGAAATTATTTGCTTTCCATGAAATATAAAATCTATTTCAACAGCTTTACCGATTTTTCAATTACCCTGTGAAACCTACACGTTCCATGGTTTCACAGGGTAATTGACAAAACGGCACATCCGCTGAAAAAGATTTTATATTTCATGGAAAGCAAACAGTGTTCCCCTTAGCCTGGCGTAGATTTCATAGAAATCGATAAAGATGGCTACATTTGTGGTCCAATGTTTACACATTTCTACTTGGAACTGTAGTCAAAAACCACGTGGTAATGCTACACTGTATATAATCAGAGGTCAACCTGTGTATAATACAAACTCAGTCCTTATGTGTTGCAGCCTTCTTTGTGTTTAATATATGCATGCGTCACAGCAAGGGTCCAGATGCAAACAAAAGTAGTATTCACATTGAAATAAAATATATAATCGTCTTCGTAACGAAACGACTATTTTGCCAGCTCTAACATGGTATGTATCCCGATACACCGCTTTTCAGTTCCGTGAGAGAATTGTTCTGTTTTCATATGGCTCTTCCGGAATTAAAAACCAAATGTTACACTCAGGATACATGAAATCTGAGTTCTGTCCGAGCGTTACATCGGTTTTCAGTTCTGTCAGAGCCATATGAAAATAGAACAATTCTCTCACGGAACTGAGAAGCGGTGTATCGGGATTCATACTGTGTTTAAGCTGTACATAAACTGGGTTCTATACAATTGTTGACTCCACTTTTTATGTTTATGACAGTTTATGCTGCTCTCACTGCTGAACAATTTTTTAAAGACAACCCTGGTTTCTCTCAGTTGTTTGGGCATTGATTCTCTCAGTTGGTGGTGCCTTGATTCTCTCAGTTAGTTGTGCCTTGATTCTCTCAGTTGGTGGTGCCTTCATTCTCTCAGTTGGTTGTGCCTTGATTCTCTCAGTTGGTGGTGCCTTGATTCTCTCAGTTGGTGGTGCCTTGATTCTCTCAGTTGGTGGTGCCTTGATTCTCTCAGTTGTTTGGGCCTAGATTCTCTCAGTTGGTTTTGCCTTGATTCTCTCAGTTGGTTTTACCTTGAATCTCTCAGTTGGTGGTGCCTTGATTCTCTCAGTTGGTTTTGCCTTGATTCTCTCAGTTGGTTGTACCTTGATTCTCTCAGTTGGTTTTGCCTTGTTTCTCTCAGTTGGTTTTGCCTTGATTCTCTCAGTTGGTTTTGCGTTGATTCTCTCAGTTGGTTTTGCCTTGATTCTCTCAGTTGGTTGTGCCTTGATTCTCTCAGTTGGTGGTGCCTTGATTCTCTCAGTTGTTTGGGCCTAGATTCTCTCAGTTGCTTTTGCCTTGATTCTCTCAGTTGGTTTTACCTTGATTCTCTCAGTTGGTGGCGCCTTGATTCTCTCAGTTGGTTGTGCCTTGATTCTCTCAGTTGGTGGTGCCTTGATTCCCTCAGTTGTTTGGGCCTAGATTCTCTCAGTTGGTTTTGCCTTGATTCTCTCAGTTGGTTTTACCTTGATTCTCTCAGTTGTTTGGGCCTAGATTCTCTCAGTTGGCTTTGCCTTGATTCTCTCACTTGGTTTTACCTTGATTCTCTCAGTTGGTGGTGCCTTGATTCTCTCAGTTGGTTTTACCTTGATTCTCTCAGTTGTTTGGGCCTAGATTCTCTCAGTTGGCTTTGCCTTGATTCTCTCAGTTGGTTTTACCTTGATTCTCTCAGTTGGTGGTGCCTTGATTCTCTCAGTTGGTTTTGCCTTGATTCTCTCAGTTGGTTGTACCTTGATTCTCTCAGTTTGTTTTGCCTTGATTCTCTCAGTTGGTTTGCCTTGATTCTCTCAGTTGGTTGTACCTTGATTCTCTCAGTTTGTTTTGCCTTGATTCTCTCAGTTGGTTTTGCCTTAATTCTCTCAGTTGGTTTTGCCTTGATTCTCTCAGTTGGTTTTCCCCATGATTCTCTCAGTTGGTTTTGCCTTGATTCTCTCAGTTGGTTTTTGCTTGATTCTCTCAGTTGTTTGTGCCTTGATTGTCTCAGTTGGTTTTGCCTTGATTCTCTCAGTTGGTTTTGCCTTGATTCTCTCAGTCTTGATTCTCTCAGTCTTGATTCTCTCAGTTGTTTGGGCCTCGATTCTCTCAGTTGGTTTTGCCTTGATTCTCTCAGTTGGTTTTGCCTTGATTCTCTCAGTTGTTTGGGCCTTGATTCTCTCAGTTGTTTGGGCCTTGATTCTCTCAGTTGGTTTTGCCTTGATTCTCTCAGTTGTTTGGGCCTTGATTCTCTCAGTTGTTTGGGCCTTGATTCTCTCAGTTGTTTGGGCCTTGATTCTCTCAGTTGTTTGGGCCTTGATTCTCTCAGTTGGTTTTGCCTTGATTCTCTCAGTTGTTTGGGCCTAGATTCTCTCAGTTGTTTTACCTTGATTCTCTCAGTTTTTTGGGCCTTGATTCTCTCAGTTGTTTGGGCCTTGATTCTCTACTTTGTTTGGGCCTTGATTCTCTCAGTTGTTTGGGCCTTGATTCTACTAGTTGTTTGGGCCTTGATTCTCTCAGTTGGTTTTGCCTTGATTCTCTCAGTTGGTTTTGCCTTGATTCTCTCAGTTGGTTTTGCCTTGATTATCTCAGTTGGTTCTGCCTTGATTCTCTCAGTTGGTTCTGCCTTGTGATTATACTTTAAGTACGAGACGAGGGGTGTTCATAAAGAAATGCAATTTACTCTATAACGTTTTATTGACATAACCATTTACAATGTTCAAAACTTAGTCGGTTTGCGATCAGGTTGGACCCCGATAAACATTTAATATCTTCAAAAGTACAAAACCGATTACAACAAAAATTGGTATATCTTACTAACTCTCATAAAATAAAACGGATTTTTTGGTCCACAGAAAAGTAAACTGCATTTACTCCCAATTTAAGATTTAAAGTCTAAAACTATGTAAATAGGTATGAGTGATTGAAGTGACCGCAACAGCAAAAGTCAGCAAAGTGGTCCATTATAACTATACATTAAGTAACACATCAGTTACCATTGCAAATCTATAACGAGGCACATACATCAAGGTTTATGTGATTTATGTTTAAGCTCACCTTAGGATGTTTAAATAATTAGATGATCAATCAAACGTAGGTCCAAGTTATCATTTTATTCCGTTTACAGTTGTTTCATATTCAATAGCATTAGTCTAACTGCCTCTCCGTATTCGATTTTCTTACTCCCTGTCCATTTGTTCTTTAAAATACTAAAATTAATTCATTAGAGTTGGTAAAGATAATTCAGTGAAGTGTGCCAAATTTCAATAAAATTGCATAATTGCTTTTCAAGATATTTAAGGTTTATGTGATCTTACCTGATCGCTAACTGACTATACGACACGTCGGGCATAGGATGACACTTATGTCATAATCTGCACTTGCTTTATCCCGATAAATTTCGGTTTATAGATTTGATGTATATTTTATTAGATGGCAGTGTTTTGTTAAATGTCGAGTTCAACTGACAGGTTGACACATGCATATCATTATCTATTATATATATTTATTTAAATTGAATGTTCGTTGCATAACAGAATATATTAAAACTTAATATAATGACAGACAAATGTGAATGTTGAATTGTATTCAGGCGTTATACATCAACGAAGTCATTAAATGTCACATGTTTCTGCGACATTCATTGAGTGTCGAATAAAATATATTTTTTACCGTATACTGACATGATTGTTTAAACCCAGCAGGTGAAATGATTAATAAACAATGTACAACGACATTACAATTCATGTTATCCAAACACATGTTTAATATATGACTTCTGACACAAACAAATACATGTTTGATTTTGACTCACATTCGTAAGTCAAAATAGGTGAACGTCAAATAAGGCGTACGTCAAAATAAATTTCCCACCAAAATAGATGTACGTCAAAATAGGTGCACGTCGAAATAGGTGTAAGTCAAAATAAATGTACGTCAAAATAAGTGCACGTCGAAATAGGTGTACGTCAAAATATATGTACGTCAAAATAGGTATACGTCAAAATAGGTGTACGTCGAAATAGGTGTACGTCAAAATAAATGTACGTCAAAATAAATGTACGTCAAAATAGGTGTACGTCAAAATAGGTGCACGTCGAAATAGATGAACGTCAAAATAGGTGCACGTCGAAATAGGTGTACGTCAAAATAAATGTACGTCAAAATAAATGTACGTCAAAATAGGTGTACGTCAAAATAGGTGTACGTCAAAATAGGTGCACGTCGAAATAGATGAACGTCAAAATAGGTGAACGTCAAAATAGGTGTACGTCAAAATAAATGTACGTCAAAATAAATGTACGTCAAAATAGGTGTACGTCAAAATAGGTGTACGTCAAAATAGGTGCACGTCAAAATAGATGAACGTCAAAATAGGTGTACGTCGAAATAGGTGTACGTCAAAATAAATGCACATCAACATAAATTTACGTCAAAATAGGTGTACATCAAAATAAATATACGTCAAAATAAATGCACATCAACATAAATTTACGTCAAAATAGGTGTACATCAAAATAAATGTACGTCAAAATAAATGAATGTCAAAATAGGTGTACGTCAAAATAAGTGTAGTCAAAATAGATGTACGTCAAAATAGGTGTAGTCAAAATAGGTGAACGTCAAAATACGTTAATAACACCAATGTCGTTCGTTTGTCATGTAGATGAAAGTCTGTGATTTGGTGTGAGAATTAGGAATAAAAATAGGTGCTATGATCAATTGACGCTTGGAATTGTTACACTAATAGTAATAAAATTGTGTTTTGTCAAGTCTGGTTAGCACACCATACAAATAACAATAACGGTGATTTTGGCAATATAGATTCGTTAGTCATATTAGCAAAATAATCGAAGTGCGAAGCAGTGCGATCTTATCCGTAGTTAAGTACCTTAAAATGATACGTTTCATTTGCCAATTGGTGTGTATCATTAAACATCTTTGACCGGTCATATTTCATAATTAAACCATGATTACAGTACTTGCGTATTTTTCCTTCGACATTTTATATTCATATCTATATGGGAAGGCGCCTAAACATTTACAAAAAAAATTCTCGAAAAAAAATCGGTTGTCAAATGAAGATTTAGTTTTGTCTTTGATATTAATTTGTGATCGGACTTAAAACATGAACAGTATAAATCGTTTCGGTCGGTGTACTGTTTCATGCGAAGCAAACGTGCACCTGAATGCGACTAAATGTCCTTAATTCAAACTACCTGATCAAAGAATTTGTTTTTCTCGTATCGTTTATTGACCTGTTTCGCTTTTTTGTGCGGTTTCTTGTCTTTTTGCCATTTTGCATTTTTGCTCTTTTCTTTTTCCGCTAATAGACTGACAACCAATGAAAACGCACCTCTTTACGTGGTTAACTTTCTGTATATTGACAGCCAATGAAAACACATCACTTTACGTGGTTAACTTTCTATATACTGACAGCCAATGAAAACACATCACTTTACGTGGTTAACTTTCTATATATTGACAGCCAATGAAAACACATCACTTTACGTGGTTAACTTTCTATATACTGACAGCCAATGAAAACACATCACTTTACGTGGTTAACTTTCTATATACTGACAGCCAATGAAAACACATCACTTTACGTGGTTAACTTTCTGTATACTGACAGCCAATGAAAACACATCACTTTACGTGGTTAACTTTCTATATACTGACAGCCAATGAAAACACATCACTTTACGTGGTTAACTTTCTACGAGGGTCAGTCAAGAAAAACTGAGAGTTGGTAATTTAAGCCCTCAAAATATGTTTGCAGTTATATTTTCTATAATTCATCGTCAAATATTATCCCCCGTGGATCTTCTAATGAATTCCGTCATCAGATATAGGCTTATAAATATAGTTGCCAAGTAACCAAAGAACATTGCTAAGGGGTATGCGTTCGCACCAGCGATAAGAAGATTGAATCTGTTGTAAATTCAATGGTTTAGTTCAACCTTATATACCGTGATTTATTACAACTAACATGTGTATATTGTAGAATAGTATATCTCAAATAATAATGAGCAATTATTTCAGAATGGTCACTAATGCCGTGTTATTTTGTTGCCTAGCAACAATTTTACCCACATTTTATCAATTTTCCCGGCGTATGTTCTTTTCGTTGCCATGGTGTTCTAAAACTGATTACTGATTTCACCATTTCTTTTCAATAACATTGTGAATACATCTCAAGGAGTCCAGTAACCGTAATAGAAATAAAATGTATAACTTCTCTTTCTAAAAATATTTTTCGTTCTTTTGGGTGGGGTAAAATTGTGGTTTTAATACCATTAAATAAAATGACAATTTACATTTTCGTCAAGTATATTTTCTATATGAGTGGAATACAACAACTAGAATTAAGTTTATTTGATAGATTAATGTATTACCAAATAAATAATACGTTTGAAAATGTCAGACATATATTTATGTTTCCATAGCAACGCACACTTTAGTTCTATTAACAGCGTGAACGCATGACCTCGAGTTGTCTTCTTTAGTTGCCTAGCAACAAGAATCCAATTGTCATAGACTAGAGTAGTATTCGCCATAACATCAGTGAGATACCATATTTCACGATAACGTATAGAAAATATAAAAACACTTATTTCTCTGAGAATTATTTAGCAACTCTCAGTTTTTCTTGACTGACCCTCGTATATACTGACAGCCAAAGAAAACACATCACTTTACGTGGTTAACTTCGTACATATTTGAATGAATTAAAAACAATCATTTCAGGACGAATGCAACAGTTGTTTATGCACATATATCTACACAGTCTCTCAAAACATTATTTGATTGGTTTTTCCATTTCATTTATGATATAGATGAAAATAACTTGTGTAAAAGTGTCATATAGTGACATTGCTAGGTAAAAACTAACAAAAATACAAACATTAGACAAAAAACTGTTTGTTTCCGCTAAAAGGAAACAATTGCCGTAACATTTTATGTGGGACGTCATTGCGTTACCCACAAAATTGTACTTTTTTCGAATTACGGTGTTTCCATCCTTTTTTTAACAAGAAGCTGCTGACTTAACCTGTTCTAATTACATTCTTCTCATTAACTATGATCGGGCCATGATAATTAGCGTTACCAGTCATTAGTGATCAGGAGCCTAACTACGCTAGGAAACGGCTTCCTTAAAAAAGCGCTACATAGCGGACGAAGCGAAAAAGATTTGTATATTTTGGCGAGCGCTCGCGGATAGCAGACCGTTGCATAGCAAAGCGCTTTCGAACGCTACCGGTGCGGTACGTAGCACAACAAAGCTCTCGGAAACGATCGCCTAGCAAAGTGCGAAGAAACGGTATACTATCCACGAGCACTGTTCGAAGGTAGTGTGTGGTTTTGCATAGACGTCTTAAAACGCTCGAGAACACTATTTGATAGTGTTTTGGTTAAGCAACGGGCTCCTGTGTCCAGGACGTTTGGATTGACCCTTGCTGTGTGTGGGAGGTTCACCGTTGAATGTAACAGCGACCATACTGGCCATAGTAAACAATATGCAGTAGACCTTCGATGCCTCAAACAATACTTGCTTTGAACACCTAAAATGCCTCGAACTGACAAAATCGCTTCGTTATTCATATTGATAAACAGTAGATGACTCGAACAGTATCTAGGTCAAACACTCATGTATGCCATTTAAAGCGATGTTTATTATCTCCCTTCTGTTTCTCTCTTCAGAAAGTAAAACAACACGATGGTGAATGTGGATTATGTGGTGATCCAGTCGATGGTGTACGTAAACACGAAACAGGCGGGAAATTCGCCACAGGAAAATTATCACAACGTTATCGTAAGGGGGATACAAATATGCATGTGAGGGTGTTACTGAACTCTGATCAAGGGGGATACTTTGAGTTCCGTCTGTGTGTGCTAAATGGTAGCAAGGAGACACAAGCTTGTTTCGATCAACATTTGCTAGTCGTCACTGAGGGGCGTGCACAGGGGGACCAGTTCGCATACGTCGTGCAGGAAGCCGGTCTTCTCTCGTTAACTGTAGAAATTCCAGAGAAATTGCAGTGTAATAGATGTATTCTTCAGTGGAAATACGTCACAGGTATGCATGTGTTCTCCTTTAGTTGAGGTTGAAACGATATGATACTGTGTATCTGGTAATCCTATCTACCCTTATATTGTGTATCTGGTAATCCTACCTACCTTATATTGTGTATCTGGTAATCCTACCTACCCTTATATTGTGTATCTTGTAACCCTACCTACCTTATATTATATATCTGGTAACCCTATCTACCTTATATTGTGTATCTGGTAACCCTATCTACCTTATATTGTATACCTGGTAACCCTATCTACCTTATATTATGTATCTGGTAACCCTACCTACCTTA
This sequence comes from Spisula solida, assembly GCA_947247005.1. Taxonomy (NCBI): domain Eukaryota; kingdom Metazoa; phylum Mollusca; class Bivalvia; order Venerida; family Mactridae; genus Spisula; species Spisula solida. Next base: position 2,705,083 of record OX365962.1, read on the forward strand.
TATGATGTATCTGGTAACCCTATTTGCCTTATATTATGTATCTGGTAACCCTATCTACCTTATATTGTGTATCTGGTAACCCTATCTACCCTTATATTGTGTATCTGGTAACCCTATCTACCTTATATTATGTATCTGGTAACCCTATCTACCTTATATTATGTATCTGGTAACCCTATCTACCTTATATTGTGTATCTGGTAACCCTATCTACCTTATATTGTATATCTGGTAACCCTATCTATCTTATATTATGTATCTGGTAACCCTACCTACCTTATATGATGTATCTGGTAACCCTATCTACCTTATATTATGTATCTGGTAACCCTACCTACCTTATATTGTGTATCTGGTAACCCTATCTACCCTTATATTGTGTATCTGGTAACCCTATCTACCTTATATTATGTATCTGGTAACCCTATCTACCTTATATTATGTATCTGGTAACCCTACCTACCCTTATATTATGTATCTGGTAACCCTATCTACCTTATATTATGTATCTGCTAACCCTACCTACCTTATATTGTGTATCTGGTAACCCTACCTACCTTATATTGTGTATCGGGTAACCCTACCTACCCTTATATTGTGTATCTGGTAACCCTACCTACCTTATATTGCGTATCTGGTAACCCTACTCACCTTATATTGCGTATCTGGTAACTCTACCTACCTTATATTGTGTATCTGGTAACTCTACCTACCTTATATTGCGTATCTGGTAACTCTACCTACCTTATATTGTGTATCTGGTAGCCCTACCTACCTTATATTGTGTATCTGGTAACCCTATCTACCTTATATTGTGTATCTGGTAACTCTACCTACCTTATATTGTGTATCTGGTAACAACTTACCGACCCTTATATTGTGTATCTGGTAACTCTACCTACCTTATATTGTGTATCTGGTAACCCTACCTACCTTATATTGTGTATCTGGTAACTCTACCTACCTTATATTGTGTATCTGGTAACCCTACCTACCTTATATTGCGTATCTGGTAACTCTACCTACCTTATATTGCGTATCTGGTAACTCTACCTACCTTATATTGTGTATCTGGTAGCCCTACCTACCTTATATTGCGTATCTGGTAACTCTACCTACCTTATATTGTGTATCTGGTAGCCCTACCTACCTTATATTGTGTATCTGGTAACCCTATCTACCTTATATTGTGTATCTGGTAACTCTACCTACCTTATATTGTGTATCTGGTAACAACTTACCGACCCTTATATTGTGTATCTGGTAACTCTACCTACCTTATATTGTGTATCTGGTAACCCTACCTACCTTATATTGCGTATCTGGTAACTCTACCTACCTTATATTGTGTATCTGGTAACCCTACCTACCTTATATTGCGTATCTGGTAACCCTATCTACCTTATATTGTGTATCTGGTAACTCTACCTACCTTATATTGTGTATCTGGTAACAACTTACCGACCCTTATATTGTGTATCTGGTAACTCTACCTACCTTATATTGTGTATCTGGTAACCCTACCTACCTTATATTGCGTATCTGGTAACCCTACCTACCTTATATTGTGTATCTGGTAACTCTACCTGCCTTATATTGTGTATCTGGTAACCCTACCTATCTTATATTGCGTATCTGGTAACTCTACCTACCTTATATTGCGTATCTGGTAACTCTACCTACCTTATATTGTGTATCTGGTAACCCTACCTACCTTATATTGTGTATCTGGTAACTCTACCTACCTTATATTGTGTATCTGGTAACCCTACCTACCTTATATTGCGTATCTGGTAACTCTACCTACCTTATATTGCGTATCTTGTAACTCTACCTACCTTATATTGTGTATCTGGTAGCCCTACCTACCTTATATTGCGTATCTGGTAACTCTACCTACCTTATATTGTGTATCTGGTAACCCTACCTACCTTATATTGCGTATCTGGTAACCCTATCTACCTTATATTGTGTATCTGGTAACTCTACCTACCTTATATTGTGTATCTGGTAACAACTTACCGACCCTTATATTGTGTATCTGGTAACTCTACCTACCTTATATTGTGTATCTGGTAACCCTACCTACCTTATATTGCGTATCTGGTAACCCTACCTACCTTATATTGTGTATCTGGTAACTCTACCTACCTTATATTGTGTATCGGGTAACTCTACCTACCCTTATATTGTGTATCTGGTAACTCTACCTACCTTATATTGCGTATCTGGTAACTCTACCTACCTTATATTGTGTATCTGGTAACCCTGCCTATCCTTATGTTGTGGTTCTGGTAACCCAATCTATCAAAAGTAACGTGCCCATGAACGAAATCGGCATTAGTTTTATAAAATCACTGGAATTACTAGTAGACATTTTTTATATTTTATTTAGAATTTTTAATAATCAATTTATTAATATGAAATGTCATATTCTGACATATGAATTTGCAATGAAGCCAATAATTACTTTATTGTTTGTGCATCATCACCGAATATGACCCCCACATTTACCGCGACCGTGGCCGAATGGTGAGGGCGTCCGCTTTGGAAGCTGGAGATCGAAGGTTCGAATCCCGGTGGAAGCTGGGTTAGAACTGATGCGGTCGGTTGGTGAGCCGCCACCTGGTTAAAGAATGGTAACCGTATGCCCATCTCTGCCAGGCGCCCGGCAATACGAGAAGGGATTCGGGAGGTACTGTGCGCATAAATTATAGGTGTCTCATAAGTCAAATTTGCTGACCCTTTCAATATAGTCCGAGAGCCCACGGACTTTTATTGCAACGAAGGAGGCCAAAAGAAGTGTTTACATATTTTGAAAGGTTATTTTATATGCTATATGAAAACCGATTTCTTAAGTGTCACAGCTCTGACTACCTACATTTTTTTCTCATATTTTTTTGTTTTTCCAAATTGGAAAGAACACATAATGGGCAACATTTGAAACAAAAAAAACCATAACATCGACTTGTAAGTATCAAGTTAATAGGGGTCAAAGGTCAACAGTATGATAAAACCCATAGAATTTAAACAAATGTTCCCGTATACTTTTTTCTCAAATTTCTCATTTTCCCTCAAATCCAATGTTGTGCACATATTTTTATTCCTTAATGTATACTGAATTCAAAATATTATACAATTGATAAGAAACTGTCTGAATTTTACAAAAACATGTATTGTATCATATAGGTGCAAATTGAAGCAATTAAGATATAGTTTGACTTCTACCATTGCTTCTGTTGGTAAGTAACACTAGCATTGATTGAATACTGTTTTCATATCAGGCAATATGAACAGTCCACCTTTCATTGGAACTAGGTAAAGTTATTCAACTCTTAAACATGCACAATAGGTTAAAGGTCAAATATGTAGAACAATAAAATTTGTATAAATTCTTATCAGTGTACTATGAATTCCGAGAGCTCATGTATTTTAATTGCATCGAGAGCGGCCAAACGAAGTTTGCATATATTTTGAAAGGATATTGCATATCCTATCTGAAAATCCATTTCTTAAGTGGCATAGCCTTGACTATCTATGTTTTTGCGCCTTTATATGCTATGAGGTCAATGAAGAAATATGGAATTTGCTGAGGAGAGGTTCTTATCTGTGTACTAAGTATTCCGAGAGCTCATGGATTGTTATTGCATCGACTTTATGCATATATTTTGAAAGAATATATATTGGGAAATATTATAAAACTTAAAAATCATAGAATGTCTCTTGCAAGTAGGTACTATATGGGATTCAAAGGTCACTGGACTTTTGAAATCAATATGCTGGCCATTTTGTGATGCTACAAGGAGGATCAAAAACCATTTTCTTGTGCAATTGGACTGATTTGTGGACAAAATATATATTGTTATGAATTAAATATACATGTAGGAATAGAAATATTCGCATTTTTTTAATTTTGAAGACACATATTGAAGTTTACCTAAGAACTGTATGGACAAGATTGCATTAATTTCATTGATTTCAAAAGTCCAGTGACCTTTGACCCCCATATAGTACCTACTGGCAAGAGACATTCTATGATTTTTAAGTTTTATAATATTTCCCAATATATCTTCTATCTACATCGCACATATTTTCACATTCAAGTTCACTTTTGTCTTTTTTGTAGACATAAACATAACCCTTCCCCTCTCCTCAGCAAATTCCATATTTTTTTATTGACCTCATAGCATATAAAGGCGCAAAAACATAGATAGTCAAGGCTATGACACTTAAGAAATGAATTTTCAGATAGGATATGCACTATCCTTTCAAAATATATGCAAACTTCGTTTGGCCGCTCTCGATGCAATCAAAATCCATGAGCTCTCGGAATTCATAGTATACTGATAAGAATTTATACAAATTTTATTGTTCTACATATTTGACATTTGACCTATTGTGCATGCATAACAGTTGACTAATTTTACCTAGTTCCAATGAAATGTGGATTGTTCATATTGCCTGATATGAAAACAGTATTCAATCAATGCTAGTGTTACTTACCAACAGAAGCAATGGTAGACGTTAAACTAAACATACCCTCAAAATACTGCTATATTTCAAATGCTTCAATTTGCACCCATATGATACAATACATGTTTTTTTTGTAAAATTTGGACATTTTCTTATCAATTGTATGATATTTTGAATTCAGTATACATTAAGAAATAAAAATATGTGCAAAACATTGGATTTCTGGGAAAATGTGAAATTTGAGAAAACAGTATACGGGAACATTTGTATCAATTATATTCTCGTTTTATCATTTTGTTGACCTTTGACCCCTCTTTACTTAATACTTACAAGTCGATATTATGTATTTTTGTTTCAAATGTTGCCCATTATGTGTTCTTTCCAATTTGGCAAAAATATCCACACTGAATATTGTTTTCGTTTTTATTAGACATAAAGCTACCCCTACCCCCTTAGGAAATTATGCTTTTTTTCATACACCCCATCATAGAAAATGAGAAAAATGTAGATAGTCAGAACTGTGACACTTAAGAAATGGGTTTTCTTATAGCATATGAAATAACCTTTCAAAATATGTTAACACTTCTTTCGGCCTCCTTCGTAGCAATAAAAGTCCGTGGGCTCTCGCACAAATAGGGGTGACCCTATAATAAACAAAAACTTTACCTTTACCTGTATACGTGAGCCATATTCGGCGTCAGCAATATTCGGTACAACATAGCCCAACCATAAATGTAGTCTTCTGAAGTTGTTGTCAATTATTACTCTTGGTGAGATATCTGTATTCATTTCGATTCTAGCTTAAATACTGTTTTGTACCATATCTGCTATATTGGACTTTTGTAGAATGGGCGCATATTAGGAAATATGGAAGAAACATGTAATATTTTGCTATGTGTAAATGTAATGAAAAAATATGAAGTAGATTAATATTTGAAATATAGTTGATAAACCAAAACAAATAACGAAACGTCCATGGGACCCATTTTTAAAGGAAATTAAATATCTTCGTATTAATTCACTACATTCTTGCTTTAAAAATAGAAGTATCGCACAAATGGCAATAACTGACTAGACCGTAATCTTGTATTCACCAAAGACAGTTCTATCAGAAATATGCATTTATTGACGTCAAAAACTACATTGAAATAATTGGGTCAGTTGTCAAGTGTTATATAACTGATCTGCTACGTTGGGCTCTATTGGGCTCTAGTGGGTGTACGTTACAAAAAAATCACCGTGATACTTGGCGTGACATTATTAACCAACACAACGCCTCTCTTAATGAGTGCTGCCACGCTCATTCAAAGTGCTTATATGTGGTTATGACACGCACACTCTCTTATAATGAGTGCTGATTAGTCAAAAGTGCAACATCCTATATCACAATGAGTACTTCTAGGTCAAAAATGACACACCGACTCTAATACTGAGAGCTGATTGGTCAATAATACCAAATCTTCTGTCAGTACAATTTAATTATTTTCGTTCTTAATTATTTCAGGTAACACATTCGGACGAGACAAATTCGGACATGGTTGTTTAGGTTGTGGTCCTCAGGAAACCTTTATTAACTGTGCTGATATAAAGATCGATGGTTGGGAAGCGGCCACCCTAGCACCTGCTGTCACTCTGGCAGCAACTGGACCTCCAACTCCACCCACCACATATTACGCCACGCCCCCTGCCACGCCTCCATCCACTACGCTCATGGTGACGACGACGACGCCTAGGCCTACTACTACAGCAGCAACAACAAGGGCACCAGTGACCACTAAACCAAAACAAATTATAAAACCGAATCAAAACACGCAAGCTACCCAACATAGGTACATCAACATTCTATTCTCATATAAGTATCTTATTATATCTTATTTAACGAACCGATTTGTTGGGCATTGTGCATTGTATGTTTTTAGGGTTTCTGTCCTCGGCTGGTTCAGGTGGGCATTGAACTTTGTGAGTTTTTTATGTTTTCTGTGCTCGGCTGGTTAAGCTGAGTGCTGCCTTCCTAGTCTGACTTAGTATCATATGTTTGTGCTCCATAACAACGTTCATATTCGTATATTCGTTCATAAGTATCGAATGAATGTTTTTGAAACATATCCAAACAATAAGAGCTTGATCAGAGTGCAAACTGTTCGACTGTACCTCGTACAAAATTTATATAATGCCGAGCATAACCTCTATTATTCGCCAGTCGTCTTTTGCTGAAATATGACGGGCATATGAGTTCACCCAATTGAATCAAACATCCTACATCACAATGAGTGCTTCCAGGTCAATAATGACACATCCACTCTAATACTGAGTACTGATTGATTGGTCAGTTAAATCAATACTCACACATTGTTCTTACGCAAGCAATTGACAGCCTTTTCGCAAGTAGAGGGCGTGACCATAGCTAATTATCATTTATGTGTGGAATATGTAACTTGTTAAATCCTTGAACCCATCCAATATCGCCCAACCAACACAAAATATCCAACTAACTGATTTTCAACCTTACAAGTGAAAAGTCTAAAAGCATAATGTTAATCAACGGTTTGAGAAAGATGTCCCTTATCAGATTAGGAAAGTGCTCATATTTTGAAGACACCTTTTTATATCAAAACATATTGCAACAGATAATTTAGATATACTGACTATTTTCTAACGCATTTCACTTCCGTTGCAGGCAAACAGTCACAGACGTTGACGAAGGGTCCCGGGGGCATTCCAGAACACAACACAAGAAGTATCAAGTTTATACAGGGGTTATAGCCCCTAATTTTCAATCAGCCATACAACCTGCAGCCCCGAAAAAAGGGGCTAAAGTAACTGGCGTACCGATAGCAGTACAACCCCCTGCGCCGGCCCCAGCCGTGATTGTTCAACCAGTACCGAAAGCACCAGCACCTGCACCGGTAGTAGCCGTACCGCAGTATAACCTTCAAGTTAAAACACACCCACACCCACAGCCACAACCACAACCACACCTAAAGCCAAAACCGAAACCAAAAATTGGCGGCGGTATAGGAATACCCTTTAATATTCCACCACCTCCAAAATTGTCAGTTGAACAGATCGATGCACTTAATAATAACAAGAACATAATTCCCCACCATGATTCCATGCAGAAATATGTGCAAGTGGGAGCCAGTAAAATCATAGCAGCCCGAGATTTCACCACTAGGCGCACACAACACGTACATACTCCGCCCACAATGTTGAAAAAGTCCACGTCACCGACATGGAATGTAGCCGTAGGTAACAGCAAGCACTCGGCATCATCGTTTGGCGGACTAACTGTTTATCCTCCTAAACAACATCAAAGATTGGGCGTCAGCAGCTTTGCCAACGAATATTCTTCAGCTGTGCCTAATATGCAGTCGCAACAATCTAGGGGACCGTTAAATCCTCAAGTACGATCGTCGATCGATAGTAGAAACATTATACTGAACAGCCCTGGTGAGAAACCAAAGTTGCGGTACGGACGGACACCAACACCAGTGCCACTATTACCTGAACGCTACAGAGGCTTACAGGGTGAAGCTATGAATCCGTATCAAAATCGGTACCAGCCAAATCAGTATAGCGGTCCATTACCGAGCAGATATCAACCAACAATCCCAGCCACACAACAACAACAACAACAACAACAACAACTAAATCAACAAGTTCGAAGCACAATGATACCAGTAGTTGAAACGTCAACCCATAGAACCAGTAAAAGGGTAGATACCATTGCGCCATGGAGGCCTTTCCATCGAAGTCAAAACAATGAGCAAAACGTTGTTGATAAGCCTATCACTTTATTCAAATCAAGAAAAGACACGACTTTCAGACCCCCCGCAATCAATGAACGGTACACAAACTTTAAGATAGGTGCAAAGGGTAAGAGAACTCGTTCAGATATCAACAATGCCAAACCTGCGGAACAGACGTTAGACCCAAACGTTCATGTTAACAGCGGACTGCACTCACCCGAGAATTACTTCGGCCAGGATGTACACGTTTACTATAAGAATGAACCGGGCATGAACGCAGATGTATTTCCTGCTAGTGTAACGAACCTACCAAGTCAACCAACACAGCTAGATAGTAATCCGTACTCTAGCCCGAGGTCCGGTAACGCTGCCAATACAATCCCGCCATACCAGAATAACGCTCAACCACATTCATTCAGTATGAATGCTTTCGATGCTTACAACAATGAAAACAAACCTGCCATTGATGCTGGTATTGTACAGGACTTAGGAACAGTAAAGGGCGATAAAAGTGTTTCATCGTTTGTCAAACACCAAAGTTCGAGTACAGACAATTTTAACGTATACAAAGCGGCTGGTATGCCAGAAAAGACTCAACAATCTAGTACCGGCGGGCGCTTATTAGAAGCACCATCTGGTGGAAACAAGCAAGTCAATGTTTTATTTGATGCATTCGGATCTGCTACTGACAATAGTTTATCCGGTATAAAGTCGCTCGGGGTTTCAGACAATAAACAATCAAATCAACAACAACAAAACAGTAATATAAACTTGCTTACAGGACAGTTTTCTGATCCATATCAACAATATCAACAACAGCAGCAACAGCAACAGCAGACCCTACAACCTCAACAACAGCAGCAGCAACAACAGACCCATCAGCCTCAACAATATCAGCAGCAACTTCAGTACCCTAGTCAATATCAGCAACATGAACAGACAGGGGTACATATGCATCAACAACAACACCAACAACACCAGCAATACCCAGGCCAATATCAACAACAGCAACAAGACCTTCAGTTGCAACAACAGTATCAGCAACAACAACAATATCCAGGCCAATCTCAAAAACAGCCAGACCAATATCACCAACAACAACAACAACAATTTCAACAACAACAGCAACCACAACATACAGGCCAATATCAACATTATCAACAACAACAATACCTTGGTCAACAGCTTCAACCAGAGCCACAGCAACAACAACATCAGCAATACCCTGCTCAAGATCAACAACAGCAATATAATAACCAATACTTAAATCAACAACAACAACAGTCCCAGAATCAGCAATTACCTGATATTCAACAAAATACACCAGTTCATTTTCTCGGACAATTCCATAAGTCAGCTAACGGGAATAACGCAAACAGCAACACTAACTTAATGTTTGGAACTAACGCCTTTGCGTCGGGTCAGTCCGCTTTGAATCCAACGGGTCAGGCTTGGTGGCAAAACCAAAATATGTTCAAGATCACACCACCCAGCACTACAGTATCTACTGTTCCAGCTCCTTCACCAACAACACAGACAACAACTCAACCAACAACAACCCAGCCAAACCTACAAACAACCACAGACAAGATGGACCTACAGATTGCTGAGTTGAAGAGATTACGAGAGAAGCTTGATCAATTACAACAATTGATCAATTTACGACAGAAAGGCTTCGACGAGCCAACCTTACCACCTACAGTAGTGACCACTTCAGATAAGACAACGAAAGGAAATCCAATAACGTTAGAACAATCTACGCAATCATTCCTGGCAGCAAATCCACAAAACGGACAAGCCTCCGGCGGACAAACTTCCGGCGGACAAACTACCAGGGATTCGGTTCGTGAACTTCTGGAGAAAATATTAAAACGAAGGTATATGAAACAATCTGGGTCAACAAACCCGGTTGTCCCAACCACGACAGTAGCTGTACATAGTGTTCAAAAGACGACCACTGCTAGCAGAAGCGTTATAAGTACAACTGATAAAGCTACAACAACGACCACATTGCCTTCAACAATGCCCAAGAACACTGCTGAGTACATTGCCGGGCTGAAGGAAAAAATGCTGCAGTCTATAAAAGAGGCTAACGAAAAGAAAAATAAAGTGACACAAAGCTCCCCAGGGCTTTTACGAAACAATGAAGTTGTTTACGGAACGACAAAATCTTTCGATAGTTTACTTAATGTTGACCTACCACTACAAACACAGGTACCGACAATGACAACTAAAAACTGGCCTAAACCGGAAACCAAGCAGCCAGATGTAAATAAGCAAGCTGTTCTTAACAAATTAATGGAATTGCGAGCGAGAATGAAACAAAGACGAATGAGCCAAACGAAGGTAAAACAAGAAGGTACAACAAAAAGTATTAACATTCAAAACCCGACAACTCTACCTACGATAAGGGAGGCCCTGTCACCAAAAGTAGCCATCCGTGAATCTGCTACATCTGAACCAATTAAGAACGAAGTAACTCGAACTAGTGAGTCGGTAATAGCGGCTTTCCTGAATAGGGATAAAGGCATAGCAGAGTTACGACAAGTTACAACCGTAGCCACATCGTCATTAGCTGCTGAAATGGGTGCTCAAAGTCTTGAAAAGCCGGCAATGCGTGAAATGCATGTTGAAAACACTATAAAAAGACAACAGATAGTTGACGTGGCTGCGTTGTCAAATGGAGGCACTGAACAAACTCTAACCACGACACCCGACAAAGCATATGAGAGACGCCTGGAATTACTGCGGCGGATGAGAAAGTATATGGTACAGCGACCTACACACTTGCCTACCAATCGACCATCACTACTTGACAGAGCTGTGGATTCTAGCAGTGCAAATAGACTGACCCCTAGATATAACAGACCAGTTCATATAATTGATCATCCAAACAATGGACGACCAACTATTTATGACAATGATACAGTAAGCAATACAGTACCGGCTGCTGAGTTGTTAATAAGAAATAATGGACAGTATACCCCAGACAGTGGGACCAATTTCCAACATGTACAACAACAGAATTACTTCAATAGTGCAACTGAACATCGGGCTCCAGATGTTGGAGTGTCTATGTTAGATAGAGTAAAACTGATGTTAGAGCGGAACAAACACGGGGCAAATACAAGCCGTATGCCAACAACGGCAGCAAGTAGAACAACCAGTACGGTGCGTGTCATTACAAAGGACATGTTGCTGAAGATGTTACAATCAATGTCAGCCAATAGACAAAGTGTACATTCTGGAAGATGAAATTTTCCGACAAATGGAACATTTTCACATAAATAAGTGTATCCGAGTATTGGAAATGATACTGTTATACGTCCGACTCGGTGTAGAGTCTCATGTATCATTGTATGCAGACAGGAAGTCTAAGATCAATGTTGAATTCCACCCAGGGCTGGTATTCACAAGGCATCTTAAGTGAAAACTTTAATATTTTAAATTAAGTTAAAAATTTGTACAGTTCAAACGTCCCATAATTTGAAGAATAATTCATGATTTCTTAGTTGTTAAGAGAATGCTTCAAAACTATGTACAAAATTAATCATCTTAATAGCAGATATACAAATAGAGATTTTTCTGCTAAATGCTTGTAAAATACAAATGATGTACACTTATTTACTTGCGATTATAGTACGGAGAATAAGGCTTCATCCTGACCTTTATGCATGAACATATTACAAGGTTCTTGCATTGAATATGTCAATTTTCGCGAGCTAATTATGCATTATTGGTGCTTTAGATTTGTTTTGTATCACACATCGAGCGTCTTCGCGATACTCCCCGCTTATGAAAACATACAATCGGGGTTAAAATACGTGTGTATAGACAGCTTTATTATGGTAAAAGACGGGGGACAGGGTGATAATGAACGAGTATTGGAGCATTATTGATGAAAAATACATTGTAATATTTATATATACATATTGTGTATTATGTTTTGGAAATAAATAACGTATGTTGTATGGTTAGATTGTTGTTATTTATTCCACATTTTCTTGTTAAGCTTGTTTATTCCACAAACTATTGTATCATTGATAAAGAATATATTTTGTACATTGGGTTTATATTCTTAATAAAAGATTTAGTCAGTTTATCATAACATTGTATGTCAAAATTAGACGTTCACATACACTTTGTTATGTTAACAGGTGACCGCCCAGATTAAACGAGTTATACACGTTTTCGTTTTTTATTCTTTATCAATGATAGCTGTAGTGTTGATTGATATTGGGTGGAAGAAGGTCTCACCTTGAATATCGACGAGTCCATGGGCGAATCTGTAGACCATCACCAGCTTGGCGTTGTAACAGCGTTCGGCAAGGGGTTTCCAGCGGGTCCCAGTCTGTGCTCACATCCTTAATGATTGGCCTGACAAGCGTCTGATAGCATTGTGACTCTATCAGTTGAGGACAGTTTGTCAGGTTTCTCCTCAGGAAGACGAGGCTGTTGTTTGCCTTCTTTGTCATGGTAGAAGCGGGATGTGGGTGTAGCCCGAAGTGGGAGGTCATTGAGGTACATAAGGAAGAGGAGTGGTCCAATGACTGGTCCCTAGGGTCACCGGGGGTGACTGGTGCTGTGTTGGATAACTACCCTTCGACCAGTACTTGATGGGTTCTGTTTGCAAGGAAGCTACTTATCCAACGCAGCAGGTTTCCTCTAATACCGTAGTACTTTCGCTCACGAGCGTGCAAGTTTCTCATGAGGGACCTTGTCGAAGGCTTTGCTGAAGTCCAGACGGACGGCGTCGATCTGTTCTCCATCATCGAGGCCTTCAGCTAGGTCATGGACGTAGGCATGATCTGTCTCTCATTATACCTCTTCTTACTGACTGAGATCTTCCAATTAAGAAGGAAAGGATCCATGCAACTATCTCACTGGAAACGCCATGTACCTGTAGCTTGGTTAGCAACTTAAGGTGATTTACTTTGTCAAATGCTTTGCAGAAATCTAGGAGGACAAGTTCAGTCTGTTTACCGGTGGATAGATTCTTAGATAGCTCATCAACAAGCTGAATAAACTGAGTCTCACAAGAACGTCTTTCGCGGAAGCCATGCCGCAGCTCATATAGTATGTTGTGGTTTGCGTATGTGTGTGGGCAGGCTAGAAGCAATTATATGTTCGAGGAGCTTGCATAATATGCAAGTCAGGGATATCGGTCGGTAATTTGTAGGGTCACTTGTATCGCCTATTTTATATAATGGGGCGACATTAGCCTTTGTCCAATCTGATGGGAGTTGACCAGCGATAAGGGATCTTTTAAAAATGAGTGATACTATATCAAGGATCTCATAACGCAGCTCATTGAGGACAAACATAAAAGTTGATAAGGCCGCTACATGTAGTCAAGATATGAGTTTGGTCATATCTTGACTAGCAGCCTTATCCACTTTTAAATTTTGGAGCAATTTATGATGTTTGACCTTTTGATAAAGTTTGTCCCTTTTTTCTGATTAGTTGTTTTATGTCTTGGGTGACCCATGGGAGGAGCTTTTCCTGTCCTATTTTCTTTATTGGGACAAACATTGTTATCCCTTCTTGAATGAGACATTTAAATCTAATTCAGTGGTCTTCAACTGGGATAACATCTGCATCTTTTAGAATGGTGACCTTTGAGTTGTTGATAAACTCTTTGAAGTCATTCCATTTAGCTTTCCTCAATAAAGGGATGTCTCTTGGAGCTTGCTTGTCTATGAATGGTTTGAGACGAGCTTGTGTGATAACACTAGATAGTTCCAGTGACCTTTCAAATTCAGCTAAACTTATCAGATCATTTTCTTTAGGTCTGTAGTAGGCAGCAACATATAGGGGCTTTGAATTGTTCATATTTATTTTGACCCATAGCAGATTCCACTGTGTAGAAAGCTGATGCTGTACTAGTGAGATGTACTTATTTCTAACCAAGATGAATACCCCCACCTCCTTTGCCTGTGAGTCTATCTTTGCGAAAAGGGGTGTAACCTAGAGACAAAGGAAATATTTCACTCATTAGGTGGTCTTTAGTTAACCGGGACAACAATATTTGGTTTGTGATTCAAGGAGGGCATAAAAACCATGCTTTTTGTTAACAATAGATTGGCAGTTCAGATACATATAGCTTTACAGTTAGCATGCGCGGGAGGAATATTTTTAATTCTTGGATTTGACATGGTGGGACTAGACTCAGGGGCGTTTGGGAATGATGAGTATATATTATGTGTCCGTATGTTGGGTGAGCTTGATCTAGGTGAATTATTGATTGAATTGCATTTAGCGCAGATACAAGAAAACGAGACGTCTATGTCTTAAGATAAGTTATTGGAGATGTCCTCTACACTTTGACAAGAGACACGGTGTCATATCTAACAGTCTTCGCGTTGAAGGGACTGGTTTAAGTTTAGGGCCAGGGTTTAGCTCTATATCTCCTGACAATGATAATAATAAAATACACAAAAAAATGACTTACTTGGAACATTGTTTGGTTGCTATTGAGTTTAATCACTTCACGATGAGATATAAACCATATTCAATCATAAAAAACAAATGTCCTCTATGTATTTATGAATTCCCTGTATTTATAGAGGTCTCCGTCAGGATTCACAAGGTCTAAAAACTATTAAGTACATCTTTCCAAAATGGATTTTGATGGTTTGTAGTCAGTAACAAATATATGAATTAGTTTCAAAGCCGGGCAAACAGTTTCAGCTAAATGACTGAATTTGTTGTCCGTAGTTGCTAATCTTCTAACCCAATTTACTTTTAAATTATTAATACACAAACGTATGTCTATCGTTTTCATATCGCAATACTTGTAGTTTTGTGCAATCGTCGTTCTTTTTACCCTATCAACCAGAATTATTCTAGATGAATTTAAAGAAAAGGTTTTGAAGTTGGTTGATAACTTCTTGAGAGAGGTTTGGGATGCCTAGAATTAAATGATTAAGTTTAGCAAATAAAGTTTTAACAGCTATATTGAGTTTTCCCAGGTTAAATTATACTGAGGACATAAAATTAAATTACTATTTTTCCGGGATCCTAAACAAATAACCTTTTTTTCTGTATTATATTAAGACCTGAAATATTCCCTTAAAAATTTAAAGCCTGCAGTGTGTAAAATAAGGATTTTTCTGAACCGTCCAGAGTAAGACTTATATCGTCTGCATATTGAGATATTGAGAAAAACTATTCGATTTACTTGGATGCATTTTATGTTGGAGTTATTTCTTATCAGTATGGACAGAATTTCTGCACAAAAAAGGTAGAGCGACAAGAAAATTATATTAAGTCAGACAGGGAAGGCAGCACTCGACTTAACCAACCGAGCACAGAAAACATTAAAAACACACAAAGCACTGAAAACACGGCATCCCGTCCGGAAAGTCTGCCGCCTAAGCCAGTCAAACCAAAACGGAACGAGAGCCATGTGACGAGAAAACAACAACCGATTTACAGTGCACCAAACCTCACACTTACCCAATAGACAACCTTATAGCACATTACATGGTAAATAAAAGTTTCCCGCAATGAAATGCCCTCTAACAAAAATGTCACAGTGACAGGTATTAAAAGAATGTAAAACATGAAACATTATATACAGTAAAACCTCGGTAATACGAGCAGCGATTATTCGAGCAACCGGCCTAACTCGAGCAAATTTCAAAGTCCCGACGAATTTGCTCTATATTGTACATTAATTTATCCCTCTAACTCGAGTAAAGTTATTACGAGCATCCGGTCTAATTCGAGCGCAGGTGTCGGTCCAATCAACAATTTTCAACGATAATTAATTACCTTATCTCGAGGCAATCATCCGAGCGAAATTTCACACCTCCGAAAAATGTCATACTAAATTTTGTTACGGTCCGTATTTTTCACACATCGTGATAATCACAGTTTATGACAATAGCGTAATCCCTTACACTTAAATTGATGTCCGTATTTTCGATCCGTTACATTAAACACGAAGTAGAAGATATTTAATTAATGAGCGTGATTTAAACTACACATACGTTTCAGAACAAGTTCAATAGGTAACAATTGGGAACATTAACTCATACGAGAACTAGAATTATTAAATGCAACATCGTAGCTTCGAACGTACTGACTCGCACAGACTTTTAAATTATCGTAAGATAAACCGAGGTCCATGTAGAATCTTAAATATTTAGGCTCCGTTCGTTATAAAACTGCAAGTAAAAATCTTTTCAAAAACTTTTCATTTCCCGTATTTCATGAAAACCTGCGAATGTAAGCTTACGTACAGTACAATTTCACGTGTCTGATACTGAATAAGTGAAGTAGATCAAGTCCGCGATTAAATCCAATTCTTATCAAACAACCCTGAAGAATAAAAAATTCGTCGACTTTGTACAGTAGAAAATTAAATGTCAATTGAATCTACACTATGCGCCGATTGGCGAATTCATACCGCGGTATGGAACTCTGACTAAACACTACTCCCAACTGTACCGGCAATTTCTTTGATGTGCGGCGCGTTTGAAGTCAGTCGAAAGACCGCCGCGTTTGATGTCTCCAAATTGTCGCGCGCGTTTCAATTGGAAACCACAGGGATATAACTCATTCAGCTAAACATCATGTCCTAAATAAATTATCATAGATAATATAGTGCATGTTTTTAACTCAATGAGCCGTATCCCTGTGCTGGAAACTGGATCGACTTTGCATCCGGGTTTTATTTTATCACGTGCGATTTTTGTGCGTGGGTATTTGTTCAAACATGTAGGATCTATCGTGCGCTTTGGGTAATGTTATCTTTTTGCCGATGCGAACTTTTATTACAATTTTACCGTTAAATGGAGTTTGATATTTAATGTAAAAAGATTCATTACGACTTTCATAAGCAATTGGTTCAATTCGGCAAATGTCCACACGATTCAAATTGCGTATAGACTTGATAAACAATGACAGTATTCGTAGTTACAACCAAATACATGTAGCATACGTGTTTTCATTATAAAGACAGTTACACTTAGTCATAACAACAATTCATCATAGACTTCGGATATTTCGAGCACCTGGCTTAACTCGAGCATTTGGCTTGTCCCGATGGGTCCTCGAGATAACGAGGTTTTACTGTAAATAACGTCCTTCGAGTAGCACAGAAAGTACTCAATAACCTATCAGAAGTCAGAGCAACAAGAGAGCAAAACATTTAAGGGTACGACAAGACAATATTACAGACAGGCATCAATGCCAGCCGTCCAAAAAGGCTTGAGGTTAGGCATATCATAGAGTCTGTATATTGTCCGGTCATCGCACAATGCAATAGGAAGCATAATGGCGAGCTGTAAATGGACCCACTACTAAGCATGCAGTCCTTTGCAAAATTAAAGGGTCATATCCTCTACTCAGAAAACGTTTTACAATCTTGATAAACACATCATGAAAGTGACTATGACCCAAAACCTTTCGAAATTTGTAAAGCACATCACCATACAATTCAGGCTGAGACAGACCTTGTCGCAGAAGTGTCTTTAAATTAATACCATATTTAGAAATGAGATCTGAATTATTCCTATAAAAGTTTATGGAAGCGATAGCCTTGTTGTAGTAACTTATTAGTAATACAAATATTTCGAGTATTAAAGTCTTCTACTCGAGAACAAGCTCTAGCAAAACAGATTAATTGAGAAACGTAAACATCATATGAAGTTGACCGTGGAACATCTCCATCCAAGTGTGGGTAATTTACAGTATCGAAATTAAAATCATCTCTCTTGTCGTAAACTTTACTAACAATTTGACCTGCTTCTATTACAAGATCGAGGTCTAGGAATGATGTGTGTGTATCGGATGAATTAGCTTTGTTTATTGTTAACTCGTCGGGGTAAATTTCTATGATCTTATTCGACAAGTAAGGATTATCAATGTTTAAAATGTCATCAAGGTATCGGGAAGTATTATTTAACGCTGTAATTTCATCAGATTGGTTTTCGGGAGACAATTTTAACATGAAATTGCGTTCGTAACAGTATAAAAACATATCTGCGACAAGAGGTGCGCAATCTGTTCCCATTGGAATACCGATAATTTGTCTATAAATGGTAGTGCCCAGCCTAACAAAATGTTATCCAGGAGAAATATAAGGGCTTCACAAACATCGCTGCAGGTCCACATAGTATATTTATCCGATATAGTGTTAGTAAAAATGCTTTAGAATAGTTTCACATAAGAAAAGTAGTATTTTCTCTACCAAATGTCTTCTCTACCAGCACTATTAATTTGTCTTTGATACGAGCATGTGGCAGTGTAGTATATAATGTAGAAAAATCATACGTACTAAGAGAAGAAACATCTTGTTTCTTTTGAATTTTGTCAAGAATAATTCCAGAATTTTTAAGGACGTTTGATACAGTTGTTTATGCGCATCATTTCAGCGCATATACCTTAAACGGAAATAGAGGCCGCGTTTGGCACTGGATCGTCATGAAAATTGGGCAAAATGATTGTCGTGATACTATCTAGGGTAAGTATAAATATGGATAATTTGGGGTAAAAAAATAATTTCACTGAGCAAATAATATGAAAACACTCTGCGTGAAATAGCGGTTACATTTTCATTCATTTTTTGTGAAATTAGAAATTATTACTTGGGTTACCTGTACCAATTTATAATGAGTGTTTGTATTTCCTGGGACTACACAGATCCCCTTTTACCGATATATAGGGAATGGATTAATGATCTCTTGACTAAAATTGTGAAGATTATTCAAGTGAGCGATTCAGGGCCCATATATGCCCCCTTGCTACATGGAATGCGACGTCACTGACAAATTTGGAAAAGGGGAGATAATTCAGTCATAATAGCACACAGTGTAGCGTGAAAACCTATGTTTTATTTTAATTTTTAGATAAACTACACTTTAATCAACATCCTTAGCCAAGAATAAATTATGACAAGACTAGAAATTATGAGAAAAACATTTATGCAAAATGTACTAATTTGGCCTTTTTTGCGCCATTTTCCGCCATTATACCGCAATTTTCATTGCAAAGAGACACAATAACGACGTAACTGCAGCTAAAATAATTCTTTTTACACGCCGATTTCTTCTAAGTTTATATTTACTATACTTTCATGTACATAATATGCAAATGTGAGTACTCTTTTGGTATTAGAATATTTTTTACACGCAGATATTGCGTCGTTTTTACGCAATTTCACTAAGGTTTTTTATGATATAGGGAGACAATAATGACGTCATAGCGCAAAAAGTAGTCCCGTGACCTATCTTTTTTATTTAATATTTGGATTGAGTACACTTTTATCACCAAAATTAGCAATAAAAAATATATTGGTCATCGAGGTCATTTTTGAGCTACGGCCGATTTTGTGTATTTTTTTTAAAAACAATTCAGTCATTTTTCGGATATTTTGACAATTCTTTTTTTGTCAAAAATGTGTGAATTTTCTTATCAATACCAAAAGTGTAAAGGAATGTTTGAATAATATGTGTTTGTTCATACAAACCCATGGAAATGATTTTAACAAGGACAAATATCGATTTTAATGCAAAAATGAATACATTGCGAAATATCAGAAATGTTGGTCATTTTCTTGAATAGTGATGTTGCAAAAGGGCCCATGTCCCCTTAAATAGTACCGCGACATACCTTTTTTATTTCACATATTGCTTCAGTATATATTAAACTATAATTGTGCCTATTTTTGGGTATCATTTAAAAAAAATAATAACCCTATCAAACGTCCTTAACAGACCAAAATAAACTAGAACTATCACTGCTTGACACAGGAATATTATTTAAATTTATAGTTACTTTTATCTTTTAAAATCTAGTAAGAAACACGACATGCAAAACTATATAACCTGTGACCTCTAAGTGACCTTGACCTTTATGGTAGGGACCTAGGTCTTCCGCAAAAAAAAAATGAAAAAAAAGAAAAAAATCGGAAAAAAGGAAAAAATAAATAAAAATGTTTTTTTAAAAAAAATGAAAAAAATCGAAGGAAAAAAATCAACTGAAAAAAAATTGAAAAAAAAAATCAAAATTATTTTAGTATAAAAATTTGAAAATAAAGTTGAAAAAAAAAATTGAAAAAAAATAAAAATCGAAAAAAATATTTGAAAAAAAAATTCGAAAAAAATTTTTGAAAAACAAACAAAAATTTTGGAAAACAATTATAGAAAAACTTGATTTATGTGGTAAACATTTGTACCAAGCAATGTTAAAATCCGGTAAGAAACAACAAAGTTACAGAGCGGACACGACTTGCATGACTATATAACCTTTGACATCTATGTGTGACCTTGACCTTTGAGCTAGGGACCTGGGTCTTGCGCATGACACACCGTCTTGACGTGTTGAACATTTTTACCAAGCCATTTTAAAACCCAGTAAGAAATGACAAAGTTACAGAGCGGACACAACTTGCATGACTATATGACCTTTGACCTCTAAGTGCGACATTGACCTTTGAGCTAACAAAGAAATGACATAGTTACAGAGCGGACACGATTTTGCTAACAGACAGACCGACCGACCGACCGCCCGACAGACATAGTGACTCCAGTATACCCCCTTCAAACTTTGTTTGCGGGGGTATAATTAATACCCGAATTTTCTTAAGTCTTTTCACAATATCGTTGGACATGAACTTTCATGAAGTTAGTCATTAGAAATATTTGTAGTTGTGCAAGCGCTAGAATTAGCTTTGTAAGCGGTCTTATGTAGTTTAGGAATCCAATACATAGTTGGTAGTTTTTGTTGGTCTTCGCTAATACTAGTTTTAAGTGTTTCGCAGCTAGTTGTATGAAAATCCACAATGTCGCTTTCAAAAAAAATTCTGGAGTTATTCTTGACAAAATTCAAAAGAAACTAGATGCATGTTTCTTCTCTTAGAACGTATGATTTTTCTACATTATATACTACGTTGCCACATCAAAGACAAATTAATAGTGCTGGTAGAGAAGACATTTGGTAGAGAAAATACTACTTTTCTTATGTGAAACTATTCTAAAGCATTTTTACTAACACTATATCGGATAAATATACTATGTGGACCTGCAGCGATGTTTGTGAAGCCCTTATATTTCTCCTGGATAACATTTTTGTTAGGCTGGGCACTACCATTTATAGACAAATTATCGGTATTCCAATGGGAACAGATTGCGCACCTCTTGTCGCAGATCTGTTTTTATACTGTTACGAACGCAATTTCATGTTAAAATTGTCTCCCGAAAACCAATCTGATGAAATTACAGCGTTAAATAATACTTCCCGATACCTTGATGACATTTCAAACATTGATAATCCTTACTTTTCGAATAAGATCATAGAAATTTACCCTGACGAGTTAACACTAAACAAAGCTAATTCATCCGATACAGACACATCATTCCTAGACCTCGATCTTGCAATAGAAGCAGGTCAAATTGTTAGTAAAGTTTACGACAAGAGAGATGATTTTAATTTCGATACTGTAAATTACCCACACTTGGATGGAGATGTTCCACGGTCAACTTCTTTCTCAATTAATCTGTTTTGCTAGAGCTTGTTCTCGAGTAGAAGACTTTAATACTCGAAATATTTGTATTACTAATAAGTTACTGCAACAAGGCTATCGCTTCCATAAACTTTTATAGGCGTAATTCAGATCTCATTTCTAAATATGGTATTAATTTAAAGACACTTCTGCGACAAGGTCTGCCTCAGCCTGAATTGTATGGTGATGTGCTTTACAAATTTCGAAAGGTTTTGGGTCATAGTCACTTTCACGATGTGTTTATCAAGATTATAAAACGTCTCCTGAGTAGAGGATATGATTTAATTTTGTAAAGGATTGCATGCTTAGTAGCGGGTCCATTTACAGCTCGCCATTATGCTTCCTATTTCATTGTGCGATGACCGGACAATATACAGACTCTATGATATGCCTAACCTCAAGCCTTTTTGGACGGCTGGCATTGATGCCTGTCTGTTACATTGTCTTGTCGTACCATTATCCTAACTCGAAAGTATGTACACATTATACATTAAAGTATAAACACAATGATATGTATCTATTTATCATAGAAAAGAATGGATGACATTTTTACCCCATGTCAGATATTGAGGATTTATCATGAGTTGTCGATTGATATAAATATAAACGAGTGCCAGAAAGGACAAGGTTCACTAATGGCTTAAGTTGGCCCTGTGAATTTTCAAAAAATAAAAATGCATGCTCCTGTAAATCTGACCTATAATTCAAATAACTTAACATTTTCTGTGTGAAAAAAAGGCATACATATCCCAATATCCCTTGTTATTTGTTGACAAAACTGCCAAGAATAAGACGTATATGTCATGTTTAGCCCAAAATGTCATTTTTGGCCATTTTCACGACTATTAACGACGTAAATCCTTCCCAAAAACCACGATGGCACTCTTGCGACACTTTTATATTTTCACATAACCAGTGTTCTGCAAGTCTTTATATATGTACAAAATATCAAAGTGTCGCAAGAGTGCCATCGTGGTTGTTGGGAAGGTTTTACGCCATGAAAAATTAACCTATTTCAAGTAGACTTGTCGACATACTACAAGGGAAATTTGGAAAAGCATGCTTAATTTTTTGAAAGACAATGTTAGGCTATTAGAAACATAGGAAGGTGAATTTCTATTTTCGATAAAACTCAGGGCCAAATTAAGCCATAATTGAACCTTGTCCTTTATTACATGTTAGCAATTTTTTGGCGAGCATTAAATTTCCTAAACGAGTTTTAATATAAGTTTATATGGATTGGCAATGAACTCTTTCTGTCTCCATTCCAGGAGAATTCACTGACCTTAACAAATTTAAAATGCGGTTATTTTAGTGATGGCACAAAAGGAACATTTGAATTAATCGTGTTGGGATATGTTGTCATTAGTCACTGCACAGTTCTGCCTCTGAGAGATTGATGTTGTTTTAAACTGTGTCAGAAGGCAAATGAGAAGTAAAATTGCAAGTCAGCTATTTGTACAAGCTGGATTGTTGTACCTGGATATTTGCTTACAGTTTCTTAGCGAGTAATACATGGATACTCAGTTAATTTCATAACCTTTCTTTTTCTCTCATAACATTTTGACATCATGACAACATAAGCGGATTCAGCTCAGTGGTAACGCACTGGGCTGTCAATCCAGACGTAGTGGGTTCTATCCCTGGCATCGGAACTTGACATTTCTGAAATATTTACAATATTTTCCACTATATCTGGCCGTGTGGTCTGCAAAGTATCTGGAAGTGCCAGGAAGCTGTGTATCGGTGCTATACACCGGGCACATTAAAGAACCAGGCTGTCTATTCGAAATAAGAGCTAGGCGCACCTCTGCAGCGCCGGACATACCTGTATCTAATGTTTCTCTCTCCCTTCAGGGGCTTTCTCTCAGTCCGTCCCTCTGGTCAGATCATGCTGTATCTGCACTGGTAGAGGATGCACCTGCACCCTTGTGGCTGCAACATGGGTAAAGTGCCTTTGAACGTGCGTTCGCATGAAAAGGGCGCTATATAAAACTGGTATATATATAGTATATATCTACACACACACACACACACCCTAGCACAGAGGATGTTAATGTTGATTTATCAGAAGAAAGTTCACCTTGACATGATTCTGGCACAACAAACAAGATAGATAACCAACAAATTTATTTTTTTCAATAAATTTTATAATTGCCATAAAAAGCTAAATACATGAAATGAACTTTCATTAAATAACAGACATACACACATATATGCACACACGACTTTCATATAAAACACAACACAAGAACTGGTCCTGAAGAAACAAATCTGAAATGGGTCAAAGGTGTGTCACAACACAACCAATCAGTAACCAGTATTTGAGAAGGTGTGTCACAATACAACCAATCAGTAACCAGTATTTGAGACGGTGTGTCACAACACAATCAATCAGTAACCAGCACTTGAGAAGGTGTGTCACAACACAACCAATCAGTTACCAGCATTTAAGAAGGTGTGTCACAACAAAACTAATCAGTAACCAGTATTTGAGGTGTGTCACAACACAACCATTCAGTAACCAGTATTTGAGAAGGTGTGTCACAACACAACCAATTGATGTCCAAAAATAAGAAGGTGTGTCATGATCAACCAATCATAAACAAGAAGGTGTGACAGAACATAGTCAGTGTCCAATGGAAATTGGCTAACATGTCTGTGTGTATTTGCTAGTATTTTACCAATTCTAGCTGATAAATTTCCAAAAAAACTACGGATCCAGTTTTAATTTAAATAAAAAACTGAATATAACTGTCTGAAGGACCATTACTTGTGTTGCGGTTTATTTCAATGAATAAAACAAAAATACTTAACAATAAAGGTCTGTCATAAACTCTTATGTGTCTTTAGTTACATCAAAACTATAACTATATAACTAATACATACAGCAATAGTAATAACAATTACCTCCCTTGTTTTCAAAAGTCATGGTTTCAATTCATAATCAATAGACTGGATAGTTTTAATAAAATCTTAATACACTTGAGTCGTTCTCCAGGAAAACAGGGCTTAGTGACAAAAGTGTGTTAATCATGATAATATAGTGTAACAAAGACAATACTCTTTTACAACCAACTTCTGAAAATTTGAATAAAATATAAAGTTCAATTACAAAGATCCTGCCAATTATTTGTGTGTCACCTACTCAGTGCAAAATTCTGCAAGATAAGCCAAATTTTTGTTTCACTTAAAGTCTGCATTGTATGCATTTCAAATGAGGAAGGAGTGGATGGTCGGTTGAGTTAACATAGTAATTCAATTTCTGTAGCCTCATTCGGGTAAGAAACGACAAAACGAAAATTCCATTCTTTAGTCATCTACAAAAAGTAACAAAGGACGTTAATTCCGGCAAAAATTAAAGCAGCAAAAATTCCATTCTTTACGGTCATCTATACATTGAGGTTATTAATCTGTGAAAGTGTGAAGAAATTCCACCCAACAGTTTGTGAGGAGTTCAACACACAAGCATTTTCATTATGGGGTATCTAGTAAAAGTAACGAAGGACCATAACTCTGGTAAAAATTGACACAACAAAAGTTTTCGTCCTTTACGGTCATCTATACATTAAGGCTGTTAATCTGTGAAAGTTTTAATAAATTCCGACCAACAGTTTGTGAGGAGTTGAACGCACACAAATTATTATTATGGGGTACATAGTAAAAGTAACAAAGGGCCATAACTCTAGTCCAAATTGACACAACAAAAATTCCATCCTTTTCGGTCATCTATACATTGAGGTTATTGATCTGTGAAAGTTTGAAGAAATTCCATCCAACAGTTTGTGAGGAGTTCAACACTCAAGAATTTTCATTATGGGTAATATAGTTAAAGTAACAAAGGGCCATAACTCTGGTAAAATTTGACACAACAAAAGTCCATTCTTTACAATCATCTATACTTTGAGGTTGTTAATCTGTGAAAGTTTGAAGAAATTCTGACCTACAGTTTGTGAGGAGTTCAACACACAAGATTTGGGTTTTGTACGGACAGACATATGTCGTATGTCCGTACAGAAGGACAGCACCAATGCTATATGCCCCCACTTAAAGCCAGTCACACATAGTTTTAGGAACCCAATATCACGAAAAATGCTCGAATAAATAATTAACAAAAATCTGGGAGGCTTTAAACACATGTATTACCAACTGTTGAAATTAACAAATAGTTGTACAGTGGTACCTCTCTTGAGCGACTTTTGTTGGAGACAGAAATAGTGTTTGTTGTAGAGAGGGAGCCGTTGTGGAGAGGGATTGTACTTCTAACAGACGGTTGCATAAATAGCATGATTTAACCTCCAAAATATGTACATTATGTACACAAGCAGCGTGTCATAATTAGTAAAGATGAATACAGTGTATTGAGGTTGCTAACTCCTGACCAGATTATGATCTTATTAATTCTATAAAAGTAAATTATTTCGACGATTTTGCCATGATTATAAGTACTGACTACATGTACATACAAAATAACAGAATGTTCGTGTACACCAATTTACATACATGACGGTCCGGATCGGCCGGGCTTTAGACGGTACCGTATGCCCGACGCCATTTGTATTAAAATAAACAAACGCTTTCCTTTTTCTTGTTAGAAAAGATGCATTAATTGTCACCTTATTTTAATCAGAAGTTACAAGTTTTCTCACCTTACCCTGATCAAAGTTATTATACAGACCACCAATGAATGAAAACAATCTAATCGTCGTAATTATTCAATTAGACCAAACCACGATTTGTTAATCGTGTCAAAATGCAAGTGTGAAAAGCTTCTCAATGTCAGATGATTAGTATACCATATTCACACATTTTGGCAGACAGTGTCAAAACCAATGAAAACAATCAACAACTGACTTAACCTACGCCGTTCCGGAGAGGTAATTCTTAGTGTTGGTACGACTTTTGAGTGACGTTTGTCGTTGAAGGGAGGTGTCGTTTCTCGGAGGGAAATTAACGTTGAAATTGCACGGGAGGAATTTTGAATGTCGTTTAAAGGAGGGAGTCGTTTGAGAGAGGTGACGTTACGAGAGGGAACACTGTACTTCAATAATCAAACAATAAATAGACATACTCCTCCAATATCAATTAACAAAATGTCATCAACAAAATACCAAGCAGTAATCGTGCTTTAGAAGAATATGGTGGAATGTGCTACTATAGTGCGCCCATAATAACAACAGTAGCAGGAAAAGTTGGTGTATTCCATAAACTTTAAGGTGTATTAATCAAATGTGCACAATTTATCAGTAATGTTTTAAGTACAAAACTGACCTTATCTGTTTACTTGTAGTAATTTGTAAAACCAATTTTGCAACAGTTGACCAAACCAAGTCATTGTTCGTAAACATCACATTATCCTGGGCGCAGTACATTGACTTTATTGAACCCATTTAGTATGTATTAAAAATCAACAATACAAGTCGTATCTTACTAACCTATACTTTCAACAACAAAAAACAGAAAATGCAATGTTGACTAACCTGAAGTAGGACAAGCAGAGTAAAAAATAGTAGTTTTCAGACAGTTTTTGCATGTTTTCTCAAAAAAAGCATTTTAGCACTTAAAAATGTATTCTTCTATGAGCGATGTAAATTGCTATTGAAACAAACAGTTGTGGTTAAAAACAAGAAAAGCAGACATTAACTTACAAAATACAGTGCACACCAAACCCAAGCATACAGTCACAAAATTAAATTTGGTTAAATTATTAAATATCTGTTGATCAAACGATCACACTTATACTAGATTCTGAACAACAGTTACAAGATGAGTCAAAACATTGATAGAAGTAAAGATGAAGATGTTCTGAATAAAGATAACCATGTGATCCAAAAGTCTGAATTTTCTATTTTGTTACGACAGAGTTTTCAAGTCTGACAAAGAAACTTTATATTTTTCACCTAGGGTACCAATCCATGTACTGTCTTTACACTTGACAAACATAACTAGAGCTGTTGCCATTCAGCAGACTAATATACCCCCGCCGGCAAAGGGCCATAATTCTGCCAAAATTCATCGCAGCGCAAACACCTTTCTTCATGCACATCTAAATGTTGAGGTTGTTCATCTGTGAAAGTTTGAGTGAAATCCTGCCAAAACTGTAGGGAGGAGTTGCTTCCACAAGAATGCGTCTACGGACAGACAGACAGACGGACAAGCTGAATCCAGTATACCCCCCTTACAACTCGTTGTGCGGGGGAATAATAACCATGTGATCCAAAAGGCTTAATTTTCTATCTTGTTACGACAGAGTTACTTTTTAAGTCAGACAAAGAAACTTTATATTTTTCACCTAGGGCACCAATCAATGTACAGTCTTTACACAAAAATATTTCTTGTCTTCAAAAATATTGTTGCTTCACAGTTCTGCAAATAGTGTTATTGCAGATGAGGTAATGAGGAAATAACCTCCATATACTTGTTTTTGGTAGGCAGTATAAGTGTACATACCATACTGACTACATGTATATGGACAGCATCTAAACACGTTCATACTAGACAACAAATTTGCATAAATGGAGTTATAATGGAATGCAGAGTGGAATAAATAAATAAATCAATAAACGAGGTAACATAAACAATTAATAATTAACATACATTTTATGACGAGAACAACTTATATAGTGCCCCTCGTTCATAATCATTATACTCTACCCTTATAGAAATCTCTGTTTTGAGGTTTCGACCTCTAAGTGTGACCTTTACAAAATTAGTGTGACCTTGACATAATTAGTGTGACTTTGACCTTTAAGTCTGACCCTATATTCTAAGGATGATCATGTCCTTTAAGTGTGACCTTGACCTTTGTGAGTGACCTTGGCTTTTGTTATCACCCTGACCTTTAAGAGTGACCTTGACCTGTAAGTGTGACTCTGACCTTGGTGTTAGGAGTCAGCAAGGTCTTGGATGCCACAAGTAGTTAATGTTCCTAAGCATGACAAAATACGGTCGAGATATTTCACAAAGAGGGACGGACAGACAAACCAGCGTTAAAAAAAACAACATAAATAAATATATCTATATCCAACAACATATTAAGCAACATTTACGTTTTGCTCACACATTCCTGCGCCAAGATGAATTTAAAACTGATTAAAAATGATAAAATGTCAAGTAACTATTATCGACTAAACAATATAACGCTTTAACAAGTAACACAAGAGATGGTTCTAAACCCAACATGCCCAATGACAGCCATATAGTCCTTCATATTGAAGAAAACCAACAAGGGTTAACTACAGACAATCCCCTTGTAAAGTTTGAAGATCTTAAGCTAACCATTTTTGAGTTATTGATTCTAACCATTTGGTCTACCGACAAGACAAACCTACCAACATCTGCAAAGCAACCTCCCCTAACATCTTCTGTTGGGGCATATAAGCTAGTATAAAAGTTTTCATATAACAACTTGCTCCTAGATGTTAAAACATGATAACAATGATATACAAAGGCTCTATTAGGGGCTTTATTAGGGGCTAGATTCCAAGGGACCATTTCGATACTGATCTGATATAAGGTGAAAGTACGATAGACCTTTGAAGCGCCAAACTGCCTTCAAATCGGGGAAATGGTTCAAGCCATCTACCTGTTTGTGTCATCTACTATTTAAATGTATCATCATGTTGCCTGGACCCAATCCTCGAAAAAACTGAAGTTATTGCTCAGATGAGACTGCTATTTTAAAACTAGAGCTGTCGCCTTTCGGCAGACTAATATACCCCCGCCAGCAAAGGGCCATAATTCTGCCAAAATTCATCGCAGCGCAAATACCTTTCTTCATGCACATCTATATGTTAAGGTTGTCCATCTGTGAAAGTCTGAGCAAAATCCTGCCAAAACTGTAGGAGGAGTTGCGTCCACAAGAATGCGTCTACGGACAGACAGACTGACGGATGGACAAGCTTAATCCAGTATACCCCCCTTTACAAACATATTTTGTTGGTTAAATGACTTTCATGTTTACTAGTATATATTGTTTCATCACAGTTAGATGCTAATTTAATAGAGCAATACATAATAAGTCTGAGTTTAACAGAAAATAGTGCTTAAAAGTTATTAACATCTAAAGTAAAAACTTAAGTCTATTATAACAAGCTCAAGTACAAAGTTCATTATTGTTCATTACTGTTGGAATTCCATGAGCATTTCATGCAAAAATTATCTATACTAAAAA
The DNA here is from genome assembly GCA_947247005.1 of Spisula solida. Classification (NCBI taxonomy): domain Eukaryota; kingdom Metazoa; phylum Mollusca; class Bivalvia; order Venerida; family Mactridae; genus Spisula; species Spisula solida. The sequence goes on from OX365962.1 coordinate 2,734,988, forward strand.
TAGCAAAAAATACACATTTTCTGGAAGCTGTCTACATCACAAGACTAAAATTGTAGTTATATAATAAATTCTAACTAACAGTCTCAGCTGAGCAATAACTTAAGTTTTTTCGTGGAATTGGATCCTGGACCCAAGTACCTCTTTGCGATTTCTAGGGTGTTTGAGCCAAACATTTTGAGGCATCAAAGTTTTACTGTAGATACTTAGAATTTAAAGGTGCATTCTGGCTTTAACTTAAAATGGTAAAATTCAGTTCAAAGTTATCCTCGAGTATTAACCCCTAGCAAAACCCCTAACAACAACAACAACAGAAAAGTTTGAAAGGTCTAAGGTAACAGGTAACTAAATTTAAGTCTTATCACCGCTTTGGTGAAAATTTAGGGTTGTCTGGCCCTTCTGTGAAAGATCGAAGCTCGTAGTTAGCGACGTGCGGGTCAAATTCAAATTTATCTCGTGCAAATATTAGGCGCACATCAGTATGCAGGTATATCTTCCCTGATTTACTGCTTTGGAACCTACAATATAAAACATAGAAATAATCAACAGGGGTGTCAATATTCCTGATTTATCCGGATTTCCGGATTTATCTATCCTGAAAGAGCTATGCTTTCTGACCAAAATAAAAGTTTTTTGACAAAAATATCTCAAGAATTGGCATAGTTATATGGTAGATTTAATCTTCAATGAAGGATTTTATTCAATACAAACTGAGTTAAATATATGCGAAACAATGTGGTTGACGGCCTTTTGTTTGGCGAAAATGGCCGGCCACGTATGATTTTCAGGATATTTAAGTTGACTGTCGACACACAACTTTGGATCATTTACTCTAAAAACACAATTTGGCTGGCTTGAATTTCAGTAAATTTCAAATATATTTGCAAAGTTAAAAACTGTAAAATCATTATTTTTCGAGGGAGTTGAACTTTCGTTGATTTTGTTGTTGAATTTGACCACGAAATCAAATCCCCACGATTAATCGCACTCCCCAATACAGAACCAAGAGTTACCCTTCCGTGTTTTGTGATCCACGAACTTACGACCCCACGAAAATGCATTTTCATAAAAATCCAAGAAATTTAATACCCGCGAAAACATGTGGATTTACAGTATCTGTGAAATTGTTAATACTGTATCCTACTTTACTATAATAGAATTATAAAGAGTCTGACAATAATATTTAATAGAATTAATCTTCGCAAAATATGATTGTGTGTAAAAATTACTGCTTTACATAAATTATGTACATGTATAGTATGCATGAACAAGAGATGTTTGTAAAACACGTATGCCCCAATGGCAGCCCAATGGTTAGAAACGGTAAAGTCATAGTGACCTTGACCTTTGACCTAGGGGTCATCTACTGATGATGACCAACCTCCATGCAAAGTTTGAAGATCTTAGTGCAAAGTGTTCTTTAGTTATTGAATGGAAACCAATTGGTCTGCTAACCGATGACCTACATGTGCAAAGCAATATACCCCCTCATCAAAGATGGGGGGGGGGGGGGCATAACTATGTAGGGGGACAAAGAGTGAAGGTTTGATTCCTGACATCAAAATACTGAAGTCATCAAAAATAGTACTGGTACACTTTCCTCAATGGCAGAGTGGTCATAGTGCCTGACCTGGGCATAGACAAGAGAGGTAATATATCTGACAGGGGAGGTAACTTACCTTAGATGGATGAGGTAACGGAGAAAAGATGGTTCAGTGCTGTTTGTATCTACCGGTGTATACATTGTACGTTGTCGTAGAAACGTCTGACAGTTTGCCGGCATGTCGGATAGGTCATACATCACCACAAACATTTTTACCACAGTTTTATTTGGGTTAAATAAAGTCTGAAAAATGATAATAAATAAATGTAGAATTACATGTATTATTTCTAGCAATGAATTTCATTGATTTTGTGTTTTAGCCTGATGCACTTAATTGACCTCCAAAATACGGAAAAAAGTTGTCCTTACCACTCTAATTTACAACCCCACAAAATAGCATTCTTCTAAAATCACAAAATTAATTTATCACCCACGAAAAATATGTGATTTTACAGCACCTATCAAGATATACCGTAGAATGGCAACGGTAGACAACACATACCAACAAATACTCAGGACATACTCTGCCCATCAAAAATAAGTATACAGTATCCATTTATTCATCTGTAAGAACACTGTTTACAGAACAGTAAAGCAGCAATATGTTTAAAGACAAGGAATAATTTTGTTTAATAATTGTAAACACCATACATTGATTGCTATCCTAGGTGCAAAATAAAAAGTTTCTTTGTCAGACTTGAAAGGTACCTTTGTCATAAAAAGATGGAAAATTTCTGGCTTATTGGGTCACCTGGCTGTTTGATTAAAAAACATCTTCATCTTTACATCTTCCTCTTTTTTTTGACTCATTCAGTACCACTATTTTCAGAAACTAGTATAATTGTGACCGACTGATAAACAGATCTTAAATAATCAAACCAAGTTTAATTTTGCAACTGTATACTTATTTTTTGTGGGCACTGTATTATTATCTATAGTTTTAGAGACTGGGTCCAAGATAACATAATAATATGTTATACTCAAATCTCAAACATGAAAATGTTGGGTGTTGCTTCTGCAAGTAGTTTCGTATTTTTGTTGAAATTATTGAAATACAATGTATGGTGTTGGATTTAATTTTTAGGTGTTTCAGCCTTTTAGCTGTCTATATGACATCAATACACTGAGACACGCCTTTGACATCTGGCATAACAACCAATATGCCTCACCCCCTATATGACATCAATACACCGAGACCCACTATATGAGGGTGACATTCTTATTGACACTGAATGATGCCCCTGACAATCAAGACTGATAAACTACATATACATCAGTGATACCCCTGACAATCAGACTGATAAACTACATATACATCAGTGATACCCCCGACAATCAGACTGATGAACTACATATACATCAGTGATACCCCTGACAATCAGACTGATAAACTACATATACATCAGTGATACCCCCGACAATCAAGACTGATAAACTACATAAACAATGAATTTACATGATCTATACGTACCACTTGCACTGTGCCTGTTCTAGGTATACGATACCCCTGACAATCAGACTGATGAACTACATAAACAATGAATTTACATGATCTATACGTACCACTTGCACTGTGCCTGTTCTAGGTATATGATATCCACGCTTGCCCAATGGTTCTAGATTGACATAGCCCTGTAATATACAAACAATAAACTTCATTTATCTAGCTTATTAATATTATTTTTTTACTCGATAAAATAAAACTTCATTGATCTATCTTATTAATATTTATTTTTTACTCGATTAAAAAAAGCCAGCAGAGGCCCTGACTATTTTATTATCTCAGTTAACGCGATTCTACACTGCAAACTTGGGACTTTGAAAGGTGGAGTATTTTAGCCAGATAGGACTCAGATCAACAAATCTTGTGTTATTCAATAGCATATACACAAAATTTCATGCAAAACTATTCATAAATAAAAAAGTTATACTGTAAAAACACGTGCACACTTGTAAGATTTGTTAAGTGTACTCGACTCTTAGCTGCAAACTTAGGACTTTGAAAGATTGAGTACTTCAGCCAGATTGGTCTCAGATCAACTACAGACAGATGTGGTTATTGTTGGTACACATTTATATAAAGACACTTAAAGCAGGTTTATTAACAAGAGGGCCCAAAGGGCCATAGGTCGCTCACCTGTTATAGCAGTACATGCAAGACCTGTGATTTGACCTAGTGACCAAGTTCTTGGCCCCATGTGACGCAATATCGCACTTGACCTAGATTTTGTTGAGATGATCATTGTGACCAAGTTTCATAAAGATTAAGTCAAAATTGTGACCTCTAGTGTCTACACAAGGTTTTTCTATGATTTGACCTTGTGACCTAGTTTTTTACCCTGGATGACCCAATATCGAACTTGACCTAGATTTTGTTGAGATGATCATTGTGACCAAGTTTCATAAAGATTAGGTCAAAATTGTGACCTCTAATGACTACACAAGGTTTTTCTATGATTTGACCTTATGACCTAGTTTTAGACCCAAGATGACCCAATATCTAACTTGACCTAGATTTTGTTGTGATGATCATTGTGACCAAGTTTCATAAAGATTAGGTCAAAATTGTGACCTCTAGTGACTACACAAGGTTTTTCTATTATTTGACCTTGTGACCTAGTTTTTGACCCCGGATGACCCAATATTGAACTTGACCTAGATTTTGTTCAAATGATCATTGTGACCAAGTTTCATAAAGATTAAGTCAAAATTGTGACCTCTAGTGTCTACACAAGGTTTTTCTATGATTTGACCGTGTGACCTAGTTTTTGACCCCATATGACCCGATATCGAACTTGACCTAGATTTTGTTGTGATGATCATTGTGACCAAGTTTCATAAAGATTAGGTCAAAATTGTGACCTCTAGTGACTACACAAGGTTTTTCTATTATTTGACCTTGTGACCTAGTTTTTCACCCCGGATGACCCAATATCGAACTTGACCTAGATTTTGTTGTGATGATCATTGTGACCAAGTTTCATAAAGATTAAGTCAAAATTGTGACCTCTAGTGCCTACACAAGGTTTTTCAATGATTTGGCCTTGTGACCTAGTTTTTGACCCCAGATGACCCAATATCGAACTTGATCTAGATTTTATAGAGATGATCATTATGATTAAGTTTCATAAAGATTAGGCTCAAATTGCGACCTCTAGTGTGTTCACAAGCTTTTTCAATGATTTGGCCTCGTGACCTAGTTTTTAACCCTAGATGACCCAATATCGAACTTGACCTAGATTTTATAGAGATGATCATTGTGATCAAGTTTCATAAAGATTAGGCTCAAATTGTGACCTCTAATGTGTTCACAAGGTTTTCCTTTGATTTGGCCTAGTGACCTAGTTTTTGACCCCAGATGACCCAATATCGAACTTGACCTAGATTGTATGAAGATGATCATTGTGATCAAGTTTCATATTGATCAGGCTAAATTTGTGACCTATAGTGTGTTCACAAGCAATTGTGAACGGACGGACGGACGGACGACGGACGAAGAGAATGACAGGTGAGCTAATAACTCACAAAAGACAAAGAGATTCAAATTTCACATTGTTTGAAGACCAGTATTGTTTTTATGTAATGCTAACAGATGAGATATGCAGCTCTATCAGTGAAAGAAAACCTCTAAGTGTCACTGATTATCACCTACAATGTGACTGATATAAGCTCCGCCCCCTCACAGGGACTACTTTAATTTTACCCGAAACTCAACACTAAACTGTCCGTAACTTTTTTATTACTGAACGTACACACGTCATGTGGGGGTTCATATTCTTAGTTAGACCATTTCCTACATGTTGGTGTATGATTTGATGCAAAATTCTCTTCAACAAAAGACCAGTATTGTTTTATATCCCACTGGTTATTTCCCTGGTATTTGGGTCATGTGGAGACTACCCAGTGAGTCACATTTGATCCTGACACCAGGCAAACCTTCAACTACCTGGAACTAACTAAGCTTAAAGTAAATGATAAGGGGGCGGGGGTCATAGATAGAGTAGGAGTGTCTTACCAAATATGGAGAAGGTGCGTTATCATCTGATAGCTGGAAGAAGTAAGCAATGACTGGTAGTGATACATGTTTAGGACAGAATGTTCCTCCGGCACCAATCTCTACCGTAAACCCTTCGACCACACCCACTGGTTCTATACGTCCATTCAACACTGACTCCTGTAGATAAAATACGACAGTTAGCATGGTGTCGCATCAAGATCTTGTGAAAGTGTTTAATAGTTTGTTTATAGAAGCCATCAAGAAACTCTCATTGTAGTAAAATAGTTGTCTAACATAATGTCATATTTAGCATACATTTGCCATGAACAATCAGATTTCGAATGTATTTCAATCAAACTTTTTTATTCAAACCATTTTCAGTGGTTTCTTTATTAATAAATAACCCTACTAGTTTGTACTCTTTTAGAAATAGATTCTTCTGATTTTTTTCTTAAGATAATAAATTTTAACATAATTTAAACTAGTAAGGATTATAAAATTAGAATTACAATTTTAAGGAAAAAAGATATAGAGGATATTTGTGTTTTTCGGTGTAAGATCGGTTGTTATTTCACCGAGTGAGCAGCTGAAGTAATATTTTCACGAGTGGCGTAGCCATGAGTGAAAATATAAGTCAGCTGCTCACAAGGTGAAATAACTACCGATCTTACACCTAAAAACACAAATATTCTATTTATTTGATGCTTTATTTCGATAATCTAAACCAATTAGTAACTAATTGAATTTTATTGACCCGTATGGTGCCTCAACATGATGACGTGATGTCATTTTAAAGCGCGCGCTGACGTTCGATTAAGTAGGTCTTTAATAAGCAGTTGATTTCCGACATTAATGTTCACTTTATAAGGTTACTTTAACTGCAGTGTAAGTAATCATATGGATGTTTTTACTAAGTGTATGTCTGATGGAAGAAAACGTATTTTTCATTTTGTATACATACGCTATCTAGATCTTCTAATACAGCATCCGCTAAAAGAGGCTAGCTGTCAACCTTTTGAGTAATGAACTAATTTGTGTTTTTATTTGAAATTGATCCTGTATTAAGTATTATTTTAAACATTATCTGCATATTTAAATTACTATCAATGCCATACAATATTATTATTCGTCTGCATTGCCTCAAAATTGGGGTCTTTGTGAACTATCCACTGAAAATTCAAGGCAGACAGTGTCATTTCGATTTAAGACGTCAATAGGTATAAACCAAATTGGGGCACTCCACGGGGATTTTAAAGTAGTCCGTTTGAGTGAAATTATCAACAGTGAAATTATCGACAGTAAAATTATCGGATTATAATTCACTGATATTAAGCGGTAAACCACTCATAAGCATTAAATAAGCAGGTATATCAAAGGCAGGCAGAATGGGGCAAAAACTGCCTAAAAGTGTGATAAGTTTAATTTTTGTATATGGAGATTATGATAACAGTATTTTGTTAGAAACTGAATAATGCAAACAAATCTTAGATCATCGTGTTTGTTTAGAAGTTATCTGCCCTTGAAACATGTGGTTTCTTTTTCAAATTTGCAAATTCAAGGGCTGATGATTTTAAAGTGGTTTTATACCTCGAAGTTTCCCAGCAGGCAATTTGTGGACGCTGGTGCGCTCGTACTGAGAACTTTTGGATCTTCTATAGTATCACAGTCTTCTGATTGAAGAGTCAACTTAGAGCAAGATATGGCGCTGTCAACGAATAAAATGTACATACACTGAGAGGAATTTCTAACTGATCAATAAATGGTAGGAAACATGAATTATGACATCGAAATTACGATCAACTTTTCTTTGATGAAATACACATTTAATTTAATCAAACAAGACTGCGTTCAAAAAACGCTTACGCCCCCATGGAAGCATGGTCCATAAAAAAGCAAAGTCAATCAGGGGCCATAATTCAGTAAAATGTTGGATAGGGTTACATGGCTTTTACAATGTAAGGGGCTTATGATGGTAAACAAGTATGTTAAGTTTGAAGACAACGCCTTGATGTGAGACGAAATTTGGGTTAACAAGAATTGGACGCTTAATAAGTCTAAGTCCAAAATTAGGTCAATGTGAAGGTCAAAATGAGGTTAGGAGATATATGCGTGTGGAGAATGTTCAAATACAACATCCATGCAAGTATGAAAGCTTTGAAGCAATCCATAATAATGCTAGAAGAAACGGTCAATTTGGGTTAACCAAGAATTTGGCCCTTCAAATTCAATAAGTCTTAGTCCAAAATTAGGTCAAGGTGAAGGTTAAAAGGGGTTAGGTGATACAGGCATGTGAAGAGTGTTCATATACAACATCCATGCAAGTATGGAAGCTTTGTAGCAAGCAATATTAAAGCTAGAGGAAACGGTCAATTTGGGTTAACCAAGAATTTGGCCCTTTAGTAAGTCTAAGTCCAAAATAAGGTCAAGGTGAAGGTCAAAATGGGGTCGGGTGATATAGGCATGTGGAGAGTGTCCTTATACAACATCCATGCAAGTATGGAAGCTTTGTAGCAAGTTATAATGACGCTAGAAGAAACGGTCCATTTGGGTTAACCGGACGGACGTACAAACGGACGGACGGACAGGTGAATCACTATATGCCTCCCAATACGGGGGCATAAAAATAAATTATCTTGACCATCCATATTTAATTCGGACGCCCGCTGCATACAGTATTACCTTTAAATACATTTTTGCAGCCAATGGTGCCATTGAACTTACCTATAAGCCTTCAACAAACCCTTATTCAGAGTACTCTCTGGTCTGGCGTCTATTCAGCATGAAAGCGGTATGGTTTTCATGGTATCACTTGTTTTTTGCTACATGTGACCCAGTTGCAAATTGGCTGTAAGCTAGATTTAGCAGACACAAATGTGACCAGTTTCATAAAAATTAGGTCAAATCTGTCAATTTCAGCCAATTCACCAATCCAGTTTTCATGGACTGTATTCTAACCAGTACTAACTTACCCTTCCACCAGCAACCAGCAACTTCAAGGAAAATCGACATTGGACTTTGGTCAATTTTTCCAATACTTTTCAAGCCTGTGTCACCCTATTATTTCCAAATTAAGCTCTATCTCTACAGATTGGAATAGACAATTATCTGTACTTACTTTTTGATAGCACGGACATTCGTTAATGTACAATCGTAGTCAAATCTGGTACTAGATGTCTTCTTTACAGGTGCCTGAAAACATAGGGAGGCATAAATATTCGATCCCTTGGTAATCCGGATGACAATCTAATCTTCAGAACCAGCGACAGTCAGTACTGTTCCGCCGGCACATCTGCCAAGGCCTGGGAACGGTTGTGAAGGAGTTTAGGGCGATCACAATTCCAGGCTTTTCTTGTAAATGAAGATGATGCTGTATTCAGTCTACGTTTTAATACAGTACTTGTCAGGGAATATTTACATATGTGTATATATATACAGTGAAGTTCCGCTAATAAGACCAGTCAAAAAGGTGGTCTTAATAGCGAATCGGTCTTATAAGCAGACCTTTTTTGTTCTAAATTTAATACTTTGGGACCTTAAACTGGCAAAAATCTGCATGATTTCAAAATAATCAAAGTGGTCTTATTAGCGGAACTTTACTGTAACATTAATCAACACGTATATATGAGCCGTTCTCCAGGAAAACCAGGCTTAGTGACATTATATAGGAATTATGTAATAAGATACAGAAAAGGCTCTGAAATGAGAAAAAGGTCATGTTCGCTGATTTAACTTTAAGTACTTGGAAAGTATAGTACTATCCCTTAGATTTAATTTTTCTCATGAATTTTGTTAAAATAACCTCTGTTGTTGCTATGGTAACCCGTTTCTGAAAAGTACCCATATTGAGAAAAACGAGAGGTACATGTAAGTGATTAGAATCAGTAGCTACCTTTCTCTACATGCAAGTATTCATGTTTTGAAAATTTTATATTAAACTAAGAATATAATTTTAAATTATGATACCTTTTTGAAACATTTGCGTCAAGAAATTATAAAATACTGGAATTCTGAAGTGTTAGTTAATGTAACGTCAAAGAACGTTTGAATGACATTTGCGACGTCACTCAAGAAGTAGGCGGGAGTAGTTATTTCTAAAGGTCTGTAACTTTGTAAGTGGGTTATATTCTTTGCTCAAATTTATTAGAAACTGTTAATAAGAGTCTTGTCTTTCTAACGCCATATTATCATGATTTTCATAATTTTGTCACTTAGCCGGTTTTCCTGGAGTACGGCTCATATATAACAACTGTAGAATGCTGAGGTGGTCAGGGTATAATTTATGGAACATTCTAACATAATCGGCGATTTTGCCTATATAGACAAAGAACAAATCATAGCGTTGTATATCTGCCGATATACAATGGAAATTTGAACTACTTTCGACTCGGCTGTTCTTTTTTACATGTCGGGAAATTTACGAATGAAATCACGTGATATTGTATTATTATCGTTGTAAATGTTTTTGCTTATTTTAGACTATTTGTTAGTAAGGAATGCTCAAATGATATTTATTTAAATAAATATCCATTGATGTTGAACAGATTTTCTTCTTATTTCATATTTTAATTATTGTTAGAAGTGTATTTATACAGGGGGTGATAAAGATAATCGTAACAGCCGTCAACAAGTGACGTAAGCAACATAGATCTCGCAAAATAACACTTGCTTTTTATATAACTCCGGGTTTAAATCATGTTAGAATCGAAATAAACTATGAAAACCGTTGTATACCGGCTGTTATACAATAGTTTGTCGTTCTGACGCTTGTTATTATCCACTCAGGCCTTCGTGGTTAATTCCTACGCGTCAGAACTCTAAACCACTGTATAACAGCCGGTATACAACGGTTTTTCATAGTTAATTTCTTAAGTATTGGAAGCTCTCCAGGTGATTTTTGATATAGATTCATTAATAAGTTACCTCTCCAGTATTCCTTCAAAAGGTATGCTAGAATACTTGTGGAGTATTCCAATCCTGACAATATGTACAACATGGCTTCGTACAAAGTATTCATGAGAAGTTGACAAATGGTTAAGGAGAACAACTTAACAAGCACTGTCAGACTTTGTGACATCTATCAAACCAGCACACAATCAGTATGCCTCCCCCACAATTTTTCATTTATTTTTAATTATGTGCATTAAGGCTGAATATACAACATTATTACATAATCTTTATCAAGATGACTATGGTGATTGTATGTATGTTAACTGTTTACTTACTGGACTTGACCGTGATGGTAATCCAGTCGTTGTGTTAAACACGGCACTAGCGCCACGGCCCATCACAAACTGGAAGTTCTTAATATCATCTGGTGATGGCAAGCTTTTATACGCACGAGTTCCATGTGTGAACATTTCCTGTATGATACAATATCTTATATAGAGACATATAAATAGGGGACCTACTCTGAGGTATCATGCCAAATCCTGAAAACGAGCCACAAGCCTGATTCCGGTGCCATAAGTATACACCTAGGTTATGTTTTATCAAAGCACTTACGATATTCTAAAAGTTACGCTCAAATTTAAAATCTTTATTATTCTTTTACAACTGCAAATTGGTAACAGCTAAGGTTTGTAGGAGTTCACTAACTGAATCAATATTAGTATTGCAGCTCCATTTACAACACTTTATAATAGTAAACAAATTAAAAAGAATTTTAATTTGATTGATAGTTTACTTTTTCTGTAAGTGCTTTGATAAAACAGTACTCTCTCCACACTAAATCTCCATTCAAATATTGCTCTATGACTCAAATTCTGCTTATGAAATTTCAAATGACTGTAACTTTGTCAAAACTTTGAATTTTTTCATTTAATGTAGAGATGGCAACGAGTACTAAAATCGGTACTCGGGTACTCTGTCATTCTTCCGATCGAGTACTCGGGTACTCGGAAAACTATAAATGTGAATTATATTTGGGACACAGAAATGTTGTACTGCAAACGTGCGTGTTCAACTTCAAATAGAACATCGTGTAGCTTGTCCGTTCTGTTCAGCTGATGGTCAAATCTAGATCGGTAGATGAATGTTGAAACAATAACAACTAACAACAAGAGGGCCCAAAGGGCCATAGGTCGCTCACCTGTCCTAGTAGTTCACGCACCTCTAATGGTAGCCTCTATTGCATGAACAAGGTTTTCATATGGTCTTATGCTTTATAATTAATATCACATTTAGACCCAATGACATATTGAAGTGATTTGACCTTGTGACCTAATTTTTGACCCCAGATGACCCAAAATCAAACTTGACCTAGATTTTGTTGAGATGATCATTGTGACCAAGTTTCATAAAGATTAGGCCAAAATTGTGACCTCTAGTGACTACACAAGGTTTTTCTATGATTTGACCTTGTGACCTAGTTTTTGACCCCGGATGACCCAATATTGAACTTGACCTAGATTTTGTTGAGATGATCATTGTGACCAAGTTTCATAAAGATTAGGCCAAAATTGTGACCTCTAGTGACTACACAAGGTTTTTCTATGATTTGACCTTGTGACCTAGTTTTTGACCCCGGATGACCCAATATCGAACTTGACCTAGATTTTGTTGAGATGATCAATGTGACCAAGTTTCATAAAGATTAGGCCAAAATTGTGACCTCTAGTGACTACACAAGGTTTTTCTATGATTTGGCCTTGTGACCTAGTTTTTGACCCCGGATGACCCAATATCGAACTTGATCTAGATTTTATAGAGATGATCATTATGATTAAGTTTCATAAAGATTAGGCTCAAATTGCGACCTCTAGTGTGTTCACAAGCTTTTTCAATGATTTGGCCTCGTGACCTAGTTTTTAACCCCAGATGACCCAATATCGAACTTGACCTAGATTTTATAGAGATGATCATTGTGATCAAGTTTCATAAAGATTAGGCTCAAATTGTGACCTCTAATGTGTTCACAAGGTTTTCCTTTGATTTGGCCTAGTGACCTAGTTTTTGACCCCGGATGACCCAATATCGAACTTGACCTAGATTGTATGAAGATGATCATTGTGATCAAGTTTCATATTGATCAGGCTAAATTTGTGACCTATAGTGTGTTCACAAGCAATTGTGAACGGACGGACGGACGACGGACGAAGAGCGATCACAAAAGCTCACCTTGTCACTTTGTGACAGGTGAGCTAAAAAGAACAACAATACATTGTAAATGCAGTATGACTAATAGTCAATAACGCTAAAAAATCGAATAATAACAAATGACCAACTAAGGGGGAATACTCTTATCAACCGGTGACATAGTATTATTTACACAGTATTGTCACACCCAATAAACAATAACTGCCAATTAAAGATCGATGACAATCACTCGGATTGATGTCAACAAAAGAACCACAAGCTACGTGTCATAAACAAACAAACAGATGATGATTGACAGGTCTGCATGTGTTTTGCTTGCAATTAGCGACCTCTTAGCGGCGATTAGGGATTGGCGACATGTTGTTAATTGTAATTTTAGTAGACCAGATAACACTTGGACACTATCTGTACAAGACAGGATTAACATTTTTTTTTTCGAGTACTCGAATACTGATTTTGATATTCGATAATCGTACCTTTGAACGAGTACTTGAGTACTCGGATACTCGTTGCCATCCCTAATTTAATGAGTTTTATTTTAGGCATAAAAAATTATTCATTCTAATGCAGCAAATCTGGATTTCCGGATTGTTCCAGAATTGTAGAACCCCTGTTATATACACTAATCAAAATTTGATAAGGGGCCAAGACATTTTCCATTTGAATATTTTGCAAATTGAATGAGATTGACTGGTAGAATTTTCAGAAACATAATACTACATCTGCAATATTGTAAATCAATAAAGATTATGGTTAAAGTTATGGTCCGGACAAGCTTCAATTTGACCTTTGACCTCCAACTGTGACATTGACCTTTGAGATTGGAACCTGGGGGTTGGGCATGACACTCCTCCTCATGGAGGTGAACATTCATGCCAAATATAAGCAACATTGGTCAAAGCATGACAAAGTTATGGTCCGGACAAAATCGGACGGACGCACGCACATACACCAAAAGTGGCGACTAAGTCTCGCTCACCGCAAGCGGGCTCGACAAAAAACGGGATACAAATTTCGATTTTAATCTAGCCACTTTGGCACCCACTAATAGGGCTTATCAGTTACCTGGAAAACGTAATTTTGGCAATGCGTATCAAATGCAAGACATCAACTTTCGAAATTTAGCAGCAGATAAGATGATATTTTATTAATTGCGCAACATTTGCTTCATCGGTTTTGTACATTTAACGTGAGACGGACATCAAAATGGATTTCTTGGCCCTTAGCAAAGTTTGAATAGTATACATACAAACTTGGTTATAATGAAATGTCTAATAAGTTGGTTAACAGATTTATCCTTGTACAGGGTTTTCGTTCTTATCCAAATTTATTTCTCAAAATTAATGTTAAAGTTTATTTAGGTTTAATGCCATTTCTCAACAATTTGCCAGACACACGTATTCACGTGATTAGTTTTCCTGGACTGTTTCTTAACCAGTACTAACTTACTCTTCCACTAAGTGACAGTAGGGCAAAAATTTGAGATTTTAGTCATCTGGGTACTGTTTTATCAAAGCACATACGGAAATCGTAAACTTACGTTCAGATTTAAATTCTTGACAATTCTTATACAACTGCAATTTATGGAAAGATATTGTTTGTAGGAGCATATTAACTGAATGTTTATTAGTACTGAAGCTTCACACTTTATAGTTACTGTTGTAAAAGTATTATAAAGAATTTAAATTTGATCATAAGTTTAAGATTTCCGTAAGTGCTTTGATAAAACAGTACCCTGGAGTAATGTACCTTTAAAGTATACTTACATTTTGTACAGTTTGATGAAAATCTCGTTTCAACAGTTGTTTGCATAGAGACAGATCCCTGGTGGGACTTTTATCACAGTTTTCCGAACAACTTTCTTGTTCTAAATTGCCGACACTATTCTTCGAAACATCTTTCAAATGGTTTTCAACCTCGCTATCAACTGATGATGTCATATTTTCACCTTCGATATCCATAGTTTCTAAATTTTGTGCTAAAGAATGAATCGCCGTATTAACTCCGCCTATACTACAGGGAATGCAAACATTCTGTAATTTATTATTTCTAGATAAACTTTTCACAGAAGTCTTGTTTAAATTGTCAGATTTAGAATCAAGAGTTACCTCCCTTGAAGGACTCTTTGAAAGACTATTCTTTAAATCATCAAATTTGGAATCAAGAGTTACTTCCCTTAAAAGACTAATTTTTGAATCGTCAGATTTGGAATCAAGAGTTACTTCCCTTGAAAGACTAACTTTTGAATTGTCAGATTTGGAATCAAGAGTTACTTCCCTTGAACAACTTACTTTTGAATTGTCAGATTTGGAATCAAGAGTTCCGTCCCTTGAAAGACTATTTGTTGTATTGTCAGAATGAGAAGCAAGAGTTACTCCCCTTGAAAGACTAGACAATGAGAGGTTACTATGGTTATCTCCCCTGACTCCTGTACCGAGGTTACTATTATCTACACTTTTATGTTCTAAATGTTCACAATCTATACTTTCTCCCACAGTTTGGCTTGAATTCTGAAGATCATGCGTCATTTCATGTTTTGAAGGAGCTTCATTGAGAACGTGTTTAGCCTCCATCTCAGGTGAAGATATGGAACGATTGAACAATGTACGTACAACATGCGGTTCCTCTGTTGCTTTAAGCAAAGGTTTATTTGATTCGCTATCTATGCTACTTGAAAGACTTGTGGTTTCAGAGATCTCAATGAAAGAAGGTTTATCACTCTCCGATGTTTTCATTCCTTCCTTGTTTACTTTACGCGACTCCTGTTCATCATCATCACCGAGAAAGAAACTACAATTTGTCGAAGGAATTTCATCAAGTTTGGCTGCTCCATGTCGCTTAGGAGCTTTATTTGAAAGACTAGATAGGTAAGCTTCTAGTTGACTCGGACTTAGAGGCTTTATGAGATCGTGAAGATCGCTAGAAATCATTTCATCCAGAGGCTTGAGTGAACTAAAGTCATCGCTTGGTTCTTGTGAAGCGTCGGGTGAATTCAGGTCTAAGCATCGTTTCTTGTAATCTGTAGGATTTGGTTTTCGACTACCCGTTACAAGCACTTTTGGACTGGGTAAACGTTTTGATCCTACAAAAGACTGGTTTGTCGAAACAGTTAACGTTGCTGGTTTTCTATATGGATGCACTTTTAACGAAGGAGATTTTTCCGGGGTTTTGAATAAAGTGGAGTCGTGTAGGTTTGTTTGATTATTGGAAATAGTACAGCTATATACAAGGGCCTGTTTGGGCCCGCATTTCAACACATCGGTACTAGACATAGAATTATCTCTAGATGTGACACAATCTGTGCTAGTTCTCTGGTCACACGAAGAGCTGGTACTAGGAAACTCATACGTGTATTTCATAGTCGGTGAAAGTTGATCTACTTTGCGTTTTGGTGTTTTACTAACAGGGCAGGGCCCAGCACGTGTTTTCGCTGGGACTTCCTGTTTCTTTCGTCCAATCGGAGGTTTTGTGTCCATTTGTTGGGTCTCAGAATTCCCCGCCTTATCAACATGTTGGTGGAAATCCCGATCAACACTAACATTGTTATAACTATTTGATGTCGAAGGACCGGGCTCTTCTCGGTCTTCATGTAGCGGACTGGTGCGGTACTTCTTTTCCTCTGTTCCCAATATTTTACATCGCAGATGTTGTTCTACCGAAGGTGACAGTGACCTTGATCGACAGTTCAAGGTCATGAACTGGTCCTGTCTGGGTAGATGAGCAACAGTTGACCTCATTACGATGTTAGCGAGCTCAGCAGACGGGAAGTTATGTACAACAGGAAGACGACTAAATGAATACCCGACAGCCTCACCAGGAGCATAGATCCTACAATATACAAGGCATCCTTGTCAAATATGCATGCTCCAATAGCAGCCAAATAGTCAGAAATGGTAAGGGTCACAGTGACCTTGACCTTTGAGTTATTGCACTTGGCTGGCATTGTTGACTAATGATGGTGAACAAGTGTTGTAAGTTTCATGAATATAGCATGGATAAGATATTGCCAAAAATCTTAACCAAAACGTCTAAGTCCAAAAGGGGCATAACTCCCATTAAAATCAAAGTGGAGTTATTGCACTTGACCACTAGTGTTGACTAATGAGTGTACACAAGTGTAGTAATTTCAGTGCTATAGCATGGATAATATGTAAGATATCGCCAAATATAGTACAGTGATTTTTTTCCTTCTTTGTTTGCTACCGGTAAACGGTACCTTCCCAATTTGAAAAAGGCTATAATATTCCCAAATGTGAAGGGAGAAATTCCCAATGAACATTTAAAAAAAAAATTCAAAATCGGAAATAAAATGACAAAGTTATGAACATTTTTGACAAGAGGTCAATCATAAAAGTTCAATGAATACAGTAAACAGTCACATGTAATCTCTTTTTCTGTTTTATTTGGCCTTTCTGCTTCATGAAAATTCCCAATTTCAAGTTGTCACGACTCGAAAATTCCCAATCTGAACGGACCCGGACCCTTTCCCAAAGAAGCCAAAAAAATCACTGTAGTAGCCTGCACCAAAAACCTTAAAAACAGTCAAACTCTTGACTCATTCCATAGGGAATTGTGAATCAACACCACTCATAGCTAAGCCTTATACTCTATAATTATGATGTTTCGGCCTAAGCCTTTTTCAAAATAGTAAACTAAAGTTTTTACTCTACATACTTCATGCATACATGTGAGCTATTTTGAAATTAATGTTTGCATGAAGTTTGTTTTTTCTGATATTCGACTCGCAGGACATGAATTACAGGGCATTTCATCAAAATTTACTCATACTTTTCATAGACTTTTTGGCAGTTTCAAATTCAAGTACTTATCAAGTACTTGGCATCAAATTCAAGTACTTTTCAAGACCTCAGCAAACCTTGTAGTAGCCTGCACCAAAAACCTTAACCAAGAGTGTGACGCCGCCGAATGGGTGAGTACAATGATAGCTCTCCATATTCTTCGAAAAGTCAAGCTGAAAGACAATAAATTTAAATAAATTATGTTACTAGTATATGATGATTTTTAAATATTGCACTAACCTATAGACCACGGTGAATGGTAACGATCCACTGGAGGATATGAGCCAGGAACTCAGCTGTGAGAAATGTAGATAACTTCTAACAGCCTGGAGATGGACACGTCCACTTACAAACCCTTCCAGCTTCTCTGGAGACCTGTAAATAATAACCATTATTAAAATAACAAGTAATTGAGAATTGCAAGCAATACAGAAGTCCCCTACCGGTTTTAAGCCATTTTCAATGTTTCTGTTGCCATAGCAACCACAATTTTTGTCAGAATCATAATAATTTTAGACGTGCATAATCCCCTCATTGCCCCCTATCTACATATTAAGTTTCATAAAGCTAGCTTGAAAACTGAATTGAATTGAATTATGTCAGGATCCAGATTTGGGCATATTTTCACTCTTTCTGTCGCCATAGCAACCACAATTTCTGTCAGAATCTAAATATTTCTAGACATGCATAATGCCCTTATGGCCCCCTATCCACATACCGAGTTTCATAAAACCAAGCATGGAAACTGTTTAAGTAATGTCAGGATCCAGATTTTTTGACGGACGGACAGACGTTCTAACAAAACGGTGTCTAATTGTAGCCACATAAAAGAAAATTTTAGCCACGTAAGAGCCAATTCTACTTTCGTTTTCACTATTTTCAACTGGTTTGTCCATAGAAAGTAGCCACCTAAGTACCCGTTTGTGGGCGCGGACGGACGGACGGACGGACTGACTGACTGACTGACTGACTGACTGACTGACTGACTGACTGACTGACTGACTGACTGACTGACTGACTGACTGACTGACTGACTGACTGGCAGACGGACAGCAAACCTATAGTCCCCTCCGGTCAAAAACCGGTAGGGGACTAATAACTAGAGCTATTACTGGAGTGATGAATCATACCCCACAGCACTGCCTTGACACAGGAATATTATCTAAAATTGAAGTCTAAGTGCGACCTTGACCTTTGAGTGAGGGACCTGGGTGTTGTGCATGACACACTGTCTTGATGTGGCAAACATTTGTACAAAACAATTTCAAATCCAGTAAGAAACGACAAAGTTACAGAGAGGACATAATTTTACTAACAGACCAACAGATCAACATGGTGACTCCAGTATACCCCATTCAAACTTTGTTTGCAGGGTATAAGTCTATACACATATAAGGTTATTACTTGAAGATGTGAGCCCCCACTAACAAACCCCTTTAGTTTCTCCTGAGACCTACCAACACTAACAATCAATCGTCATAATAATTAGTCTCACTGTCTATTATATACATAGCTTTCTTTCTCATTATTTGAGGACTTAAATGCAACCATGAAAGCTAAATATTGTTATAAATTCCCCTTTTCTCAAGTTACGTCGGAGAAAAATAATCCATCATGAGTCAGTCGATATAGGATAAGGATATCTCACACTTGTAGGGGTGGGCCGAAATATCAATGCATTGCGATATTGAGTGTCCCGATAGTATGGATCGATAGTAAAATCTCGATCCAAAAACTATCGCCGATAGTTAGCTCAACTATCGATAGTTACGATGGTTTCCTTTTTATAAATAAAGTTTATTTAATTTTAAAAAACTTCCGTTTTCGCATCAAAACAGCCACAAACCAACTGACCAATATCGCATTAATTATATTAACATATTTCTGTCAAATTCATCCTAAATCATTTCCAAAAACAGTAGATTTGTATGTTGTAAAAAAAAATGACATCTTACACAATGCAAAATTGCATTTACAAGTCAATTTCTGGTTTTCAAATCTTGGCAATAACTATTGCAATAGTATCGCAATAGTTTCCAGCAATACAATAGTATCGCAATAGTACTTTCAGCAATAGCATTGCAATAGTCAAAACTGGACGCAATAGTCACCCCTACACACTTGGGGGCGGAATTTTTACCAGGAACTCGGCAAGCCTCGTTCCTGGTGAAAATCTAACCCCACGGGTGAGATATCCTTATCCTACATAGAAGCTCATAATGGATCATTATAATCCTTACCTTTTCTTCACCATCTGCACGTCCCAACGTTCCAGCAACTCAAACTGATCAACACAGCTGAACGACGCCCCCTCAACAACTGTTTCCTCAAGTTTACCATGGCAACAGTAAGGAAATAACAACACATCTATTCTCATAGGGATTTTATTTTGCCACAAAATCTCCTGGAAATTCAGCAAGTCACACGCTTTCCGACACTGAAATAGAAGAAGTTCTGACAATTATACTTCTCCGTCATTGGTGAATATTAACAAACCTCCAATTATATTCCTCACTCATTGGTCAATATTTACACACCTCTAATAACATTCCTAACTCATTGGTCAATATTGACACACCTCTAATAACATTCCTCACTCATTGGTCAATATTGACACACCTCCAATAACATTCCTCACTCATTGGTCAATATTGACACACCTCTAATAACATTCCTCACTCATTGGTCAATATTGACACACCTCAAATAACATTCCTCACTCATGGGTCAATATCAACACACCTCCAATAACATTCCTCACTCATGGGTCAATATCAACACACCTCCAATAACATTCCTCACTCATTGGTCAATATTTACACACCTCTAATAACATTCCTCACTCATTGGTCAATATTAACAAACCTCCAATAACATTCCTCACTCATTGGTCAATATTTACACACCTCTAATAACATTCCTAACTCATTGGTCAATATTGACACACCTCCAATTATATTCCTCACTCATTGGTCAATATTGACACACCTCAAATAACATTCCTCACTCATGGGTCAATATCAACACACCTCCAATAACATTCCTCACTCATTGGTCAATATTGACACACCTCAAATAACATTCCTCACTCATTGGTCAATATTAACAAACCTCCAATAACATTCCTCACTCATTGGAATTTGGTGAATATTAACACACCTCCAATAACATTCCTCACTCATTGGTCAATATTAACACACCTCCAATAACATTCCTCACTCATTGGTCAATATTGACACACCTCTAATAACATTCCTCACTCATTGGTCAATATTAACAAACCCCCAATAACATTCCTCACTCATTGGTCAATATTAACACACCTCCAATAACATTCCTCACTCATTGGTCAATATTTACACACCTCCAATAACATTCCTCACTCATTGGTCAATATCAACAAACCTCAAATAACATTCCTCACTCATTGGTCAATATTAACACACCTCAAATAACATTCCTCACTCATTGGTCAATATTGACACACCTCAATAATATTTAATATTATAAACCTACCTGTTCTTTATGTCGGTCACATTCATGCATCTTTGATCCACTTAATGGTGGACAATGTGGCCCCTCAATGCGACCCTTTGGGGATATATCAGGGGTGCGAGCCTCCATGACAAGAAGACCAATCTCAGCAAACATCTCCCTCGGATCATACACTTTTTCTTCCATATCTTCTGTACCTGTAACATATATGACACAAATCAAGGTAATGACACTAACTTGTACCTGTTATACATATACTATATAGCTAACCATACACATGTATACAAGATGTAAATTGTACATCAGGGGGTCCTTATAACTGAGACAATAGCCTGAAAATAAGATGCAATTTCATCTTGGGTCCCTAAACCAAATCTCTGTTTCAGACATTGTTTGATTGTCATAATTCAAAGGTCATTTATGAACACGGAGGGAGGGATTCAAACCAATGACCACAACTACAACTGTGCTTTAAAAGCAGTGAAATAACCATGACCGTATCCCCCTAGAAACCTCGTCATACCCCCATTCTCCCTGAGAATCTGACTCCCTAAGAAATCA
Organism: Spisula solida; assembly: GCA_947247005.1. Classification (NCBI taxonomy): domain Eukaryota; kingdom Metazoa; phylum Mollusca; class Bivalvia; order Venerida; family Mactridae; genus Spisula; species Spisula solida. Next base: position 2,756,535 of record OX365962.1, read on the forward strand.
GGTCACCCCTCCCCCTCCCTGAGAACCTTAGCCGACCTGACTCCCTAAGAAATCTGGTCACCACTCCCCCCCTCAGTGAGAACCTTAGCCGACCTGACTCCCTAAGAAATCTGGTCACCACCCCCCCCCCCTCCGTAAGAACCTTAGCCGACCTGACTCCCTAAGAAATCTGGTCACCATCCCCCCCCCTCCGTGAGAACCTTAGCCGACCTGACTCCCTAAGAAATCTGGTCACCACCCCCTCCCTGAGAACCTTAGCCAATCTGACTCCCTAAGAAATCTGGTCACCGCCCCCTCCCTGAGAACCTTAGCAGATCTGACTCCCTGAGAAAGCTGGTCACCCCACACCCCTCCCTGAGAACCTAAGGCGATTGGACGCCAAAAGAAATCTGGTCACCCCCCCCCCTTCTCCCCTAGAACCTTAGCCGACCTGACTCCCTAAGAAATCCTGGTCGACCCCCCCCTCCCTGAGAACCTAGGCTGATCTGACTTCCTAAGAAATCTGGTCCATGAAAACCTTATAGCTCTGACTGTCTAAGAAATTTGGTTGCCCCCATCTCCTGGGAAAAAATAGCAGGTTGAATATTCCTAAAAGGACTGGACCCTACAAATATAAAATAGCTAATTGGACCTTATATATTACATACTCTAGTCACTCTGTACTTATTGAGCTACATGTATATAATGTGGGATTTTTCCGAAGATTTCAGAAACTTTATTGACCATCCAGTCAATCGTGTGTGATAGCAACATGTGTTGTTATACACAACAGCTGTTGTAAATTGAAGCATATCAACATATGTGTAATCCCAGGTAACGAGGTTAATCCCTATGCCGTGTAAGTCGATCCGCGTGTAAACACAAAACATAAACATTACACGGTATGTCATAATGTAATTAACACACGGACGTACAATGGAATGTTCATAAGGGCGATTTTACACTCAAGCGAGTGTTAAGTCAACCACACTTCGTTTAACTTCCATAACTATGCTAAATAGTTAATATCGGACACCCGCCCCGATCCGACCAGCTGTTTATGACACTCGAGTTTTTAACAACACAGTTTTTATCGATAGACGATACAAATTTACAATGTCGCGATCGGTTAACTCACCTTTTTCTGGTTTCATGCTGCAAAAATGAAACAAAATCTATCAGACTTTGTAATCTAACATCTTGATAATCATCTGACACCAATGCGGGACCATCTTCTTTCCTTAATACGTCGATTATTTAGTTTCTATTGCGACAAATATTTCCTAACCCAACTCAGTTCCGTTGACTCCCGACAGTGTTTATGGTTCATACGAGTTTTCCGTGATCACGTGATACAAATATTATTCTTTGGGTAAAAGGAATGTGGTCGAAATATCCGAAATGTATGAATTAGAAATGATAACTAAGATAAAAATTAACGCTTTGGCCTCATTTTTATTTGAAACTATCGTAGGTAGGAAAATAAAACAGTCATCGGGTCTGTTCGGAATTTACAAAACGACCTTGACCTTAACTCCGTGACCCGAATAAAGAAACAATCATATATTCTAAATTCCATGTGAATATAACATTGTCTCGCCGTACTTAGAGAGTTTATACATCGTTTTAGGAAATAAATATCGTAAGAACCGCTTATCGTGTTGAATATGTCACAGAAATGTGTTGTTAGGACAAAAATAATGTATGTTTACGTTTGATCGTGTTACTTCCGCAAAGGGAGATCACTCCAGACACATGTCATGGATTATTGCGCAATCGGACATCGTGAAATTTGATAGGGTCTACTGAACTCTATACGTTTCCTACTGAGCTGTAAACGTTTCCTATTAAGCTCTATACGTTTCCTACTGAGCTCTTAACGTTTCCTATTGAGCTCTATACGTTTCCTATTGAGCTCTATACGTTTACTATTGAGCTCTATACGATTCCTACTGAGCTCTAAACGTTTCCTACTGAGCTCTATACGTTTCCTATTGAGCTCTATACGTTTCCTACTGAGCTCTAAACGTTTCCTATTGAGCTATATACGTTTCCTACTGAGCTCTAAACGTTTCCTACTGAGCCCTAAACGTTTACTACTGAGCTCTAAACGTTTGCTACTGAGCTCTAAACGTTTGCTACTGAGCTCTAAATGTTTGCTACTGAGCTCTAAACGTTTGCTAGCTGGTGTCCCGTCTTCCCCGGTGATGGTTTTCACGTGTTTGTGGATATATTGATCAGGAACTACCTACCATAGAACGTCCCTGGATGTACGCCTACCAAGGCATTCAGCTTGTGTCATGAATGCATGAGTAATTGTGGATATGGGACCTTTAACATAGCTAGAGCTTTATTTGTTGTTTGTTTTATAATGATTTGTGATGATGAGTTGTGTCATATCTTTGACCGCAGACCCTGCAGACGCACTCGCGATTTACTTTTTCCGCATCCGAACTACTGCCTGGGTTTTGTTCACCGACAAAATACGCGAACAGATTTTTATTTCTTAAATATAACTTCTCATAAAACAGAATTATTAAGTATTCTAACACGATCTGCGGATTAATCCATTAAACATAGAGCAGACCAAGCCGTTTATTATTACCGCGATAAAACATATCAAATTGGCTGTTATTATTTACGCCCTGTATCACGTGACCTATTTACGAATGAATGAGCGTAAACTTTATAGTAAAAACTATAAAGGACCGCGAGTTACAGCTATGGCGCATCTATTTTTAGAAACTCCAATAAACTCTCGAAACAAAGATTCATAAAAACTTCTGATAATCAATTCATTTATATTTTTCATTTCATGAAATAGAAACACTTATAATACTTGTGTTATTAACATTGTTCCAATGTTTAAAATGTGTGATTTCCTTCAGAAAATTACGAAGGTCGTTTTCATTAACGAGGGAGGTAATTGTACCAGCTAATCAGCCACTCAATTTCAGCGTGGAATTATGTTAAATGTCAAATGGGTGAAAATGGAATGCGCGCAGTGAAATAGTGCTAGATATTATCGTATTTAGAATCGAAATAAAAACTCTGTTCTTGTATTGTGTCGGTGAATGAAACACGGACACTCGTCCGCATCCGAACTCCTGCCCATGTTTTATTCACCGACAAAATACGCTAACAGATTTTTATTTCTTAATTAATTTTAAATATTCCTCCAGAACTTCCATAATTATGATATACAAAAACAGATACTCAACTAAACTATTGTTATTCATAATCACACATGTACAACTAAAGTGAGTTATTTTAACGAATGCATATCCCTGAAGAAATGTGATTTTATTGAAACATGCACGCAAATGGTAAATTGTGTGTAATGTTAAAACATCAAAATGTAAAGGGGGGATTTTTGTAAAAAAATGAAATTTTCGATATAGACGGCTTATTCATGTACACATGGTTGCCAATAGTGAGTCTAGCTGATTCGGTCGCAAATCGGAAGCGATTCCTCAGGTGTCCAGCCCTGCTATATTCTTCCTGCCTTCGCGTAGTTACATTGTAACAAAGCAGTAGACGGGATATTAAGGATACGCTTAAATTTTAAACCGTCGTGCGACGTCAGTTTTATCACAGGAACTTGAATGTATAATTTTTAAAAAAATGAAAAAACTATTTTTTGGAAAAAAAGTTTCACTACGTAGAGCCTGTATTAAAATATATTCTTTTGTGAAAAAAATAAATATTTTTTATATCAATTCTGCAAGTTCCTGTGGTTTTATTGACGCCAGCACTGAGGAGACCAACAGCCTGGTTACGGACATCATCAGACAGCCGTCCTTTAGTTCCAAGCGGCTATGTTCGAATGATAGACATGTATTCAACTGTGACTGTCCACTTATTGCACGGATATAATTATTTCAGTAAACAAATTATTCATGCAGACTGGTAGCACGTGAATCTCGTGTTTTACGAGTAAGGGAAAAACCGGGCCACCCGAGACGCCTTGCAACAAAATGTGCCGCGATTTGTGCAATAATTGTTGATAATACAAGAAATGCAGTAAGCCTACTTTAAACATTCTCGTTCACCAAAGTATTCTTCACCAGTGATATCTGGAAACTTGACCAACCACTGATGTATGAGGTAGGGGTGGGCCGATGCATCGAAATATCGATGCATTGCGATTCCGAGTGTCCCGATAGTATGGATCGATAGTAAAAGTCTCGATACAATAACTATCGCCGATAGTTAGCTCAACTATCGATAGTTACGATAGTTTCCTTTTTATAAATAAAGTTAATTATTAATTTAAAACAACTTCCGTTTTCGCATCAAAACAGCCACAATGGACTAATATCGCCTTAATTTGATTAATATATTTCTGTCAAATTCATTTTAAATCATTTCCACAAATAGTAGATTAGTATGTTGTACAACAAATGGTTTCTTACACAGTGCAAACTTGCATTTACAAGTTAATCTCTGGTTTTCAAATCTTGGCAATAACTATTGCAATAGTATCGCAATAGTTTCCAGCAATACAATAGTATCGCAATAGTACTTTCAGCAATAGCAATAGTATTGCGATAGTCAAAATTGGACACAATAGTCAGCCCTAGTATGAGGATGACTTTAACTGACGGAGTTTTGTTACAAATTACATTCCGATTTTTGACTAATTTCCCGCAAATATCACCTTTAAATTTACATTTTCAGGCTCTTCTAAACATTATAGCAATTGTAATGCACGTCGAGTTCGTTTATTAGCTTTAATTTTCATACCAAAATCATTTATGTTAAATTCATACCGCTGGAAATATGCAAAAAACAAAGTCGAGCTGTTGGCTTATTTTCAGTGACTCCCAACTTTTGCCGTTACGTCTGATGGATTTTTAACCACATCGAATCCCTGTGTGTAAAACATGCACGCGGGATTAGGCCTACAATTTAATAGTGGTAGTTGTATAAGTTCTATTTGGTCAAAGCATTACATATGTCAGTATTGAGTTTTGAAATCCATCTGTTCATATCTTAAAGGGATGCAACTCTTGACAGAGTTGAACTTTTGCATGTCGAGTTAGTTCCCTTTGATTATCTATTAAATTTAGGCAGATCATACCTCTTTTGGTTAAACTATCTACATATATCTACTATTTAGCCTTCCCAAAAGTAGACAAAAAACGCAAAATAATTTTGCACGGATATACGTTAGATGAAATCTTTGAATTTGGTAAGTTTATGAATCTTATGCGACATATCACAGTACCCTGTATCAATTGTAAATAAATGTATGATACATAAAATTAATTGAGTAAAATAATCAATTTACTGATAAAACTTTAACACGCATTATAATTATGCTGTACATTCTTGGTTGCTATATTAAGCATTTCTAGAGCACCAATAAAAGAATAGGACTTAATAATATTGTCATGGTAACACAAACAATTAAAACATTCATTTAATTAAGTCATACTACTCAGTGACATTTTTAAAGACTTAATAATGCCGCGGCCTGGAATGGAACCAGCCAACCTTTTGTTCCAAGGCAGACGCTCTGTATTACCTCTCGACAACCGAGGACGATAGTCACAGTTTTAAACTACACTCAGTCAACCACTTTTCTTATTGGTCACTTTTCAAACCCGAAATACCTATAACTGTGGTCATATTATTTGATGGCGAAAATGCAAAACTTATCGCATGAATGACCACGCATACTTTGGCACGTGATTTTGATTTTGATGATTTGAGTGTTAGGACGTAACACGTTTGTGTGCAACATATTGTCAAAAATTATGCTTTATGCAAAAATTAAACGTTTTAGGGTTTGAAAAGTGACCAATTAGAAAAGTGGTTGAGTGTATTTATATCATACAGGGAGTAATGATGGTTCACATCGATTACCACAGAATATTGTCATTTATCAAAACTACGAAATTCATGCTTCGATTGTACGTACACGTCTCATACACGTATATCATCATTTTGCCGGGACCGAGCGAATGACCTGTTGGAGCAAACATGTTACCTCGGTTATTTCCGTTTGTCTCCGGTAAAGACCGGGGTGATCAGAATACCTATTGGAGGTTTCTTGGAAATTATGGCGATGTGTGTTGTTTAGTATGAGACTTATCAGAGTGTTCTGCTGGAGGAATGGAAGTGACGAGTCATACTGTATTTCAAGGATGGAATTCGGTTTTCCTACAGATGAATATTTTTCAAAGGCAATACCATGTACATGTATAACGTTATATTAAAGACAACTTCAATTTAATACGAACGATTGTTAAACATTTCGATCTAACTTTCAAGAGATAGAAACACTTTTTTTAATCACATAGCTTTTAGTAAAAATAATAAATATGATATGAGTTCTTTATATATTGCAGGCATGAAAACTAATGACGTTTTACGATATTTATGTGATCCACTACCTGGGATATTTACAAGAATTTATAAAGGGGAGTAACTGTTCATGGGGTGGTGTTTCTCATATGTCGTGTTAGCTCCCTTGCTACATAAAAGTACATAATTTCACTCGATGACGAAAACACAATTGTACACACGACTTTTATAATATTATTCAGAATTTGCGAAATCAATCTCTTCGTGAACGTGAGAAATTCTTCTTATTTACATCGGGTTCTTTTCGTGTAGATGCTTTCACCTGATAAACCTGATGAAGGTCCCACCGAGTGACGAGTGTCCGGCAGAGGTAACTGAAAATGATGACTGGGGAGTAGTGGTGTTAGATTGATTGTTAGTGCAGTGTGGCGCCGAGTGACGAGTGTCCGGCAGAGGTAACTGACATTGATGACTGGAGAGTAGTGGTGTTAGATTGCTTGTTAGTGCAGTGTGGCGCCGAGTGACGAGTGTCCGGCAGAGGTAACTTACATTAATGGCTGGAGAGTAGCGGTGTTAGATTGCTTGTTAGTGCAGTGTGCCGCCGAGTGACGAGTGTCCGGCAGAGGTAACTTACATTAATGGCTGGAGAGTAGCGGTGTTAGATTGCTTGTTAGTGCAGTGTAGCGCCGAGTGACGAGTGTCCGGCAGAGGTAACTGACATTGATGACTGGAGAGTAGTGGGTTTAGATTGCTTGTTAGTGCAGTGTGGCGCCGAGTGACGAGTGTCCGGCAGAGGTAACTGACATTGATGACTGGAGAGTAGTGGTGTTAGATTGCTTGTTAGTGCAATGTGGCGCCGAGTGACGAGTGTCCGGCAGAGGTAACTGACATTGATGACTGGAGAGTAGTGGTGTTAAATTGTTGTTAGTGCAGTCATCGGTCAATATCACTTTTTTCAGGTCAACAAACATCATATTCACCTCAACATAATATACTAATATATACGAGTATACACATCCTGTGGACCTATTGTAAAGCGTTTTCCCATCGTGTGCTTTCTCTGGTTAGATCATGCTGTATCTGCACTGGTAGAGGATGCACATGTGCCCTTGTGGCTGCAACACTATGTAAAGCGCATTTAAACATGTGTCGCATGAAAGGATCGCTATATAAATCTGGTATTCAATAATTCATTCATTCGTAAGTTACAACCAGCCCATATTTTAAACGTTTAAGAAATTAAACCATTGCTGTGATCACATTGGCAATTAGAATCTTGCAACTGATACAGTCCAGTTAGGATATTTTGACAGTGACGTTGCTGTTTATGTGTACGCAAAAAGGTTAATTCAGGTAGAGCGAAGTTTAGTATGTTAGTTTAGCATTGAAATTAGTATAAGCCTTTATAATTGTTTTTACACCGTGATAGTGGACTCAACCGCTGCGTCACTGGATTCTTATCCTGACTGGACTATACGTACTATTCATTATTAGTACTAAGCATTATTAGTTTATTACACGTACGTGATCAAAATAACAAAACACTGCGGACTTGTTTTAATTGATTGATAATTTACACTTATCTCTTTTGCTATCACTTATTTATTATTCTAACACGATCCGCGGATTAATCCCTATAAACATAGAGCGGAGAAGAGCATGTATTATTACCCCCATAAAACATACCTCTCAAATTGGCTGTTACTATTTACGCCCCGTATCACGTGACATATTTATGAATGAATGATAGTAAACTTTATAGTAAATACTTCTACTAGTCGGATGGCTAGTCAAGTTGCACGAGAATCCAGTGTTACAGCTATGACGCATCTATTTTTAGAAACTCCAATATACTCTCGAAACTAAGTTTCATTAACACTTCTGATAATCAATTCATTTATATTTTTCATTTCAAGAAATAGATACCCTATATATATGTTATTAAAATTGTTTTAATGTTTAAAATGTGTTATTTCCTTCAGAAAAATACGAAGGTCGTTTTCATTAACGAGGGAGGTAATTGTACCAGCTAATAAGCCACTCAATTTCAGCGTGGGCTTATGTTAAATGTCAAATGGGTGAAAATGGAATGCGCGCAGTTAAATAGTGCGGGATATTATCGTATTTAGAATCGAAATAAAAACTCTGTTCTTGTATTTTGTCGTTGAATAAAACACGGGCACTCGTTCGGATGCGGAAAATTAAATCACTCGTGATTTAATTTTTCCGCATCCGAACTCCTGCCCGTGTTTTATTCACCGACAATATACGCGAACAGATTTTTATTTCTTAATTTGAAAATGCATATTTATAATGCAAGATAAGTTTCTTTCCTCAAGTTTCGTTTTGGTTAAAGATGATCGAAAATGTGCGTAGTATATCTTTTATTTAAACACTTAAACATCGAATGCCTTTCCATTTACTGAAAACTAACACTCCCCGTTATAATTAATTCCGATTATATTTGTGAAAAATACGACACTTAAAATATTAAAATTCAAAACTAGCCTGTCACTGGGGGTTACTATGATAACGGCTATTCGTCAATCGTTCCAAAACTAAGACGGTGAATTAAATATTTTATGTTTATTCAAATATTGGCAAAGACGTTTTGTAAATACACACACACATTTGAATGCGAAGGGTATTATAAATTATGAAATAGGGGCTTTGAATACAGATTTTGCACCGATAAAGGCCCATTTGAAATTTTAAAGGTACTTACCCTAGAATAAAATTAATAAAATTAATCGAGAGATTTTTTAATTTTTTACAAGTTTATGATTTATGTTGTTCAAACTAAACTTGTTTTATACAAACAAGAACTACAGTAGGCCTACTATATACGAATATAACTTTATATATAACTGATTGTCGTGGTAATATTGTTGCTTTATTATTATTTTTGTTATAGTGATGCTGATATCATGTTTTTGGTTGCTGCTGTTTATATTAACGTTATAATGCTGTAATTATCATGATTGTGATAATTAGGCCTAATTTTTGTAATTGTTTTTTTTATTATTGTAGAGTATGATGATGACGATGATGATAATTTGTTGTTTATGTTGTTGTTATCGTTTCTGTGAATGCTAACAACACTTGTTGATGAATGATAACAACACTTGTTGATGAAGGATAACAACACTTTTTGATGAAGGATAACAACACTTGTTGATGAATGATAACAAGACTTGTTGATGAATGATAACAAGACTTGTTGCTGAAGGATAAATAATAACCGCGGTACAAGTTTTATGATGATAAACCACACTTGACTCCGAGTATTGATCGAGTCACATATTGATAACTGAAGTGGTGTACCTTTAACTCGGATCAAGTGTAATAAATTTTGTTATCACACGATTCACCGGAAATACAACCTGCATTATCTAACGTTTTAAATTTTACCGGTAATTTCAAATTTCTGTCATGTGTTTAAAGCGTATTCAAACGTCTACCAAACTCTGGACTGTTTCTGTGTGTGTGTGACTTTTTTCAAAATTGTTTGAAATAGATAAATATATTTATATAATTTTATTTAATTTTCTGTTATAGTATTTGTCGTGTTGGATATTATTCACATACATGTAGTAAGTGAAACTGCGTTCTTTAAACGAAGACAGTGTTGGAAAAAAAAACAACAACACATTTTAACAGTATGAAGCTATACCAACTAAGTCTGTTTTTTCTTTCTCTAAATTATGATGATCATTGTTTTATTTCATGTACACGAATGCCTGGTTTTCTTCCACTAATTTCGCTTCTTCAAGTTTTTAATCAAATAATTGAATCGGTAACCGTTTGATGACAGTTAAGAATTTTGCTTGCGTTTTAGTACATGTAGATCTATTATTCATCTTTTAAACTAATTGCATTCATCACACGTTTTGGGTTGAAGTCGGGTTTTTTATATTTGTTTTATGTTCGTTTAATTGATAAACGATATTTTCAGCAGTTCTTTGTGAAATTTAGCCCTCCCACCTCATTACGAATTAAACTCGGATTTCTATGGAAACAATGAACGTCTAGAATTTCCTAAATGTGATCCGTCACTGTGCATATTAAAACTGTTGCTATGCGATATACTACACATCGGTTAGTGAACAAAGTGTATTTAACAGTATTAACGGGACGTTGGATTATTATGAAGTAAAGTGTGCTGTTATAGGACATTGACCAGTTTATGGACGCACTGTGACCAGTTTTCGGACGCACAGTGACCAGTTTCCGGACGCACGGTGACCATTTTGGACGCACTGTTAACAATTTCAAGACACACTGTGAACTATTTCCGGAGGCACTGTGACCAGATTTTGGACGAACTGTGGCCAGCTTTCAAACGCACTTAGACCAGATATCGGACGCACTGAGATCAGTTTTCGGACGCTCTGTGACCAGATTTCGGACACATATATCTCTCCAAGAAGCACGTGACCATCTATGGTATCTTCACCTACAGTGACGTCAGCAACCACTCCACCCAGGGTGAGACAGGTAAGTCTAAAAATACCACTGAGTCGATTGTTATATTTTGTACTCATTATTTTACCAATTGTTCACTTTCAGATATCACATTCGATATCCCTCGTTCATATTGTATAGGAGAGATCACCGTATTCATATGCAAAATGCCCACCGGCAATCTATTGGATGAATGAACAATAAAAACCTGCCATTAACCAATAGCTAGCTGGTGGTATGAATGCCTTTGTATACAAACATGATCTCTCCTATTGTCCAACGAGAATTGGCTTTTCTGTCGCACCTCTTTGTGTGTACCACGAAGACTTGGATACCTATCAACAAGTATCTAACTCCCGGACTTACAAACGAGACTCTACAACAAACAAAGGAGTCCAGTGATACTCACTGTACAACACACGAGACGAAATACGATAATATATCATTAATTAATTATAGTAAAACCTATGTACGTAAATGAAAGTATACAATACAAATTGTATGAACGGAACTTGTATAAGAAACTGTTGAGTTATTATACTATCTGCAAATTAAATGTGTTATTTCCATTCTTGTACGTAGCATTGTGTTTTATCATTTAATCGCGTTAATCAAAATATGAAAGCCTTGATCTTAACATTGCTGATAAGTCACCTTAAGGTTATACATGTACTTTCAAATCAAACTGTTTCGATACCTGCAATGTCACTGGACACCTCACTCGCCACGTGTAATAAATGGATAAACACAACTAGTTGTTTGCTAATCATTTCAAATTAAGTAATAACGTTACTATATAAAACCAAGTTTTCAACAGTTGACCAAACCGATTCATGTTTGTAAATATCACGTTATCCTGGGCGTACTATAGTATTTGTCTATGCTATGTGCTTCAAAAATGCACATCTAACCTTCTAGATCTATCGAAAATGCACCATAACCTTCTAGATTTATCGAAAATGCACACCTAACCATCTAGATCTATCGAAAATGCACACCTAACCTTCTAGATCTATCGAAAATGCACCTTTTAAACTTTGACATGTATCATGCATTTACTCCGTTTGTTCTAACCATGCCATTAAGTACACTCACATAATTATATTTGCATTAACTTTATGAAGTTTTCCCCATTATTACTGAGTATTTACCCTTTACTACCCGTTTTGCATTATGCTGTCATTATATGCATTGGATTTTTATTCGCGTAAAATGTAAAGTGTATTATTTAAATTAAATTCCAATAACATCAATTACAATGTAATTTGTCAATAAGATTCTGGTTGCCAAGGTAACTAGCACATACTGTGAAAAATGTTACAAGCTTAGTATACACAGAACACATACAAAAAACGCAACCTTAGGCAATTGATCAATGTTTTCTTTATTGAAGTACATTTGTTATTCATAAAAATACGACTTTAATGATTTCTATTTCAAGGTTACCATGGGAAACATGTTTAAGTGTGTTTAGTTTTATCATAATCAATACATGGAGTATTTAAACACATTTAAAGGAGCTGCCTCACAGATCAGGCTAAAAATTTCACATTACGTAATTTTCCTACCTAACCAAGTATTTATGTAATAGAAAGCCTCCGACGGTTGCTTTATGAAAGATTCATGACAAATACTCGATTAAACGACTCTTGATATCGCATACAAACACATTTCAGGCAATTTAAGTGATAGTAGTGTTAAAGGGATGCCTCACATATTGGTGTATGGCAATAATACAATAAAATTGTCAAATATTCGCGTAATTTTAGTATAGTTGCCTGTATATCCCATAAACAACCACGCTGACATCTAAAATAACCTGAGAAACTTCGGCATTTTGTAGTTATTTAGTATTTTTACACTAATATTACTTAAACTGCCTGAAATTTGTTCGCATTTGATGAAATTAATCGAAAAACGAACCTAATACCTCACTGATGTTTACGCTGTAGTTTGTTGATGTAACAGTCTGATCACGTGTGAATTACATAAATCACAAAGCATGTTGGAAGGAAACTTAACGCTTTTTTGTCAAGAAAAAAATACTCAGTGTGCGATATCGAGAGTGGTTAAAATTGCTTATTTGCATCAAATCTTTCATAAAGCAACCGCCAGTGGCTTTCTATTACACCAATTCTTGATTAGGTTGGAAAATCACGATATACAAAAATTTAAGCCTAATCTGTGAGGCAGCACCTTTAAAACTGTATGAATGAGACACAATCTGAAGATAACGATATCGTATCTGTTATCTCACCGGAACTCGTTCAGTCCGGATTTAAATTTGACTTTTATTTCTAAATAAATATTGTAAAAAGTGTAAACATTTGGTTTCGAAAACTGACTCAATTTAATACCTCTTCATCATTATAAGCAACGAAGGAGGCAAACCCCAACGATCATCAGCTGCAGTATCTACTCATTATTAGCAACACCAACAACAGCGTCATCAGCAGCAATATGATTTAATATTTCTGAACGAAATAGGATTGGGCAACATGCTAAGCCTATATTAGCCCTCTCCTTAGACAAGGTACATATTACAGTGTGTATGAATACTCCACAGTATATAATAATTTACATTTACAATTTAATGTCATATTTTGTTCTCTCTGCAATAACAGCAGCAACACGAACAATAGTAGCAGCAGCAACAACAAGAACAACATCATCAACAGCAACAACAACAACAACAACAATTGGAACAACAACAAAAACAGCAACAGCAACAACAACAACAGCGACATCAGCTACAACAACAACAACAACAGCAGCAACAGAAACAACACCACCACCACCAACAACAACAACAGCAGCAGCAACAGAAACAACACCACCACCAACAACAACAACAACAGCAGCAACAGAAACAACACCACCACCACCAACAACAACAACAGCAGCAGCAACAGAAACAACACCACCACCACCAACAACAACAACAGCAGCAGCAACAGAAACAACACCACCACCACCAACAACAACAACAGCAGCAGCAACAGAAACAACACCACCACCACCAACAACAACAACAGCAGCAGCAACAGAAACAACACCACCACCAACAACAACAACAACAGCAGCAGCAACAACAGCAATAACAACATGGACAACAACAACAACAACAGGAACAGCAACAACAACAATAACAACAACATCATCAGCAGCAACTACAACAGGAACAGGAACAGGAACAGCAGCAGCACAGCAGCAGGTGGTCTTTAACCCAGATTTGACCGATATTGCCGGAAATGAATGGATAATGTATATTTCATTTTATTACAGTTTCCCTTGTTTGATCGTCTGGTACGTGAGAGTGAATCCAGTAGATCAAAACGTGACCTTGACCTTGCATGCCCTGCCACGGCACCTATCATTCTACCGTCGATGGATGACAGCCGGTTTAGCCGACATACTACAAACATGGACAAGGAACAAGATTCAAAATGTAAATACAATTGTACATGTACATCTATACAGTATATCCTCAATACTAAGTCTCAATAATAAGACCACCCTTGTTAGCCTTAAACTATACTACAGGGCATCCTCTTAAGAACAACCCTCATTTAAACATCAACCTCTCTATAGCAAAACATTACAGTTTTGTTACAGAAGTATAATTCAACTACTTATTAATTCAACATAGCAGCAACCTCAGTACAACAACACAACTTTAGAGATGGTGTACTATACAGCTCTTGAAATAATAAAAGTGTTTGGCTGTATTGTATCGAATTGAAATAAGTTCTCTTAATTTCAGTGAACCGACCAGAAATGTTGCGTGTACATTCGCCAATAAAACTTCAAGACCCACCAAAAGCAAAACTTAAACGTCAATTGTCGGTGGATACTGCAGATAGGACGGACGCGTTACGGGTAAGGAAGAAAGTCGCCCTTGCAGCCAGCAAATCGTATCTGGAATCGGCTTCTCAACATGACGAAGTTGATGGAGAATGTACAGCCACACGTGACCTACAAACTGCTACGTCATCGCACGTCACCTCGGGCTTGACACGTGATCTTCAGACAGCCACGTCATCTTTCGTCACTGCGAGCGGTCCAATCGCATGTAAGCCAAGAAACATACCCGACCACTTACTGTCACCGGAAACACACGATGGGGTTCGAATATCGGACATTCCCGACCGGAGACTTCCGGCGGAAACACGTGGTGGATTACGTATACCGGAAATGTCTGATCGTCGACATCCGGCGGAAATGCACGCTGGACTACCTGAGATTTCATACAGCTATGAAGATTCAGACTACGGCTGTCAACCAAGCCCTGGGAATTTCAACCTAAGCGATATTTGCTTAACTTCGCCATTTACCAACACGACACCAAGTAACACAAAGGCAAGCGATAAAAGTATATTCATATTCCCTGAATCCGTCCCTCCCAGGAAAGTATCACCATACAAACAGCAGCAACAACAACAACATGACGATTATAAGGAAAGTCATGAAACACGAGGTGACTATAGCAGAGAATATACCAGCAGACTGGTGTCTGATTCGCCGTACAAGAAAGAACACGATGGTGGAAAATCTAGAACCGGAAGTGATGGAAATAGCACGCATGCGCAATCGTCATACAAGAGTCACGTGTCTGAGAGAGGTTTTATATGGCCTGAAAAAGTTACTTTGACGGATCCAATACCTTTCAGTCCGCGGATTGTGACGTCATCAGAATCCGCTGGTCGAAAGTCTACAGTGTCTAGTAATGATAGGATATTGCGGCAAGAACAGCAAACTTTGAACACCCGACTGCGCATGCTCGAGCGAGAACGTGATCGCGCGAAGGAGATGTACGGATGTCCCAGCAAGGAATTGTCACCGAATTCACGCGTGGTTGAATCTGTACGAAGGGGACTGAGTTATCAGGATAGATCACCCAATGAGAAAGAGATACGGGATATAAGCGAGGAAGTACGATGTCAGTATGAAAGATCCTTGTCTTACCCTAGATGTAGTCCCAGACAAATAAGGAGTAGGGTCTCCAAACCGAGCCCCTTATTGGGACAGACAGAAGGGAACTCGCAAGAGAATGCGGTAAGTACATTATTAATTATAATATGCTAAATTACTATTACATGTACAACGTTTTTTAACATCATTAGCTATTTATAATTATAATTCTGTTTATAGCATATTGCTTTCTTTGGGGTAAATACTGAGGCGCACACGCAATATGCACGTTTGTGCTCCCCATCGAAGGTTAGAGGGGCATAAATATTAATGTTTATTTCACTTAAATAATGTTGTTTATAGCCATAAAATATTATCTCATATGAACGTTTGATTGCATAGATCTGTGTTTGAAGACCACCCATTTGTACAGCAAAAATTGTCATTGTTGTCAGGTGGTCTCTATTAACAGTTCTTAAAGGGACATGCCCTGGAACTGAAGTGTCTCAAATAACAATCAAATTGGTATCATTTAATACCTAAGTCAAACAATGATAACCCTATAAAAACGTTACGAAATAGCCCGCTAGTTTTTAAAAAAGATTTTTATTCAAGAATAACTAAATATCATTGTCTTCAATAAAAGGCTGACAGCCTTATATACAAAATATTGAAGCGCGCGTTATAGAGTAATTTTTAAGTCAAATTCTTCTCTGTCTTTTCGGTAATAGTTGGTTTTACAAGTGATAAACACAATTTTGTTGTATGCAAACCAAGATACTCCGGTTTCTGGGCATGCCCCTTTAACAGTTTCATAGAAATTGGTACATGTATACATATACATGTATCTATAAATTACACGTTTGGTAAAATTGTATGGTGATTCATTATCATAAAATCGAAAAGTAATTAGATCTATAATGTAATACAATGTAAACTACAATGGCAATTTTAATTGTAATTTAATGTACTTTTTGGACAATGTAAGTGTAATGTAGATGTAATTCATTACATTCGCAAGTAATTCATCCCATGTCGTGTTGCTATGTTACAGGGTCAAGAGCGTTTTTGGGACCGTGAGTTGTTTCGAGAAGACGTACGTAAACGCTTGTTTATGACCGGAGAGCCTGGTTACAGTTCAGGTATGTTTGGTATTAGAGATAGGACCGAATGTAGAATAATTCTGTTAATTCTTGATCTCAGCCTCCTCGATAGCCTATTGGTTGAGCGTTCGCTTCGAGTGCGGGAGGTCTCGGGTTCGATCCCTGGCCGCGTCATACCGGCGAAAATAAAAATGGTACGAGAATTTCCCTTGCTAGACGCTCAGCATAAAAGGGCAACTGGTTTCTCTTCTCTCATACCCTCGTTGCGATAGATAACATCAGGAATGAGGTGTCGAGAGTGATTAATATAAGTTGGACCTTAAATAAATTAGCATAGCATAATTCTAGATCTATCATTTATGCAGACGTTCGGATAGCCTACCCGTACATGGTATTTTCTCTTTCCGCCCGATTATTATCAAAATGATTCAAGACTATAAATACCTGTCTATATACCGGTACTATGTCATGTAATCAATTTTCTGGACATTGGGGTCATCACAAGTATAAAGGTCGCTGATTATTTGTTCTTTATGCTCATTGAACTTACCCAGATGTCTTGTGGTTCGAACCTCCGCCGCCTTGTAACACTGTGTGGTGCGATGTGGTACAAGCTCGCCAAAACCGAGCATTGTGCAGTCAGTACAATAACCATTTATTGATTTCGTGAACGCAGGTGGTCTTTCGTATGAAATGCATGATACAAAAGTATAACATGATGTTATTATTCTCTGCAGGCATCAGACGACAATATTCAAATATGACGTCAAGCATGACGTCACCGTCAAGACAAGAATCCACAGAAATCCCAGCGGAAGTTCTTCAGTTTCTACATTCTAAGAATTTTCACCCAGAAGAATTGGAAAACTTGAAGGACATCCTACGCCGCGGAGGGTCTCCGCATGAAGAATCTCAATATCTGAGACCAACTTCCGGTCAATATGGCGGCGATTCCGGTTTACATTATCGACGACATCAAGGCACTTCCGGTTTGATTCTTGACGAAGATTCGCCTCGCGAGAGACGAGCAGGTAAATGGAAGGAGTTGTTTTATATTTTCGGGCAGGTCTGTCAAATACTGTAGCGTACAGGCAACCCAAAGCCCCACAGAAACGTCAGCAGCGCCTAGTCAACCACACCAGAGTCAGACATACTAGAATGAACCGTTACATGAACCTATCGTCTATGCAAAGTCTAAACTTCGTAGCTAACGTCTTTTCCAGCCCTTTTTGTAGACACAAGTAACAAAGAAGATAAATATTGAAACCATGTATTTCTACTGGTTTCTATTTAAAGGTGACATATAAGTTCGTCTGTAAGTTGTAAAGGTTAACACGTTAGGGAGGTCAATGTAGGCGTTAGGATACAGTATTTCTACTTGCTTCTATTTTGCAGGTGAAATCGATGTTCGTCTGTCAGTTGAAAAGGGTCACAAATTAGGGAGGTCAATGTAGGCGATATAATTCAGCATTTCTACTTGCTTCTATTTTACAGATGACATCGATGTTCGTCTGTCAGTTGAAAAGGGTAACAAATTACGGAGGTCAACGCTGGCGATATAATTCCGTATTTCTACTTGCTTCTATTTTGCAGGTAAAGGATGCACATGTGCCTTTGTGGCTGCAACATTATAATGTTGCCTTTGAACGTGTGTTCGCAAAAAAAGGCGCTATATAAATCTGGTATTTTTTTGCAGGTGACATAGATGTTCGTCTGTCAGTTGAAAGTATTAAAGAGAAGAATGACAAGAAGACTGAAGATATCCTGAGAGAACTCGATCATGACAGCAAAGATTGTAAATGTACAAACATCGAACATGAGATACTACTGATGGCCATGGATGCTTACAGCAAGATCAGGCGTATGGATAGGAGTGCTGACGCGTTTGAACAATTCCAAGCTGAACTGAATGAAACGCATTCGAATGTTTATAACTCCATGCGTGTTTTATGTGCTATTAAATGTATGTGTAAGTATGGACGGACATTGGAGGACATGTTCTCTGGGAGTATAGTGTTCAGGTTAAACTGCCCGAATATTGATGCACTTCTAGACTTGTGGCATACATATAAAAGTGGCGATCTGTTGAAACAGTTTAATGAAGCGTTTATAAGTGAAGAACTGCTGTATAGGTTCGAGTGTACAGAGATTGTACTCGCTGTCAAACTTGACTGGGGGAATTATCTCGACTGCAAGAAGGAACTAGGTACAGTATTTATGTATATTCATACTCTATAATCATTTATTTCATGTAGTAAAACTCATTATAACGAACTCCGATATTATTTCATGTAGTAAAATTCATTATAACGAACTCCGATAGTATTTGATGTAGTAAAATTCATTATAACGAACTCCGATATTATCTCATGTAGTAAAAATCATTATAACGAACTCAGATATTACGAACACTGGTATATAGTGAATCTCCTCTTATATACCGAATTCAACTCGTTTCATACACGTGTCTATGTCTGTTTCCGGTTGATTCTTCACACGTGCACGTGTCCGCGTGATAATTGAAGAGGTCGTAATAGTGCCACTTTTCTGTAAACAACTAACTGTTATGTCCTCGTTACGAGCTCGTACGTGGTGCCTTTTTAGTTGGCTAACATCTAAAATACATACATGTGTGTCTTTATGTAATATGTTGATTTCTTTTAGCATCGCCGCAATAGTTAGAAGAAGCCATGGTAGCTTTAGTCTGGTTCCCGTCCCCAATCTATTATTACATTAGTGTGGGACAGCGAAGATTGGTAAGATGGGGAACCAGACTATTGTAGCTTACAAAACATTTGTAAAGATGGGGAACCAGACTATTGTAGCTTACGAAACATTTGTAAAGATGGGGAACCAGACTATTGTAGCTTACGAAACATTTGTAAAGATGGGGGAACCAGACTATTGTAGCTTACGACACATTTATAAAGATGGGGAACCAGACTATTGTAGCTTACGAAACATTTGTAAAGATGGGGAACCAGACTATTGTAGCTTACGAAACATTTGTAAAGCTGGGGAACCAGACTGTTGTAGCTTTCGAAACATTTGTAAAGATGGGGAACCAGACTATTGTAGATTACGACACATTTGTAAAGATGGGGAACCAGACTATTGTAGCTTACGACACATTTATAAAGATGGGGAACCAGCCTATTGTAGATTACGACACATTTGTAAAGATGGGGAACCAGACTATTGTAGCTTACGAAACATTATAATAGGCCTAATTTATAATGATGGGGAACCAGACTATTGTAGCTTACGAAACATTTTGTTTCTGAGTACATTTGTATACATGTGTATTTAGTACTATTAACTTAGGGACTCGTATACATGTACTTTAAAGTCAGACACCAGGCAGATATACAGACCTTTATTTGTAACTACGCAATCTCGTGGCACCCACTAACCAACCAAAACAGGATGAACGCATACTTAGACCGTCAGCCCAATGCGCAGAAGTGTATGAACCACTCGGTCAATGTTTCGTGTATCTATGAAAATGTACGTGTTACAATGACACAATACCGCCATAAAGCGTTCTAAAATTTGGTTGAAAATGGAAATTAATTGATTTGCAATGTACATGTTTTTATAGTCCTTCATTGTCGGCGTTACAAGTCTTTGATGGCTTAAAGCAAACATCACTGAACTCCTATTTTGTTGAATTTTTTTCTCAATTGGAGTCCTGTGACTAGCATTTCAAGACAACTACAAAATTGTCGACGAATCTACTTATATAGTAATACCAGAAAGTGCAGAAAAGTGTTAAGCAGGTTAAAAGCTACATCTCAGCCTTCAATATTGCTTGACAAACATATATCTAACCTTTATAGCATGGTGAGCATACTTGTTGTTATGATAGAGACCAGCGTGACTCACCTCCGTAGATCCACAATACCACCCTTTATGTAGCCTCTAGAGACTCGGACAAAAGTAAGATATGACACCATTGATGACGTCATGCCATCTTTAGTTTCATTTTCTAGTTATAAGCTGAGACATGCCTCTTGACCATCTTGAGAAGAATATCAGTCTATTCCTCTTCTGTCTATCACAGAGTGAAGGTAGTTGTTGGTCCTGAAGCATCTTAGCGATATAACCTTCGTCTCTTGACTTTTAATCCCCTGAGGCGAACCTTGCAATGCATCGTCATCCAAATATCGTTTAATTATGTTGTTTATTTATAGAAATAAGTCATGATTCCGCCATTATGACGTCACCAACAAAGTCACCGCTAATACCCGTCCATGTGAGAAGCCGTTCCGAGCCAGCATCTGTATCGAAACAAGCAAACAGAGCGTTGTTACCGCCCCCAATCACACTGTCGCCGTTCAGGGAAAGGTTCTCATCCGACTCCTACGTAGAACTGTCGCCACGTAGAGCTTTCCAAGAAATGTAAGTACTACTGAGAGCCTGTATTAAAATATATTTTATTGGTAGGCCTAGATCTACTGAATTTCTTTTCAATTTTTTTTTCAATCTTTTTTTTCATTTTTTTAAATTATGCAAGTTCCTGTGATTGAATCTACTTGACTGTATAATCGTTTATTTTTGTAGGCATTAGATTTCGTGGATATTTATAAAATTAAGTAATTTCGTTGGGAAGTTAATTTGTGGATTAAAATATGAAAAGAAAATCTCAAGCTCCGTTTTGGGAAGGCGATTGGTGTTTATGATTATATTTAGAGGTAGAGCCCGTGTGAGTTCAGGAAATCATCAACATTGTGTCCCTTCGAGTAATTATAGGTTTTATAATATATTATCAACCAGCTCTTACTTCGTCTAGCAACTGACCACTTCTTCACATGTGGAAGTTTCAAGGCCATGTTTTTGAAACAACTTTCAAAGTTTACACTTCAGAGCAAATCCCCTTCCACGGCTCAGAATCCGCAAACCGTGGGCTTTATAACAACAATAAGCATTTCAAACAGTATTAGTCATGTACTAATCATGTTAGTGTCTGATAAAAGCCTTCGAGAACGAAAATAGACGTCACTTTATGTGACGTCATCAAATGTTGTTGTTCACGTCACTGCTGATTTACATTTACAGAAATGCTGAGAAATATACTGCCCTCCCTTCTTCACCGTCCAAAAAGCTGCCCCCAGATAACGTGTTCGTCGACGATGGAACCGGAAGTCCTCTGACGTCACCAAGGAGACGCCATTTTGTTTTAGAATCACAGCGTGAACAGGAGAATCTAGATGCCCCTGAACCAGTCAATGTGTGACATCTATCAACCAGTCTTCGATAGAAATTAGTAAACCAGTCAATATGTGACATCGCAAGAACCGGTCTGTGGTCGAATTGCCAAACCAGTCAAAAACTGTCTCGTTAGTTAAACCGGTGTTCTAATTGTTATTAACTGAAACGGTTCCAGTACGAATATTGCTTCCCAAGATTGGCTATCATTGTCGATCGTTTATCTGGATTATCTATCTGGAAAAATCCAAAAGTTTCAGGGCATTTGTGACCATTTTTAAACATTTAACTATGTTTTATAACTGTGGATTCCAAATTAGCTGTGACTTCCGGTGATACAATATTACGTTTATATGAGTTCGTGTTACTGGTACAGTATTTTATATATAATTATGACACTTGATAAAAATGTTGATTAACATGTGCTGGTGTGTACCTGATGTTGTGTACCTGGCGTTGTGTACAGTCATGCCTCGATATAACGACACCTGATATACCGACACCTGATATAACGACACCTGATATACCGACACCTGATATAACGACACCTGATATACCGACACCTGATATAACGACACCTGATATACCGACACCTGATATAACGACACCTGATATACCGACACCTGATATAACGACACCTGATATACCGACACCTGATATAACGACACCTGATATAACGACACCTGATATACCGACACCTGATATAACGACACCTGATATACCGACACCTGATATAACGACACCTGATATAACGACACCTGATATACCGACACCTGATATACCGACACCTGATATAACGACACCTGATATAACGACACCTGATATAACGACACCTGATATAACGACACCTGATATACCGACACCTGATATAACGACACCTGATATAACGACACCTGATATACCGACATGTTCATATACTGACATCATTTTATGGGAACAAATGTCTTTAAAAGCACTCTTTGTATCAATTCAATAAACTGACATATTCGTTACAACGACAATTTGTTTGGGAACAAACAGCTTCGTTATATCGAGGTCTGACTGTACTTGTATTTACAGGAGCCAGCTATCAGGAGTTATGGCCCTTATATTATATAGTTGTTGAAACATGTCTGTAATAGTGTTTAAATTTTAATAATGTTTGCATTTATTTATCCACCCGTTTTGTTGATCCTTAGTGTATAATTTATTCCGTAACATTTTATTTTATATCTATTTTATTGTTATTGTTTAATAATATATAATTATTCTCTCGCATTAGTAGTACAGTCATGTATAGTCCAGTCAGGACAAAAATCCAGTGACGCAGCGGTCTAGTCCATTATAACGGTGTAAAACCAATTATAATGGCTTATACTGTACAAACAACTCTAATTTCAATGCTAAGCTAACATACTAAACTTCGCTCTACCTGTTTAGACAATGGTTGTGTACACATATACTGCAACGTCACTGTCACAATATCCTAACTGGACTATACATGTAATGTTAAATCATCCATATTCGGAGGCTGAATTCAACTGAAGCCGAGGTGTGTGCGGTGGTAAAAACGAAACCCCAAAAGTGGTGTTCCAGATATTGCACTATTTTCCAGTTCAGTACTTTGCTAGATTATACAATCATATTTATCTCCCTTTTCTAAAATTCCTGCATCTTAACTGATATGTTACCAACCAAAAATGACTTAAGAGGTAAATAAAATTTTAGACGAATTCTGGGGTGGTATTCAATATTGATCTTATTGAATTGGAAAATAAGGATAGCCAATCATATCGCCTGTTACTGACCAATAGTTTAATATAGTGTGATCAGATTGGTTGTCCTTATCCTTAAGTCAAATAATATCAATATTGAATACCACCCGTGAACTTGATTACAACCACTATAGCCCGGCAGGTGTAAGAAACAGTCGTTGTCACATACATCTGATGTTTTCATATACCAATGGAATGCTAACATAAGGAATTTTATTCAATATATAACATGACCATGTTACTATCGATACAAGAAAGGAATTTAGATTCTTGAAAAACGTCATTTTTTTCTCGATAAAATTAATGTCAAATTGACGTTCAAATTGATTTTGTGCCAGAGTTCCTCAATTGCATCTATAGTAACATGGTCATGTTATATATTGAATAAAACTCCCAAATGTCAGTATCCCATTGGTATATGAAAACATCAGATGTGATCAAGCATTTTCTCATGGCATTTGGTTGTAATTGGGTCAGATATTATGAAACACCCTGTATGGGACAACCTGTACATGTATGAATGATAATTATGTATGTTCGTTTATTCTTGCTATATTCTTAGTTATCACGTACATCACTGAATTTTCTTCTATAAAATGATAATCAGGGCGGGTATACACAAAGCATCTTAAGGGAAACTTAAATATTTTGACTTAAGTTAAAAATATGAGCTGCCCATATTTCCCAAGAACAAAGAATGACTCATGTTCTCTTTGTGATTATTGTAGCTCTTTACATAATGCTTCTAAACAATGTAAAAAAATTATGATCTAGATTTTCCTGTTTAAAAATCTAAGTTTTCCCTTAAGATGCTTTATGAATACACCACTGATTTACTTTTTAAAATAGCCGATAATTTAAAGCAAGGGATACATCGCTGGCTTAGAATTAAAAATGACAAGTAATTAAGAATTGCAAGCTATACAGAAGTCCCCTACCGGTTTTAAGCCATTTTCAATGTTTCTGTTGCCATAGCAACCACAATTTTGGTCGGAATCTTAATATTATTAGACGTGCATTATGTTCTTATTGCCCCCTATCCACTTACCAAGTTTCATAAACCTAGCTTGGAAACTGTTTGAATTATGTCAGGATCCAGATTTTTTGACGGACGGGCGGAGGGCAAACCTATAGTCCCCTCCGGTCAAAAACCGGTAGGGAACTAATAACAAGACTCATGCATATTTGAAATCTGCATCACAAGGCGCATCTTATGAGTCTATTTTCATGAAAATCGGAACTTGTCCTGTTGACCAAACTGAAGTTGAAAAAGCTTTTTTCTTTCTTGTTTTTTATCAAAATATCGATTATGTACTTACGACCTTCTCATTCTAAGCCAACGATATATGCATACATGTACAGAACGGCGTATGTACTAAAGTGATTGCCGGTCTGGAAAAGTAGAATTGGAGTGCATGTTTATATTTAAATAGTTGAAATTAATTATTGTTTATACTGACAGTAGAATGTATCATATTTTGTCTCAATAAATCTACTAGTATTTGTTTCATCTTATCAATTACTTTATGTTGTGTATATCGTTCAATGTGTTGTTATTTTGGAGCGAATTTAACAAATGAGTCTGGTCATTTTACGAGCGTGTAACGTTACAGTGACGTCATTCAGAACTTTCGACGTCGTCTTACGCTGGTATGGAAAAATGTGGTGCTCTTGTAAAGTTGTTTGTCAAAACTGCGGTTAAAAGTTTTGTTTGACAAAATAACACATGGACTAGTATGTGCTTTAATTGTGTCGATGTGCCTTACTGACACCGTCTACTTGGGCATGAGTCAAAAATACAACTTACCCGAATCACCGGTCCAGACACGAGAATTGAGCGGTATTATTGTCGTGTCTCGCGGCGAGACACGAGAATTGCGCGATATTTACACGATAATATTCTCGTGTCTCGCATTCAATTCTCGTGCCTCGATTGAATTTTTGTGTCTCGTGGACCAAAAAGAAACGCGGAGCAAGAGAATTGTGCGATATTTGCACGATATTATTGTCGTTTCTTGCGTTGGATTCTCGTGCCTCGCGTTGAATTCTCGTGTCTCGTTTAATTCTCATGTCTCGCCCTTGGAAGTCGAGACATGAGATTAAGAGGCGACACTTGATACGATTCACGAGAATTACACGATATTAGATATTAACTTGCAAAAGTTGTGGGTCTATGGCGAGATTAAAAACGCGAGAATTCAATTTTTAATTATCGCGTCTCGTATCGTGCCTCGTGCAATTCTCGTGTCTCGCCCTCCGAACGCGCTACACGATATTTAAAATGGCACTAACAGGATTCCGTACTTTTCTCGTCCATATTTTATGTAAATTAACACCGCAGGCGGCTGTAGCGTTTTCTACGAATATGCTCAGTCTGTATAAAATACTTATTGCTCATATTGAACAACCCTACTGCAGCCACGTGTAATTAAAATAAGTGTATTTTCACTTTTTTTAAACTTGATCATGAAAAATATCAGATGGCTCCTCTTTAATACTGATTCGACATCATTTTAACTGAATCGACCTAAAACTGTCGGCGCTATAAAATTGAAGTATGTCAGCGTAAATCATGTATACAGTATTATGCAGTGGCACAAATGTTGTCAATCTGCGTAAAACACAAATCTGACACTGAATATTTACTTCACAATTACCGAGTTTTTGACAAAAACCAAAATTCGACCTCAAATGGATGAGCACGGATTTGCAATTTAAAAAGTATTCGACGGGAGGCGATACTTTTAAATGTTTTAGTATCTTATTCGTGGAAGTAGGGCTATACTAGTATGTATAGTTGTCTGATTATGTAGAAGTGCACATTTATTTTATTTTAGCGTCTCATTAAAAACTATTTTTACATCATCTGTCCTTATCAGCTAGTGTTGGGTTTGTCTGGACTTTTATCCAATTCAGTTTACAAATACATTGTACGATAATAATTCATTCAACAAATGATTAGTAAAAAGCACAGTCCATTCATAGTACATGTATTACGTTTATATGCGATTTTATACCAAAAAAGGGTAAAAAAGGGTCACCTAGTTCCCTAGATTAAATGCATGGGAATTAATGTATAATATCTAAAATCATTATTTGCATAAAAGATAGCATAACGGGGTATAATCTCATAGGTTGTCAATAGTCCGGTCGTATTATTTACATAACGCCGAAACCAAATCCGAACCAGTAACGACAACTCTGGGTAAACCACATACCACGTGATATTCGTAGATATAAAAATAAATTTTGAACATGGATATTCCCCCATTTAATATGTTGCTAAGTAACCGATAAACCAATTCATGAACGAAGTCGTCTCAAGTGTCGCTAATGTGAATATAACGGTCGTGTCGATTTCACGATACGTTAAACGTGATTAATGGTATTTTGAAAAATCTTAAATCTTACCAAATTTGAAGTTATTACACAGAAAACGAAGAAGCGGTCGAATAACAGTTCATAATATTTATATTGTTTGTTTAAAATTAGTGTTTTTATTCGCCGACTTTATACGCCCGTATTAAATCGCTAAATAATTATATTCATTTAATATACGATACCTTTTTGATATAAATGATTTAAGTGCAATGAAAAGTACTATAAAGATGCATGTCATTTATGAATTATAATTATTAATTATGATTAAATGACCTTGTCAATTTTTGACATTTGCTCCACGAATTGTATGTAATTAAAGATATATTCACTTTTTGATTTATTCAACATGGCCAAAAATAAAAAATAGCGGTATTGCGTATGTTTAGTTAGCTTAATATTACTTCAATAAGTCACTGGCTTAGAATGAGAAGGTCGTAAGTGCGACTTACGACTTTATAGAATATTCATATGTATACATATTTGCAATCTGCATCACAAGGCGCTTCTTATGGGCCTATTTTTTATGAAAATCAAAACAGGCCATGTTGACCAAACTGAAGTTGAAAAAGCTTGTTTTTCCATACTGAAGTAAAGAATAGTTTTTAGACAGTGTTTTTCTTGTTTTCTCAAACTATCGATTTTGTACTTACGACATTCTCATTCTAAGCCAACGAATTATGCATATATAAATGAGACCACTTTTTAAACGTCCCACGTGTGGCCTTATTGCTTTATAACGGCATTTATCACACACCCGTGTATTTTTCTACAGTGCATACTTTTTGTGATGCAAAATATGCATTAAATATGCAAATTACGCTTACATACATAATTATGAAGCGAGCATAAGCGAAGTAAAGTTATATAATTTATCTTATTTTTGTGGGGTATGTTATAAATAGAATATCGCATCAAATCCATAGTGAATTATTTCGGTATTACCATAAATTCACGCATTCAAGATCCTCTGTATAAAAACATATTCACCAAAAACATCGGCACGTTCTTCTACCAACCATTTAATTTCGATCGGATTTTTTGGCTATCCTAATAAATAACGTGGGCGATATGGAAATATTTTGTATTGTTGAAATATTGCTATGTAATAGTAAGCGTTGACACAATGCTTTCTAAAAAAGGGCGCGTCAAGGGTTTCGAATGGCCCTTATTCATTGATATTTTTATAGCTGTGAACAACGGGTGATGTAATCATGGTTTTCCCAAGAGGTTTTTACGCAGCACTGTTTGCTCTAGTACATTATACGAATCAATCAATCAATCAATCAATCAATCAATCAATCAATCAATCAATCAATCAATCAATCAATCAATCAATCAATCAATCAATCAATCAATCAATCAATCAATCAATCAATCAATCAATCAATCAAAAATAAAGCAAGCAAGAATCAATCAATCAATCAATCAATCAATAAATAAATAAATCAATAAATCAATAAATCAATCAATCAATAATAAAGCAAGCAAGAATCAATCAATCAATCAATCAATCAATCAATCAATCAATCAATCAATCAATCAATCAATCAATCAATCAATCAATCAATCAATCAATCAATCAATCGAACAATCAACCAATAAATCAAACAATCAATAAAAAAATCAAACAAAAAAATCAATCAAGCAAGCAAGCAAATCCTTAAAACATTCAGTATATATATCATTTAATCGATCGATCGTTCATAACATAATTATGATTATGCTGTACATGTGGTTTAAAATGTTTTTTTTTCATATTTTAATGCCACTTCTAGAATTCATTTTAAACATAATTTATGAAAAGATAATGATTCTGCTGTTGATAAGTTTTATGTCGTTATGTTCGATCAGCTCCTACAGATTCAGTCCGTATGAGCTCCAACAGACTCAGTCCGTATTAGCTCCAACAGACTCAGTCCGTATTAGCTCCAACAAACTCAGTCCGTATTAGCTCCAACAGACTCAGTCCGTATGAGCTCAAACAGACTCAGTCCGTATGACCTCCAACAGACTCAGTCCGTATGAGCTCCAACAGACTCAGTCCGTATTAGCTCCAACAGACTCAGTCCGTATTAACTCCAACAGACTCAGTCCGTATTAGCTCCAACAGACTCAGTCCGTATTAGCTACAACAGACTCAGTCCGTATGACCTCCAACAGACTCAGTCCGTATTAGCTACAACAGACTCAGTCCGTATTAGCTTCCAACAGACTCAGTCCGTATTAGCTACAACAGACTCAGTCCGTATTAGCTACAACAGACTCAGTCCGTATTAACTCCAACAGACTCAGTCCGTATTAGCTTCCAACAGACTCAGTCCGTATTAGATACAACAGACTTAGTCCGTATTAGCTCTAACAGACTCAGTCCGTATTAGCTACAACAGACTCAGTCCGTATTAGCTACAACAGACTCAGTCCGTATTAGCTACAACAGACTCAGTCCGTATTAGCTACAACAGACTCAGTCCGTATTAGCTACAACAGACTCAGTCCGTATTAGCTCCAACAGACTCAGTCCGTATTAGCTCCAACAGACTCAGTCCGTATTAGCTACAATAGACTCAGTCCGTATTAGCTACAACAAACTCAGTCCGTATTAGCTCCAACAGACTCAGTGAGTTAGTGAGCTCAGTGCTTGTGGTACATTTTGTAATCATAACGGTCAAAAACCGATAAAACAAAATCCAAACCGCAGTCAACAGCAATTACAACATATTCCTATCCCCTTATTTAGGGTTCATTTCCTGTGGCCCCTACGTTATCACGCTAACTTCGCAGTATAAGCGATAGCATTACGTGGACTCTGATTCAGTGGTAAGGACTCATTATTTACTCATAAATACTATACGAGCACGCGCTAGCTAACACCCGGACTGTGCCGTTGCGCCGTAGCACCGTCACCGTATAACCATGAGTTTTATCTAAATCAGATTGTTTGTACAAATTCGTAAATCTTTCGTTAGATACTGTGCCGGTATATTGAGATATATTCTCAAATTGTGTGATATCTTAATCACGTAATGAACACTTGACTAAGATAAGTGGGGATCCTTCTTAGTTACCAAATCCTGCCCGTAGAAACCAGTGACATCGTGGACCCGGCTGATATTATACGTCGATGATAGATTTATAATACTGTTAACAAATACATTGAAACCGTGGCATACTTTTTATCATGTTTTCCGGCGTTAGTTTCAGTTATTTACGATTGTCAGTTGACATATTAACTGGTTTACGTTGAATAATTTATCAAGTAGTACTAACTGACAACTATTCCACATTTACTTTAAGGGACAGGAAATTCAATGGCTTATTTCAATGAATTCCGAACAATCTTTTAATAAAACAGTCTCTTAGATTATTGTATCATTAATAATGCTTAAAACTTGTACACTATCATTTTAATAATGATTAATATATTAGTAATATATGTAGACATATGTGCATTTGAATGTGTACAATTGCTGAGAATATTTATAAAAAAAAGATTATACTAAGTCAGACAGGGAAGGCAACACTCAACTTAACCAGTCGGGCACAGAAAACATTAAAAACACACAAAGCAAATGCCCAACTAAACTAACCGAGCACAGGACATATAAAACGCATACAAGGCACAATGCCCAACTAAACAAGCAAAGATACGTCCAAATCCAAGCCGTCGAAAAGTATAATAAATTATTAGTTTCCACAACCAAGTCACTTTTAATTCTGTTTTAGAATGGTCACATACTTATGTTTATGTGATGTATATTGTGATTGTATTTGTATATATATATGAGCCAGTCTCAAGGAAAACCTGCTATATTGACATTATGTAATTATTATTATGTAACAAGGTTTATAAAAGCTCTAAAATAAGAAAAAATACATACCTATTGATTCTACTTTAAGTAATTTACCCATATAATACTATATCTTGGCTTTAAATTTTCTCATGAATTATATCGAAATCACACACTTCGTTGCTGTGGTGACCTATGCAGGAAATGTACTCTGATTGAGAAAAACGAGGAGTCAGTAGTAGCCTTTCTCTGAATGGACACACTTTTGATTTTGATATGTAATTTAAAAATTAAAACATAATTCTAGCACATGATACTACTTTGAACAATTTATGTCAATAATTGATCAAATGGTGTAATTATGAAATTCTTGTTACAGTGTAGTCGAATAACGCTCCAATGACGTTTGCGACGTCACACAAAAAGCACCAAATAGGGACTCTACAAAAATAGCTGTAACTTTCTTAAAATTTAAGATATTAACACAATTTTTTTTGCATTTTGCTTCATTAACATTATCCTTTAAGACTATGGAAAATCTCAAAATCAATATCTTTGTTAAAATAGCAGGTTTTCCTGGAGACTAGCTCATATATATATTATGTTTGCGAATGAGATCACAAATAAAGAATAATTGTGCATAGTCATTATATATAGCCGGTTTCATAGAATGACATGTAAGTCTCAAATATTCTTTTCGAACCCGATCGTTCGAGTGACGTGTACTATTAATGCGTAAGGTAATATTTGCCATTCGAGTTCCTTTCGACCAGGAAAAATGGCCTATTACCAAATTCGCAACAAACTGTTCCTTGAAAGGAAGCATACAGTCCCGAACAAGATCTATAAGGTCCGATGTCATTGTATACATATATATGCATCATTCTTCTATCTTCTAAACAAATATAATAAATAATCCTTGTTAATTTAACACCTGGATACAATACTAGGAGTTTATCAACAGTTTATACACAATAGGCTCAGGGTTTGTCTGATTGCTTGTCGGGATATATGAACTATGTTATACTACCCTACATGTGATACGGGTTCAACACACCAATGGAACTGTCTATCTTAACGTTACCTGAAACATAACCGATGAAGATAGAATTATTCTACAATTTCAGGGACAGAGGGTCCGCCTCAAGTGCGAGATGTAGGTAGTTCGCTCAGAGGGCACGTCATATCACACAAGTACGAGCAATATGGTACTATCGTCATATCACACACAAGTACGAGCAATATGGTACTAACGTCATATCACACACAAGTACGAGAAATATGGTCTACTAACGTCATATCACACACAAGTACGAGCAATATGGTACTAACGTCATATCACACACAAGTACGAGCAATATGGTACTAACGTCATATCACACACAAGTACGAGCAATATGGTACTAACGTCATATCACACAAGAACGAGAAATAAGGTACCCAATGTAGTACTTCTATAATGGACCTGGAATAAATTAATGTAAACTAAACCGCGTCAAATAAAAGGTGGTACCAGTTTTAAGTTGTTATTTGACGCTCAGCTTTGTGAAATCTAGCTTCTCTTCGTAACAATGGATAGCAAAACCATGAGGTGTCGAGAGTGATTAATCTAATTAACTTGCAAGAAAATTCGACCTAAAAAATTAGTAATAACTAACAAAACACGAAAAGATAAGCATTTACTTGACGCTCAGCATACCAGGGATAGCTGGCTTTTTCTCTCCTACCCTCATGGCCCTGAGCTCCCAAAACATCTTAATCTGAGCTCAATCTCAACTCAAATTTTGTCACCTATCGTTTGATATAGTTTCCATGCGAAAGTGTACTCTTAATTGGTATAACAAAACAGAAACTGTATTCTGAGTTTATTACAGTAAAATTTCGAGAACTTGAGCTTCATATTTATCTCAAATTCAGACTCCAATTTGAGCAAAATCTCAATTTGAGTTGAGATTTCTACTTGAGATGCTTTGGGATACAGACCACCAGGATGGAGTTGTCAAAACGAGTTATCATGATACTTTGTACAACCTGTTTGACATGTATGTTTGTTTATTCGGGCTTAGTATCGGTTCTCAACTAATATTGAGTATTTCAACCAGTACAAACTAACCCTTCCACTAGAAACCTGCAATATTTCCACATTTTGGAAGAAAATACAATTATTATTAATGTCAAAAGTTCATGGTAGGATATGACCAGTCGCGACCGTGGATCGAACCCGGATCACCGGTCTGTTTCAAAGCCAGCATACTAACTACTGGACCACGACCGAGAACGAACATTAATAATTAAAGATTCGTACATTTCGGCATTTGTTCACAAGAAAAGTAATGAATATACGAATGTACGTGCTAGTATGAACAATATAAAAGAAAGACAATTATCTTAAAAAATGCTCAAATTATATGCCAGTAAAGTTTGACGTCTCTTATCAAATGTTGAGTAGAATACATGTAACTATACGAATATATCCAAGATTAAGTCCATAAACCAGCATTGATTTGCTGTCAAATAGTTTTGGCTTACATTTTTGACAATTCTGAAAGAAAAATTAACTTTACTGAAATACTGGGATCTCCCGTATTGACGTTTGTAGTCACCCTAATCACAGAACTAAACCCAAAACAAAGATTGTTCATACTTACAGATGTTAAGTTAATCTTTGACATTCCGCTACATTTAGACTGATGGCCCTAACACGCGCGGGGTCTTTACGATACAACATCGGGGCTTTTACTTGGGTCTTAACTTACTAGTCATTTTCATAATCTTGTAACGTGTTACTAGGAAATATTTGTATATATATACAGACAATACATTTTTAAGAAATGTAATTAACTCTTCCAAAAATCATTTACGGCAATATGAGGGTTAAATTATTTATGCACAACTTAAAATTCTATAATTTGTTAACAACTAGAAATATGGAAAAATGAATTTGTATCATATTTTAGTTGATGAATTTCTTCACACCATATATGTGTCCACACTGGGTGGGGTAGATCTCTGAGGGTCTAATATAATAACAATACCAATGAGTTTCTGTGTGATCTATAATACCTCCGTTAGTCGTATATTGTATATCGTAGACTTACATCTACCTCTACCTGCAATAATTAATATAAAACACCAATTTGTATTTGTTAAAGCATATCAAAGAATTTAACTTTCTGCGTAAGTTGAAGATGTCCAAAGACAAACATAAAACATAAAGCTGATGGCCAATGGTGACTGTTGGTGACGGAAGAAGAACGTGACATTGTACGTACATTGTATAGACAGTTTTTTAGTCATTGTTCATTTCTCAAGTTCTACACTCGACAACTTTTCTAAATGATAACTTTTCAAACACTAAATACGTTTAACTGTGATCATATTTTTTGAAGATGTGTTGCACACAAACGTGTTATGCAATAGTCCTAACCGTGACTCAAATCATTAAAAATTAAAATCACGTGCCAAAGTATGCGTGGTCATTCATGCGATAAATTTTGCATTATTTCGCCATTATCAAATACCTAAATATACACAGATTGGGCACTTAATTGAAAACGGAGAGAAAATGCAAAATAGCATGCAGCAGATTCTGATATTTTGCATTTACACTTTTGTTCGTCATATTTTCTGATAAAATTGGAATTTCCATTAAAATAAGGGTAGGTCTGGCTCTTTGAGGTCTATTGTTTTATTTCTTGACTGATTTCTAAAAATTAGGTATCATTTTAAAGCAGAATAATAAATCTATTGCATAAACTTATTAGTTTTTCCTATGTATATTTAAACAGGGGATATAAGGTATTAACAACAAACGAGATTTCGCGAGATTTCAGAAAACTGGCACGAGATATTGTGAGATTTGGTAGATTTTTCGAATCTTTGTATATTTAGGTCTTTGGTTGAGTGTATACATTGTACAGTCATTAGTTTTTCTCAATGGTCATTTTTCTAGAGATGACATGACCATGTACATGTATATACTCATTTTTATTCAAATCAATCTTCATGTAGACAGGTTAACAAAGAACATG
Organism: Spisula solida; assembly: GCA_947247005.1. Classification (NCBI taxonomy): domain Eukaryota; kingdom Metazoa; phylum Mollusca; class Bivalvia; order Venerida; family Mactridae; genus Spisula; species Spisula solida. The sequence continues at coordinate 2,791,466 of OX365962.1, forward strand.
CTAGAGTTCAACAGACAACTGTCTCTTCTGTACTTGTCGTCTGCTAGCCACAATAAAGTTTTTACATGCACTCGCATTTTTGTTGCTAATCAGTGTTAAACGTTGCTAAGACAATCGGAATGTCTCGGTCTCTATCAGGGATTTTAAAATTCGATACAACGGCGCAATAATCCTCTTTATTGATGTTCCATGTCTGCCTAAGCTTATTTTATTTACCGAAGACAATGTAACCTTGTTTTCTCACGAGTAGAGATAAGTTATCAAAATCCCTGTAACATATTTTAATGTTGTCGATACATCTCTAAGCTCGCTCGATACGTGTCCTTGATGAAAAGAGAAACGATGCCGGTGTCCAGTGTAGCATCTATCCATCATTTTAACGTCGTACAAAACAAGACACAAATACTTGAAAATGTGTCGTCATGAAGTTGTGTAGGAGAGTTATAATCATATCTGCAGTTAGCGTGGACTATACACAATAAAAGCATTGAAATTATTTATATGCAATGTCTCAGTTTATATTATCAGTTTCAGAAAGAAAACGGGTGGTATTCACGCACCGTAAAAACAAAAAACACGAGATCTTTGTTGCGTATATTTCGGATAATCATATTGGCCCGCAAATAGCCCCGCAGAGATCCGCAGTTTAAACTGTGCTTTATATCGGGATATTTCGGACAGATCGTGATGATTGGTGCAAGAAGTTGCAATTGGTGCATGGTCATTTACAAAAAGGCATACCATTACTACGGCACTTTCAAGCGCCGTAGGATAATTTGAATAACAACATCATCAGCAAAAGCATCCTGCTAGTCACCTAATTACCAACAAATTAAACGACATCACCAGCTACAAACATTCTGATTACCTCGGCCTTTATGCATTGCAATAGACCTCTGACATAGCAAGACGCCATTTTGAACTATTTCCAGTCACATGATTAGAAAATGGCAGCCCCCAGTCATCAATACACATTATACAAATACATGTTCACACAAATATACAGATCTATATAGATATATTATACCAGTAAATACACACTATAAAATTCCACGCAACAATTAATCACATGTGTTCAGTCGATATTTAAACTTGATATAAACCGAAAGTCAAGTAGTATATTTTGTAAACGAATCCGCTTTCCCGAAATTCAAATATGGGTCATGTTAGTTGATGTTTTACACGTGCGTGGGAATATAAATGATGTATAATATTTAAAGATACGAGGTATTTCTTTTATGATATGTCTTCGTATGCTCAAAAATATAAGAAAACTGTTAGGGAAAGATAAAATAACCATCTTTTTGACGGATACATAATTTGTTACTTTAAGCGAACGTAGCTGGGACTTATAACGCAGGCGAATCATATTGGTGTATAACTACACTTAGACACGAGGTTATATTTTACCGAAGATAAACGGAAATGAGCTTTCACGATTGCAGCTACAAAGAGGTTTCCAGACTGTTATACATGTATAGTAGTTCAGATGAGTCGTTATATTTTTTCATAGGGTATTTTTAAAGTTTTAAAGCAAGTTCGATGTATGAATGTAATGCAATGAGGACAATCGACCATACAAGTTAGCCAATAGAACGCAGTGTAGCAATACCACGTGACTTTTGACTACAGTTACAAGAAGAAAAGTGTAAACATTTGAAAATAAAATAGCCATAAGTATTTTATTTCTTCATCGATTTCAATAAAATATACGCCACGCTAAGGGGGAAATTATTTGCTTTCCATGAAATATAAAATCTATTTCAACAGCTTTACCGATTTTTTAATTTTTTATTTCTTCATCGATTTCTATAAAATATACGCCACGCTAAGGGTGAAATTATTTGCTTTCCATGAAATATAAAATCTATTTCAGCAGGATTTTTCAATTACCCTGTGAAACCTACACGTTCCATGGTTTCACAGGGTAATTGATAAAACGGCACATCCGCTGAAAAAGATTTTATATGTCATAGAAAGCAAACAATGTTCCCCTTAGCGTGGCGTAGATTTCATAGAAATCGATGAAGAAAAAAATACTTATGGCTACATTTGTGTTCCAATGTTTACAAATTTCTACTTGGAACTGTAGTCAAAAACCACGTGGTATCGCTACACTGGAACGAGTGCTATGCAAATGGCATTTTCTCCACAAGTTGACGACCCGGCTGAAACCAATTCCTAACGCAATCGACCTGAAATACATGATAACATGATATCATTTTGTATAAAATTAAATAAATCTAAACATGTTAACTAAAAGTGTTGACAGCGATACTGATGACAAAAATCGACCAACTCGGCACACATCTAATGCACGTTCGTACACTTGTTACCGAATAAAAGAATGATTAAATTCTTCTGAACGACACATTTAGTGCGACTGAGCACAATTTGTTTAATATATGTGTATGTTAAGTTTATCCACAAAACCACAACAATGCTATAACCGGATCAAGTTTTCACGAGCATTTGAACAAAAAAACAAAACTAAAAAAACTTGATCCGTGCAGGGTTACTGTTTTATCAAAGCACTTACGGAACTTTAGCTTCAATTTGAATTCCATATAATGCTTTTACTAGAAACTACAATAAGGCGACATGTATCGTTTGTATGATTGTATTATCTGAATCATTGTTAATATTCCAGATCCATTTATCACAGTATGTAGTTGTTTTAAGAATTATCAAGAATTTAAATTTGGACGTAAGTTTGAAATGTTCGTAATTGCTTGACAAAATAGTAACATGGGACTCCAAATAACACTCAATATGTGAACTGTTTTAATATTGAAAATGTTTAAATAATATTTGATGATTGAAACATGCATGAACTCTATTATTTCTTCGCAAATATTTGTCAAAAAATAGGTTATACACGGTCACTCGTATATATCTGTTAGACCAAAATCGCCTTAAGCACTTATCGAGTATTCCTAGATTTGGAATACGGACGCCACAGGATTTTATTCAAGAAAATTGGACACCTAGCACTGAATCGTTTTCTATTTGAATTGTACTGACTCTAATAAATATTTAAAAAAAAAATAGATTTTGTTTTTAAAATGGAGATTTTTTTTTAAAAATGGAGTAGAACTAGAGAATTTTTTTTAAAATGGAAAATTTTTAAACAATGGATTCTTTTTTTAAAATGGAGATTTTATCACCATGTGGAGAACAGCCCCTTTAAAGTCAGAAGTACAAATACATCTCACTTTCAAACCGATGTATCTAATTTTCGCGCACACGTCGACAATAAACGCCCATACGTTCACAGACATTGATGACTATTATTGAACTTAGTCGCCAGTTTGTCATTTAATATATTGAAGTGAAAACTGAGGTAACCGGATATACAGCATGTAAACTCGATCAACTTAATCCATTCTAATTGCATTTTCTTGCATATTGATTTCATTTCGAGTGAAGCCACAAAAAGCGTGCTAAATTCGATGCAGTTTGAATTTAACAGAAACTTTTTATCGCGAATTAATTAAGATTGTTCGCATCGATTTGGGTTTAATTGTATTTCTTTTGGGTTCAATTTACATTCTTTGGGGTTCATTTGATATGGCTGATTTAAACAATGCAACCAGTCTTATTCCCTGTTTAAGGATACCGTTAGACTGGGTCACTTAAATGGCTCTTATTTCGGCCGCACGCAATCGCAAATAATGCAGGTTCAATTATTCAAGAATAAAATATGAACTCAAATTGGAAATAAAGGGAATTTTTGCACAGGTGTCGAGTTTTTTTTCCTGTATTCAAATTTATTTTTTGTTTACAAAATTCCTTGTAAAATGTTTATTGTTTAAATTTGATGACTCATATCATTTCGGTGGTGAATAATTTATAGATGTGTATCTCAATGATGCTATGATAAAATGTGATTAAGCTTTTATCTTCGATTGCGTGCTCATGTATGAACAATTGAATATGATATTCTGTTGTCTAGATGCGCGAGCAGTTGATCATGTCTGTTATAAAGACGTTTTTGTCTTGTATGTTTTTATGTTTTCCGTGCTCGGCTGATTAAGCGGAGTGCTGCCTTCCCTGTCTGACTTAATATTATCTTTTTGTTTGCTACAATCAAGCCTAATACAATCTCCCCAATAAGTCTGCGAAAAGTGTAAGAAATCAAGTACGGATACAGCGTTTTTATCGACGTTGCAATTTAATTTTGCTGGCATAGAAAACATATACCGGTATACGTGTAAAATACTATGTGACCCGTGAAGCATGTTTTCCTCGTGAATCGAATAAAAGACGACAAAGATATCTTGGATTTCTCGTGTCCTACATATAATGCACATACCTTTGTACGTCTAATTTCGTCTGCTACACTTTATTTACTTTAAGAAACTACATAGACCTTGCTAAGAACTCGAGACCTTCTGCACAAAAATATTGAACGCCGTGTATAGTACTCATTTTCCGATTGGGTGTTGAGGATGTCGCGTTAATTGACAGTACAAAATATACATGTATACGGCGTTTTATTCATTTGATATAAGTCAGAGCTGTACCAATTATTTTCAAACAGTACTAAATCGCTTTTATGCAAGCAACATTTACTGACAATTCCTCCACACGCGACGGAATGGCCGTAACAATTGTCATAAAAGAAAATAACCTGCTCAACTCAGGAAGCCCAACCCGAATCCCGAGTACCTAAGTTTACAAATGCATTGGTACTTACTAAGATGGACGTGCGAGCATGTGCTCATGCATATTGTGTCGAGTGTACTACTTCTCGGACGTCTTGATGTTAGTTCTAACCAGATTATACTATATTCTTAAAGTTCTTAACAGTAGTCAAGGGCGCTAGTCCAGTCGGTTTGCATTTTACTACCGATCCAAGATGGTGGCTTGATATAGAATAAAGAGTGGGGTCACTGAGTGCATATCGACTGGACTAGCGCCCCTGACTACTTTAAACTCTAGAATTTGGTAAAATTTTAGTACCTGTACTGTATGTATTAGACAACTATAATTTCGTTTGATCAGCCGCCAATATAAATGATTTTCTTAGAGTCAAGTTCGTTATACATGACCATGTTTTTCGAGATACCGGTTTTGGTGATCGATTGGGCAGTTGAACGTTTTCTGGGTGAGTGTTGAGCATTCTTTGGCTGACTTTTGGGCGTTCTTTGAGTGACACTAGACTGCGATGTTCTTTGTGTGACTCTTCGGCGTTTTTGAGCGACTCATGAGCGCCTTTTGCGTGATTCCTCAGCGTTCCTCCAGATACCATTGACATATTTGTACCCCTGATCGAAAGAACAATGCAATGTTATTACGACATCTCTTCAATGATCCGGTAGTACTTTAGTCCGGATTGAACTACAAGGGGGGGGGGAGTTGTTACTGTGGTGATAATAAAGGGAATTAAAATACCTATGTGAGTCCAATCGCATCTAACAGCGAGTATGACGTTTGGGTGATCGGATCATAGCTGCCTCGTTCAGTCGCAATCACAATCTGTGTACTCCCGCCATCACAATCTGTGTACTCCCGCCACCACAATCTGTGTACTCCCGCCATCACAATCTGTGTACTCCCGCCACCACAATCTGTGTACTCCCGCCACCACAATCTGTGTACTCCCGCCTCCACAATCTGTGTACTCCCGCCTCCACAATATGTGTACTCCCGCCTCCACAATCTGTGTACTCCCGCCTCCACAATCTGTGTACTCCCGCCTCCACAATCTGTGTACTCCCGCCATCACAATCTGTGTACTCCCGCCTCCACAATCTGTGTACTCCCGCCATCACAATCTGTGTACTCCCGCCACTACAATCTGTGTACTCCCGCCACCACAATCTGTGTACTCCCGCCACCACAATATGTGTACTCCCGCCACTACAATCTGTGTACTCCCGCCACCACAATCTGTGTACTCCCGCCACCACAATATGTGTACTCCCGCCACTACAATCTGTGTACTCCCGCCACCACAATCTGTGTACTCCCGCCACCACAATCTGTGTACTCCCGCCTCCACAATCTGTGTACTCCCGCCTCCACAATCTGTGTACTCCCGCCTCCACAATATGTGTACTCCCGCCACTACAATCTGTGTACTCCCGCCTCCACAATATGTGTACTCCCGCCACTACAATCTGTGTACTCCCGCCACCACAATCTGTGTACTCCCGCCACCACAATCTGTGTACTCCCGCCTCCACAATATGTGTACTCCCGCCTCCACAATCTGTGTACTCCCGCCTCCACAATCTGTGTACTCCCGCCTCCACAATCTGTGTACTCCCGCCTCCACAATCTGTGTACTCCCGCCATCACAATCTGTGTACTCCCGCCTCCACAATCTGTGTACTCCCGCCTCCACAATATGTGTACTCCCGCCACTACAATCTGTGTACTCCCGCCATCACAATCTGTGTACTCCCGCCACCACAATATGTGTACTCCCGCCATCACAATCTGTGTACTCCCGCCACCACAATATGTGTACTCCCGCCACCACAATCTGTGTACTCCCGCCACCACAATATGTGTACTCCCGCCACCACAATCTGTGTACTCCCGCCATCACAATCTGTGTACTCCCGCCACCACAATCTGTGTACTCCCCTTGATTGTGCGAATATAATTATATATAAAAACTCGGTGAGTGAAAATAGTTATAAAAATAGCCAAAAGTGGAAAAACATTCATTTTTTATCGTTTTCAGAAAATGTAATTGTTACTGAATTCTACATTTTATTATGTGTGTTCACACAGGCACGGACCTGAAGTGCCTAGATACTTTATCATGAAAATTACGTGTCAGTAGGGAAAAGTACAAAAATCATGATCCATTCAAAAATTACATGTAATTAGATACGCATGACAAAGCCCAACAGTTAATTAGCATTTAGGGATAATTTCAAGGTCGGTCGCTATGGAAATTAAAGCGTCGTTAAGCTGTCTAAGTGCCCGTAATGAATTAAACAAGTTTTATATAATGGAAAATCAAGTGTAATACTTCACGTATTATGGATGTCATGGTTTTTAAAACTCATGAATGTCAGGGCCAGTTTTCTAAAAATAGAACGGGTCCTTTATTAATCCAGGACCCTAAGATTACTTAACGAGAGCTCTGTCATAATTGATGTACTTTTTTCCATATTCGATAAGTAAAGAGGTTGAGAAAATAAAGAGGTTGCCAAAGGAACTTGTAAGAGAACATGTGCGTGTAACTAACCGTTCATGTAAACATACACGTTGCATTTTAAATTTGCTTGAGAAACAAAACGTGTGCGTGTGAAATCACGTGGTATTTTGAGCATGATTTCTCCATGAATGGATAATGGGTGTTTATATAAACTTTTTGAATCCACGGGCAGTGGAATCTTGTGCTTTTCGTGCATACACATACCTGTGGGACATGGTATGCTTACGCATTATATTATCGTCTGTTGCATGTCTGCAACTTGTACCAACTACAAATACCTTGATGACGAACTACACATACCTTGATGACGAGCTACCCAAAAGCAGTATCCACGTAGTCGTACCGTGACGTTACACTTTCAATTTCGTTACCTCTCTTTTGAATGTGTAATGTGTACGTCTACGTGAATACTACTTTGGGTATTTCGTCATGCAGATATGTGTAGTTTCTACAAGTCACGCATGTGTAACAGACAAAAACTAAACATTGTACTGCATTTTTGTATATCACACATATATGCATGGTGGCTGATTTACGCCAGGTCCTAGTTTCGCTTTTTCTCCACAACAAAGCGAAAAGGCAAAAATATGAATAAGTTGAATTTTTCGTATATTCATGTTTAGTCTGCCGTTGACACGATAGTCAGAAATAAAAGTATTGAACGCTAAACCGTCGTGTCCAGTTACAAATGTATTTTAATTTGATGTATAAAACATTATATATTATTTCTATCAAAAAGGATTGGGCAACAGGCTTAGCGTATATTAGCCCTCTCCATTTACTTTTTTGTTTGATTAACCTTTTCTGTATAAGTCAAGTCTGATAGAGGACGCAAAGGTATATCAAATTGTAATGAATAATAGCAATGGTTCTTATTACAAATGATTCTGCCAATGTAACCACAATAAGGGAAAAAATTAATTCAACACATTTTTGTTCGGATAAGATAGACCGGGATTAGTAATAGGAATATTTATTATGGTCACACAGAATATATTGCTATATCCTTTCCGCTACCATAGCGTACTAATGCAGACTCGCCGCGATGGCCATTTCGGCCTTCCGTAGTTTTCGATCTAAATGCCCAAATTCGGGAATTTTGCTGTCATGGGTACACAGGCATCCCAGACTGAAGGATATTACGGGCCCAAGGTCGTGCACAGGTTTTTGGGCCCGCTGGACCCCTTTAAAGAGGGCTTTGAACGTAGATTTTCCAAAACTGAAATTACTGGGCCTACCCGCCACTGCGGTACGATACCCTGTGGGATTGCATTAACATTTAGCGCCAAAAAGTTTTTATTTTTCTATAGAAGGAATATAAGGCTAGACAAAGGGGTCAGGATCAGTCCCCTTAAGGGGCCCAAAAGTAGGCCTACCAAGCTAAGTATTTCGCGCAAGGGTCACCGTCACAACGTCATTTCCGGTGACCTTTAGTCGAAATGTTGACATTTTTTTTCTACTTTCGCATTGGGGCAGGTGTGTAGCATCCGGATGTATCGAGTTTTTATCAGTGCTGCAAGTCAATAGTGTCTCAGGGACGGGGTATAGGGATCATATGAATTTCTCATGACCCCCCCCCCCCCAAATCGTGGTAGCGGAAAGGATATGTGATTACACAGTGACGTCAAACTATCGTCAAGTCAAGAATTCCCTGGCTTAGAAATTAGAAGGTCGTAAGTACAAAATCAATATTATGAGAAAACAAGAGAAAACTGTCTGAGACCAACTCTTTACTTATGGAAAAGCAAGCTTTTTAAACTTCAGTTTGATCAACATGACCATAGGCTCATAAGAGCGCCTTGAGGTGCAACTTTCAAATATGCATGAGTCATATAAGGTCGTAAGTAGTACGTTCGACCTACGTATGCTAAGCCAGTGAATTGTACTCTATAACGGCCACACCTACATGTGAAGACCACCCACAGGACAGTAAAGTTCTATTACTTTGACAATGATCTGAAGAGGAATAAATATAACATAGTCTTCGCAGACAGGCTGTGTAATAATCATCCCGCCTCCTCGATAGCGTAGTGGTAGAGCGTCCGCTTCGAGTGTGAGCTGTCCGTAGTACGATCTCATGTCGGTCATGGCAGAGACGACATAAACAGAGTGCATGTATATCTCTTACAAGATGTTCAGCATGTCATCCGAAATGTGGTGTTGAGAAAGATTTTAAAATATATAAGTTTGAAAAAACATGTTTCACAATCGACTAATAGCCGTTCTCTTTTTGCAGGTGGTCTTTAACACATAGTTGACATAAGTGTTTTGAGGGAAACTGTCACAGAGCGTTATTTAAGGTTTTTGAGGAAGATGTCACAAGGCGTTATCTAAGCAATGAAAAAGTTATTTTTAGAGAAAGTCGAGACTTCCTTGTTTACTTGAAAGAAATATCTTGATTACACTTTTTTACAAAAACCGGTCTTGATTTAAATATGGGAATAATAATAGGATGGTATAATATAATATATGTATTTATCAGTTATCCCGATGCTCAGATGACATTTAGCGTGTAAACATATAGCGTTATCTTATACCTCACTGCCTTTTGTATACAGCACAATAGATGCTAAACATCGCTTTTTGAGACAGATTATTAAATACATACACCTGCGATCAACGTATTTAGAATAATTGGGGGCCGCATAATATATCATGTTAATCCGTTCTGTTGACACATTAACGTCAAGAAGCATCTGGCGACATGGTCCGTACCCAGATGGAAGCCTTACGCTGGACTTATTAATGTAGGTCTATAAACGTATAGTCCAACTCATACTTAAAACAGAACACTATCCAGGTCTGTGAAGACGGCAGTTAGCTGTTCATTCAGAAGTTTATTAAGAATTTAAACCTTTGGAATAAAGTTCTGAATAAACTTCTGGAATATACTTCTGAATAAACTTCGGGAATATACTTCTGAATAAACTTCTGTCAGAAGTGTATCGAACATTAAATTTTGAATTAACATCTGAATGAACAACCACTAACTAATTGCCAACTTCTCAGACCTACATTATCCTTTTCTTTTGAGGGTTGTCCTTAATTGTGAGTCGTTATCGTTTGTTTGACGTTTACTCCGCCATTCGGGTCACCTCGGCCTTTATGCATTGCATGTTTACCGGAGACAAACCGTCGCCTTAGTCTAAAAGTGTCCTATCTACCAATTTCACTTTTTCGAGAAAATGAGGTTAGAAGATTCACATTCAAATATCTTTTTAACGTTCCGCCCGAATTAAAACAAATTTTAAATCATAATCAATATGTACGAATACATTATTAGTTTTGTATTACTTTGATGATTTGTAAAGACAAATTAATGTAATTAGCAAAATTAATTTGGAGATAGAGCAAAATTTCCAGAAATTTTGATATTTTTTCACTCTTAAAGTGCGTTTATGGAGATAGCGCAATATAAGGCAACTTTAAGCTGAAAAACAGTAAAGCAATGCAAGTTAAACTAATATTTAAGCTAATACTATTGATATGATAATTATTTTTTTATAGTATGATCGTTGTATAAATGGCTGAATATTTTGCAAATGATTTTGACATTGTATGCATTCTCTAGTATGATTGTATGGTAACCTAAAGTTTTGAGATGGCTATATTAATGTGTGTGGGTGGACGGACTGATATTATAATTTGATGTTCATCATCCTTATATAGGAGTTCTATTCGAAATGAAACTCGTTTTGTGTTTTTCAATTCGTTTACACATGTTTAGTTATTTTATCCATCTCGCGTTCATTGCCTTCATCACTATTATCAGAATTCGACAAACTAGGAACGCCCTGGTCTTCCTCACTGTTTATGTCAATTCATAAGCATTGCAATATTGCTTGAGTCCATACTCTTTGTTATATTCTATTATAGAATGTATCTCCTGAAATTCCACGACTTTCAAAATTTTAGTTAATACACAAGTCGTTAAGACCAATGGGAAAGCAACAATACAGTCTTGCCAAAGACACGAATTTTTGGCTTATAAGATTCAAACACGTTGTGTCTGTTCTGGCCACTTTAGTCAATTAGTACTGGTTAATTACACAAAATAAATATTAAGTTGTAGCTGATGTATTTATTCAATACTGATGAATTACATTATACGCGGTATTATTTCAGTAGGTAAGGAATGTACAAATAAACATCTATCGCAACTTATTCGCGACGATTCCAGTGTATGGCTACACTGTATTTTGAAAACCAAAACATGATCGTATAAACTTATACTTGATCTAATCCATTGACATACATTGTGTCAATAAGCAACGCCAATTATGTACATATCAAACATTAATAACCTATCCGAAAAATAGCTATCCGAAAATATGTATAAGTACCTTAAACTGATTAAAGGACCATTGTGACATTCGACAGAGGAACTAATATTATGATACGTATTACAATTAAATATTTAAACAAATAACACTTACATTTTCACAATTCACTATATCGTTTACTCATTCTGGCATTGGTTCAAAGAAATTTCTTTTCCGGAAGTTAATAATAAATCAGCCATTTTCCAAAATATTTCAGATGTCACGTGGGCAATTGAAGCTCATTGATTGGTACATACCATTTCTTACTCTTAAACTGTCCTATGTGGTGGATATACGACAAAGTACACACTAATAGCATATGGAAAACGGGAGATAGAGCAAAATACGACCCGCTAAATCGGTTAATATGACGTATATGCATGACATCAAGGGCTTAAAAGATAGAGCAAAGTAAGACTAATTGAATGGTGTATTTATCTCATTTTTGACAAAAATGGAGATAGGACACTTTAAGAGTGAGGCGACGAAACGGAAATGACCGAGATTGTTACTCGTCGATGTTTTACTGACTGAGGTGAAAGGTTATCGATGCCGTGATATGCTCTTCAGGTTTATTTAGACTGGTACCACGTGTCCTACTATGTATGTAGACGAAGTATGACGTAGTCGGAATATGAGACCACGTGGTACCAGTCAAGGTTTATTTAACGGTTTATTTTTGAAGTTTTTATGTTGCTCAGCTGTTTCTGTTCAAACATTTAGTTCCGGCGACAGGGTCTAATCACTACCTATATTGTCGACTACCTGATCCGATGGCGAATCGTGTATTGTCCAGTTAGGATATTGTGACAGTGACGTTGCAGTTTATGTGTACGCAAATAATCACAACCATTGTCTTAACAGGTAGAGCGAGGTTAAGTATGTTAGTTTAGCATTGAAATTATAGTTGTTTGTACGGTATAAGTCTTTATAATTGGTTTTACACCGTTATAGTGGACTCGACCGTTTCGTAACTGGATTCTTATCCTGACTTGACTATACCTTTGTGATATATGATACTACGAGATATACAGTGTTTATGGATATTTCACCACGTTTTTCTCCACCCTGCCACGCGCATGGCTCGCGACATACTGTACATGGACGGAATATCTTAAACTTTATTACCGTATCGGACATAAATACGCCATGAAATAATTATACATACAATTATAGGCGAAATAATGTTGCACATATAAGGTTTCAAGGATTTTAATTTTATGGTAATTGAAAAATGCCATAAAAGTTATTCATACATAAAATATGCAAGAATTGTCGTAATTAACAATAACCGTTATATCGCGATGAACGCGTTAAACTAACAAAATTGTGCAAAACACTCTAATACGGGAACTTGTATACAAAAGCGACTAGATACATTGAGAAGTATCCACAAAGATATTTATCAAGTTAATTATGTCTCATTGTTGTATTACAAAACTAGTCATATATCACAAGATACAAGAAAACCAATGTGACGACAGCGATTTGCCCCGAAGATAGTCGCTAGCGCATTATGCTACCCTGATGTATTTATACACCGTTATATATTGTAACGGATCACAATTCTCAGATTTAAGCGCATTGTTTACTATAAAATTATTATCTTGATACAATTTTTGTCATAAGTTTATATTTAATGCGTCTCAATATGCTTGTCTCGACAAACCGTATAAAAATGTCAACAGACTGAAGTTTGAAGTTACGTCAAATTTACGCGAAATGATAATGGGTACTATTCAACATGAAGTGGTTTATACCACCCTGGTAACAGCCACGCCCATTTTATAATAACCTGAAAATCATATCAACATTAAGTACTATCATACTTCATAGGTAGTCATTATTTTATTGTTCCGACTTCATTTGAAGAGTTGAGAACACACTAACGACCGGTAACTACCCGTACCTTACACAATACGGGAATGAACTAACCCTTCACTTCTAATTAACTGTTTTTTTATCATTTAACTCTCTTTTATAGAATTATACAATTAAAAATGTCTTCAAAATGTCCAGATTTTGTGAAAGGACTACAAATAATGTCTATTTAAGTTTAAAGGAATTTAAATCTTGATACACCCGACGGATTCGAGTTCTTTCGAAATTCAACAAAAGGCTTCAATTCTTTAAACTACGAATAAGTAGAAACTATGAAAAATGAGTTTCGGTGAAATGAAGACCGCAGTCCTACACCATGTCGCCGCCTTTGTATTACATTGTCAGTCTGCGTTTTTAGATTTTATACTCACTTCTAGTACTAACATTGAAATTAAACTTAGTGCGCAATTTTGAAGTTCTCGCGTTATAATGCCGAAAAATGCCGAGCATAGCCTTTATTTGCCAGTCAGCTTTCAGCTGAAATATGGCAGGCATATATGTATGCCTCCGACCGGATTTGAACCCCGGTCGCCAGATTAGAGGACAAGCGCGCTAATCATTCAGCTACGGAGGCCATAGACAAGGAACATGGATGGCCTAAATTTGCCTTGTGTTTTGTCAAAGCATGAAAACAAGATGTATATTATATTCTAATGAAGACGTAAGCCGAGCCGAAACGTTACGTATAAAAGTGTAGTACGACTGTCATCATGGTTTTCGGGAAGGTTTTACGTCATTCATTCGTATAATATAGTTATGTTTTCCGTAATTTTGTCAACAGATTACAAGGGCAATTGGGTCATCCGTAAAGTTCTAGGACAATTGTCATTGTGGAAATGATATTAGTTAAAATATAAGCATAAACACAACAGTTCCTTCTACTTATGTCTATTGGTGACCAACAAACGAAATTTCGTGCAGAAATATTCACAAATAACAATTCTACATTATTTTAAAGCCATTCATATTCACTGTTACGGAGCGCTCCAAATAATTTTATTACGTCAGGACATCAACGTCAAACTAGCGCATTATTGTTTTCAAAACACCTTTATAAAATATACCAGATTTATATAGCGCCTTTTATATGCAAGGCGCTTTACATTATAGTGTTGCAGCCATAAGGGCACAGGTGCATCCTCTACCAGTGTAGATACAGCATGATCTGACCAGAGGGACAGACTGAGAGATAGCCTCAGAAGGGAGAGAGAGACATTAGATACAGGCATGTCCTGCGCTGCAGAAGTGCACCTAGCTCTTATTTCGAATAGACAGCCTGGTTCTTTAATGTGCCCGGTGTATAGCACGGATACCCGGCTTCCTGGCACTTCAAGGCCAGATACTTTGCAGACCACACGGCCAGATATAGCCGGAAATATTTTAAATATTTCAGAAATGTCAAGTTCCGATATCAGGGATTGAACCCACGACCTCTGGATTGACAGCCACTGAGCTAAATCCGCTGCACATGTTACACATTCATGATACTCCCCCGCTTATGAAAACACTCAACCGGGAATAATAAATATAGACAATAGATCAGTGGTGAAATTATGCTAATAGAAGTTCGAGAGTTGTGTCAAATTCTCTGGACTATACTACCCCCTTTCATACGTGGAAATACGGTAAAATTCACTAGAATGAAGTCTGCACTTTATGGACTGTAATAGATCCATTCCAATCAAACTAAAACACAATGATTATACGTGCCTTAACCGTAAGTGATAATGATACTTTTCAGAATAACTTAGATTTTGAAATGAATTGAAATGTCTTTATACATGCATACTAGTACAAAATGTAGTATGCCTTTCTTTAGTACAACATAGCCACGAGGTGCTCCGTACGTTTTGACGTCGACGTCTTTGACAATAAGCGTCAAAACTCTGGTGCGACGTATTCTTTCAAATGTTTTGTTATTTTATCAGATATTGCGTTGGAAATTTTGGACAAACATCACGGATAATTCATGTCAGGTCATGAGAAATTTTATGAAACTGATGTTATTTACAAAAAATATACGGTGCCTGAATGATCGCGAACGCAATGACATTAAGTTCGAAATTTGGACTGCTCAGTATTTCGCTACTTGTGTTGCCTTAGCAACGATAACAAACGCAAATGTTTACTTTGCAAAATAACATTGCTATATTCGAATTCATAAGATGTCCTAAAACTCAATAAGTTTATTCTAGTTCCATTTTGTCAAGGCATATCACAATTTTCAGTCAAACAGAAGTTTTGGTAAAGACTATTTTGGTCTGCGTATGCATTTAGAGGTTTATTACCTGTACCCAGATAAGACTAAGTTCCCCATGGTATGAAAATCAACTTTTTTATTGTGTTTTTTTTGGGTGTTTTGAGAGGCAATTTTACGACATATTCTGTCCATGTATAGAGCAGGGCATATCACACTATGGTTATCTTATAATATACTAAAATTCAATTTCCATACTAGCCACTTTTTGAAGTTTGGCCAATAACCTACCACTGACCACAGGAACTTGCATTTATAATTTGAATTTTTTTTCACTAGGCCTACTTTACTACTAAAATGATTTGGCGTCGACTCCATTGAGCGTCCGCTCCGAGGTGAATGGTAATATATTTTTTATTGTTTCTAAAAAATACTTTGCGTATGCTATGTTCTATATTTATTTTTTCCTTGTGTATACTGTGAATAAAAGATAAAACCACAGGCTAATTCAATTTTGCATCAACGAATCTGCAAGTTTGAAATACCCAGTAGTAAGTACGGCTGTCGCCGAGTTTTAACCATATTATCATTCACCTCAGAGCGGACGCTCAATGGAGTCGACGCCAAATCAAAACTCCACAAATATTGGCTTTAAAAGCCGATATTAGACGATTATCGGTACCGATCGGTTGAGGTGCGGATGTATTCTGTATTGTATTTAGCCCCTTTAACTGCCTAGATCATATGTTTTAACTGTCAAGTTGGTATAGAGAAAATATTTGTATTGGAATAGTTCGTGGGATACAATCGCATTGCACTCCTGTCTATATTTTAATAGTACAGTAGGCCTAGTGAAAAAAAATAGATTTTTTTTCAAATTATAAATGCAAGTTCCTGTGCACTGACAAAGTGTGCAGCCTTCCAACTGATGCTCGCAAGCTGGGGTCATAACTTCGGACTATCATAGTATTGAACCTTGATGCACAGGAACTTGCATAATTCAAAAAAAAATGAAAAAAAAACATTTTGAAAAAAAAAATCAGTAGATCTAGGCCTACCAATAAAATATCTTAATACAGGCTCTCAGTATTGAATTTTTTTTTTTTTTTTTTTAATTATGCAAGTTCCTGTGCTTGATGCCAGAGCCTCTCTTAAATATTCTGGCCTCGGTTGGTGCCAGGTCTGCTGATCATTGACCTCCAGGGAGTGAAATACAAGTACATTACATTTATATAACAATATTATCTCCACAAAAGCCTGGATTACTTCAATGTAACAACTGAGGCGTTCTTTGTTAATTTTTTATATGAAATTGTTATTTTTTTGTAGAAACGGTAATTTTCAATAAGATAAAGTCACCAATCATCGTTTCGGTTTCCATGTAACCTTCAAAGTTATTTAACGTAAATCTTAAACTGCCAAGGTTTTTGAAACATACACCGTATATTAAAACATGACTTCGCTTCAAGTAGCAATTGAAAATTTCAAAAATCATGTTTTTTTTGTAAATCTTTTTGAAATCTATAAATGTATTAGTTTACAACTGAACACGTGTTTTGCTTTTAATACGGAGAAACCGTTACTTACACACGTTTGGACAAGTACTCCATTTTGAAGTGGTGAGGACACACTAAATACCGGTTGTTAACCTGAACCGTACCAAACACAATACGGAATTAATACAGACTGTTATACGTAACGGTCATAATAAAGGGTCCTTATCATTCAGAATTTCCTTTTAATGTTTCAAGTGTGGCTCTGATTTTTTTTCATTTTATTAAAACAAACATGTTTTTCTAACATTTCGTATTCATGTATCATTTTGTATCGGTTTGGGAAAGAAACAGGGCAAGTGTCATCTTGTACGGATATTTTTGTTTGAGCGAAAATGGGCATACTACATGTATTACATTTTCAATACCGATGTATACATGATAAAATAATAAGAGCCTTCGTAGCTCATTGGTTAGCGCGCTTGCCGTCTTATCTTGCGACCCGGGTTCAAAACCGGTTGGAGGCACACATAAAATTATATATGCCTGCCATATTTCAGAAGAAAACTGACTGGCAAATAAAGGCGGCTCGGCATTTTAATAATAATAATAATATCAATGGCTGTGTAAGACAGGGGGTTGTTCAATACAAGTGACCACTGACTGAACACGTGTTTAAATGTGCACGTGTTTGATTTGCACCATATATGTCGTAAAACAAGACGTGTTTGATTTACGACATCTAAAACTGCTTATGTCGTAAAATTAACCATCATGGAAAAAAATGAGCAATTTTTTCAACTTCATGTATAATTATTTTTTTAACCGAAGAGGGTGTAATTACAGGGTCGTGTTATGAATAGTTTGTTTACCGTAGGGGGTTAGTTCAAATTAATCTGTCTGATTTGAGTCCCTTAAATACTATATGCACACATAAAGAGGAAAACTTCAACGGGGTTAGATTGTTTAAATAACGGGATTTATCCCGAAACCCGACCACAAAAATCCATTAAATTCATTTCTTAAATCGGGACGTTATGAAATAAATTTCAATATTAGAATATAAACACTGAATTCATATAAATTCCTTTTACAACGTGCAAATAAATCCACTGATGTCTATTCAAGCCCGTGGGAGAATTTTTTGTCAACAAATCTTACGAAAGCGGCGTGAATGCCTATTTTATTGAACACAAAGGACCGTAAATGACCGACAAGAAATAAAAGAATTTACCGAAAAGGCGCATCTTATTCCATTATATTATAAATGAATAGAGAGACTTTGAAATAAAGCAAATATGCGGCAACGACTCGATGCAACCGAACTATGTACATATCTCAATAATTAAAATAATATTGACTAATTCACGCAGTGATTTATTTCGCGGTATCGTTTATGATGTCGTCAAATACAATGATTTTAATTTCAACTGAGAAGTATTTTCCGGTGAGGAAAAAAGGTAGTAGATTCAAACATTCCAAGACCATCTGTGAACTTAGCTCGTAACTATATATACAAAACCTTTCTACACAAACCATCGTTTTTATTATCTACACGGCTGCATCAGAGTAGGAATGTAAAACGAATAATAAATTATACACTAGTAACTTGTTAAGAGACTCAACCTGTCAACAAATGCCACTTCATTGTTTTGTGAGAAATCACTTTTTAATCAACTTCAGATAAATTTAAATACATCAAAACAGAACACTACACAACAGCAACACCACCAATTACACCAATTAACACAATATACACAATTATATAAAAATGTATTCGTTTGGTTATTAGAACGTGCATTGACTTGCTTGCAAAAAGGGGATTTAATTTTTGATCAGAAAAGAGAAAATAAGCGACCAGAGGGGAGAAGAAAGGTAGGGAAAACACGTGGTCCTTTAAATCAATTAAGACCTTAATTTGTTCTTTTTGGTTTTGTGCTAGTGTTATGATACCACGCTAGATATTAAATCCATTCCATATGAATATCGAGTTTCGAATATCGAGTCTGCCTGGTCGGGTTGATCATAAGGATACCGACATACAAAGGGTAACCGGGGACCTTGATTGCTGAGTAACCCTTTTTGCCTGCCCTTTATTTCAGAATAAACTATAAACTACATGTATTTATTTCAGAAAAATTCAACAATTACCGCAACGACAACACCACGTCTCGTCAAGAGAACACGTTTTATTTGTGTAAACAAAACATGTTTAAATCCGGACATGTCGTACATGTAGATATATGGGGATACTTAAAATCCAAATCAAACGATTAGTTTTTAACTATTTACTAACTTATTTCAGGTCGATTGTGAAACAAGTTTTTCCAACTTATATTATTCACTCTCGGCACCTCATTTCTGATGTAATCTATCGCCACGAGGGTATGAGAGAAGAGAAGCCAGTTTCCCTTTTATGCTGAGCGTGTAGCAATGGAATTGCTGATACCATTTTTATTTCGGCTTTGGTATGATGTGCCCAGGGATCGAACCTGAGACCTCCTGCACTCGAAGCGAACGCTCAACCACTAGGGTATCGAGGCGGCGGTTATAGCGTAATAAAACGGTATTATCGAGCATTTTATTAAGAAAACCGACATGTGTACTGGAAATTAACCACCCAACTAGAGATGCACTGGTTTGAAACCCAGAGAGGTATACACCGGACAAGTTAAAGAACCAAGAAGTTAATTCGGCAAGAACTAGATCAACGCGCCCGGATTCCTTGTATCACAAACATTTTCTGCCTCCTCCCTCGAAGCCGGAGGTCACCCGTCAATTAGGTAGGGATCACGCACTACGGCAACAATTATTTATTATATTATTTATTCTCAAAGGTAAACCATTGAAAAGGTAAACAATTTTAACGGCCGTTTGTCGCTCTGTGAAGATGTCGTTCTACGGAGGTTAAAATTAGAGTAAAAGTGCCGCTTCTCGGAAGTTGCCTCTTCTCAGAGTTGTCGCTTCTCAGAGGTGGCCGCATCTAGGAGGTTGCCGCTTCTCAGAGGTTGCCGCTTCTCAGAGGTGCCGTTTCGGGATGTTATATTGTACATAGAAATAGAAATGGGTGGGACATTTTGAACCAAGTACAAGTTTTTCCAATACCACAATCACAATGCCTATTGCCTACCACAACACGTATGTATACATAATAGAACTACTCAACGGGGTCATAAATTATCGTTAAATACCCTCATATCCCTATTTTATTCATCCGCACAAAATTATTTGCAAATCATTGTCTAAGTAGGGTTCTTTCTCACGATGGTGAATAGGCAAAAGATTTTGTCATAAATACGACAAGATTTGTATTTTTAAATAACGGTAGGCCTATAGATTATGCGCTGGTGTATTCATCCGCTAGCACCTGTATTTAAACACCGCTCTATTACGTGTGCAAAGTTCATTTCTTGTTAAATATGTGGTAAACCGCTTACTATGAAATCTAGATTTACCTTAAGAATGATATATGACCAAAATGATACATAATATATTGATAATAAAATTCCCACGACGAAGTCTTTATTACGAAGGTACCGTTAATGTCTCAATCGGATCTACTCGGATTACATCGCCTAAGCAACACTAAATTACCTGATGTGTTCAAAAAGTATCTCTTCTATTTTAATTATTGATATTATCAAGAAAAATATCACAAAAACATGAATGCTTAAATTCGGAATAATTGTTTACTTTTTATATCTAGATCTATAGCGACTGGCCATGTAAACGGTTTATTCTTTTATTCATTTAGTATATTCTTAACTAAACAATGGACGCGTATCACATCATCTTAATTACGTTTCCAACATTGTCACGAATACACAAAAATGTGGGTAAAATATTTACAAACATTGTCTGTTTTGTTATTGATTTGTATCTCATTAAAATACGAAAATATTTGTATTCGGTGGCTCGTATTTCCGGAATGTGCCGGAATTACACGGAAAATTACTAACTCAAAACCCAAACGACAGCCGTTTATAGAACGAAGCGTTTATCCGTCCGAACAATATATGTTTAATTGATGCCTTTCTACCGTGATTATTCTATTTTGGGTTTGCTTAAATGTTGCAGACTATCCGACCAAAAGCTATTAAAAATCAGACAGGGAAGGCAGCATAAAAAATCAACAGTTACATCTCACAATGCCCAACAAACAACTGAACGAGGAATGAAGTCGAAAGTGCAAGTGTCTAGTTTAGTTTATACTAATTTATTTAAGGTCGATTGTGAAACAAGTTTTTCCAACTTATATTTATCACTCTCGACACCTCATTCCTGATGTTATCCATCGCCACGAGGGTATGAGAGAAGAGAAGTCAGTCTCCCTTTTTTATGCTGAGCGTCTAGCAAGGGAATGTCTGGTACCATTTTTATTTCGTCTTTGGTATGACGCGGCCAGGGATCGAACCCGAGACCTCCCGCACTCGAAGCGAACGCTCAACCACTAGGCTATCGAGGAGGCAAGTGTCTAGTGTCAAACAATGAAATACTTAGTTGCAGTTATATTAAATCTGAATGGCCCAGTTTCAGCTGTAAGAAAGGATGCCGAAAGACATATTTTCAGCCGTCAAAAGTCTTAAAAATTTATGAATAACAATAAATGTTAAATCCCTCCACGGCCATGATTAACTTTTTTATCTAATACCCGGTAGTATAAACGGATACTGCTAACCATAACGATGCATTTCTTTGAGATTTAAAAAAAAATATTTTCTTAATTTTTACACTTTTTACATCACTCTACTTTGTATTAGGGTCATTATAAAACAAGTTCTTGCAAATGATGCGAATCAACCTCGGCACCTCATTCCTGATGGCATCCACCGCCATGAGGGTATGAGTGAGAAGCCAGCTTTCTCCTTATGCCAAGTGTAAGGCTAGGTACCATTTGTAGTTACCATTTTGTATAATACGGCGGGATATCGAACTTCGCTACGTTAAATCCATAGGGTATACATATAAGGGAACTTTTCTACGGGCGTTGACTGACTGAGGTCGAAATGACGAACGAACGAGGTATAATTATTATTGCCGGCTATATCATTATTCCTTGACCATTATTTATAAATAACATAAGTAATAGCTATATGCAATGGATTTTTAAATTTCTGTTTAAATGAAAAACATGTTTAATAGAAAAATGACAATAATATACATGTATATAATAAAAATTATCTTTATCACAATTCGGTAGTCGTATAGATCTATTGGTTTGCGCTTTGTACGGCCGTTGACCCTGGTCGAAATGACGAATGTATTGTAAGGTATTGTATGTTATATACATTGAATTGAAGATTTATTGTGGCGAGTAATTGTGCATATTGATGAGTTTCTTAGATGAAAGATGATACGTACGTGTAAAGATTAGGGTGCTTTCACTGGGCATTCACCTTTGACCGTTACTGAGCATGTACATAATAGGGGACACGTATGTTACAGTTTTTTTTTCGTCACTGATTGTTAGTATAGGAGAGATCATGTTTGTATAATTAATGATTAGTACCATCAGCTAGCTATTGGTGAATGGCAGGTTTTTATTGTTCTTTTATCCAATAGATTGCTGGTGGGCATTTTGCATATGAATTCGGTGATCTCTCCTTTATGATCCTACCACATTGGTCAATGACATCAGACTTTGACGGAAGAGACAATTGTCTGATACATTTGTACAAGGGATATGGATGCGATACCTTTGCTCTTTTTGAATGAACCCCTTGGTTCTTTCATGTGCTCGGTTTACAGCACCGATACACACGACAATATCTCAGGGTTTCCAATCGGATCATCTCTATACGTAACTGCATACCCGCCACTTAGGAGTCTGAAGTATTTTCCTGTTTTGACTCCAAAGTGAAGAGTATGTAGTCACGTATGAAGTTCTGACATCTCTACACGTATAAAACAGGGGACACATTTCATCTGGATCCAGTTGGTAAGTTACGTCGCAGATGATTATGAGTTTTTATAGAATCTCAAATTTCTCAGTCAAACTCGATAAGCGGAGCATTAATTTGAGCAAATATTTCTAGTGGAAACGTAACTTCGGGTACGAGCAATTCATTTTGTTAATGACACTGTCACACTATGTAACGTATTGTGCGGTTTACGTTGTTATAATACGTATTAGTGTGACCGTCCCATTAGGTGTAGCATCGAGATTAGCGCGGATAACAAATACTAGAACATCATTCTTGTAGCCAAGACCCACCTTATCCACACCATACATGCTCAGAAACTACTGTAAGCCGTAGACCACTGACATCACATCTACTACAAGCCGTAGACCACTGACATCACATCTACTACAAGCCGTAGACCACTGACATCACATCTACTACAAGCCGTAGACCACTGACATCACATCTACTGTAAGCCGTAGACCACTGACATCACATCTACTACAAGCCGTAGACCACTGACATCACATCTACTACAAGCCGTAGACCACTGACATCACATCTACTACAAGCCGTAGACCACTGACATCACATCTACTACAAGCCGTAGACCACTGACATCACATCTACTACAAGCCGTAGACCACTGACATCACATCTACTGTAAGCCGTAGACCATTGACATCACATCTACTACAAGCCGTAGACCACTGACATCACATCTACTACAAGCCGTAGACCACTGACATCACATCTACTACAAGCCGTAGACCACTGACATCACATCTACTGTAAGCCGTAGACCACTGACATCACATCTACTACAAGCCGTAGACCACTGACATCACATCTACTACAAGCCGTAGACCACTGACATCACATCTACTACAAGCCGTAGACCACTGACATCACATCTACTACAAGCCGTAGACCACTGACATCACATCTATTACAAGCCGTAGACCACTGACATCACATCTACTACAAGCCGTAGACCACTGACATCACATCTACTGTAAGCCGTAGACCATTGACATCACATCTACTACAAGCCGTAGACCACTGACATCACATCTACTACAAGCCGTAGACCACTGACATCACATCTACTACAAGCCGTAGACCACTGACACCACATCTACTACAAGCCGTAGACCACTGACATCACATCTACTACAAGCCGTAGACCACTGACACCACATCTACTTTAAGCC
The DNA here is from genome assembly GCA_947247005.1 of Spisula solida. Lineage (NCBI taxonomy): Eukaryota > Metazoa > Mollusca > Bivalvia > Venerida > Mactridae > Spisula > Spisula solida. The sequence goes on from OX365962.1 coordinate 2,815,656, forward strand.
GTAGACCACTGACATCACATCTACTTTAAGCCGTAGACCACTGATATCACATCTACTTTAAGCCGTAGACCACTGACATCACATCTACTTTAAGCCGTAGACCACTGACATCACATCTACTTTAAGCCGTAGACCACTGACATCACATCTACTTTAAGCCGTAGACAACTGACATCACATCTACTTTAAGCTGTAGACCACTGACATCACATCTACTTTAAGCCGTAGACCACTGACATCACATCTACTTTAAGCCGTAGACAACTGACATCACATCTACTTTAAGCCGTAGACCACTGACATCACATCTACTTTAAGCCGTAGACCACTGACATCACATCTACTTTAAGCCGTAGACCACTGACATCACATCTACTTTAAGCCGTAGACAACTGACATCACATCTACTTTAAGCCGTAGACCACTGACATCACATCTACTTTAAGCCGTAGACCATTGACATCACATCTACTACAAGCCGTAGACCACTGACATCACATCTACTTTAAGCCGTAGACAACTGACATCACATCTACTTTAAGCCGTAGACCACTGACATCACATCTACTACAAACCGTAGACCACTGACATCACATCTACTACAAGCCGTAGACCACTGACATCACATCTACTACAAGCCGTAGACCACTGACACCACATCTACTACAAGCCGTAGACCATTGACATCACATCTACTACAAGCCGTAGACCACTGACATCACATCTACTACAAGCCGTAGACCACTGACACCACATCTACTACAAGCCGTAGACCATTGACATCACATCTACTACAAGCCGTAGACCATTGACATCACATCTACTACAAGCCGTAGACCACTGACATCACATCTACTACAAGCCGTAGACCACTGACATCACATCTACTACAAGCCGTAGACCACTGACATCACATCTACTACAAGCCGTAGACCACTAATCTGAACTTCTTGTTTACAGAGAGAAATGGCTGTGTTGGCTATATCGTATATACTAGGATTAGGCATCATGTCGGATTGTTGTCCACGTGGAGATGATGTCTGGCCAAACGATGCAAGCCTGTAGGATGTTTGGCACTGACACAATCACTATACGCTCAACTTATGTATATTGTGAGTCTCTCGGAGTCCTAGCAGCTGAACCGTGTGACGTGTGACATAGTCGACTTCCAGTATAAGGTTTCTATCAGACCCCACCGCTATATGGTCGTCTGGCCGCCGGATAATGAGTGTAAAGTGACCTAGTAACGGGCTCCCTGCGTAAAGTATGCATTACAACGAACTATCGGCGTAACTTTTGGGGCCTAGCAGATTACCGGCGTAGAATTATTCAGTTTACCGTTATATGGAAAAATTACACACATTAAAATGCTTAGTAATGACTTTACACTACTGTGCTAAGGACCTGTCATCCCGGGTACAGCATGGCTCATAAAAGCGTCAAAACTTCAAAGTTTATTTGAGTTTTATTAATATTGACACCAAACGGTATTGTCATATTTTACGACATTCCAAAAACCATTTGTAACCTAACACGTGCGTATTATAATTCTAACACCTAACCTTAGTATTTGACTTGATTTCAAACTTCCTGGCCCCTATTCCACGAAAAAAAATCTCAAGTTATTTCTCAGCTGAGACAGATTTTTTTTGAATTTATATATGACTAAAATTATCGTCTTGTGATGTAGATTACTATCAGGTTACTGTGTATTTATTGCAAAATAATGATTTAGGAGGTGATTTCTGTATGAAATGCTTATAAATGGAAATCACACAGTTATGAACAATAAAGAACTTCGTACTTGAGCTTGTTATAACAGACTTAAGTTTTTACTTTAGATGTTAATAACTTTAAAACACTATTTTCGGCAAATATCGGACTTCATATGTATTGAACTATTAAATGGCATTTCACTGAGAGGAAACAATAGATACAAGTATACATTTGAGTCATTCAACCAACACAATAAGCATTTAAAATAGCAGTCTCAGCTGAGCAATAACTTAAGTTTTTTCGTGGAATTGGGACCAGGACAGGATACACAATATCTCTCAGTTTTATTCCCGGTTTTTGAATCCAAAAATGTTTTTGATCACTCATTTCCAAGATTTTTGTGTTACAACATATGAGACTGTGGCAACATGGCGACCGCTGTTCAACGCACAAAGCTGTTCGTGTTGTGTGAAACTTTGGCAACATGGCGACCACTGTTCTATGTACCAAAATGTTTGTGTTGTATGAAACTTTGGCAACATGGCGACCACTGTTCTATGTACCAAAATGTTTGTGTTGTATGAAACTTTGGCAACATGGCGACCACTGTTCTATGTACCAAAATGTTTGTGTTGTATGAAACTTTAGCCACATGGCGACCGCTGTTCTATACGTACCGCGATTTTCGTGTTGTATGAAACTTTGGCAACATGGCGACCGCTGTTCTATACGTACCACGATTTTCGTGTTGTGTGAAACTGTGGCAACATGGCGACCGCTGTTCTATACGTACCACGATTTTCGTGTTGTATGAAACTTGGCAACATGGCGACCGCTGTTCTATACGTACCAAGCTGTTCGTGTTGTGTGAAACTTGGCAACATGGCGTCCGATGTTCTACGAAGCGGTTAGAGAGAGTTTATTAAACGTTTTTTTCCAGGATTATATAATTAGCTACCGAAGGGGACGGTAGCAATAAATTATGTGCGCATGTATTGTGAATTGTCTTCGTCAACTCACTGGCTTAGAATTAGAAGGTCAAAAGTACTACTTATGACCTTATCAGACTCATGCATATTTGAAATCTGTATCTCAAGGCGCTTCTTATAAGCCTATTATTATGCAAATCGGAAGTGATCATGTCGACCAAACGGAAGTTTAAAAAGCTTGAATTCCCAGTTTTTTCTTGTTTTTTCTTGTTTTTTTTCAAAATATTGATTTTGTATTTACGACCTTCTAATCAGTCTAAACCAACGAATTATACCACCCATGCAATTTCATAGTTGGATCCACACGCATAATGAGGTAGATCTATTTGCACATGCGCAGTGGCTTAAATTGCTTCTTGATGACGAAGCATTAATTTGAAAAATAAAACGTCGAAAATAAAGCACGATAGTTGGTCAAAAAAGTAGAGGAAACGCTTAGTTTATTCAAAGTTTGAACTCCAAGGCAAAACACTTTGGCACAGCTTTGGTCATCAGCTACTGTGTCTGTCTGTCTGTCTGTCTGTCTGTCTGTCTGTCTGTCTGTCTGTCTGTCTGTCTGTCTGTCTGTCTGTCTGTCTGTCTGTCTGTCTGTCTGTCTGTCTGTCTGTCTGTCTGTCTGTCTGTCTGTCTGTCTGTCTGTCTGTCTGTCTGTCTGTCTGTCTGTCTGTCTGTCTGTCTGTCTGTCTGTCTGTCTGTCTGTCTGTCTGTCTGTCTGTCTGTCTGTCTGTCTGTCTGTCTGTCTGTCTGTCTGTCTGTCTGTCTGTCTGTCTGTCTGTCTGTCTGTCTGTCTGTCTGTCTGTCTGTCTGTCTGTCTGTCTGTCTGTCTGTCTGTCTGTCTGTCTGTCTGTCTGTCTGTCTGTCTGTCTGTCTGTCTGTCTGTCTGTCTGTCTGTCTGTCTGTCTGTCTGTCTGTCTGTCTGTCTGTCTGTCTGTCTGTCTGTCTGTCTGTCTGTCTGTCTGTCTGTCTGTCTGTCTGTCTGTCTGTCTGTCTGTCTGTCTGTCTGTCTGTCTGTCTGTCTGTCTGTCTGTCTGTCTGTCTGTCTGTCTGTCTGTCTGTCTGTCTGTCTGTCTGTCTGTCTGTCTGTCTGTCTGTCTGTCTGTCTGTCTGTCTGTCTGTCTGTCTGTCTGTCTGTCTGTCTGTCTGTCTGTCTGTCTGTCTGTCTGTCTGTCTGTCTGTCTGTCTGTCTGTCTGTCTGTCTGTCTGTCTGTCTGTCTGTCTGTCTGTCTGTCTGTCTGTCTGTCTGTCTGTCTGTCTGTCTGTCTGTCTGTCTGTCTGTCTGTCTGTCTGTCTGTCTGTCTGTCTGTCTGTCTGTCTGTCTGTCTGTCTGTCTGTCTGTCTGTCTGTCTGTCTGTCTGTCTGTCTGTCTGTCTGTCTGTCTGTCTGTCTGTCTGTCTGTCTGTCTGTCTGTCTGTCTGTCTGTCTGTCTGTCTGTCTGTCTGTCTGTCTGTCTGTCTGTCTGTCTGTCTGTCTGTCTGTCTGTCTGTCTGTCTGTCTGTCTGTCAAGACAATGACTGACAATATTATACGCAGCCCCTATAGTATAGTCCAGTCAGGTCGAGTCAACTATAACGGTGTAAAACCAATTATAAAGGCTTATACTGTACAAACAACTATAATTTCAATGCTAAACTAGCAAACTAAACTTCGCTCTACCTGTTTAGACAATGGTTGTGATTTTTGCGTACACATAAACTGCAACGTCACTGTCACAATATCCTAACTGGACTAAACAGTAATTTATACAAAAACATTAGAGAAAGTCCCGCATGATTGACAAATACCAAAGACCTAAATATACATGTATATTTAGGTCTTTGCAAATACCAAGCATGGTCGATTGAGAGGTAAGGGTGAACAATATACATGTAGACTTTCGGCTGAATTCTCACAACCTAATTTCTTTCTTCCTTGAAAAAAACATGTACACAATAATTTGGAAAACTTATCATTTTTATTATCATCATTGTGCAAATGAAATTACCGATGTTGACAATTTAGCCCCAAAACAGCTTCTGCAATCCCGCGGTAATAGTGTAGTTTTATGAGATAAAAACTAGAATTTATCGAAAATGCATTAGGCGATTTATGACGTTACTTAAACGATATTAAATTCAATATTTCTAATATACAATCTCAAAAGAACTAATGTACGAAATTTGATGACTGTAAAATAAAAATTATGAAAAAACAGGTTTTACCAAATTCATACCGCCCTTGACAAATAAGTAAATATAAACAGTAAATGGTCGCCATGGTAACCAACGCCCGGCACATTCCCGTGGTTTTAGACAAACACTCAACAATAGCTCTTGTCAACATATGATTTCAATAAACAAACACATGCGACTCCACAGTTTAATTGGGTTTGACGTTTTTACAAATGTTCAAAATGCACTCATATTTTGAATATAGTAATGGTGGGGTGACTTAAATGGTTATTGCTTTAAAGCTTTAACCAGTTGAGATTGGGCGCAAAATATGACGTGTTGCATAAGTTTTAACCGTCAGTTTTCGGGACTACATTTGTATTTGATTGTGGAATGCAATTATTAGTAATAAAAGATCCGTACAATTCCAGATTCTCCTATTATCAGTGTAGCAATACCACGTGACTTTTGACTACAGTTACAAGTAGAAATGTGTAAACATTGGAAAATAAAATATCCATAACTGTTTTATTTCTTCGTCGATTTCTTTGAAATATACACCACGCTAAGGGGGTAATTATTTGTTATCCTTGAAATGTAACATCTTTTTCAGGGACTGTGCCGTTTCGTCCATTACTCTGTGAAACCATGGAACGTGTAGGTAAAGCTGCTGAAAAAGATCTTATATTTAATGGAAAGCAAATAATGTTCCCCTTAGCGTGGCGTATATTTCATCGAAATCGATGAAGAAATAAAATACTTATAGCTATATTTGTGTTCCAATGTTTACAAATTCCACTTGGAACTGTAGTCAAAAACCACGTGGTATTGCTACACTGTATTTAGCCATAACCAGCTCGCGCCTAACGAACAATCGAACATATCCATACTTGATCATGTCTAACGGTTTGTAGGATTGTTTTCGGTCGGCCATGGATTTTGATCGATCAAAAGCCTGTGCTAAACAGTACATGCACCGTGATGGTTTGCATTATATTTTATTCTTCCTCCTTTATTCACAAGACGCATTGTCATAATTCTTTAACTCAGCGCGTGTGTCGAACATGTTCTGGTCCCCCCTAACGTGCATGCAGTAATGTATAAAGAATGTTATATGTTGTATTGCACAATACGATCAGCTTTGATTCCAGTTTTCTACACTGTATTAAAATATTTCAAGTAGGTGTTTATTTACCGACGACAATGATCAATCTGCGGGGAAGCTACTTCACTTTAGCTACTTGATATTCATCCCCGAATCCCAATGTTTATTCCACCCACTGTGAGTAAACACGACCCCCATAGAATTAACATGTTGGTCCCCATTTTGATTAGGGGCCAAACACAAAAGGGGTCAAAACTCAAGTAGGTGAGACACTGCATGTACAGGTTTAGTTTAAATACCGTTCTGGGTACGGAATTGATTTATCGCTTTGATTTGCATTGAAAATTGTATCTCGACAAAATAGGTATTATAAAGAAAATAAAGCAATGCTAAGCCACACAATAGGCGCTTATGAATATGGTTGTATTCAGTTTTAAAATATTGTTTTCGAATTGTTTTCCATAAATTGATGTTTCTAGAAATGGAAGCTACATGCACAATGTATAATGTAAATTTGAGCCGTTCTCCAGGAAAACCGGGCTTAGTGACAAACATATGAAAATCATGATAATTTAGCTTTAGAAAGATGAGACTCTTTTGAACAGTTCCTGAAAGTTTGAGCAAAATATAACATCACATTCCAAAGTTACAGACTAAAACTACCACTCCCCCCTACTTTGTTAGTGACGTCGTAAACGTCATTCAAACGTTATTTGGCGTTACGTTAACAAGAAGTTCATACATTCAGTATTTGATGAGTTCTTGACGTAAACTTTTCAAAATTGTATCACATTTTAGAATTATATTCCTTTATCAATAAAACATATCGCGAATTTTAGCTTTTAGAGAAATGTAGCTACTGTTTTCAATCACTAACCCCTCGTTTTCTCAATATGGATACTCTTCAGAAATTGGTCACAATAGCAACGACAGAAGATATTTTAACATGATTGATGAGAAAAAATAAATCTAAGACATAGAACTATATTATTCGAGAACTTAGACTTATATCAAAGAGCATAACCTTTTTTGTCATTTAAGAGGGTTTTCTTAACCTCATTTTATTCTTACATGAAAAAATAAATACTAATACAATGTCACTAAGCCCGATTTTTCTGGAGAACGGCTCTAATACAATGCCATGTTGCCTGCATTGACAGTCACATCATACATGTTGCCAGCAGCTATTATTTCACATCCGTACGAGTGAACTCTAAGTGGACATCCGACGACTGCGACCATCGTCCAGTATAGTTGCCTCCCAATACCTAAATATACTGGTCATCGTCAGTGGCCAAACGGCCGCGTGTCGTCCTTAACGTTATACGAAAATCGGTTTATGCGGATTCTTTATTACACGCCGATGGCAAAGGTCCCAGTTTTAATAAAATATAAGTTAACAAATGATACATGTAATCGTTTTTCTGATGTCTTCAGTCAGTGGACTGTGAAACTGACTGTCCGATGCATATACGGGTCATTGTCGTCGTTCAAATGATCGCCTTATTCCCCGAAACCTTAAATTTAATTACAAACAAATTAGCCGTGTGTTACCGACCGACAGATCTCGGGAGGTCGTATGGACTTTTACCCTTTTACAGTTGTAGTCTGTCGTTATCCTATAGAAAATATTCATAACAAAAAATGTGAAAACGATTCGTCTGCCTATGACTGTAGGTCAACTTGTGACGTACCGTTACGTTTAAGTTACGTCAAATAATGTTTGAATGACGTTTGCGACGTCGCGCACACAAATTTCGAACAGAGTCTCGACAGAAACAGTTGGAATGTTAAAAATACAGATTTTGTACCGTTAATCAAAATCGGATCGAGGTACCAGTTTACAAAAACAGCTATGATTTCCTTAAAAATCCCGATATGGATATAATTCGTTTTTGCATTATATACTTCAATGAGATTACACATTCAAATCAATGAACGTGCAGCTAGGTCAGTGCGCTCTGTCATATAATTTATGTCTTTGCGTGGTTGCCTTGTGACGTGATTGCGCTCGTGGTTTGTGTTTGTGCCGTGAGTTTCTTGTTATATTTATTATGTGTGATTCTTTGTGCTCATATGTTTCTTCTGTGTGTTGCTAATCATGTCCGATTTATTATTATATGTGTTGTTTCGACAGTTGTCCGAAGGTACCAGAAGTGGTTAAGTGTTCCAGCTTAAAGGCTGTCGTGTTATTGAGGTCAACTTGCTCGTTGCTTGGTTGTATGGTGGTTCTGTGGTGGTTCTATGGTGGTTATGTGGTGGTTCTATGGTGGTTGTATGGTGGTTCTGTGGTGGTTCTATGGTGGTTGTATGGTGGTTCTGTGCTGGTTCTATGGTGGTTGTATGGTGGTTCTGTGGTGGTTCTATGGTGGTTGTATGATGGTTCTGTTGTGGTAGTATGGTGGTTGTATGGTGGTTCTGTGCTGGTTCTATGGTAGTTGTATGGTGGTTCTGTGGTGGTTCTATGGTGGTTGTATGATGGTTCTGTTGTGGTAGTATGGTGGTTGTATGGTGGTTCTGTGCTGGTTCTATGGTGGTTGTATGATGGTTGTATGATGGTTCTGTGGTGGTTGTATGGTGGTTGTATGGTGGTTCTGTGGTGGTTCTATGGTGGTTCTGTGGTGGTTCTATGGTGGTTGTATGGTGGTTCTGTGGTGGTTCTATGGTGGTTCTGTGGTGGTTGTATGGTGGTTGTATGATGGTTCTGTGGTGGTTCTATGGTGGTTGTATGGTGGTTCTGTGGTGGTTCTATGGTGGTTCTGTGGTGGTTGTATGGTGGTTGTATGGTGGTTCTGTGGTGGTTGTATGGTGGTTCTGTGGTGGTTCTATGGTGGTTGTATGGTGGTTCTGTGGTGGTTCTATGGTGGTTGTATGATGGTTCTGTGGTGGTACTATGGTGGTTGTATGGTGGTTCTGTGGTGGTTCTATGGTGGTTCTATGGTGGTTGTATGGTGGTTCTGTGATGGTTCTATGGTGGTTGTATGATGGTTCTGTGGTGGTTCTATGGTGGTTCTGTGGTGGTTCTGTGGTGGTTCTATGGTGGTTCTGTGGTGGTTGTATGGTGGTTGTATGGTGGTTCTATGGTGGTTCTATGGTGGTTCTGTGGTGGTTGTATGGTGGTTGTATGATGGTTCTGTGGTGGTACTATTATATGGTGTTCTATGAATGTTGTATGGTGGTTCTGTGGTGGTACTATGGTGTTCTATGGTGGTTGTATGGTGGTTCTGTGCTGGTTCTGTGGTGGTTGTATGGTGGTTCTATGGTGTTTGTATGGTGGTTGTATGGTGGTTCTGTGGTGGTTCTATGGTGGTTGTATGGTGGTTCTGTGGTGGTTCTGTGGTGGTTCTATGATGGTTCTATGGTGGTTATATGGTGGTTCTGTGGTGGTTCTATGTTGGTTCTGTGGTGGTTCTAGTGTGGTTATGTGCTGGTTGTATGGTGGTTGTATGGTGGTTCTGTGCTGGTTGTATGGTGGTTCTATGATGTTTCTGTGGTGGTTCTATGGTGTTCTATGGTGGTTCTGTGGTTGTTCTATGGTGGTTCTATGGTGGTTGTATGGTGGTCGTATGATTGGCGTGAGATGTAACCATTTATCTAATAAACATGTTTTCATACGGACACTTTACCAACACTTACTTTATACACATCAAATTGTCAGAATGCTCTCATTACAAGAATTCAGAAAATATAGAAAATTATTTTTTTGAAATTTAAAATGCCGTTTTTTTGTACCAAACACATTCAGTCCATTTGCAAGGATATGTAGTAGTTGAGGCAGATTGCTTATAAATGCGTTGAAATAAGGTTGTTGCGTCCACAAGCATGTCACCATAAAGTCAGGGTTAATACGCCTGTTTTACTGTTATATCGTATCCAGTATTCTCGTATATAAATTACAGAAAAGTTTCTGTACGCCAAGTTTACATTAAAAATAATACAGAAAATGAACTGTAATTGTTAAGGTCGCTATGACAATGCGAGAAATGAAATGGACGGACATTCCGATATAAATGGAATCTTTATAATAGACGTCAAAATATTGACTTTATGTTGAACTAAACACTTCAAGGCTTTTTCTTACAGAAAAAAGTCGAGGATTACAAAACATTGACTCATACAATTTTCATAAAAAGAAATTCCATTTTTTCGGTTTTTAAATAAAAGAACAACAACAAACGATTAAGATGAAAACTGTGATAAGATTTTAAGTAATGATTAGGTTCTTTAAGACGACGGCAAACATGACTCTGTCGAATAATTAAAAAGTCGGCCGTTCTGTAAATACTTTTTTGAATACTGCTTATTTAAATCTCGGATTTAGAATTTATGCGTTGTTTATGTAAAACACATTAGAGGTTTTCGCCATTCTAATTTTACCGTTAACTTTGAAAAGATCAAAGAAATGTTTTAAGAAAAAATGTCGTCTGTTTATGAATGGCTTATAGATTTCTGTTACTATTGGTTTTACGAAATTCCGCTAATAGACTTTCTTCGGTTGTGTAAATGCGATTATGTGACTTGGAAGTTTTGTTGATTGATATAATTTCCGAAAAAAAAGTTTAATCCGCGGCGTCCTTTTACGTATTTATGGTTCCCACGTTATCGTTCTAATCCAGCATGCATTTATGTTTATATTAAATAAGTGAGAGTTTAATCTGCGGCCCCTGCTGATAATCTGCGGTCCAAATGAATAAGGTGTCTTTGAGGCATGCGACTAGGATAAGCCTGATCGTGTGTTTATTTAACGGCGTTTTTGAACCAAATGAAGGCCCACAAACAGCGTGACCTTCGTAATATAAAAGTCACAAGTTCGATGAGAGATTAGGGGCTGTAATAACGAAGGGACACACGAAGGAACCCGTTTCAGTTAGCTGCAAAAAAGTTCCATTTTACTATTTATTTATGCAAACTTTATTAAAAAATGCCTAAAGTGGATGGTCTTGAATCTGTGCCTAAAGAAATGGACGGCCGATGTCCAGGAGAACTAGGCTTGGTTACAAAGTTATGAAAATTGTGATAATATAGCGTAAGAAAGATCATACTATACAAATAATATCAAAATATAACATTGAATTACAAAGTTGTAACATACATTGTACTTCTAAAACATAACAATCACCGCGTCTACTTTTTGAGTGACGTCAGAAATGTCATTCAAACGTAAGATGGCGTAACGTTTACAAGCATTGATAAATTCTGACACTTGTTACATAATTACTTAATAATGTCACTATATATATATATATTATAAGCCCTGTTTTCCTTGAGAACAGCTCATATGTTATTCAGAAAGAGCAATGGTATTGTACCTACGGATTCCTCATATACATTTAAATCGGCAGGGGGTCATTGGTCAACCTGACTGGGATATTATGTTAGATGGCCACGTAGCGGCACTTGCAACGGATTCAGTCTAACGCAAATAAACACACGCATGAGACAATATATAGTCCAGTCAGGATAAAAATCCAGTGACGCAGCGGTCGAGTCCACTATAATGGTGTAAATCCAATTATAAAGGCTTATACTGTACAAACAACTATAATTTCAATGCTAAACTAAAACACTAAACTTCACTCTACCTTTTTAAACAATGTTTATGATTTTTTGCGTACACATAAATTGCAACGTCACTGTCACAATATCCTAACTGGACTATACATTTTTACATAAAGAGTTTAAAGCTGTGTGAAGTATATACATGTATATAGTGACAGTTCAAACAATCACGTGACGTGGTTAAGGGCCGTTCACTCACTGAACACTATGGATTAATTACCCAATGACCCCTGCATAATTATCTCCAATTTTGAAGGAAACCTTTTTAATGCTTTAATTTATTGACTGTAAAAAGTCGATTGTTAAAGGTAACGCGACCCAGGTGCATAGGAAATCGTATCGCAAACATTGGTCAAGCTATACAATGACCAGCATGGTCAATTACAGCCACTCGGTCGGTCAATTGGCCGGAACATTAAACTTCTCATATTTACAATAATCTTAAGTGATTCTGTCAAATATTTTAGAAATATTTAACAAATCTTGAAAAAGCTCTTAAAATGTGACATTCTCACAAAAATGCGTGTATTTGATTATAGATGTTCACAATTCTTTAGTAGGGGATAAATGTCATATTGATCCGTTAAAGTCCGTACTGTTGTGTCCGGAATGTGACCGTTTTTTTTTGTTTTGATAACGTTCTAAACAATTTTATTGTATTGCAATAATTGTGAGAGATTTCGCATTTATTTGTTATGTCGAGTCATAAAATAAACACACATCAACGTAAATAATCTTTGAGTATTCTTTCTTTAATGCTTAAAGCACTTGACAACTACGCGCTGAAGTCAACAGCAACCGAGTGTTGAAATGGTGTCTATAAAAACGCTGTGTCAGGATCAACTTGAGAATTAAAAGAATTAAGGTGGACAGGTAACAGTATTTGTTTATGATTCTGCCATCATCTGTCAGCTCGGTGCTGATTTAATACCTAGGGGTTGTTTATGGCCCTTTTTATGACACCTACATAATACGGGGATAAAATAGGACACGGGATTTAGCAATTAAATGGCCATTTATAATATTGTTGCGTCAGGGTATACTCATTTCTCCAATAGCCCCAGTGGCTCAGTGGTAACGCGTCAGTCTATAGATGATTTACCAGGTATGCTAGTCTTGTACGCAGATTCGAATCCATTTATTGTCTATTTTTTATTATATTTCTTTCTATTTTCATTTTCTCAACACTTTTAAATTACAAAGTCTATAAAGAAAAAACCAAACGAAAAAAAAGAAAAAAAACTAAATAAACGAATTATATTCTTTTAGAAATACCAGAATGAGTTGGATTCGAACTCGCGCATAATAAAATCATACCTTTGTTGCGACTGGACCTTACGCTTTACTGATTGAGCTATTTCCTCATTGGTCATTGCGTTGTATTTAATGCGTTATTAGTTTACTTCAGGTGCAAAAGATAATCAAGAATGTTTATGTTCTGGTACTATTTATAGCCCGGCCAATTTATCTTTGTCCGATTATAGTCACTTTACCATCAAGATTACTCATAGATTACTATGGTTTGTAAGGTGATGTACATAAGAAGGACGAAAGTAAAGAAATCACAAATTGAATTATTTTTGTTTAATAAATTGCTATTTCTAAAAATCAGTGTCATGTACACAATCATGCCTCCGTAGCTCAATGGTTAGTGCACTTGTCGGCGATCCGAGCTCAAATACGGGTGGAGGCACTCATATGCCTGCCATATTTCATCAGAAAGCTGACTGCCATAATAAAGGCTCGGCTCGGCGGCTCGGCGGCTCGGCGGCTCGGCGGCTCGGCGGCTCGGCGGCTCGGCGGCTCGGCGGCTCGGCGGCTCGGCTCGACTCGGCTCGGCTCGGCTCGGCTCGACTCGGCTCGGCTCGGCGGCTTTGTAATGAATCACAGTAACATTGCTAGTAAAACTTTAAAAATTATGCGAAAAAACATCTACAAAAAAGCGAAAAAAATACTGATCTAACGTAACGAAGTTTGGCACGCAAAGCTTGTTCAAGTGTCATCCAGAAAAGTTATTTATAAAGAATGTTACTAGAATAAAAAATTCAAACGACTGTATAAGTAAGAGTAAAGTTTGTTTGTTACATACTCCGAAAGAAAAAATGATGCTACAATATAGAGCAAATTCGCCGGAACTTTGAAATTTGCTCGAATTAGGCCGGTTGCTCGAATAATCGCTGCTCGGATTACCGAGGTTTTACTCTAATTGCACTGGTGCATAATTTACAGTCACTTTGTCAACTTTCCCCTCCTATATTTGTAATGAACAATGAGTTCTGAAGCGTGTTTCAATGAATGTAATCTGGATTTGTATTATGAACATTCTGCAAACAATTTACATACGACTTTGGGATCTTGTTTTTATTGGGGTCGATTATGTTCAGACGACATTTAGATCGAATCTTCATTGAGATCGTGCCTATGTTGACGTCGATCGTGCCTACATTGACGTCGATCGTGTCTACACTGACGTCGATCGTGCCTACATTGACGTCGATCGTGCCTACATTGACGTCGATCCTGTCTACATTGACGTCGATCATGTTCAGCGGACCCCAGGTCCGTGCTGGGGACTGTTTTCAAGTAGTTGACTGATACAGTCCAGTAAGGATATTGTGAAAGTGACGTTGTCGTTTTTGTATACACAAACTATTACCAACATTGTATGAACAGGTAGAGCGAAGATAGTATAGTTTTTTAGCTCTTAACTTATAGCTGTCTGTATATAAGCCTTCATAATTTCGCCGTAATGGTGGACTCGGACGCTGCCTCACTCTATTCTCACCCTGACTTGACTATAAGTGTGCGGTCATTAGTTTTATCCCTGCCTAACTGGCCTATGACCTTCGGGTTCGAGGGAAGAGACATAAAGTTTATGCATACAATGAATCCGGGTGCATCACACTAGCTCTTTCCGAATAATCTCCGTTGTTCTTTAACGTTCCCAGCTAGCGCATAGTTTAATCACTCCATGCATAAAGAAGAAATGCACCGTACAAACTTCAATTTGACATTTGACATCTAACTGTGACCTTGACCTTTAAAATCGACACAGTGGATTTGCCATGGCACACCTCTCATGAAGGATAACATTCATGCCAAATATATGCAAGTTTGATCAGTTCATGACAAAGTTATGGTCTGTACAAACTTCAATTTGACCTTTGACCTCCAACTGTGACCTTGACCATTGGGATAGCAACCTTGGGGTTATGTACGACACGCCTTCTAATGGGGGTTAACATTCATGCCAAATATAAGCAAGATTGGTCAGTACATGTCGAAGTTATGGTCCGGACAAAATTGGACGCACACACGCCCGCACTAAAGCACGCACACACTAACACACGCACGCACATACATCAGAAGTTGTGACTATGTCTCGCCAACCACAAGCGAGTTCGACAATAAATGATCACTCGTATAGTATCCATGGACTTTAGGGGGAAATTCTTTACCAGTTACTATGTACAATCAAATCCATATAAAACCATTGAAGTGTACCTTTAGAGTATTCGATCGAAGTACATTTTTGTATTTCAGCACAATAACTTCACAATCAAAAACAAATTGATGAAATGAAAAACTTCGTGTTCTGACTTAAAAGCACTTAAAATTTATCGAAATCCGGAACACTTAACATGTATTTTTCAGTAAACTTCTACATAAATCGAGATTGAGAAGGAAAAACTTCGTGTTTTTGACTATTTGAAAGCACTTAAGCCTATCGAAATTCATAAAACTTTACAAGTTATTTAGGCTTGTAAACTCCAATATCAATCTAGGGTATTATTACCGCGCATGCGCGAAGCACAAATGTCACGTGACCTTAACCAATATGAGTTCTACTGTTAGCATTAGCCAACAATTTGTCTTAAATGAATAGAAGTGTGGTAAGGGGCGTATTGATGTCCCAGTTTAAGTAAATAGTCCCCGTTTGTAAATGATTGAGTCATCAGAAAGGGACAGTTTTAGTTGTTTTAAGGGCCATTGACCCTTTTTGAAGATTGTTCTATTACACACAAGCGTCTGATGTCCTCAGACATGGACAGGTTATAACATGTTAACCATATATATACAATATCCAATCTTTGTCTTTGATATCATATTGAATGTTTGTTGTTAAAACTTGACATGCCTAGATGTCTGTTTACATTTTAAGTAATTTATTGCATGACTTTAAGAGTAAATTTGCATAGGTGTTCTGTATCAGTACTGCCCTCTATCAGCACTGTACACAGATTCATTGAAAAGTTGATCAGTTAAAACAATGGTAGACTATCTGACCATCAACTTGCTAGCCTATGCATGTGTTTAGTCCGGAGAATTTGACACGATTCTCGACCTTTTATTAACATAACTTAACAGCTGGTGTATTGTCTACACAAATGTATTTATTTATAAATCCGGTTGTATGTTTTCATAAGCGGGATGTATCACGAAGACACTCGAGGTGTAATACCAACACAAATCTAAAGAACCGATATTGCACGATTTACTCGCGGAAATGTATATATTCAACGCAAGAATCTTGTATTATATTCATGCATGAAGGTCAGGATCATGTCAACTTCTCTGAGCTATATCTTATTTTGAAGACAATGATGTGTTTTGCGTGCTCGCCGGTACGCGTGTACACTGTACAATGGCCCGAGTATAATCCAGTTAGGTCTAGTGACAGTGACGTAGCCGTTTATGTGTACACAGAAGATTACTATCATTGTCTGAATAGGTAGTGCGAATATAGTCAGTTAGTTTTGCATTGAAACTATGGGTTTCTGTTTAAGCCTTTATAATTGGTTTTACACCGTAATATTCGACTCGAACGCTGCGTCACTGTATTCTTACGCTGACTGGACTATACATATATGCATTTGTCCTAGTCCAAGCATGCTTTTTAGTACTACATGCATCTATTAGGGCGCAAACTAGGAAACACAATTCTCGACAAGTCGACTTTCCTTACAATTTTCTGAAACAGCAATTTTCTAATTTGTAAATTCGAGAGTAAGATAAGAACTTGTCTGACTGACCAAACGATCATGTGGCTTACGTGACACGTGCTTTATAAGATTTGTCCACACATCGTCCCTTTGGCGCAACAAGGTTGTATCTCCCTATTCACTATATAGTGAGATACAATCTTGTTGCACTAAAGGGACGACATGCATAGTAATATTGCGTGTATGCGATCATTATGCATGTATTTCTTCGTGCGTATATATGTATGTGTATGTGTGTGTGTGTGTGCGCGCGCGCGCGCGTGTGCGTGTGAGGGTGCGTGTGTGTGTGCGCGCGCGTGCGTGTGTGTACCGGAATGATATAATAATACACGATACCATACTATGGTGCAGCGCTTGATGATAGAACAGTAAAACACTTCACGCAGATTTATACAGTGTTACTGCGGTACAATCGGGAATATATATTCCGCTACCTTAACCCATGATGAGTTTGATATGCATAGTTTTACATACACAAGTAGGGTCCAATTTCATTTGGTTTGTTGCGGGTGCGGCGTCTTCTTTGTAGTTGTTTGTGGACAACAGTTAAACATGTATTTAGTATGTATCTATTGTAAACTAGAGTTAAAATGAACCGGTACGGACAAATAATTCTAATGTTAAATTAGATAGATAACATTAATCAAAATTTGATAGCAGGCCCTCGGATTCGCTACACTTCATTTACATGCGATCGAGCATGTACGGATTAAAATGCAAATTGTCTCCTCAGACAATAAACCTTTGATAAATGTGTTTCATTCAAAGTAGTGCAATAATTGTAAATTGAAAATCAAATTACACTGTACATTACAAACGTAATTTGTTGCAGTATGCACAAAATTTGCAATACCATAAACGCTATAATTGCGTTGCCATAGTAATTAGTTTACCGCATGATAAAAAATGTGAAAATTAAGGTTATTTACGGGTTAATATTACATATAGGTTCAATCATTTACAAACCAATACTCGTAAATTTGGTATAAGCAATAGCATCGATATTTCCTTGTACTTTCTTAGTTGTCTGTACATATATCCCTATTTTTCGTGGAGCGTGCGTGTAGACATCCTCCTGTGTGTGCGTCTGTGTTTGCGTGCGTGTGGACACTCTCCTGTGTGTACGTCTATCCGTGCGTGCGTGTGGACACTCTCCTGTGTGTACGTCTATCCGTGCGAGCGTGTGGACACTCTCCTGTGTGTACGTCTATCCGTGCGTGCGTGTGGACATCCTCCTGTGTGTACGTCTATCCGTGCGTGCGTGTGGACACTCTCCTGTGTGTACGTCTATCCGTGCGTGCGTGTGGACACTCTCCTGTGTGTACGTCTATCTGTGCGTGCGTGTGGACATCCTCCTGTGTGTACGTCTATCTGTGCGTGCGTGTGGACATCCTCCTGTGTGTACGTCTATCAGTGCGTGCGTGTGGACATCCTCCTGTGTGTACGTCTATCCGTGCGTGCGTGTGGACACTCTCCTGTGTGTATGTCTATCCGTGCGTGCGTGTGTACACTCTCCTGTGTGTACGTCTATCCGTGCGTGCGTGTGGACATCCTCCTGTGTGTACGTCTATCCGTGCGTGTGTGTGGACATCCTCCTGTGTGTATGTCTATCCGTGAGTGCGTGTGGACACTCTCCTGTGCGTCCATCTGCGCGTGCGTGTTTACACGCAGTTTCAAAGGTACATCTTGAAATGGGACCCATGTACCGTTTATTTTCTGCAAATAGGTGTATAAATAGTTTTTTTTAATTAAATTACTAAGAAATCTAAAATCTGATAATGGAACTACCGCTGTTCGCCGCTACGGTGACGAATGTCCACCATTTATTTTACGTCCTACGATGTTGCTTCCTTGACTTACCATATTTCCATATGACCTAGGCGTTTCCTACTTAAAAAACAATGCTGATTTGCAGCTTTACGAACAGGCAGTTTTTTAAAACTTTTTTTTAAAATTTTTTTTTGGTTGGTTGTGAAGATGTTCTATTACTTTTATTGATCATTTTCGACATCTCATTTAGGATAATTTCTATCGCTATATGCTATACAAGGGTATCAAAGTAAAGGTTAGTTTGGCCTTTTTTCTGTTGGCTAAAAATTTATTTCATGACTTCTCACCTCAATTAAGCAACCACCTGTTCATACCTCCTCGATAGCCTAGTGGTTAGGCGTCTGCTTAGAGTGCGGGAGGTCTCGGGTTAGAACCCATGCCGCGTCATACCAAAGACAATTTAAAAATGG
The DNA here is from genome assembly GCA_947247005.1 of Spisula solida. Classification (NCBI taxonomy): domain Eukaryota; kingdom Metazoa; phylum Mollusca; class Bivalvia; order Venerida; family Mactridae; genus Spisula; species Spisula solida. The sequence continues at coordinate 2,834,415 of OX365962.1, forward strand.
TACCAATAATTCCCTTGCTAGACGCTCAGCAAAAAGGACTAATGGCTTCACTTCTCTCATACCCTCGTGGCGATGGATAACATCAGGAATGAGGTGTCGATAGTGATAGATATAAGTTGAAAAAAAAAGTTTCACATTAGACCTAAAATAAAATACATGTAGTTTAAAATGTATGTTCATTTTGAGGTTGATTTATTAGCAAAGCAACGGAAATTGGCCTAAAAGTGGGTCGTGGTTTAGATGTTGACTTTTTACTGCGGTGGTCTGTATGAGAGGTTGTACTGTATACTTGTTCAAGTTGATTTAACTAAGAATATGCACAATGCATAAACACGCCATTAATTAAAGATCTTTTTATATATTTTTTTAAACAAATTTGACATCCAAATAATAAGAGGTGGGTATACAAATAACGAATAATGACATGTCGGGAATACGGACAACTATCTGTTAATGAATGCAGAAATTTATACACAAACACACCATGAATCTATTGAAATTATCTAACGGTATTTTCGTATCAAATTTCGTTTAAAATAAATCGCTATGATTTACTCAATCTAATTCTGAACATACTATCACATTTCCTTATTTATCGTAAGAATTAAAAGATGCGTTTATCTAGAGAACAAAGGGTCTCCTCAGCGTCGATAAGATGGTCCCAGATTTGGGGATTTTCTATCTGGGTGTAGCTGATAGTATTTTTATATTTTTAAGGGCTAGATGAAATAGGGGTCAATATAGGAGGAGTGTGTAAAGACATGCAATAGAATAAATTATCAAGTCATAAACGCGCTGAACTATTTGATGCAGAAGAATGTGTTAAATATTACGGGACGGTACGTGCTAGTACGGATGGTACGGGAGATATCATGTCCTATCACATGACCAGATTCGGTGAAACCGGAAGTTCAACGTTATACGAACGATCTAACATAATCTAGAGTACTGTCGTGGGTTAAATTTTAACTGTTTCGATCTGAACACCATCTTGTATCCCAATCTTCAATACCCTCATCATACAACCCCTAGTCTCTTCTTCTGGACACAAGTAGTCTCCGAAACCCGAGTGCCTTATCCGCCCTTTAGTTTAGTAACTTTAGTTGAAACATATTCATTCCCAATATTTACAACATATTATAAACAATAACATATACATGTACTTTACAATTATAATACAGGATAGAATTAGAACGAAATACTTGAAAAAATATCATATTAAGTCAGACAGTGAAGGCAGCACTCAGCTTAACCAGCCGAGCACAGAAAACATATAAGCGGCACAGACACAGTCCAACGTAAAAATCTAGCAACTACAAAAACACGGCGTCCCGTCCCGAAAGTCTGCCGCCTCAGTCAAAACGAAACGAGAGCCATATGAAGTCTTATATACCGGTGCTAAGTTTTCTTCTACTGAGTGACAGGTCGCAGGTTTGTAGCCTGTGTATAAGAAGCTAAAACGTATATAGCATCATAATGATACTCTGGCTCCAATACTCACCGCGTATAAACCAAATCACCGTACTCATTATTGTGATACTATACAATTCAACGTGTACTCAATATTGTGATTGAAACATCCGGTGATTTTCCATCACTGTACTAATTACTGCAATCCTATACAATTCAACATGTACCAAAGAATACATGAGAATGGAACTGACACTAAGCTAAATTTCCTCTAGGAGCCGCCATTTTTAAAAGACATACTTCTTGACGATCGGCGTACGTCAGCAGCGATAAAAGCCGAACGGACCGTTCCGATTGTATTCTAGTGTATATCCGTGCGTGTACTCATTATTGCGATAACCGGAAGTTGACTCGTTTGTAGACTGTGATACTACTCCAGTCTCACCGTCAGCTTAGTCAAATACACGATAACCTGTATAATACGATGGTTGTTTACAAACTAAACGGGACTTTGATATAATGTCGGACAGTAAGGTTATAATATATGATGTTAATCAACAATTATAACTTGAAACAGTGTAATACATTTTCTACATACAGTGTAATTATGATCGAAACCAAATACACGGTACGATAGTTACAAGGGTCTGAACAGGGACAGGGAACAGGGAACACTGACCCTGGGTCTGAACAGAGACACTAACGCTGACCCAGGGGTCGGTACAGGGTCTATAACACTGACCCGGGCGGCACAATTTGACGGTAACCTAACATGAACGCATACGACATATATATATAAAGCCGATACGTTTTTACAAACTATAAAAGGGCATGCGCCAACTCTACCCGACCGACATTAGTTAATCAAGTATAATTACCAAAATTAAGAAGGAAATGGATTTTCAATACCACTCACATGTAAAGAAATAACTAATGAATAATATGTGAAAGAATTTCTGGAAAATTATGCGTAGTGTTGAAATGGGAGACAAAGTTCGCGACATTTGTGGACAACCCTCGTATATATATATTATATGAACATACGTCAGAAAATATAATCCAGAAGTGACGCTTTTATGAATGCGCACTTTAACATGCATTCAGATTTTTAAAACACTTAGTTATATAAAAAAGATAATATGTTTCGCAGGCAAGTACACAAAATCTAAAAGATGGTATTTCATAAATCCGAAGATTGGCCCCTTCAAGTTGAAGTCTGAAGTTTTAATCAATAAACAGATTTTACATGCAATCAGATGTTTTTTTAAACATCGAGTTATGAAATAACTTCAAATAAGATAAAGTTTCAAATATTTGCAGACGCATTTTTCAACATTGCACTTAAAAATCTTGTATATGAACTCATTATGGTGAACATCACATCGCCAAATATCCACACGACCCTGGCTAATACTTTAAATACAAGTATTTTATTTAAATATGGAAATGATGTAATTTCTAAAGTTGGGTATATGCAAATATAATTGCAGATTAAACCGCAAGCAACAAAAAAATGAATTTTATGTTTGCCAACAGATTTCTGTTTGTCAGTCATTTATTGCAAAGCCCGTAATCAATATTTGTAAAATAATGTTATTTTGGGTTGTTTATGCTGAGAGACAAAACAGGGGACCTGACTAATGATGAAAGAACAAATCATTGAAATTACATCAGCAGTTTAAATTGATCTTACGGTTGAGGTGGTCTTGACATTAAAGGATGTAATTAGAAAAATAACATAATATATTAAAATGGTGTTCTAGATTCTATATAATAATTATGAAATTGACCTTTTCATTAAGGTGGACTTGATATAGAGATTAAATAAAGATCAAACTAGCGAAATTGCTTTAATGAATATACATTTGTGCTCTTAATTTTAATATGGGTTTATTATTTAGGCGGTCTTTAATTCAGGTTGAATTGCAAGAACAATATTTTAATTTGAAGCCTGTATACATGTACAAATGCTAACACATTTATAAGCTTTTAAACATACGGCGCTTATCAATTTGTCTGCATTTGAAAATGAGTGGAAAATCTGTGCAATTGATTAAACTCAAAATTCAAGTTTTTTCTGCATAAAAAGACTCCCCGCAAGAGCACGTGACCCGTCTAGTGGTTTCCAGTATTAAACAAATCTACCCACGATCTATTTTCAAGTCCATACAAGCTCGAAAATGGTATTAAAGCGTTAAGTTTTGGAAGAAAACAATTTTAGGGTCTTCACCGGGTCCTATATAAGTCCATGACGCCCAGAGACAAGATTAGCTTTAATCCCGCCTTAATAACCTTTGACATTTGAGAGCCGCCAATCACAGCGACTGTTACTAATCCTCGACCAATCAAACACTCGGATATATTTATTCCCACGTCGGTTACACACAATTGACAAGGTTTTAGCCTTCTGAATAGACCAGTGTGATTAATGATATACCAATGTTCGAAAAGAAATTTTATTACCATAGAAATGCTTAACTAAGAGTCCCATATTTTATAACGGCTAAAATAACGGTTTCAACTCGAGCGCAGACGATATAGACGGGTTATCGGGTTACACCGTATACCGGTAAATCAAGCGAAGCGTGACCCAGTCTAATCGTCTTAAGAAAAATGCTTGTCGAATCTTGAAGTCAGACATAATTTCGTACGCTTGGAGTTTAGATCAATTTATTAAAATGTGGAGTTTATTAAAATTTTGAGGAAAAATAAAATTATATTGCATACATGGACTTAAATTGGAGCTGAAATTAATTAATTTATAATGTAAGTTGTTCAATATTTTATTTATTTTTATAAATTTATACATGTATGTTTTATAAACGGATTTTTGTGGTTATTAGAATTGCATTTATATGCGTATTTAATGATATTTGCATTATAAATTTAAATGATCTGACATTTTTTATTTGTTGAATTTTGTCCTGTTTTTGTAGATAGTTGATGGAATGCTTTATTAAATTGCATGTATAGTAATTTAACAGTGATATTCGATATTGTTCTATATAATATGATTTGATAAAATAATGTTTTGGTGATTAAAAATTGGTTGCCAAAGTGGACTGGTTTACAATGAAAGAGAGAAAAATGCAATAGTACTTAAAAGAAAAACATCTCCATGGATGTCGTATAGACTAAATCGTGCAAGATTATATTAAATTGTGTTAACTATATAACATGGCTTATTTGCGTAGATATGTATGAAGGAGTAAAGTCTGTTTACAGTCAAAGATTCACGTGCACGTGTACATCTATATAATATTTCAGAAATTGGTAACCATAGCAACGACAAATGTTATTTTGACATAATTTAAGAGAAAAATAAAATCTAAGAGATAGTACTACTATATTATCCAATTACTTATACCTAAATCAAAGGAGATGACATTTTTTTCATTTTAGACACTTTTCTTAATCTTATTACATTATTGCTGTATATTGTCAATAAGCCCGGTTTTCTTGGAGAACGGCTCATATGTTTTATATGTTTGTTGTTAAAAGTGTGATATATTGTGTTCATACTATATAGCGTTGACGACGTTTTTAACGTCTCTAGATAGCAAATGTTTCAACTCATAACGATACATTTTGTGTTATGTACAGTCTAGCTGGTCCGATCGCTTAGTGGGTAGAGTGCCTGTCTTGGGGGTCATGGGTTTAACATCTGGTAGCGTAGTCGGTAGGGTGTCTGTCTTGGGAGGGTCTCGGGTTTAACACCTGTTAGCGTAGTGGGTGGATTGTCTGTCTCGGGAGGAGGGTGGACATGGGTTTAACACCTGGTAGCGTAGTGGGTAGATTGTCTGTCTCGGGAGGGGGTGGTCATGGGTTTAACACCTGGTAGCGTAGCGGGTAGAGTGTCTGTCTCGGGAGAGGGGTGGTCATCGATTTAACACCTGTTAGCGTAGTGGGTGGAGTGTCTGTCTCGGGAGGAGGGTGGTCATCGGTTTAACACCTGGTAGCGTAGTGGGTTGAGTGTCTGTGTCGGTAGAGGGGGGTGGACATGGGTTTAACACCTGGTAGCGTAGTGGGTAGAATGTCTGTCTCGGGAGGGGGTGGTCATGGGTTAAACACCTGATAGCGTAGTGGGTAGAGTGTCTGTCTCGGGAGAGGGGTGGTCATGGGTTTAACACCTGATAGCGTAGTGGGTAGAGTGTCTGTCTCGGGAGAGGGGTGGTCATGGGTTTAACATCTGATAGCATAGTGGGTAGAGTGTCTGTCTCGGGAGAGGGGTGGTCATGGGTTTAACATCTGGTAGCGTAGTTGGTATTGTGTCTGTTTTGGGAGAGGGTGGTTATGGGTTTAACACCTGGTAGCGTAGTGGGTAGAGTGTCTGTCTCGGGAGGGGGTGGTCATGGGTTTAACACCTGTTAGCGTAGTGGGTGGAGTGTCTGTCTCGGGAGGGGGTGGTCATGGGTTTAACACCTGTTAGCGTAGTGGGTGGAGTGTCTGTCTCGGGAGGGGGTGGTCATGGGTTTAATACCTGGTAGCGTAGTGGGTAGAGTGTCTGTCTCGGCATGGTCCCGGGTTTAACACCTGGTAGCGACATAATTAAACTTTCGTTGAATATGCAGCATGTTAATGTACTCGTAGTCCAAGGATTGTTTGGACTCGTGTCTGGACAATGTTGTCGGCTGGGTAGCTGTATTTGTAGATGTACGTCAGAATGTAACGCTCAACTGTAACTGCAGCATTAGTGTCATCGCCAGCATTTCCAAAGATTTTCTAAATCGCAACCACTAAAATGCATATTTTTTACACATGATAGCACCATCTCCGCCATCATCAACAGCATGATATTATTATCGTCATCATCACCATCACAACCACCACGTGTTCACGTCATCATCACCATCACAACCACCACGTGATGATGTCATCATCACCATCACAACCACCACGTGATGACGTCATCATCAATACATTATCCATTGCAATCATCTAAACAACATCATAGTAGTTATCATGGATAACATCAAAACTAAAACAACAACATCATCCTCATCAAAATCATCCTCATCATCATCATCAACAACAACAACAACATCATCATCATCATCATCAACAACAACAACATCATCATCATCAACAACAACAACAACAACAACAACATCATCATCAACAACATCAACAACAACAACATTATCATCATCATCATCATCAACAACAACAACAACAACATCATCATCATCATCACAACAATCACCAGCATTGCGTGTTCTATTATATTCAGTTCCATATTTGTCAAAATTGCATAGGTCAAAGGGACATAAAATAAACATGATCAATCTCACAACGTTTGTGTGAATAATAACTAAGTTGTGTATCACAATTTCTCACAGAAAACTTACGTAAACTATTGATTAACGTACAATTGTTAAACTGGAACAAATTAAAGATGAAAGCGAGCAATATCTTTCTCTATAATCCTGGGATTTTGTGACAATTGCTTGATATAAACATATTTATGGTAAAGATATTGGGTATTATGTAACGTAATGCGTAATCTACGTTAACCTTTGTAATCTCCGTAACTAGATTAGAAAAGTGCGATTTTCTGAGTTTACTTTGCAGATAAAGTTGGAAAATATTGTTTTTCTGATAAATACTGTATATTGAAATGTATATATACGGGTAACATAGGACGATTTAAAGTGTTAACAATGTTTATAACATTATTTACTCAGACTTGGAGGTAAACATAACGGAGACTTTGTTATACCGCGCTGTTTAAGATATTTCTCAATATAAGGTATAACGATTTATGTCAATAGTTGCAGATAAGCATTAAAAACTTTGCTCAAAGCGTTATCTCCTGTAATGCACGTCACGTGACCTCGTATTTTTCGTCAAATTCGTCTGTATTTACAGAAAAATAACTTCAAACGTCTAGCAGGTCCAGGAAGATACTCGCCTTCTATCCACAAACAGACTGATCATGCATCGTGATACCGAGGTCGCTTTATTTCTTATTTAGTAAATATCAATTTTAAGGATATAAATATACTCACAATATTTGCATCAAGCCCCGTTTCTCTCCTATATCGGTTTTATAATCCAGTTAGGATCAGGTGACAGTGACGTAGCCGTTTATGTGTACACAGAAGATTACAACCATTGTCTGAATTGGTAGTGCGAATATAGTTTGTTAGTTTAGCATTGAAATTATGGCCGTCTGTTGAAGCCTTTATAATATGTTTTACACCGTTATAGTGGACCCGACGGCTGTGTCATTGTATTCTTACCATGACTAGACTATACATCATCATATGTTTTGGTATACATGGCCGGCGTACTTCACCCGACGAATGTGCGATACAAATTCCAACACGATATTCTCCTGCTTTTTAGTTGACTCATCAAATTAATGACCGTTTAGCAACATCGATAAATGAAAACATTACCTCCATACAAAAATTAATAGAAAGTATTATTTATAACCTCCCACGGATTGTACAGTAATGTCTTTTCATACTGACTAACTGCTTATAATATTTCGATCTACTGGTAATTTGAAAACGGATTTAACTTAATCTTAACTTAATTTTAACTTAAACTTAACTTAAAAACTTAACTTAATGTTATAAAAAAAAATTGTGAATGGTCTTATGTGCTTAAAGTCTTTCGGTCTACAGGTAATTTGAAAACGGGTTTATCTTAAACTTAACTTAATCTTAACTTAAATGTAACTTAAAAACTTAGCTTAAACTTATCTTATTGTTATAATTTTTTTGTGAATTATAAAGTTTATACGTTCTTAAATATTCTTAAAGTGTTTTTTTATTTGCGATTAGATATTTATCGAAGTAAGGGTTACACGTAGGGATATCAGGGACTTGATTTGAGGGGTCGTGAGAACATCGCTCGATAGTTCAGTATGCACTTCATATTTCATTGACAAAATGTATCCAAACTTTAACCAACAGTTTGTTATTTACAGACGTTATCAAGTTAGGCCTACATCGAGTGGTTTTAGTTATCTAGACCGGGATAACATTCTTTATCTTAAACCTTACTTTTTGACGACGCTATAAAAACGCTAACATTAGAAGATACGCACCTATCCATACACGGCGCTTATTTTAGTCGTGTTTCATAATCGTGTTTTTTATTATTTATCTTTTAATGTCATCGATACGGCATGTTGTCTTCGTCCTTTCTAGTTTGTAAACTGTAACTTAATACATGTAAAACACTTTCATCATCACCATCACCGCCAATAACATTAACACCACCACCACCACAATCATCATCATCACCGCCAATAACATTAACACCACCACCGCCATCGTCACCACCATCATCATCATCACCGCCAATAACATTAACACCGCCACCATCATCATCATCATCACCACCAATAACATTAACACCGCCACCATCATCATCATCACCACCAATAACATTAACACCACCACCGTCACCGTCATCATCATCATCACCGCCAATAACATTAACACCGCCACCATCATCATCATCATCACCACCAATAACATTAACACCGCCACCGTCAGCGTCATTATCATCATCACCGCCAATAACATTAACACCACCACAATCACCGACATCATCATCATCACCACCAATAACATTAACACCGTCACCGCCATCATCATCATCATCGCCAATAACATTAACACCGTCACCGTCATCATCATCATCTATGTCAGTAACATTATCATTATAATTATCATCGTCAGCAGCAGCAGCAGCAGCAACAACTAAATTATCAGCATCATTATCATCAACAACGTCATAACGTCCGAAATCACCACCATAAATACTTACAACATTATCCATATAACATCATCATCGTCATAAATAAAAAAAGTATATATCGAAACATAACCATTAACAACAGCACCATCGTCATCATTATTTCTATCTGCAATACCATTTAGAACGTGAGCCCGCATAATCACAGTGTATAGACGAGTCAACTTCCGGTTATCGCAATAATGAGTACACGTTGAATTGTATAGGATTGCAATAATGAGTACAGTGATGAAAAATCACCGGATGTTTCAATCACAATAATGAGTACACGTTGAATTGTATAGGATTGCAATAATGAGTACAGTGATGGAAAATCACCGGATGTTTCAATCACAATAATGAGTACACATTGATTTGTATAGTATCACAATAATGAGTAGAGTGATTTGGTTTATCCGCGGTGATAATGTATGTTTCTCTGTCTGGGTACGGATTATGGCGAATCTGGTGTTTTACGATACGTGTTTTAATGTCTTCTTGTTTTTCTTTTTCAGAAAATACAATGGAAACGAAAGTAATATCAAATATACAGACACATGAAGCTTTCAGAAAGACTTGGAGTGAACCAGCAACGATAATATCCGAGGATGATCTAAGAGAAGCCGAGCGTCGAGATAACACGGATGGTGATCAGAGTTCATCAAACGCTCATAAAATACACGTGATAAACAACAACAACAATAATTCACATCTACCAAATATTCGGATACTTTCGGACAATATTGAACAAAAGAAACCTAGTGAAACTCACGAAATGACTTTTAAAACGCCGCAGAAGTTTCAAAATGACTACACAAAGCGTCTGTGCTCTTTGACTCCGGATGTTCATAAGAACTCCCAGCATTCGCTACTCTGTGATCAATCTGATTGGATGTTAGCCGAAAGGTCAAACTCAAGGTCGCCTCCATCACCAGCTCAGGTTTCAATGTCACCAGACTTAAGGTCAAGGTCACCGATGGTTTCCAGGTCACCTTCTATGCGAACAAATACAAATATATTTAACTTTTCGCCTGAAAGAACGGAAATTTATAAGGAAATGGAGGCGGAAACTAGAAGAGCCAAGAAACGATTATTCGAGGAAATTTCATATGGTAAGTTGTTCACCTTTGACTAGCATGCTTTGTGCATAGACCCTATTCACATTCACAATATCCGTTCAACAATTTAATGCGATGTATGACGTCATACAAATGACGTCACATCGTGTATTATATACATGTATATAATATTATATTCAATAGAAACGAAACCTTTTGAGTAGTTAAACTTTTCTTTCCTACAAAGAATATTTAACATATTTTGTATTCACTGTTTCTATTATTTTTCAGCATCAGACGTTTCCGGTTCCAGCATGACTTCCGGTCTATATTCACCAACCCATCGTCATAGAGACGTCTATATATCACCCAGACCTATGACGTCACGACATTACTCAATACACGAAGATGACGAACCTGAATTACCTCATTCTATGCGCTCTCCAGCGTTTAGAGATATAAACACTCCTCTGTATGAACCGGAAGTGCTTACAGCCAAGCGTCGGTTGGACGTTGATTGTGAATGCACTGAAGTTCCTTCTCCAAAGAGATTACAGACCGGTAAGTTGATTTAAACTACATTAAAACCAGGATAATAAAACCACCTTTGATGCCTTTAAAACTTATTTGAGGTGGCTTTAGTTTATACCAATGTATTTAATGTCGATTGGGAAACAAGTTTACTCTCGACACCTCAATGCTGATGTAATCAATCGCCACGAGGGTAGGAGAGAATAGAAGCCAGTTTCCCTTTCATGCTGAGCGTCTAGCTTTGGAATTTCTGGTACCATTTTTATTGTCGTCTTTGGTATGACGCGGTCAGGGATCAAACCCGATACCTCCCGCACTCGAAGCGGACGCTCAACTACTAGGCTATCGAGGTGGCTTTCATATAGAGGTTATTGGAAAATATACAATCACTAGGACGATAGGCAAACACAATTGAGATATTGGGGGAACTTCGGTCAAGTAGATGTGTTGATTTCTTCACGTTGATATATTGCTGGTGTTTGGTACTTAAACATAAAATTGTCAACACAAACGGATCTTCGGGATTTATAGTAATTGCTTTTAAAATTTGAACTGTTACAATAACGATACTGATACCGTTATGTTATGACAGTTCAAAGACTATGTTTTCAACATTCGCCACAAGATGGCGCTCTCAAGCTGTGTGTTATAGTCAACTCGTTACTTGATTATGATAAATTGCAATTGGACTGAGACCAAGATGGTCTAGTGTTTGTGGATACACCTCGGGAACTAAGGACTGTTGGTTTTGACATAGAATACGAGATTGTGCCGTCTCTAATATAATGACAGAATGTAATAAAATGATTTTAAGACATCTATATATTATGTAGGCAATGTCCTTTGTACCAAAAATGCAGTCCAAATACAGTGAGTCTGCAATGACCACTCATTTTAACGCCAAGTTAATGACGATAGACACTATAGCAGGACGCAAACTCGAAATGGCTGTTTTTTCAGATAGGTTTTGTAATAGTGATATAATCATATTAGATGGTGGTATTCAACACATGTTTGACTGTACCTTAAATTTAAACATATATTAAAACTCGCCTTTTGATTTATTTTTCAGACTTGGTAAGAAAAGTCGGTTTTCGCTACCTCCAACAGCTTGAGAGTGATATTACTGCTATCAGGAATAAACTTCATCATTCCGAACCGGAAGTGAAGAAAATATCGAACTGCACATGCGCAATAATGGAAAGAGAGTTTTTAGAAATGGCGGAAAGTGCGTATAGGTCAGTTAGAAGAATCGACGCCTCACCTCGAGGGTTTGAACAATTTAGACGAGAACTTATACAAACCAACGAAGTTATGAAAGATTCAATGGAGGTCTTGAAAAACATACGAAGCTTCTGTGAACACAAGTGCTAATCACGTGATTGCACCAGTTAATCACGTGACTTACTTTCTAATCACGTGCTCACTTGTTAATCAAGTGATGGACAAGTTAAGGTGACTAACTTGCTAATCACGCCATTGTCGTGGCTTTCACGAGATTACTACTTAATCACGTGATAAAGGCAAACATATTTATTCGGTATTTACGTGATTTACTTATTTATCACATGATGCATGTGATATACATGTTAATTACGTAATTTTATTGCTCAATTAATCTAATGTGGTTAAAAAACGCAAGATAAGTGCAAATTCTCAAACCTAAGTCTTCTAATTCAAACTCATTTCAACAGAACTAAACACGTGCTATGACGTAAAAGAAGTAGAATCTAGCGTTTATAATTCATTTATGATTTTGTCTTCATAATTCTACAGAATTTATGTAACTATCTTAAAAATTCTGTAAGAATCCCAAAAACGAGATTTGAGTTTTGGTATTTATCTTGAGTTTTTATTTCAAAAGCCACAGAAATCAACATACTGACGATTATTTATTGAACAAATGTGTATCATCATTTATTTATTGCGTTTTGTATTATTTAAACGTAAGCTCCGTCCGTTTTATATGTTGTATGTGTTACTATGGCAACGAAAAGAGTATTTTTCACAATGCATATTTATCTGTGTTCATTTTGTGTCCTGCGTTATATTGTTATTTCCATTTCACCACGTTAGTCAATTGACTGTCCAAAGTCATGTGGCCTTTTCAAAATGGCTGTCCTAGGCCACGTGATACATGTAGTCGATTTGGTTACCATAGTCACGTGATATTCAAATATCACATGAGAAATCCGTCTTCTCCAAGTTAATGTTATAGATATACAAAATGTATATGTTTGTACTAAAACTGTGTTCTGTCAACGAATATTGTGATTAATATAAAACAATTGTGTTCAGATTTTAGCTAATACCAATCCAAAAGTGTTCAGTTTCTTTAGAATTTTTATGTTCAGTTTTTAGTTATACAGGTAAACCTCGGCAACACCCTTTGGTAGCTGCAAATATTGGCCGTTGTTTAGAGGTTGTTGCTATGCAGAGGTTAAACTTACAGTGTATAACGACTTAAAGGAACTTGTTAAGGTATTGTTATGGAGAGGTTATTCCTACACAGAGGTCAAACCCATACACGTGTTCTCCTGCTATAAGACGTCCGTATCAGTTATTAACCGATCTAGATATACCTCTAGATTACACCCTAAAACAGTCACATTCAATCTGTGATTTGACTGGTTGCTAAATGCAGGTTAGTCCTTAATTACTTATCTACAATCCGGGTGAGTATTGATAGATTCCGTTCCGGATATCTTCAATAGTTTCCGGGAATTTTCGTTTGTTCATGGATATATTCGTAAGTTTCCGGATGTCTTTAACAGTTTCTGGTAATTTTCGTTAGTTTCCGGATATCTTCGATAGTTTCCGGCAATTGTCGTTAATTTCCGGATAATGACGTTAGATGAGTGCTATTGAGGTAGTACTGACACAGTCCATGTAAATTTAAACTGAAATTTCATCTCTTGGTTGAAATTGTTATTCGTATATTATTAATTTTATTAAACAAAGATAATTAGTATTTGTTCAAACCCTGCGTTAGTTACGAGTGTATAGTTTAAAGTTATTATTTAGTTTAGAAACGTCCCGGAAATTACATTTTGGTTTAAAGGCCAGTACTGTGACTATCCGGTGACGAACAGTCCCGGAAATTACAGTTTGGTTTAAAGGCCAGTTCTGTGACGTATCCGGTGACGTCAGTTGTTTTAATTATTGTTAACCCGTTTGATTTGCTGTGATTTAGCGTTGTATTTTGTCATATATTTATTTTATTATTTATTTTTTCCACTTTGTACTCTTTTGTAAAAGAACCATAAATTATCAATTTGTTTTCAATTATAGATCAATTAACTTATTTTTATTTATATTATTATCACAATTATTAAATTTCATATAACCTTCACAAGACCACATTCTCTATACCTATACATGTGCATACGTGAATCGAAGTTAAACAAAACCGATTAATTTTTTTTCCAACATGTATCATATTTTTTACAACAATTCTCATTTTGTCCGTCTTATGACTTATTTAAGGCAGTACGAGCCTCTAAAATAGAATTGAATATAATCAATAATTAGCCATAGTTTATTTGCTAGTAGTTATACTTATACTAATTATCCAAATAACCAGTTAGTATATATAATTCATATTAGAAAATAGTAGACATACATTCGGATGTGACAATAGTTCGGATACGCTTTGATGTTTTAAGAGCCTACCTTAAAGTTGTTTTTGCAGAACGTTTAAAAATACTGAATGTTTATAATGTATACTTCAATCTGATTCTAAAAGGAAAATAATATAATTTTAAAAGAAAGACAAAATAACGTTTAAATTTTATATAATTTTTCTGGTTTTTTTAGTTTGAAAAAAAATCATCATCATCGGTTTATTACTTTTACACTGCAATTTCACAAACTAAACTTAAGGTACAAGGTGCTCTACGGCTATTACCAAACCGTTATATTGTCAACTTTCAATGTATTAGTTTAAATGCAAAATAATCGTTCATAACGATAACCCATCCCTTATCTTTCCCGTCCACTGGAAACTCCCATTTTATGACCCTTATAGTTACGTCCCCTGTATGTGCGTGTGTCTGTATGTTCACAGGAACTTGCATAATTTAAAAGAAAATGAAAAAAAAAATGAAAACAAATATGAAAAAAAATTCAATAGATCTATTGTATTAAAATATATATTTTATTGGTAGGCCTAGATCTACTAAAAAAAATTTTTTTTTCAATTTTCTTTTTATTTTTTTAAATTATGCAAGTTCCTGTGGTATGTTACCGACTATTTGTTTACTTGTTTATTTTATTATTTAAGTATTTATGACTTTCTGTCTCTCCCTCAGGCTGTCATCTGTATTTTTCCGTTTTACAATAAAACAGATTGAAATAAGTTTGTTTGTTTTTGTTTGTTTAGAACATAGAGAACATAGCTTACACCACACAGAATACCAACTAGATTCTTTCTGCTGATAACGAGTGCTCTATCCATTGAGTTATTTGATGGGTTGATAATGAGTGCTCTTTCCATTGCGCTATTTGCTCGGTTGATAAAGAGTGCTCTATCCATTGTGCTAACAGCTCGGTTGATAGAGAATGCCGTATCCAAAGTGCTAACTGCTGGGTTGATAACGAGTGTTCAATCTATTGTGCTAATTACTGGTTTGATAGAGAATGCTCTATACATTGCGCTAACTGTTTGGTTGATAGTGAGTGGTCTATCCATTGTGCTAACTGATGGGTTGATAGAGAATGCTCTTTCCAGTGTGCTAACTGCTCGGTTGATAACGAGTGCTCTATTCATTGTGCTAACTGCTCGGTTGATAACGAATGTTCTGTCCATTTGGCTAACTGTTGGGTTGATAACGAGTGCTCTATCTAGTGTGCTAACTGCTTAGTTGATAACGAGTAGTCTACCCATTGTGCTAACTGCTGGGCTGATAACAAGTCTTCTATCCATTGTGCTAACTGCTCTGTTGATAACGAGTGCTCTGTCCATTGTGCTAACTGCTTGGTTTATAACGAGTGCTCTATGCATTGCGCTAACTGATGGGTAGATTTAGAATGCTCTATTCATTGCGCTAACTGCTCGTTTGATAACGAGTGGTCTATCCATTGCACTAACTGCTCGGTTGATAACGAGTGCTCTATCCATTGCGCTAACTGCTCGGTTGATAACGAGTGGTCTATCCATTGCGCTAACTACTCGGTTGATAATTAGTGCTCTATCCAGTGCGCTAACTGCTCGGATGATAACGAGTGGTCTATCCATTGCGTTAACTGATCGGATGATAACGAGTGGTCTATCTATTGCGCTAACTGCTCGGATGATTTCGAGTGGTCTATCTATTGCGCTAACTGCTCGGATGATTTCGAGTGGTCTATCTATTGCGCTAACTGCTCGGATGATTTCGAGTGGTCTATCTATTGCGCTAACTGCTCGGATGATTTCGAGTGGTCTATCTATTGCACTAACTGCTCGGATGATTTCGAGTGGTCTATCTATTGCGCTAACTGATAGGTTGATAACCAGTGCTACACATATTGATCTTGGCTTGACTATATAACTCTAGAATACCGGGACCAATTCGATAGGAGCTAGTGTTTTTCTTCGCATTCACAATTCATCCCTTGTCTGATTCGTACGCACTATTCGTACCCTATCCGATTCGTTTATAATTAAATATACAGCTGTACAGTTACGGCCGGACGCAGTTTTGTTGTTGTTGCTGGTTGTTTTCTTTTTCATGTTCTTGCACCCTTTCATCCCATATCCAATTATTCATATTCGTTTTTATTTACTACCTTAAACAATTATTAGTGCGACTATACAGAGCTTTACCATTTACTGTTATTCTTTTAATATAATTTTTTCAGGACATTTTGCTGCTTAGACTGGGTCATTCAGCTTTTTTTATAACCGAAACTAGGCCATTCAGCTTTTTTATAACCGAAACTTGGTCATTCAGCTTTTTTATAACCGAAACTAGGTCATTCAGCTTTTTTATAACCGAAACTAGGTCTTTCAGCTTTTTTATAACCGAAACTAGGTCATTCAGCTTTTTTATAACCGAAATTAGGCCATTCAGCTTTTTAGAGCTGAAACTAGGCCATTCAGCTTTTTTATTATCGTAACTAGGTCTTTCAGCTTTTTTATAACCGAAACTAGGTCATTCAGCTTTTTTATAACCGAAATTAGGCCATTCAGCTTTTTTATTATCGTAACTAGGCTAATCAGCTTTTGAAAGCTGAAACTTGGTTAAGTTCATTATTCGTTGGGTGTTGGTCATTGTGTCATGTAATTGCGGTCTGTGTTGGTTTTATTTTTCTGTGCTCGTCTATTTCGATTGAGTGCTGCATTCCCTGTCTGATGTATTACAATCTTTGTCAACGCTCATGCGATGAAAAGAACATACAATTGCAATTTAAAAAGTGTCTGTTGTCACGTACTCACAACAACTTCTGGACTTTTACGGTCAGACGGGAGTTTAGACAGGTAGACCTTTTATCCAATCGGAACGGTCCGTTCGGAATTTATCGCTTCCTGACGTCGCGAGATGTTGATTCTACAGAATTGTACGGGGTGTTCCGAATGCCTTTTATCACTACCACAATTATACCTATGTCACAATTACCCGACAATTGATGGGTGACCGGAAAGTCACCAGGGGAGGTAATCAATATTGGTCTTATTTAATTGGAGACTTAATAAGGATAGCCAATAATATCGCCTGTTACTAGCCAAGTGTTTAATATTGTGTGATCTGATTGGTTGTCCTTATCCTTAAGTCAAGTAACATCATTATTGAATATCACCTTAAAACTAGTCGTAAAATCATCGGAGCTTAATTGTGACCTTCAAATTTAACACTAAGCCTCACAGGAGAAACAATTCATGATAAGAAGTCCTTGCATCTTTTTATATAATAAAAGAAAATACATTGGACTTCAAGACGAATGCTTCGATTTATGCGGCATAGGTCGAATACACTTTCACTGACAATTTTCCACGTCGTACACATCGATTAGAGCGTTATAACACAGAGAATTTGACATGATCCTGACCTTTGTGCATGAATAAATTACAAGGTTCTTGCGTTGAATATATAAATATTCGCGTGCAAATCGTGCAAAATCGGTTCAATAAGGTGTGTGTTGGTATTACACATCGAGTGTCTTCGTGATACTCTACGCTTATAAAAACATACGACCGGGGTTATAAATATAGACAATATATCAGCTGTTAAATTATGCTAATTGAAGGTCGAGAGTCGTGTAAAATTCTCTGGACTATACCAACCCACGCTCTGTTAAGATAAAACACACAAGAAGAAAACACAATAATAATTATGATTATCTAAAATTTGAATAGAAAACACAACAAAGGGAAATAGTAAAGCACTTTCTCTTTCGTTTTCAAACAAAAAGCGTCTTATTATTTGGTAAACAAACACGATAATCATTTGTTAGAACCCAGCTATACTGGTACAGATGTTTTGAGTGAAATTCACCACAAAGAGCATAAAGACATGGACTCGTATAACGACTCGTGTGTGGTATAAACAGTAATGGGCCGTAAATAAGTCAAGTTTGAACTTCTGAAACCCTGGTGATCTGTGGCCCCTGAATACAGTATCTGTACCCTTATTCACAAAGATAACTATAGATAATTATTATATTTTTGTTCAAGAAATAACAACTTTTTGCTTATATAGATCCATAAGGGATAACTATGATTAAAATACTATTATAATTATTAAAACTTGACTAAACCAGTGAACTTTACTGATAATAGCCCTGCGCGAGGCGGGCCAAATGCTGATAATAATTTAAAAGGGCGCATAATACATTTTTTTCAATGCAAATTTGTTACTATATATAGTAACATAAGTATTATTGCCTGGTAATTTCATAGTTCTAGAATCAATATATAAAAAGTTAGAAGGAAAGTCTTCGAATATATGGATCACCCCTCGTACGTTGACGCCATTGACGTTGGCATAAAATTTCGGCTTATATAGAAGATATTACATGATTGTCTTTTTATATTGAATTTATTAATCAAGTTGAATAAATTCTATGTGGAAAGTCACAAATGTTTTCTTATCACATGTTAGCCTTTTTCGGTCGAAACATAAAATAGCTAGTTATTTTCACTATAATAAACGCACACCTTTGACGATATCGCCTATACTTGGAGTGACGTCACGTCAAAGCTTTATTACACTAGTGTATTATCAAAAATGAATAATGGCTTTATTACGATAACGCGACGTCAAATATGTGATAAAAGTATATTTTCGCATGTGTTACTATATATAGTAACAAAATTGCGCTGACTTTGAACTGATATGTGCGTCTAGTATGCCAAATATCGATATCTGGCCCTCTTCCGGTGTGCCAAAACTCCGTATCGAGGCTATATCCGGTTATTTCGGAAGCGACGCGCGTACGTAACGTACACAAACATGTGACGTCATTAGCGCGCTGGAATACAAATTGAAGATTCTAACTGTTTCGCAGTTTAAAAAAGCTCTGGAAAAGTTAGATCTCAGTTTGTTTTGTTGTTTCGTGTTTAGAAAAAATAAGTGGAGTTAAACATATGCGATAAAAAGGTTATAAAACAGGGCCGTTGTGCATTAAGTCGATATTCGGCATACTAGGTTAGGTATTGGCACTCGGGCTGAAGCCCTCGAGCCAATACCTTACCTAGTATGCCGAATATCGACTTAATGCACGCCGTCCCTGTGTAATAATCTATACATATAACACATCGCACATACATGATACGGGTTCAGAAAATCGTAAATGCACGATACAGAAAATTCAATCCAACGTGCTTTGTGTTCCACTGTGCGTCTTGACCCAAAGGTATTTTTTGACTACACTGAATGGTACATGTATATAATAAATGTAAAAGCAATCGAGTCTATATTTAAACATTTGAATGAATATCAAATTTTACCCAATTATGACATAAGATAAAAAAAATCTGATAAAATCGAACAATAAAAGAAACTCAATATTATCTGATCTTCAATCAGCGACGGCATGGATGTGTTTAAAACCCGTGTAATTTGAAAACAAAAGAACGAATGTTGTCATTTATTACGCGTCACTCAGCAACAAAAATCAGGACTAAAAAAGGACGCGTGGAACGTTATATTGTTAACAAACTATTGAATTATTCGGTAGTTTCCTCACAGACAATATCGCTTTCATGTCGTGGACACTTTCAATGAAACTACAAACTTGTTTTTGTTTTGACAGTAACTGTCGAACTGGAATTAATGCTGCGTTTACAGTCAGCCACGATGCCCACGATGTCCGCGATTTGACAATATCGTGGAGCTCCACGATTAATTGCATCAAATTTCATTTTGCTACGCTATCCTACGCTTTGTTACGTTGTGTTACTACCTGACGCGCTTTCTTACGATACCAACACGATTCATGTCAAGATCTGCCACGAATTCCATCACGTTCTCTAACGTTCTCTTACGACAACCACGATATGCTATTACGTTTTATTACGTCTTATTACGCTCTGTTAAGATCTCCTACGCTCTTCAAGTTATGCTGAGCTCTCTTACGATTAATATCCCCGACTTGACAAGATGGTCACGTTTTGAGTACGATTGAATGCATAAATACCCATTCTATAGATATTCCAAAAAGGAACAAGCTATGCATTCAAAAGATGAAGATGTATAATTCGTAGTAGTGTGCCTACATAGCTAATCTTCAACAGTGGCAACAAGGTATGGAGCGGGGAAGAATATAGGAGAAGTAAGGGAGAAGAAGAAATAGATGACTTACGACCTACTGTGAAGATACCATACTGGTTCAATATTTCAAACAAAGAATTCAGGCTTGGTGATGTTAGCTCCTTCGTCAACTTATTGGATGTTACGTTTATTTGATGATATTCTAAAAAGAGTAGCACCAAACATAGAGAGCACATATACCAAATGAGAGCCCCTATTACATTGATTGAAGCTGACACTCATCCTCAAACATCTTTTCACTTAAGATAAAATCTATTATTATACTAGGGCTTCATATATAGTCATTTCTTCTATATTGTTCAAGGTGTTCGTAAGGCAGTTGTTAAAACATATGAAGGTGATATTTTCTCATGACTTGTCACCTTTGAAGAACGAAAAAAGATTATACTAACTCAGACAGGGAAGGCAGCACTCAACTTAACCAGCCGAGCACAGAAAACATTAAAAACTAACTGCAGACAAATTCAATATCCGATGCAATGTATCACATGCTATAGGGTGTTTTCCATGGCCAACATAATAACTTCCCAAAAGCCAGCACACAGGTAGCTCGAGGGATGTAAATGTCCCACTTCGGTATTGGTAGATGCTTGAACTTAGTAGCATTTGTCATATGTCAGATAAACAAACTGTATCCATTATGTTTGCATGGTGCAACAGCAAAATATCCTTGGTCCGGGTGTTCATGTTTGTTGTCGACTATGTGCTATTCATAGGTGGAAAGGTTGACTTTCAGGGACCTCTGATATCATCTGCTTGATGTCACAGAATAGAGTTACTATCCTCAATCACCCGAGTTTTACCGAGTGGTAGTCTGATACGGCAGTTCCTCTTGTAGAGGTGGGGAAGATGGTCTTTTTCATTGGCTGCGTGAACTTACGGTAATTGGTGTTGGTAGGACGATTAGGCAATCTGATCATTCCTAGCAGGTTATTTCCTTCGTTTTTTGGCTGGTATTTTAGGGTGTCGAAAACGCGACGAAACGTCACAGAGCGGCCCCACAATGATTGAAACGCACCGGAACTTACCAAGACGTAGGAGAGCGCCATAAAACGTGGGAGCCAATAAGGATCATCGTACCAGAACGTACTGCATCGTGATTAAATAACTGATACTACCCTATATATCTTGACGAAACGTAGCAGATAGTGATAGAGCGTGGTGGAATCGCAATGCAACTTAACGCATCGTGTTTCAAAGTCCATCAAGATCCCTTACGATGAAGCATCACGGTCTGACACGCTGCGTTAAGGTCTGATAAGTTTTAATGCGCTCCACTACGCTTAGCACGTTCCATCATGGTCTCTCAAGATCAAAGATGAATCGGGACAATCGTGGTCAAATGTTTGACTGTCAACAATGTTGACCAAGTTTCCCCACGATCATCACGATTCGATTCCACGACCTCCGACGATCCACCACGCCCACCACGATACTTTCCAATCGTGGTCATCGTGGCCATCGTGGCTGACTGTAAACGCAGCATAAAGACTACACATTATAATAAGAAATTTGTAAATCGGTACATTAAAGTTGGAACTCAACAACTTGGAAGGCACAAAAAAGAAACAGTATACAAATCGCTAGCTCGACTTGAAGGTGGCCCGGGTCCAAATGACAATAACTGATATTTGCTAAATTTTGACTGATATTTGATGACTTTTGACTGACTATTTAAAGGTTTATTATTTTTGTTAACCCAAAACATAAACATACTGATTCATCTGATCATTTTAAATTACTGATTCAAACTGTTTAGACAGAACACGGTCAAAATAAAACCCCGAGATTATTGTTGTTCATATTAGCTGACTTCACAGCTAGGCAGCCATTGTCCCATAAATAATAATAATAAATAATAAAATAAATAATATCTTTATTTTCAGAGGGTAAATCAATAAGATGACAGACCCATTCCTGTATATAGAAACAATTGTACCTATTTGTAGCGACGCCTTCTTAAACAAATAAGTTCAAAAGAACTTCTTTAACAACTTTTGAACAATGAGTACATGAGATTGGTCTCAAACCTGAGATTAGGTTTATACTTGAGATTCTGGATATTCGGGATGATTTGTGTCTCCAAAAATATATCAATCTGAGCTAAATCTCAAATATATGTAGTGTCGCAATCTGAGCTAAATCAAATCTCAAATATATGTAGGATCGCAATCTGAGCTAAATCAAATCTCAAATATATGTAGGATCTCAATCTGAGCGTAATCACAACTCAAATATATGTAGGATCGCAATCTGAGCTAAATCAAATCTCAAATATATGAATACATAATCTATATATATTGTCACATAATCTTTGGAGTATTTTCCATGCGAACGAACTCCAACTCTACATTTCTATTCCATGGTACAAATGTACAAACGTTAAACACATCAGATTTTCATGATAACAAAAAACTCAAACTGCAAAGAGCTCCCACTTGAGATTGGTCTCAAACTGAGACTATGTTAGAGTACCTTCTCAATTGGAGATGAGATTTGTGCTTGTGGAGATCGGGCTTGGTTAACGATTCTCCCAGACATTTAGGGGCTAGTAAAATCGCATTCCTGTCGGCCCCTATTTACAGACGTTTATCACATAAGTGTCAGTGTACAAGTACCACTTGAAATTTCTGGGGCTGTTATGAGACGGGGCCAACCATAATACCTGATACCTTATCATTGAATGACTGAGTTAATGGCCAGTTTTGATTTTACAACCGACGATAACATCAAGTGCTTTCCGAAGATAAATTTCAAGATGGCTGTCTAATGTCGCCATGTCATCCTATGGAGCCCGTTTATGTATCCAATTAATGATATGAAACCCTTCAGTGTACTACTAAGCTATCATTTGTTTTAGAGGTTTAAAATATGAGGATTTGAAAATAATTATTTTCGTGATAAGAGCAGGTCTGCTAGTGGAAAAGACGCCGATAAAGCCTGATACACGACGGAGTACCAATATAGTATAATGTTCGTATCGCAGTCGCGTCATAAAATTATCGACATCTAGCCTTCATATTTATTCTCCTCGACCTAATACTGAACTTTTCCGTAAGTCATTCGAATATATATTCGAATTATTATTATTATTATTATATTCAGAATCATCTATTTGGAATGCTTTACCCAGTCCTATTCAGCAGTCTGCTACACTCAATCAATTCAAAGCGCTTTATATAAAATGGTTCTATTCATGAGGTAACACAATATGGAAAACATTTTTTACATCTTTAAGTTCAGGTACATGTACAATTGTATTGGTATGTATTGGGGTTGCAGTTTTAAACCTTAAACAAATTATATGACATATTAAAATTTTATAATTTCATTATATATCCATACGCTTGATATTTTGTGCATAATCTTTGGATTTATTGATGTCATATTTCTGTTGTTTCAATGTTTAACTGTTGAGGGCCTTACGGCAGATTGACAATTATGTCAAGTATGTTCCCTCTATAAATAAAGTCTTTATTATTATTATTATTATTATCATATGAACCACGTCAGTTAGAACATAACAAAATATCGGGGTAGTTAATTTAACATAGATTTAAAGAGGTGGACTCAAACATGGTCTGTGACACGGTTGAACCCGTTGTTAAAGTATGTTATAACAAGATGGACAGGCTAGAAACTAGGTCCTAATGGAGAGGGCCGATATCTAATGTTTGAATAACTTGTAGCCCGATATTTTTGTAATAAATGTGATATTGTAAAACTTTCACTGGTTTATTTTGATGATTTGTTTCTATTCTTTTTAATTAGTACTATCATTGCGGCATGCAAACCATTTGTTCTGTTGTTAAATTTCATGATTAAACTAGGGTTTTCAGCTTTTTCGACAACAGGGACTTGCACTTCTGACTTTTTGACAACTGAAGCTTTTGCTCGTTCAGCTGCCGGGTAATTGTGATCTGTGTTGTTCGGCTGTTTCAATTGAGTGCTGCCTTCCCTGTCCCGATATCTGACCATCATTTACAGTGTAGCAAAATCACGTGACTTTTGGCTACAGTTACAAGAAGAAATTTGTAAACATTGGAAAATAAAAAAGCCATAAATATTTTATTTCTTCATCGATTTCTATGAAATATACGCCACGCTAAGGGACAATTATTTGCTTTCAATGATATATAAATTATGATATATATTTACAAATTTCTACTTGTAACTGTAGCCAAAAGCCACGTGGTATTGCTATCCTGATTTACAAGGAATCGTAAACTTTACCAACAGAATTACATACTATAATTTATCTAAGATCGATTGTGAAACCAGTTTTTCCAACTTAAATTAATCACTCTCGACACCTCATTCATGATGTTATCCATCGCCACGAGGGTATGAGAGAAGAGAAGCCAGTTTCCCTTTTATGCTGATCGTCTAGCAAGGGAATTTCTTGTATCATTTTTATTTCGTCTTTGGTGGCCTCCGTAGCTCAGTGGTTAGTGCGCTTGCCGTCTAATTTGGCGTCTCGGTTTCAAATCCGAAAGGAGGCACACATATGCCTGCCATATTTCAGCAGAAAGCTGACTGGCAAATAAAGGTTATGCTCGACAAATAAAGGCTATGCTCGGTATGACGCGGCCAGGGATCGAACCCGAGACCTCGCGCACTCATAGCGAACGCTCAACCACTAGGCTATCGAGGAGGCGGTGAATTCTTTAAATCGTAAAATATTAAAGTGAAATCATGAATTTCGTAAATATTAAACTGTTAAAGCGAATTCCCGAATGACTGTATTTGAAAGTATTGAAATGAAATCACGAATTGATGAAATCGTAAACCCTTGAAGTTTTAAAATTGGAATTTCCCTGCTGGTATTTTGTATTTATGATTCACCACTAACAAGGAAGGATTCGTACAAGAAATCAGATTTATTTGCACTCGGATTAACTTCTATGTCGTATACATTCTAAGATCAGACGTCACCTTAATATATTAACTTTATAATGAATATAAGGGTACTTGAGATAAACGTTAATAATTGAGGAGTTTATAAAACTGCCATAGAAATAAAGCCATCACTCCGTATATTAATACATTGACTCCCGGCCTACTCGACTTTGTCTTTAAACTATCATCCATCTATCAAGTAATGAAGTAATTTATCCAGGGATATAGACTTTATAAAACAGTGTAGCAATACCACGTGACTTTTTGCTACAGTTACAAGAAGAAATTTGTAAACATTGGAAAATAAAACAGACATAAGTATTTTATTTCTTCATCGATTTCTATGAAATATACGCCACGCTAAGGGGAACATTATTTGCTTTCCATGAAATATAAAATCCGTTTCAGCAGCTTTACCGATTTTTCTATTACCCTGTAATGTACAAAACGGCACAGCCGCTGAAAAATATTTTATATTTCATGGAAAGCAAATAACGTTCCCCTTAGCATGGCGAATATTTCATAGAAATCGATGAAGAAATAAAACACTTATGGCTACATTTGTGTTGCAATGTTTACACATTTCTACTTGGAACTGTAGTCAAAAACCACGTGGTATTGCTACACTGTAAAAGATAATATTAAATCAAACAGGGAAAGCAGCACTCATCACACAGTAGAAACGTCAGAGCAAATAGAATCACGAGAACAACGAAGTCACTAACACAGAAAAATAATGACAAAAAGCGGAGCACAGAAAGGAAAACACACAAAAAACACATATAGACCACAAGCATACGTTATAACGCCCAATGCAAAACAGAACAAGAAAATGGAACTGAACTGCTACGAGCGCTAATTTCAGGTGTCAAAAAAGTCCTTATAAGTTTAACAATCACTGTAATTGGTATAACCCCACATCAGCATAAATGATGTGTATGGTTATCAAAAAATTTAAAACGGGTTAACGGGGAAAAAAATGAAACTAAAAAGCTAAAAAGACGTCAATGATTGTCACAAGTCCACGTTACTCCAATGCGGCTGGATCCATGTTTGCAACTTCGACAGCCTAGCGGTAGACCAATCTCATTAGCCTAGTAAGGCTGGAGTTTCGCTCCCTCGACAAGCCATATTAAGTCAGCTGTTAACTCAAATATTGAATTTTTAATTAACTTCTGAGTTAACTTCTGTCAGCTGTTAACTCAAATACTAAATTTTGAATTAACTTCTGAGTTAACCTCTGTCAGCTGTTAACTCAAATACTAAATTTTGAATTAACTTCTGAGTTAACCTCTGTCAGCTGTTAACTCAAATACTAAATTTTGAATTAACTTCTGAGTTAACCTCTGTCAGCTGTTAACTCAAATACTAAATTTTG
Organism: Spisula solida; assembly: GCA_947247005.1. Classification (NCBI taxonomy): domain Eukaryota; kingdom Metazoa; phylum Mollusca; class Bivalvia; order Venerida; family Mactridae; genus Spisula; species Spisula solida. Next base: position 2,861,195 of record OX365962.1, read on the forward strand.
AATTAACTTCTGAGTTAACTTCTGTCAGCTGTTAACTCAAATACTAAATTTTGAATTAACTTCTGAGTTAACTTCTGATAGCTGTTGTTAACTCAAATATTAAATTTTGAATTAACTTCTGAATGAACAACTAACAACTAACTGTCAACTTCACATACCTGTGGTATGAAACATGTCTCGTTAAAATCTTTCAAAGAGTAATATACTAAATACGGTTACTTTTTCTTAACTTTGCTCGCGTTAAAAGAGTGAACTTTACTTCGTTTTACTGGCGTTACGTCACATACCACGTGGTATTTCAACACACCTTCTTCTTCCTGTTTAGTACAGATGCCACTCTGGGGCAATATCGTACTATTTAAATCGTATGAGCGGTTCAGCAAGTATTTACAGTGTGAGAGTTTAAAAACGTTTGAAAACAGCATAATTATTCTTATCTATTCGCTGACCAGACCCCTCTTGAAGACCTCAACGCCGTCGACGATAGTGGCTTGCTCAGGGAGCTGGTTCCAGAGTCGGATGGCGAAGGGGAAGAAGGGGTACAGGAACACATTAGTGCGACAGAAGGGAAGCAAGTACCTGGTGGAGTGGCCCCTGGTGTTGATTGGTGTTGGGTGGAAGAAGGCCTCAGCTTGAATGTCGAAGAGTCCGTGGGTGATTCTGTAGACCATCACCGGATTGGCGTTGGAACGGCGTTCGGCAAGGGGTTTACCAGCCAATGTCTGTAATCATCTGGCTGTGCAGCTTGAGGTGCGGTAGTCCCCTTTGACAAATATACACTGTTGATAGGGGTCTGTTGTTTGTTGCTTGTTATTTACGTTGTCAAATGTTATGCTATGTCAGATGCCCATATGGGCCTTGACTACAATTAAAACTTGAAACTTGGTCTAGAGTTCAGCGCCTTGATATTATAAGTGACGTCATAAGACTCGTATGCGAATATCGATCACGTGATGACGAAATAAATTAATTTAAATCTATAAAGAATTCTTTATCATGTGCTAAGCTCGGATACAGATATATTAATACCCTTTATATCTTCAATTGAGATACTCATCAATTATTTCGGAACGCTTCTGTCGTGTTCCCTGTTTACATATCATTTTTATTATATTTGTCTCTGACCTCAATGGTTTCCGTATGGGATGGGTATTTAAACAAAAGGCTAAACATGCCTGGCTGACGTAAGATCAATGTTTCTGACCAGTAGTTGTTGTTGTTGCTGCTGCTGTTGTTGTTGTTGCTGCTGCTATTATTATTGTTGTTGTTGTTTCATGGCTGAATTATAAGCATACTGAATAAATGTTTTAAATGGACGTAGAACCCGATTGAATAAATGGAACAATGGACACGCATTACTCACATGCACACACGCACCGACACATAGGTAATTAACGTATCTGTATTCTCGTTCATCAGAGTATTCTTCACCTGTGATAGTCTGGGAACTTGACTAACCACTGATGTATGAGTATGTCTACCTGAGAATCGTACACGGGTGGGCCGGACGACAATCTAACACTTTTCCCAATGAATTAACAGTGTTTTGAGTAGCGTACGATTGGTTGAACGGTGTATATTATTAGGTATAAATAAAAAAATATATACTAGATTTATATAGCGCCCTTTTCATGCGAACGCACATTCGTTCAAATGCACTTTACATTATTGTGTTGCAGCCAAAAGGGCACAGATGCATCCTCTACCAGTGCAGATACAGCATGATCTGACCAGAGGGACAGACTGAGAGAAAGCCCCTGAAGAAAGAGAGAGATACATTAGATACAGACATGTCCGGCGCTGCAGAAGTGCGCCTAGCTCTTATTTCAAATAGACAGTCTGGTTCTTTAATGCGCCCGGTGTATAGCACCGATACACAACTTCCTGGCACTTCCATATACTTTGCAGATCACACGGCCAGATATAACGGGAAATAGTACATTTGTATATACATATTTCATAAATGTCAAGTTCCGATGCCAGGGATTCAACCCACGACCTCTAGATTGACGGCCCAGTGCGTTACCACTGAGCTGAATCCGCTTAAATACCTCTCGAAGAAGCAAGCTCTACAAGCGTAGTTTTGAATATCAAACAAACTCTCATGGGTAACGCACACGAAATATCTCAGGAAATGCTCAAATATTCCACTGGAAAGGAACATACAATAGTCTCATCGTGAACTCAATGACCAACCCTCGTCTCTCAATGGTCTCCCATTGTCTCTCAATGGTCTCCCCTTGTCTCTCAATGGTCTCCCCTTGTCTCTCAAAGATATCCCCTTGTCTCTCAATGGTCTCCCCTCGTCTCTCAATGGTCTCCCGTTGTCTCTCAATGGTCTCCCCTTGTCTCTCAATGTACACGACATATTTTCATGTACTCAATGACCACCCCTCATCGCTCAATGTACACGACATGTTTCTCATCATGTACTCAATGGTCTCCCCTCGTCTCTCAATGTACACGAGATGTTTTTCATCGTGTACTCAATGGTCTCCCCTCGTCTCTCAATGTACACGACATGTTTCTCATCGTGTACTCAATGGTCTCCCCTCGTCTCTCAATGTACACGAGATGTTTTCATCGTGTACTCAATGGTCTCCCCTCGTCTCTCAATGTACACGACATGTTTCTCATCGTGTACTCAATGGTCTCCCCTCGTCTCTCAATGTACACGACATGTTTATCATCGTGTACTCAATGGTCTCCCCTCGTCTCTCAATGTACATGAAACGGCGTCTATTTTAAAAAGGGATTGTCTCTTCAATCCCTTTTATAGGCACTGTTTTGCCCTTTTTTAAGGTACAAATGGTGATGATTTTTCAATATTCACACGTAAGAAAGAACAAAACACAGTGTTTTTAGTTCATATAAAGCTAATTTTATTCAACATTTCATGCAAATAAGGATTGAAATTGTTATGCCGGCATAACATTTTTGATCAAAAAAGATTTTCTTTTGAGAATTTTTCTCTTATATTTTCTTCAATATTTCATAGATGAAAGATTGGATTTGTTATGCCGGCATAACATTTTGAATCAAAATTAATTTTCAGATGATAAATTTTCTATTATTTTCATTCAATATTTCATGCTAGAAATATTGATGTTATGCCGGCATAACATTTTGAATTGAAACTATTTTTGTAATGAGAAATTTTCTATTTCATTCAATATTTCATGCAAGAAAGATTTGTTATGCCGGCATAACATTTCAAATCAAAAATTATTTTCAAATGAGAATTTTCAGTAAATTTGATAGAAATTTTCAGTCTCATATTATTAAATATTTCATCCAAGAAAGACTGAAATGTTATGCCGGCATAACATTTTGAGTTGAAAATAATTTTTCAATGAGAAATTTTCAGTAATTTTGATAGAAATTTTCTGTCATATTATTCAATATTTCATGCAAGAAGACTGGATATGTTATGCCGGCATAACATTTTGAGTCCAAAAAAAATTTCAGTAAATTTGATAGAAATTTTCTATTTTGTCTAAATTGTTATGCCGGCATAACATTTTGAATCAAAACTAATTTTCCAATGAGAAATTTTCAGTAATTATGATAGAAATGTTCTGTCATATATTATTAAATAGTTCATGTAAGAAGACTGGATATGTTATGCCGGCATAACATTTTGAGTCCAACAAATTTTTTTTCACCAAATTTGAAAGAAATTTTCTGTTTCGGATATGTTATGCCGGCATAACATTTTGAATCAAAAATAATTTCCAAATGAGAACTTTTCAGTAATTTTGAAAGAAATTTTCTATTTTGGATATGTTATGCCAGCATAACATTTTGAATCAAAAATAATTTCGAAATGAGAAATTTGATAGAATTTTTTGCTGTAGTTTATTCGATATTGCATGTGCAGAAAGATTGGTTATGTTACGCCAGCATAACATTTTGAGATAAAAATACATTGTTCAGTAAATTTGATATACAAGACTTAGTGTACAGGTAGTCATAATTCCACTTTTCTGTGATCTATAAAGAATAATTCCATGTAAATAACAAATCACAAAATAAACTAGAGGGCCCAAATGGCCATAGGTCGCTCACCTGTCGTAGTAGTGCATGCACACCCCTATGGTGACCCTATACATTTTTTGAATAAAATTTAAGGAAATTCAACCTCTTTTGCAACTTTTTTTATAATTTGACCATGTGACCTAGTTTTGGACCCCAGGTGACTTAATTAATATCAAACTTAACCTAGATTGTGTTGAGATGATCATTAGGACCAAGTTTCATAAAGATTAAGTCGAAATTGTGACCTCTGGTGACTACAAATGGTTTTTCTATGATCTATAACATTTTCCTCCATATAACAGTACAAATACATGCTTTAAAGACAAACATTACCTAAACACTTAAAAAAATAAAAATATAAAAAGATTATGGTCCCAGTGGGGTTTGAACCCACGACCCTCAGGAATATGTCAATTGACTTTTTTTGTTAACATGATCATTGTGACCAAGTTTCTTAAATATTAATTAAAAATTATGACCTTGAATGACCCTATATCGAACTTGACCTAGATTTTGTTGAGATGATTATTGTGACTAAGTTTCAGATTAAGATTAAACCAAAATTGTGACCTCTAGAGAGGACACAAGACAACTGTTGACGGACGGACGACGGACTAAGAGTGATCACAAAAGCTCACTCTGTCACTTTGTGAGAGGTGAGCTAAAAATGTATACAAGAGAAAGGTGTACACAATTGCATGGTAGAAGTATTAAATATCACAAACATAATTTCAGGTAAATCCAACATATTGGTGTAAATCCCTAGCCCTCAACTGGGAAAAGTGTAATCTTTACTTTGTGATATTGACATGCTTCCACTCAAGGGCAATGTTAATTTAGATATACAAACAATGCATGAGGTATGCTGCAGTTCGAGGAATATGGGACAAGAAATATCACTAAATGATGAGTATCCCTAGAAAGTAATGGACACTGTTACACAACATATGTCTCCTCGATAGCCTAGTGGTTAAGTGTCCGCTTCGAGTGCGGGAGGTCTCGGTTTGACCCCTGTCCGCGTCATACTAAAGACGAAATAAACAAGAGGGCCATGTGGCCCTAAGGCCCTAAAGCGCTCACCTGATGACTAGCAGTTAAGGCAGAATCAGTATATGTTTACATTAATATTTGATGTAGATTTTTCAAATACACACTTTATGGCCAGGTTTTATAAAGATGAGGTAAAATATGTGACCTCTAGATTGTTTACAAGGTTTTTCTTCAATGTGACCTTGTGACCTAGTTTTTGACCCCAGGTAACCCAGTTGCGAACTTGACCTAGATTTTATAGAGGTTCACAATGTGACCAAGTTTCATTAAGATTATATTAAAAATCAGACTGCTTGAGTGTTAACAAGGTTTTTCTTTGATTTGACCTAGTTTTTGACCCAGATGACACAGTTATGAACTTGGCCTAGATTTTATTGACACAAACATTGTGACGAAGTTTCATAATGATTCAAGTAAAAAATGTGACCTCTATATTTAAACAAGGTTTTTCTTCAATGTGACCTTGTGACCTAGATTTTTATCCCATGTGACCCAGTTGTAAATTTGACATATATTTCATAGAGGTTCACATTCTGACCCAGTTTCATTAAGATTATCTCAAAAATGTGACCTCTAGTGTTAACAATGTGTTTCTTTGATTTGACCTAGTGACCTAGTGTTTGACCCCAGATGACCCAGTTACAAACGTGACCTAGATTTCATAGAGACAAAGTTTGTGACCAAGTGTCATAAAGATACTGTAAAAATGTGACCTCTAGAGTGTTAACAAGGTTTTTCTTCAATGTGACCTAGTTTTTGACCCCAGGTGACCCAGTTGCGAACTTGACCTATATTTCATAGAGGTTCACATTATGACCAAGTTTCATTAAGAGTAGGTCACAAATGTGACCTCTAGAGTGTTAACAAGGTTTTTCTTTGATTTAACCTAGTGACCTAGTGTTTGACCCCAGATGACCCAGTTACAAACTTGACCTAGATTTCATAGAGACAAAGATTGTGACCAAGTGTCATAAAGATTAGGTAAAAAATGTGACCTCTAGAGTGTTTCCAAGGTTTTTCTTTGATTTGACCTAGTGACCAAGTTTCATTAGGAGTAGGTAAAAAATGTGACCTCTAGAGTGTTAACAAGGTTTTTCTTTGATTTAACCTAGTGACCTAGTGTTTGACCTCGGATGACCCAGTTACAAACTTGACCTCGATTTTATAGAGACAAACATTGTGACCAAGTTTCATAAAGATTAAATGAAAACTGTGACCTCTAGAGTGTTAACATTCCAATTGTTGGCGACGGACTGTGGACACCGGACATAGGGTGATCACAATAGCTCACCTTAAGCACTTCGTAAAATCCAGTAAGAAACAACAAAGTTACAGAGCAGACACAACTTGCATGACTATATAATCTTTGACCTCTAAGTGTGACCTTGAACTTTGAGATAGGGACCTGGTCTTGACAAAGTTACAGAGTGGACACGATTTTGCTAACAGACCGACAGACCAACTAACATGATGACTCCAGTATACCCCCTTCAAACTTTGCTTGCAGGGGTTTTATTTATAAAAATCATTAACAGGACAATAAATGACTTAAAATTGAGTTGACCAAGTTGAGCTGAAGATATGCTCACCTAGCTTTAGTACTGATAAATTAAGTCACGACAAGTATCATTGAAATCCAACCAATGGCTAAATAGAAATAAAGCAGATAAAATTATCAGTGTAAACTAGAGCTGTCGCCATTTGGCAGACTAATATACCCCCGCCGGCAAAGGACTATAATTCTGCCAATATTCATCGCAGCGCAAATTTCTTTCTTCATGCACATCTATATGTTGAGGTTGTCCGGACGGACGGACAGACAAGCTGAATCCAGTATACCCCCTTACAACTCGTTGTGCAGGGGTATAAAAGGGCACTTAATTTCTTCAAATTGATTAGACCAACATGTGCACACTATGCACAGCTAGACTTGGTACTGATCAGTCCTACAAAGGTTCATTGCATCTGATCAATGGTTATCAAGAAATTGCTTGGACAAAAATATAAGTGTAAAAACACAGGTCACTAACTCCCTTAAAACTGAACCGACCAACATGCGCCAACAATATGCCCAATTAAATTTGGTACTAAAAAGTCATTCAAAAGTTCATTGAAATCTGACCAATAGTTACAAAATAATAGCTCGGACAAAAATATAAGTGTAAAAAACAAATGGCAATAACTCCCTTTAACTTCATAAGACTAAGATGCGCCAACAATATTCACAACTTACACAACTAATAAGGCATACAAAAATCCGACAAATGGTAACAGATAAATAGCGCTGACAAAATTGCATGGACCAACCAACTAACAGACTGACCTCAAGCATGACTCCAACATACTTTGTATCTGGGGGTATAATAAGGTCAATATCAATGTCATCTATAAATATAATAGGCTTAACATATACAATGTAGTCGTAAGTTATGCATATCCTTGTTGCAATGGAAAGCAAAAATCTTTAATAGTTTTTAAGATATGGACACTAACAACAAGAGGGCCCAAAGGGCCCTTGGTCGCTCACCTGTCGAACTTCACCTAGATTTTGTTGAGGTGGTCATTGTGACCAAGTTTTGTACAGATTAGGCCAATATTGTGATGTCTAGTGACTACACAAGGTTTTTATATGATTGACCTAATGACCTACTTTTTGACCCCAGATGACCCAATATCGAACTTGACCTACATTTTGTTGTGTTGATCATTGTGACCAAGTTTCGTAAAGATTATGCTAAAACTGTGACCTCTAGTGACTACACAAGGTTTTTCTATGATTTGACCTTGTGACCTAGTTTTTGACCCCGGATGACCCAATATCAAACCTGACCTAGATTTTGTTGAGATGATCATTGTGACCAAGTTTCATAAAGATTAAGCCAAAATTGTGACCTCTAGTGACTACACAAGGTTTTTCTATGATTTGACCTTGTGACCTAGTTTTTGACCCCGGATGACCCAATATCAAACTTGACCTAGATTTTGTTGAGATGATCATTGTGACCAAGTTTCATAAAGATTAATTCAAAATTTTGACCTCTAGTGACTACACAAGGTTTTTCTATGATTTAACCTTGTGACCTAGTTTTTGACCCCGGATAAATCAATATCGAACTTGACCTAGATTTTGTTAGGATGATCATTGTGACCAAGTTTCATAAATATTAAGTCAAAATTGTGACCTCTAGTGACTACACAAGGTTTTTCTATTATTTGACCTAGTGACCTAGTTTTTGACCCTATATGACCCAATATCGAACTTGGCCTAGATTTTGTTGAGATGATCATTGTGACTAAGTTTCATAAGGATTAGGCTAAAATTGTGACCTCTAGTGTCTACACAAGCCAATTGTTGACGGACGGACGGACGGACAGAAGGACGGACGGACGAAGAGTGATCACAAAAGCTCACTCTGTCACTTTGTGACAGGTGAGCTAAAAACATTTAAACAAGAGATGTTTGTAAAACACGTATGCTCCAATGGCAGCCCAATAGTCAGAAATGGTAAAGGTCACAGTGACATTGGCCTTTGACCTACTGACCCCAAAATAGAGATCAATAGGTATCATCTACTGTTGATGACCAACCTCCATGTGAAGTTTGAAGATCCTAGGGAAAAGCATTCTTAAGTTATTGAACGGATACCATTAGAATAGTCAGAAATGGTAACGATCACAGTGGCCTTAACCTTTGACCTACTGACCTCATAATAAAACGGACGTATACTATTACTATATCCCTTCGCCTTCGGCCTTTGTCGACAAAAGCTCACTATGTGACAGGTGTGCTAAAAATATTACGTCAACCAGACATTTTGACAATAATAAAGAGCTTGTCATGCATTATGTAACATACATGTTACTGTAATTGTCCTAAGTTGATTAAACCAATAGTCCATAGCACTGTCACAAACTTGACAAATCCACACAACAGTTTTGGTTTTATGGACTTAAATTGCATGTTCAAAACATATTTTACTATCCTTTCTTCTGAGGCAACACTATTTCTGCAATATACACTGTCTTGAACTATTCTGAATTATTCAATATAAATGCTGTTCTCATCTAGGAATGAACTGAAATAAAGAAAACAAAACAATATTTTACAATTATATGACAATGCATTGATTAAGTACAGTATTACACAAAGACATATTAATTATAGTGATTACGTCCAGGGTTCCATCCGTTTTAACACCATTTCTCAACAATCGTTCAGTTCTTTACGGTGACGAAACCCCCTTATTGACTTTCCTTGACTGTAATAACCAGCACTAATTAAGTAGTAATTACCCTTCCTAATAGAAAAAGCAACTTCTCCACTGTGTAGGAAAATCAACTTTGTTGGCAAATTTGCATGGGAAAGTGTATGGAACAATTTGGATGGCCGGATTGCAAATCCAGTTCATTAACCCCTGGGTGGACTGGTTCCATCAGAGGCCGGCCATATCAAAGATGAAGGGTACCAGTTACCATGTGCCCCTCAAAGGATCATAACTGTGGCAATAACAAGAAATATCACTAAATGGTATGAATACCCCCGCTACTACTTGACACAATCACTCAAATGTGCTCTGACTTATAAATGCACAACTAGAGTTGGTCCTGATCAGTCATGCATGCAAAATTACATTGAAGTCAGACCAATAGTTACAGAGAAATAGAGCTGACAACATTAATAGGTGTAAAAAACAAAGGGCAATAACTCAAATGTGTGCCGACAAAATGCACAACTAGGCTTGGTAAAGATCAGTCATGCACAGTTTCGTTGAAATCCTACTACTGGTAACAGAGAAATAGCACGGACAAAATTTATAAACATATAAACAAAGGGCCGTAACTCCCTTAAAATTCATCCAACCAACGTGTCCCAACAATATGCATGACTAGACTTGGTACTGATTTTTCATGCAAAGTTTCATTGAAATTCTACTGTCGGTAACAGAGACATAGCACAGACAAATTTTACATGGACAAACAGGTCAACAGATCAACCAACTAACCTCAAGCATGACTCCAATATAGCCCCCATATACTTTGTATCAGGGATGTATAATTATAGGACCTACAGTCCTGACAATATGACCAACTAGGTTTAATTGTACTAACAATCGTGAATGCATGTTAAGTTTCTAGTTAATCATTGGTTGGATGTCAATGAAACTTGACATGATTAGTTGGTAGATAAAGAAAACACATCTATATATACAAACATATTCTTGGCCATTAAAAGGCAATTACTCTAGCAATAAACATCGTTCTAAAAAAGTTTGATTTTATGCGAGAGACACAAATCTTTCCTTTCTATTATTTGCTTAGCAGTGAAAGCTGGCTTCTTTCCTTTATTGCTAATGGCAACTGATACCATCAGAACTGAGATTGATTAAAATAATCTAAAAGAATGTATTAATCATTTAATGTCCAGATTATTAATATACTTTAAGTCTATGTATACAAGTAGTATATGGCATATATTTACTTGAAGTATACCGTATTAACTAAAAAGTCACTGTGCAAGTTTGAATCTTACCTTCAGTATGTAATTTAACCACTTTTAGTATAACCAAGTCTTTTACCATCCGCCTGTTCACTACCGGTAATTCTGAAACAAATTTATAAATTTTCAATATTTAAAAAATGAAAGCTTTTTACGCATGTACTTTGATATGGGAATACGCATTGGTTTAAATAAATAAAACTTTAAATGAGTGAAAAGAACAGTATTTTTCAAATCATGTATTTTGTGATTCAAAATTTGTTTGTCACAGGAAATATGTAACGTCCGTACCCCCTCTGTATTAACTACAAAGTACAACAGAATATCTTGTCACTCATTTATACATAGTACCAGTCTTATTTTAGACACAGCATAAACATTGATATCATTACATAAAATGAGCCTTTTTTAATAAAGGAACAAAAATCATGTAGTGTCCGTCCCCTATTAGACATGGTCCAGTGCCAAAAAGCAGGCCTTTAAGTTGACTTTATTATGAGTAATTATCCTTTTTAAAAGGTATTTAATGTAAAATCATACAAATGATTAGTTTCTTTAAAAACTGAATGATAAAACTTTTTGTTTTAATTAATGGTTATTTATACTTAAATATATTCAATTTTTACTTATAAATATTTTAATTTATATTTTATGTCACTTTTTTCTACTTCAATTGTATTTTGTACATTATAAATTGTCTCTCGCATAGAATTGTAAAAGTAGTTTTTATAAAAGAAGTTTCAAATTCTTTAATCTACTAATTTATATGATATTATATATTGTTTGCTTAGACAAAGAAAATTTGTAATATTTAATAGGAAGATTAAAAACAACATTCATTTATTGAGGGGACGGACGTTAACAGTTCAAGGGGGTGGACATTATAGTTATGCATCAATTGTCAGTTACTGGTATGATTTAAGTTTTTATTTCTGATAAGTCAATATTTATACAAATCAAAGATCTAATAATACACTTTTAGATCTTTGTACAGATAAATTTTAGTAATTAACCTATTCTTTTTTCAGATGCATTATTTCATAAATGGCATTATTTTATATTAAATCCATGGCTTTATTTTTAAAATATATTACAGAGTGTACTCTGTCTTCTAAATATTAAAGTATGTACTGCAGTCATAAACATCACTTTTTATCTTACTTTAATAATTCCTAGTTTAGTTGATCTCCAAATCAAACCAATATACAATCCTTTCAAATCAAAGGAGTTATATAGTCTTTTTCCTGTCTCATGCTATTTCAATAATTTAACATCAATTCCTTGTAAACACAATAGATCCCTGCTACCACTACATGATCCCTAATTTATGCAGCCACTGTCCACAATACTAATATACAACCCTTTCAAGTGGTAGGTTTATGGTCTATTTTGCAGTCTCCTGCAGCTTCAATTATTGATAATAAAAACATAGACCTGGCTTAGGATTTGAGCTAGGTTTTGTAATATTACATAATAGGGAGGAGATAATTAATAACTGCAAAGGTAATATTGCACAGTCTGACTTGTGGGAGGAATTAATTTAATATACAGTCTGGCTCTGTACATTCAGGGAGGAGCTCAATATGGTCAGATAAAAAATACATATTGTATAAAAATGACATGTATAGTATAAATATAATTGATTACAAATGGTATTACAAATTTCTATGAATGTGCGGTGCCAAGATAATTATATAATAATGATGAATATGTATGCCCAGTGTGCCAGTAAGAACTATGATGAATATGCCCTGGGAAGTGTGCAAGTATGAACTAAGATGGTAATAATGCCCTGTACACCAATATTAACTATACTGAATATGCATGATATTCTTTTCTTGTAATTAATAGATGCTGTGATGTATGTGTGTTTGTACAGTTCTCTGTATTAAGACATTATATTCACTATTTCAAACTAATTAATTAACTAATTTTATTTATGACCTTATTAATTAGTGTAACTTTATACAGTGGTGATAGTTTAAGTCACTGCTAACGCACTGGGCCTGTTATCCAGAGGTTGTGGGCTCAAATTCCACGGACTTGACGGAAATATTTATTATATTTCTCGCTGTATTTGACCGTGCGTACTGCCAAGTATCTGGGTTAAGGTGCCAGGAAGCTGTGTATCGGTGCTATACACAGGGCACATGAAAGAACCCGGCTGTCTATTCGAAATAAGAGGCAGCACCTGACATGGCTGTATCTAATCTATCTCTCTCCCTTAAGGGCATTCTCTCAGTCGGTCAGATCATGCTGTATTTGCAAAGGTAGAGGATAGTCCTGCGTCCTTGTGGCTGCAACACTATAATGTAAGTGCCTTTGAATGTGTGTTTGCTTGAAAAAGGCGCTCTATAAATCTGGTATATTTATTTAATTTATTTATTAGCTTTCTCAAGTTTCTGTATTGATTACAATGTTTAAAGAAATACCTTCTTATAATAATAAATCTACATGAAATTGCTTTAACTATTTTAATAATTAAAGTGGTAATCACAGTCCTGAGTTATAACTTAATTAATAGATATTGATCTAATTATGTGGTCTAAAATCATAATTTGCATGTTTTGCATAGGAAATGTTTCAGAAACACGTATTTTATATATCTAAAATGATGTTTTTGGGAGGCGTTTAAGCCTCTCATTACTACCATTGCCCATTTCTTACAAAATACAAAATTAACCGCCTTTAGGCTGCTATGTGAATCCGCATTCAAGTAGTTCCAGAAACTGTCAACATTCCCAATACTGCTACATACCGGTATGTTTCTCCAAATTTTTTAACTGATTTAAGCCAATCAGCAACATTTGTTTATTCCAAGATCAAAAATTATTGTGAAACTGTTCGTTAAATCGATATTTTTGCAAAAAAATCACTACACTGGCCGATACCGAACTTGTTTCATAATACGAAAATGACGTGTTCATCAAATGTCCCCGCTGTAAAGCTATTTTTAGACTACGGTCAAGTGATGGTTTTATCAATGAATCGTATACGGTCTGCAAAGTACTGTTACAGTTATGCAATCATATGGTGTCGCTGTACTAGCTAGCCGCTTTCTATAGACTGTCTCACGCTGTAAGGGAATTGATTACAAGACCGTACTGTAGAATCTGATAAATAGGCGCGTAGTATTATTTTAAAGCCACTTTTGATATACCCATTCAATGCACATATTACATATAAATTAATATGCACCTTTTAACAATTATTTAGATACCCAACATGCCTATATAGTCACATATGCCTACTTTGACATTCAAGACAAGATCGGCAGTAAGAAAACGAACATTAAACATGTAAAGTCGGTTTAAGCTTTAGTAGCAGCAACCAGATCGCCTCCCACCAGTACTCTCAGTGCTTTGATTATACACGGTGTAATAATGTGTATAAAAAGAAGAGATAATACACTTTTTTCAGTGTTTATGTTTGCTGTCTGTATCCAGGGACATATTCATAGGGTGGACAAGTGGTCCAGTGGTAAGAGCTTAGTATTGACTGCTGATCCGAAGATGTGGATTCTATCCCGCCACATGCCTGATTAAAACAGAAATGCTTTCCATTTGAAGTGTTTCCCATGGTGTACCTAACGTTACTAAAATTACAATTACTGACAGTCTTTCGAACGAGACTTTAGACAGATCGAGGTCCCGTGTATGATTAAAAGAACCAGGGATGCTTCTGGAAATGGGGCATCTTCTGTATCATGCACTATCCCCCCAAACTAAAGTGACTAACCTCTTCTGGGGGTCTCTCCCATATGGGTTTCTGGTGGTGAGGATAAATTAAAGCATATGAGCTAGTCTCCAGGAAAACCTGCTATTTTGACAAATCATTTGATGTTGAGATTTTTTATTATCTAAAAGAGTAATCTTAATATCTTAATGAAGCAAAATGCAAAAGAAATTTGGTTAATATCATGATTTTTAAAGAAGTTACAGCTGTTTAGTTGAGGCCCTATTCAGGCCCTTTTTTGCATGACATCGCAAGCGTCATTCAAACGTTATACGACGTCGTTGTAACAAGTACTTTATAAATACTGCATTTGATCAATTCTTGACGTAAACTGGTTAAAGTGGTATCAAGTTTTAGAATGATGTTTTAAGTTTAAAAATATACATCCAAAAATGTTCACATTTAGAGAAAGACTACTAGTTACTGTTTTAAACAACTAACTCCTCGTTTTTCTCAATCAGAGTACTTTTCTGAAATTGGTCACCATAGTAACAAAGTAAATGATTTCGACATTATTGATTATTAATTAAAAAATTTAAAGCTAAGATGTAGTAATATATGGATAAATGACTTAAAATTGAATCTATTGGTATGTCATTTTTTCTTATTTGAAAGCTTTTTTTAGAGCTTGTTACATGCAGTAGATTATAAATGTCAATATAGCAGGTTTTCCTGGAGACTGGCTCATATAAAAAATAAGGACAAATTTGGTGGGGGCGTTTGGACCTGAAGCCCCCCCCCCCCCCAGCTGGCTGGCTATATACCAATGAATTGATCAATTGGTGGCTAACTATATCTCTTGGCATCTTTCTATAGAGACCTGTATATTGGACATGTAAAATATGACATCCACTGTATAGGCCCCCCAGGCATGACTAATCAAGCACTCAACATGACCTACTGCTGTTGAAGATGTGATTTGTGAAACTGATAAGACAATTAAAAGTGTGTTTAGGTTGATTAAAGATGGTCAGCCACAGATTACATATATAACTGATGTTCACCATTTAATCCCATTAAATTTGAGCATGGTGATTAAAAATTAAAGTTTTACCTGAAGAATTGATAGTTAAATATGACATGCATGTACATTGTAATATAATTACAGAGAGAAAAATGTATACTTTTCATTTCTTGTTGGTACAATTAATTAGGATTAAATGTTTGAATGGAAAGTAATGATCACAATATTTTTAAATATCATCCATTTTGACATTGAAATGTGTTTGATAAATTTTAGTACTAAGAACTATTTTATATCACTGAATATTAGCTAAAAATTTAAAGTGCAGGAAATCTCATTAGGCCCACAGACTGCTACGTGCCTGAATATGTTTTTATTATATTATTTATAAATATATCCAGACGACAGGATAGGAACCTGATATTTTAAAACACATATGGCCCAAAACACTATCCAAGCTTAATTACTGGCAATTTTCTATACGGCCGGGTGCTTCTCAGTAAGTTGAGTAACGGGCTCTGTAAGGCTGTATAGTGTTTTGGGCCATATATTCTAAAATATCAGGTTCCTGTAGGCCTACATAAATTATCATTTTAAAAAACATCATGTTTGAATAAATTACACCATTTTAATTCATACATTGAATGAAGAAATCTTCACATTGAGGGAACACACCTCCATTGTCCCCCCCCACCTTCAACCTCATCTGCCCTGGACCCCCCCCCCCCCCCCCGTGTTTATGCATGGAAGACAAGAACAAAATGATCATAACATACATGATTTTACCTTTTTAACTTTAATCTTGTAATTTAAATCTTTATAATGGTACAGCCTACTACATGTTCACATTATTAATTTACATACATGTAGTTGATTTCTATAATATCACGTAGATCTACATGTTTTTTCTACTAATTCTAGATAACGTAGAATCTACGCAATAATTTAATAACTAATTGATTACTTCAATTACTTACCTTCGTCAACTTGTCCAGGTGTAGAATATGTATCTTCCATCGCAATATAGATTAGATGTTGAAAATAATTCACTAACAACCAAGTGCGTACGTATATCCTTGGTTTAACTGTTTAACTGTTAAAGACAATTTCCAGGACGAATTCATTAATTATAAACGTGTAAAACATAATTGAGAAATGTCGTTTTAAAACACTACAGCAAACTGTTAATTCTTTCTGATGTATTATTTTGCAAACATTATAAAGTTTCTAATCGATAAATCCAAGTAAAACGACATATAAGAAGATAAACATTAAACATTACGTTGCCTTTATAAGAATGGTCCCTACACATATAATGGACTAGACCAGGCACCCCACTGCGTATCTGTCTACCGGTCAGTGTGTACACACACGACATAAACCGCGTGAAGCTGAAGAGGACTGCATCTTTACACGGACCATGACTGATGTATAAATGAGGCTGAGGTAAGATATACTGTCTGTATTTGTGTCTTTTTATTTTAAATTTAATTATAACGACTTGATTGTTCAGTATTCAGTAATGCATGTATTTGTTGATTAAATTTAGATGCGTTTAAGAGGACGACAGGGGCGTAGCTTGGTCGAAATCAATGTGTAGGCCACGTTATTTTAGGGGTCCCCCGAAAAAATAATTTCTATATCGTTGCAGGTGCATTCTTAACCGTTTTCAGAGTAAAAAACAAGAGTAACTACGACGCACTATTCTGTTAGAATATAATTCGCACTATTCTGTTAGAATATAATTCATCAAAATACATGGGCGTAGGAGCGTCTTCAACATTGGGGGGGGGGGGGGGGTGTGCAAATATTTGGGAAGGGGGGGGGGGCGAAATTTTTTTATTGAGATATTTGGGGGTCACATTAAGTGTTAATAAGCTATGGTGAAAGTTGGTGTTTATATTCACTAAGGTTAGGTGTATGCTAAGGTGTTTGCTTGTCAAAATCCCGGTAAAAAATTGAACCCTATCATAAACTAGTAAGTAGGGGGATCCGTGGGCATGCTCCCCAGGAATTTCTTAAAACATTGGGCCAAACTGGTGTGTTCTGAGATAAGTGTTTGGTAAGATCAATCAAATTAAGTCTTTATTTTGTAAATATTTTTTACGAATTATTGAACAGATGCCCGGATTCTGAGAGTTTTAGTGGTTTAGTAAGGGAATTTAACATAGCAATAACAAAGTTTAAAAGCAATATAGGAGTTGGTGCAAACTTTATCTTACAATGTATTTCTGTAGTCCTTGTAGTTCTTTTCAACAGTTACGTGATCGGGTGATAACATATTACATAGATTAAAATCATTTTGCGAGCGCAGCGGGCACGGAAATTCACATTTTATACCTTTTAACCAAGGATAAAAGGCAAATTACCTAGTACAAGACTATTTTAGGTGGAAAATTATGAATATGTTCTGAATTATTGGGGGGCCAAACGATATGTTGGCCCCCCCCCCCCTGTCCTAACATTGGGGGGGGCCTGGTCCCCTTGCCCCCCCCCTTCTCCTACGCCCATGAAATATCTAAATCATTAACATGAATGAAAATCACACTAGTAGGAGTATTGTCTACAGTCTAGATTTCATATAAACATAGATTTCCTTATTGTATGAGGGTCCCGGGGACATGCTCCCCCGAATTTTTGAAATTATATTCTGTCATTTGTGTTCTCTGGACTATAAATATCAATAAGGCCAAATAAAAAAATATGTCTGGTTCAGGGAACCCGACCCTTCATATTTTTTCCTTGGGATCCTAACTTTTATTGTTTTTTGGGAATTATTGTTTTTGTGGTACGGGAAATTTGTACGAAAGACCTATGATAACGCAATTTTCTATTTGAAACCATTGAAGAGATGGTACCTGGATGTGTGTCATTTGTGAGCTCAATGTTAGCATATAGTACATAGGGTAATTATTAAAAGGCAAATGGTGTATAATAAGCAAGCTACATGGCTAAATAAATACAGATATATTTAAGCAAACACCACAATACTAAGTATCACATGTTGGAAGTAAGTTACAAAATGATGTCTGATAATTATCTCTACTTAAGTATGACTATGGCTTATGCAGCACACATGGAAACTGTATGTTACCGGTTACCCTCTTCAGTAAATTCCCTAGTGTTATTGTTATTGTACATTGAGTATTTCCAAAAAAAAAAGCCCATAAATAATGCCTACGCCCCCCCCCTAATTTTTGGGGCAATGTTGCCTGTACCAGACTTTTTTTTGGCCTAACACTCTAGGTGAGTTTGACACTCCTATACCCCATACCCCAATTGATTTTTATTGCATTTTTGGCATTTTTATTGTTTTCGACTTTCTGTGAAAAAGTGTAGGCGGCGGCCTATATGGCCTATAGGAAGTTATGCCCCTTGACGCGGCAGGGGGGGGGGGCAGGACCTTATCCATTCACAAACCACCATGGCAAATATTTTCTTGTGTCTATTTGCTTATTTTTGGTAAATAAATTCAGTGGTATTCCACTGGTTTTTCTTTTTATTACCTCCCCTTATTAAAAATTCCACATATATATTAAAAATTCCAAAATACTCTTTAAAAAAACATTTTGTTATATCCACATTATCATATAAAGGGAGAGGTTTATTAAATTAATTTGACAAAATTGAAAATTCATAATTTCAACTTTACATTAATTAAGCCACAGTACAAGTACTAAAAACTTAACCCTGTCATTATTTAAAACTATCTGAATGATTTTCGGTGACTTGCATGTAAGCAGCAATTATTGTTGAGTACTTTCCTTTTAGTTCTTACTTGGTGTCTGACCATGAGACTATAGGGTTCTAAAGTGAAATGAATGATAAATAAATTTAAAAAGATTTTTATGGATATAAGTGAAATTTTCCTCAAACCTTCTCTGGAATTCCGGTGGTATCAGAGAAATTTTTACTAGTATATCAGTGGAATGCACTATTATTCCAGTGGTATACCAGCGGTAAAAAGTTTGTGGTATTCCAGTGAAATTTACCGCTGGTATATATGTATACTAATGAAACTTTTACTAGCTGTTAATGAAAATAGCGAAAGTAGATCCGCTTAGTAACTGTTGTTAGGAATGAGATAGCTGCATAGGTACCTTAAGTGTTAAGACTACACATGTACATCGGAAGTCGGGCAATTGGCCCTTTGAGGTCAAGGTCACTGGAATTAAATACTGAAAACGAAACTTTCCTGCTCAATTTTTCAAGTAAGGTATGGGCCATTGGTGGTCATGGTCACTGGAACTAAAAATTGAAAAAAAAAATTCCTGTACAATTTTCTTGTAGTTACCTAGTTAAGTATGAGATAACATTGGTTGAACTTGCTGTGTATTAATTTAGCTTGTGTTAAAACCGCCGCTTTGGATTGAACATGGGACTGGTGAGGTCAATGCCACTGTGACAAAACAGCATATATCCATTTCTGTCAAATTACGCTTTGCTGTCAGACATGAAAATCTGGTTTTTGCGAAATTTCCTTATCGTGTATGCCTTTTGTGCTCTGATTTATGCTGTTGAATGCTCTGTCCTGGAGTGTCATCATGTCTGTTTTGTTATTATCTTTTTAACCAAACTGTAAGACTTTTGTATACTTTTCATTTCAGATCACACTTCAATGGCCTGTATGAAAGTGATTTCTGGTCAATTGAAAAATGACTGCCTTTTGCACTGGTAGGTGTACTAATAATATATTCATACACCCACTACTGAAGTGGGGGGGGGGTGCTATATACATGTAGGAGTCACTTTGTCGGTCCTTCTGTCCCAATGTTTGTCCGGGCTGTATCTTCTGTATGCATAGATGGATTGTCAATAACTTGGTACATTTGTTCGCCTTGATGAGTCGGTGTGTCATGCGGAACAATTACGTCAATATCTCAGGTCAAGGTCACACTTTGAGTTGAAAGGTTAAAAATGGCAATAATTATACCCCCAGATACATAGTATATGGGGGCTATATTGGAGTCATGCTTGAGGTTGGTTGGTCTGTTGGTTGGTCCGTCGGTTGGTCCGTGCACATTTTGTCTGCGCTATTTCTCTGTAACCCTTGGTCGGATTTCATCAAAACTTTGCATGACTGATAAGTACCAAGTCTAGTTATGCATATCGTCGACACACGCTGGTCGGATAAATTTTAATGGAGTTATGGCCCTTTGTTTTATTACACTTAGAAATTTTGTCCGGCTATTTCTGTTACCAATGGTCGGATTTCAATAAAACTGTACATGAATGATCAGTACCACGTCTTGTTGTGCATATCCTCAGCACACGTTGGTTGGATAAATTTTAAGGGAGTTATGGCCCTTTGTTTTTTTACACTTAGAAATTTTGTCTGCGCTATTTCTCTGTTACCAATGGTCGGATTTCAATGAAACTTTACATGAATGACCAGTACCAAGTCTAGTTGTGCATATCCTCGGCAGACGTTGGTTGGATAAATTTTAAGGGAGTTATGGCCCTTTGTTTTTTTACACTTAGAAATTTTGTCCACGCTATTTCTCTGTTACCAATGGTCGGATTTCAACGAAACTTTGCATGAATGATCAATACCAAGTCAAGTTATCGCCGACGCACGTTAATCGAATAAATTTTAAGGTAGTTATGGCCCTTTGTAATTTTCACTTATAAATTTTATCCGCGCTATTTCTCTGTAACAAATGGTCGAATTTCAAAGAACCTGTGCATCAATGATAAGTACTAAGTCTATTTTTGCATGTGGTCGACACACGTTGGTCGGATCAATTTTAAGGTAGTTATTGCCCTTTGTTTTTTTACACTTAAAATTTTAATATTTCTTGTTGAGCTTGTCCGGAGCATAACTTAGTCATTTATTGTTGGATTTGAAAATAATGTGCCACAAATGTTCACTACTACCAGACGGTGTGTCATGCATAACAAATACATCAATATCTCAAAGGTCAAGGTAACACTTGGAGTTCAAAGGTAAAAAATAGCCAAAATTGAGCTTGTCCGGCTCATAACTAAGTCATTTATGTGATTTGAAAATTATTTGGCACAAATGTTAACTACCACCAGACAGTGTGTCATGCGAAACAATTACGTCAATATCTCATAGGTCAAGGACACAATTGGAGATGAAAGGTAAAAAATGGCCATTATTGAGCTTGTCCGGTTCATAACTATAA
The DNA here is from genome assembly GCA_947247005.1 of Spisula solida. NCBI lineage: Eukaryota > Metazoa > Mollusca > Bivalvia > Venerida > Mactridae > Spisula > Spisula solida. Next base: position 2,882,628 of record OX365962.1, read on the forward strand.
AGTCATTTATTGTGGGATTTGAAAATAATTTGGCACAAATGTTAACTACCACCAGACAGTGTGTCATGCGAAACAATTACGTCAATATCTCATAGGTCAAGGACACACTTGGAGTTGAAAGGTAAAAAACGGCCAAAATTGAGCTTGTCCGGCTCATAACTAAGTCATTTATTGTGGGATTAAAAAAATAATTTGGCACAAATGTTCACTACTTGCAGATTAGATTCCAATAAAATGCATGTGATAATTATGTCAATATCACAAAGGTCAAGGTCACGCTTAAGAGTTCAAAGGTCAGAAAGGACCATAATTTATGTTGTCGGGAACATAACTTCATCAAATAGTGTTGAATTTAAAAATAACTGTACAATTGTTGTCCACCATGCAACAGTTTTTATCGATGTTGTTTGACATACGTCTGTGACAAAGCGGTATGTGGGGGTATCATTAGTCACTCTGTGGCAGTTCTAGTTATATATAGCCTCCTACTGGTTTGCAACCAAATGGTACTATAGATTATATATACCCCCCACACAACAAGTTGTAAGGGGGTATACTAGATTCAACTTGTCTGTCTATACGTAGACGCATTCTTGTGAATGCAACTTCTACAGTTCTTAGCACACCTGTCACAAAATGACAGGGTGAGCTTTTGTGATTGTCTGTCATCCATCCGTTCACAATTTCCTGTGAACACAGTTCAACACACTAGAGGCCACTCTTATAACCAATCTTCATAAAACTTGGTTAGAATGTTTGTGTCTATAAAATCTTAAGTGCCAAGTTCGAAACTGAGTCATGTGGGCTCAAAAACTAGGTCACTTTATCAAATCTTAAAAAAAGCTTGTAAACACATAAGAGGACACAAGAATTGGGCTGATCGAAGTGCTCAAGGTGAGTTTTTGTGATGGCCCTATGTCCGTCGTCCACCGTCCGTCGTCCATCGTCAACAATTTGACCGAGGTCACAGTTTTCACTTAATCTTTATGAAACTTAGTCACAATGTTTGTCTCTATAAAATCTAGGTCAAGTTCGTAACTGGGTCATCTGAGGTCAAAAACTAGGTCTCTAGGTCAAATCAAAGAAAAACCTTGTTAACACTCTAGAGGTCACATTTTTTAAATAATCTTAATGAAACTTAAACACAATGTGAACCTTTATGAAATCCAAGTCAAATTCGCAACTTGGTCACCTGGGTCAAAAACTAGGTCACAAGGTCACATTGAAGAAAAACCTTGTTAACACTATAGTAATTAGAGGTCACATTTTTCACTTAATCTTTATGAAATTCTGTCACAACGTTTTTCTCTATGAAATCTAGGTCAAGTTCGTAACTGGGTCATCTTGGGTCAACAACTAGGTCAAATCAAAGAAAAAACTTGTTAACACTCTAGAGGTCACATTTTTGACATAATCTTAATGAAACTTAATCACAATGTGAACCTTTATGAAATCTAAGTCTAGTTTGCAACTGGGTCACCTGGGGCTAACAACTAGGTCACAAGGTCACATTGAAGAAAAACCTTATTAACACTATAGAGGTCACAATTTTCACTTATTCTTTATAAATGAAATTTGGTCACAATGTTTGTCTCTATGAAATATAGGTCAAGTTCGTGACTGGGTCATCTTGGGTCAAAAATTAGGTCACTCGGTCAAATAAAAGAAAAACCTCGTTAGCACTTGAGAGGTCACATTTTCGACATGAAACTTACTCACAATGTGAACCTTCATGAAATCTATGTCAAGTTCGCAACTGGGTCACCTGATGTCAAAAACTAGGTCACAAGGTCACATTGAAGAAAAACCTTGTTAACACTCTTAAGGTGACATTTATTACCTAATCTTTATGAAACTTGGTCACAAGGTTTGTCTCTATGAAATCTATGTCAAATTTTTAACTGGGTCATTTTGGGTAAAAAAACTAGGTCACTAGGTCGCATTAAAGAAAAACATTGTTAACACGCTAAAGGCATTATTTTTGACATAATATTAATGAAACTTGGTCACAATGTGAACCTTTATAAAATCTAGGTCAAGTTCATAAATTGGTTGTCTGGGACAAAAACTAGGTCACCAGATTACATCAAAGAAAAACGTTGTTTATACATAAGAGGTCACATTTTTTACCTCGTCTTTATAAAGCCTGGCCATAAAGTGTGTATTCCTGAAGTCTACATCAAATATTAAGGTCATATCATAACAAATACTGATTCTGCCTTAACTGCTAGTCATCAGGTGAGCGCTTAAGGGCCAAATGGCCCTTTTGTTTCGTTAAGTTGTGAGCTGGGCATAGTGCATTGTATGTTTTCTGTGCTCGGCTGGTTAAAGTCTGGAGCTGCCTCTCATGACCGACTTAATGTAATCATTTTTAGTTGACTCAGTATTCACCTAAAGGTCCCACTCATTGATAAAATTAGTGGTGTGGTATGCAGTGGACTACAGCCAGCACATTACGTCCAAGAAATCAACAATTTATGCTAACAGTTGACCTAAAAAGCAACAGTAATTTGTAAATAAGCTCTTATTTTAATTCAAAGGGAGGTAATTTTAAAAATATCAATGACCCAAACTGCATTAATCAGCTAAGACATTTTCAGTATCAAACTTGTTTTTCTTAACAACATTTCGTGTATTAAATTTATGTTTACAACTTAAAAACAGGTCAACAGCCCCCGAACGGATAGTTTGAATATGAATAATGTTTTTTTTTACAAAATCAGTTATTCCCCTTTCCGTTCAGTAATTTTGAGTTGTTTTCCCTGGAATTCTTCTACGGGGTGCTCCCGTGGGCAGTTGAAATGTCACGATGTCTGAACTTGGTTATTTTCTTAATGAGCATTGAAATATCCATATATGAATAATATAAAGTTTCTTTTTTTGCTCAATATACATGTAGTTTAAAATGTCATTCAGTCTATTATCAGGTAATTGAACATTGTGACGATTTATATTGCAGGCTATGAAAGCAGTTGCTGCACCTCATCATCGTACAGAATTAACGTTACTGAACAAGGTGAATATACATGTAGCGAGAGGAATAGAGATATTATACAACACAAACATATCAGTCCTGAAGAAATGGAAGCTGAAATAGACATCTTCGATATGCTAGTGTCTTCTCCATATCACTCAAAACTTGTAGCTAATTGTAACCTCTTCGAGTGACCATGACCCACTGTTGGAATTGTGTATCCATGCTAGTTATGGAAATTCTTCGCTTGAATCATGGATGTCTGGGAACTTGACCAACCACTTAACCAATGTATGTGTTTGTAAAATAGAGGTGCTGTTGCAATCAACATCACATGGTGTAGTGAGATCAGAAGAACCTTAAGTTAAACCAAACATTAAAGTTATCATCTTCAAGCCTAACAGAGACTCAGAGACTTGTGACTGTTGTCAGTGTCAGGGATATAATATGCGACCATAGACACTCAAAGATATTTGAGAACATCTACAGACTCATGGTCATCATAGAATCATCATAGACACATGATCAGTATTCTGTACATAGAGGAGAACATAAACGGGCAAAAAAAGACTTATACTAGGTTAATATGTCAAATTTTAAAAAACCGCCGGTACTAGGGTTTGAATATGGTAATTGCGATTCTTTGAGAAGTGTTTGTCTCGATAAATTGAAAATAAGAGTTTGTATATTCATTATTGGTCCTTATGACAGTGTTTGAGGAACTTGATATTCAGCCAACCAAGATAACATATTATTCCACTTGATCCGATTGAACTTTAATGGACTTAAATTAGAGTCGGGTCTTCCTAAAGACCTCCTGTTTATCGCAAATGACAGCAAGAATGTTCATAGTTCTAATAATGCCAATATGGTCGATTGTGACCCTGAAAATGGCAAAATTTGATATTTTTTATTCAAGCTTTATACTTTTATGTTTGAGAACCATGTCACCTGTATTATTTTCATAATCCTTTATAAAAATGAACCATAACTAACTGGTCCAGCAAGCTTGCGTTTTGCGGCTCTTGATTATATTTTGGACATGGTGTGACATGGACTTTAGTCCGACTGTCTGGTACCGTACCTTACATTTGCAGACTTTTGAATAAAAACCTATATCACTAGGCTGAATCTTAGGTCATCCTTTTGGATGCAAGCTTTTTAGCTCCACTATTCTGGCATGAAATATTGAATGAAATAAAATGGAAATTTTCTGATTGGAAAATTATATTTGATTCAAAATGTTATGCCGGCATAACATATCCAATCTTTCTGAATACAATTTCTATCAAATTTACTGAAAATTTCTCATTTGAAAATTATTTTTGATTCAAAATGTTATGCCGGCATAACATATCCCAAACAGAAAATTCTATCAAATTTATCGAAAAAAATATTTTTGACTCGAAATGTTATGCCGGCATAACATATCCAGTCTTTCTTGTATGAAATATTGAATATTATAAGACAGATAATTTCTATCAAATTTACTGAAAATTTCTCATTTGAAAATTATTTTTGACTCAAAATGTTATGCCGGCATAACAAAACCATCTGTGCATGAAATATTGAAAAATCTAAGACAGAAATTTTCTATCAAATTTCTCTTTTGAAAAATATTTTTCCTTTCAAAATGTTATGCCGGCATAACAAATCCAATCTCTCTGTGCACGAAATATTGAATAATATGAAACAGAAAATTTCTATCAAATTTATTGAAAATATCTCCTTTCAAAATGTTTTTGGTCCCAAATGTTATGCCGGCATAACAAATCTTTCTTGCATTAAATATTGAATAATATGAAACAGAAAATTTCTATCAAATTTATTGACATTTTCTCCTTTGAAATTTTTTTTGGTCCCAAATGTTATGCCGGCATAACAAATCTTTCTTGCATGAAATATTGAATAAAATAGAAAATTTCTCATTACAAAAATATTTTCAATTCAAAATGTTATGCCGGCATAACATCCAATATTTCTAGCATGAAATTTTGAATGAAAATAATAGAAAATTTGTCATCTGAAAATTATTTTGATTCAAAATGTTATGCCGGTGTAGCAGTCAGTTTTTTCCCCCCTCTATTTTTTCCCCGGGGAAAAAATTGACTAGTCAGTTTCTTCCCCGGGGAAGAAATTGACTAGTCAGCTTTTTCCCCGGGGAAAAAATTGACTAGTTATTTTTTTCCCCGGGGAAAAAACTGACTAGTCAATTTTTTCCCCCCTTAGTCCTTTTTTTCCCCCCTATGAAATTGTTCTTTCTAGTGAAGAATAATTGATTTATTAGAGGGGGGAAGAAATTGACTAGTCAGTTCTTTCCCCCAGACTTGTTTTTTACTGATTGGAAGGAAGAAATATTGACTTGTCCATTCTATCCCTATTTTGTTTATGGCTAATATGAGGTTAAATTATTGGTACTTGTCCATTCGTTCACCCCTAGTTAATGAATTATGGGAGGGGTGAAGAAATTGACTAGTCTGTTCTTTCCTCCCACCGACTTTCTTCGCCAGATGAGTCATAAACAAGTTGAATGGGGGAAAAGAAAGGACTAGTGAGTTCCTTCCCCCCCCCCTCTGTTCGGACGTTTACTAGAAGGGTAGGGAAAGAACGGACTAGTCAGTTCCCCCCCCCCCCTCTGTTCAGCCATTTACAAGTATGATGGGGGAAAGAAAGGACTAGTCAGTTTCTTCCCCCCTCTGTTCAGACATTTACAAGTATGATGGGGGAAAGAACTGACTAGTCAGTTTCTTACCCCCTCTGTTCAGACGTTTACAAGTATGATGGGGGAAAGAACTGACTAGTCAGTTTCTTCCCCCCTCTGTTCAGACATTTACAAGTATGATGGGGGAAAGAATGGACTAGTCAGTTTCTTCCCCCCTCTGTTCAGACATTTACAAGTATGATGGGGGAAAGAACTGACTAGTCAGTTTCTTCCCCCCTCTGTTCAGACATTTACAAGTATGATGGGGGAAAGAACTGACTAGTCAGTTTCTTCCCCCCCTCTGTTCAGACATTTACAAGTAAGATGGGGGAAAGAATGGACTAGTCAGTTTCTCCCCCTCCCCCTCTGTTCAGACATTTACAAGTATGATGGGGGAAAGAATGGACTAGTCAGTTTCTTCCCCCGTCAGTTCAGACATTTACAAGTATGATGGGGGAAAGAACTGACTAGTCAGTTTCTTCCCCCCCTCTGTTCAGACATTTACAAGTATGATGGGGGAAAGAACTGACTAGTCAGTTTCTTCCCCCCTCTGTTCAGACATTTACAAGAAGGGTGGGGAAAGAAAGCACTAGTCAGTTTCCTCCCCCTCCCTCTCTGTTCAGCCGTTTACAAGTATGATGGGGGAAAGAATGGACTAGTCAGTTTCTTCCCCCGTCAGTTCAGACATTTACAAGTATGATGGGGGTCATAAACAAGTTGGTGGGGGAAAGAACTGACTAGTCAATTTCTTCTCACCTCTGTTCAGACATTTACAAGTATGATGGGGGAAAGAATGGACTAGTCAGTTTCTTAACCCCTCTGTTCAGACGTTTACAAGTATGATGGGGGAAAGAACTGACTAGTCAGTTTCTTCCCCCCTCTGTTCAGACTTTTACAAGTATGATGGGGGAAAGAATGGACTAGTCAGTTTCTTCCCCCCTCTGTTCAGACATTTACAAGTATGATGGGGGAAAGAACTGACTAGTCAGTTTCTTCCCCCCTCTGTTCAGACATTTACAAGAAGGGTGGGGAAAGAAAGCACTAAGTCAGTTTCTCCCCTTCCCTCTCTGTTCAGCCGTTTACAAGTATGATGGGGGAAAGAATGGACTAGTCAGTTTCTTCCCCCCTCAGTTCAGACATTTACAAGTATGATGGGGGTCATAAACAAGTTGGTGGGGGAAAGAACTGACTAGTCAATTTCTCCTCACCTCTGTTCAGACATTTACAAGTATGATGGGGGAAAGAATGGACTAGTCAGTTTCTTACCCCCTCTGTTCAGACGTTTACAAGTATGATGGGGGAAAGAATGGACTAGTCAGTTTCTTCCCCCCTCTGTTCAGACTTTTACAAGTATGATGGGGGAAAGAATGGACTAGTCAGTTTCTTCCCCCCTCTGTTCAGACATTTACATGTATGATGGGGGAAAGAATGGACTAGACAGTTTCTTCCCCCCTCTGTTCAGACATTTACAAGTATGATGGGGGAAATAACTGACTAGTCAGTTTCTTCCCCCCTCTGTTCAGACATTTACAAGTATGATGGGGGAAAGAATGGACTAGACAGTTTCTTCCCCCCTCTGTTCAGACATTTACAAGTATGATGGGGGAAATAACTGACTAGTCAGTTTCTTCCCCCCTCTGTTCAGACATTTACAAGTATGATGGGGGAAAGAATGGACTAGTCAGTTTCTTCCCCCCTCTGTTCAGACATTTACAAGAAGGGTGGGGAAAGAAAGCACTAGTCAGTTTCTCCCCCTCCCTCTCTGTTCGCCGTTTACAAGTATGATGGGGGAAAGAATGGACTAGTCAGTTTCTTCCCCCGTCAGTTCAGACATTTACAAGTATGATGGGGGTCATAAACAAGTTGGTGGGGGGAAAGAACTGACTAGTCAATTTCTCCTCACCTCTGTTCAGACATTTACAAGTATGATGGGGGAAAGAATGGACTAGTCAGTTTCTTACCCCCTCTGTTCAGACGTTTACAAGTATGATGGGGGAAAGAATGGACTAGTCAGTTTCTTCCCCCCTCTGTTCAGACATTTACAAGTATGATGGGGGAAAGAATGGACTAGTCAGTTTCTTCCCCCCTCTGTTCAGACATTTACAAGTATGATGGGGGAAAGAATGGACTAGACAGTTTCTTCCCCCCTCTGTTCAGACATTTACAAGTATGATGGGGGAAATAACTGACTAGTCAGTTTCTTCCCCCCTCTGTTCAGACATTTACAAGTATGATGGGGGAAAGAATGGACTAGTCAGTTTCTTACCCCCTCTGTTCAGACGTTTACAAGTATGATGGGGGAAAGAATGGACTAGTCAGTTTCTTACCCCCTCTGTTCAGACGTTTACAAGTATGATGGGGGAAAGAATGGACTAGTCAGTTTCTTCCCCCCTCTGTTCAGACATTTACAAGTATGATGGGGGAAAGAATGGACTAGTCAGTTTCTTCCCCCCTCTGTTCAGACATTTACAAGTATGATGGGGGAAAGAATGGACTAGACAGTTTCTTCCCCCCTCTGTTCAGACATTTACAAGTATGATGGGGGAAAGAACTGACTAGTCAGTTTCTTCCCCCCTCTGTTCAGACATTTACAAGTAAGATCGGGGAAAGAATGGACTAGTCAGTTTCTTCCCCCCTCTGTTCAGACATTTACAAGTATGATGGGGGAAAGAATGGACTAGACAGTTTCTTCCCCCTCTGTTCAGACATTTACAAGTATGATGGGGGAAAGAACTGACTAGTCAGTTTCTTCCCCCCTCTGTTCAGACATTTACAAGTATGATGGGGGTCATAAACAAGTTGGTGTGGGAAAGAACTGACTAGTCAATTTCTTCTCCCCTCTGTTCAGACATTTACAAGTATGATGGGGGAAAGAATGGACTAGTCAGTTTCTTACCCCCTCTGTTCAGACGTTTACAAGTATGATGGGGGAAAGAACTGACTAGTCAGTTTCTTCCCCCCTCTGTTCAGACATTTACAAGTATGATGGGGGAAAGAATGGACTAGTCAGTTTCTTCCCCCCTCTGTTCAGACATTTACAAGTATGATGGGGGAAAAAATGGACTAGTCAGTTTCTTCCCCCTCTGTTCAGAAGTTTACAAGTATGAGGGGGAAAAGAATGGACGTGTCAGTTTCTTCCCCCCTCTGTTCAGACGTTTACAATAATAATAATTAAATATTAGAGAGTAGAATCTAGGAGATATAAATCAGGGTGGGGAAAGAAAGGTCTAGTCAAGATTTCTTCCCCCCTTATATTCAGACGTTTACAGGTATGATGGGGGAAAGAATGGACTAGTCAGTTTCTTACCCCCTCTGTTCAGACGTTTACAACTATGATGGGGGAAAGAATGGACTAGTCAGTTTCTTCCCCCCTCTGTTCAGACATTTACAAGTATGATGGGGGAAAGAATGGACTAGACAGTTTCTTCCCCCCTCTGTTCAGACATTTACAAGTATGATGGGGGAAAGAACTGACTAGTCAGTTTCTTCCCCCCTCTGTTCAGACATTTACAAGTAAGATCGGGGAAAGAATGGACTAGTCAGTTTCTTCCCCCCTCTGTTCAGACATTTACAAGTATGATGGGGGAAAGAATGGACTAGACAGTTTCTTCCCCCTCTGTTCAGACATTTACAAGTATGATGGGGGAAAGAACTGACTAGTCAGTTTCTTCCCCCCTCTGTTCAGACATTTACAAGTATAATGGGGGTCATAAACAAGTTGGTGTGGGAAAGAACTGACTAGTCAATTTCTTCTCCCCTCTGTTCAGACATTTACAAGTATGATGGGGGAAAGAATGGACTAGTCAGTTTCTTACCCCCTCTGTTCAGACGTTTACAAGTATGATGGGGGAAAGAACTGACTAGTCAGTTTCTTCCCCCCTCTGTTCAGACATTTACAAGTATGATGGGGGAAAGAATGGACTAGTCAGTTTCTTCCCCCCTCTGTTCAGACATTTACAAGTATGATGGGGGAAAAAATGGACTAGTCAGTTTCTTCCCCCTCTGTTCAGAAGTTTACAAGTATGAGGTGGAAAAGAATGGACGTGTCAGTTTCTTCCCCCCTCTGTTTAGACGTTTACAATAATAATAATTAAATATTAGAGAGTAGAATCTAGGAGATATAAATCAGGGTGGGGAAAGAAAGGTCTAGTCAAGATTTCTTCCCCCCTTATATTCAGACGTTTACAGGTATGATGGGGGAAAGAATGGACTAGTCAGTTTCTTACCCCCTCTGTTCAGACGTTTACAAGTATGATGGGGGAAAGAACTGACTAGTCAGTTTCTTCCCCCCTCTGTTCAGACATTTACAAGTATGATGGGGGAAAGAATGGACTAGTCAGTTTCTTCCCCCCTCTGTTCAGACATTTACAAGTATGATGGGGGAAAAAATGGACTAGTCAGTTTCTTCCCCCTCTGTTCAGAAGTTTACAAGTATGAGGGGGAAAAGAATGGACGTGTCAGTTTCTTCCCCCCTCTGTTCAGATGTTTACAATAATAATAATTAAATATTAGAGAGTAGAATCTAGGAGATATAAATCAGGGTGGGGAAAGAAAGGTCTAGTCAAGATTTCTTCCCCCCTTATATTCAGACGTTTACAGGTATGATGGGGGAAAGAATGGACTAGTCAGTTTCTTCCCCCCTCTGTTCAGACGTTTACAATAATAATAATTAAATATTAGAGAGTAGAATCTAGGAGATAAAAAAAAAACTTCCCCATCGCAAAATATTTCATTATAGGGGGGAAAAAACTGACTAGTCAGTTTCTTCCCCGGGGGAAAAAATTGACTAGTTAGTTTTTTCCCCAATCACAAAAATATAATTGTAGGGGGGAAAAACCTGACTAGGGGGGGAAAAAACTGACTAGTCAGTTTCTTCCCCCGGGGAAAAAACTGACTAGTCAATTTTTTCCCCGGGGAAAAAACTGACTGGGGGAAAAACTGGACTGTTACACCGGCATAACAAATCCAATCTTTCATTTATGAAATATTGAAGAAAATATAAGAGAAAAATTCTCAAAAGAAAATCTATTTTGATCAAAAATGTTATGCCGGCATAACAATTTCAATCCTTATTTGCATGAAATGTTGAATAAAATTAACTTTATATGAACTAAAACACTGTGTTTTGTTCTTTCTTACGTGTGGATATTGAAAAATCATCAACATTTTTACCTTAAAAAAGGGCAAAACAGGGCCTATAAAAGGGATTGAAGAGACAATCCCTTTTTAAAATAGACGCCGTTATGACATGTTTCTCATCGTGTACTCAATGATCTCCCGTAGTCTCTCAATGTACACGACATGTTTCTCATCATTTACTCAATGACCACCCCTCTTCTCTCAATGTACACGACATATTTCTCATCATGTACTCAAGGATCTCCCCTCGTCGCTCAATGTACACGACATGTTTCTGACGATGTACTCAATGGTATCCCCTCGTCTCTCAATGTACTCGACATGTTTCTCATCATGTACTCAATGGTCTCCCCTCGTCTCTCAATGTACACGACATGTTTCTCATCGTGTACTCAATGATCTCCCCTCGTCGCTCAATGTTCACGACATGTTTCTCATCGTGTACTGAATGACCACCCCTCGTCTCTCAATGTACACGACATGTTTCTCATCGTGTACTCAATAACCAACCCTCGTCGCTCACTCAATGTACACAGCGTGTTTCTTATCGTGTACTCAATGACCAACCCTCGTCGCTCAATGTACACCACATGTTTCTCATCGTGAACTCAATGACTAACCCTCGTCGCTCAATGTACATGACATGTTTCTCATCATGTACTCAATGATCTCCCCTCGTCTCCCAATGGCCCCCTCGTCTTTCAATGATCTCCCCTCGTCTCTCAATGGCCCCCTCGTCTTTCAATGATCTCCCCTCGTCTCTCAATGGTCTCCCCTCGTCTTTCAATGATCTCCCCTCGTCTTTCAATGGTCTCCCCTCGTCTTTCAATGGTCTCCCCTCGTCTTTCAATGATCTCCCCTCGTCTCTCAATGGTCTCCCATCGTCTTTCTATTGTCTCCCCTGGTCTATCAATGGTCTCCCCTCGTCTTTCAAAGATCTTCCCTCGTCTCTCAATGTACACGACGACCTAACTCTCACATTCTATTTCTAAAAGTCTCAGCGACCCATCCTCATACATCAGTGGTTAGTCAAGTTCCCAGACTACTATGTTTCGGACGAAGAATACTCTGGTGAACGAGAATGCAGCGATCAGACTCAAGCTCAATTTTATTTTATTTCGATTTACAAAATATGTTTACAGAACAATTTCTTCTTTTGCGCCGATGAAACATTAGTGATATATTCTTAATGACAAAAACACATACATAAATTTTAATGCATCGTTATAGAAATATTGTCGTTAATAAATTGAAGCTGTGTTTTCGAACTTGATGTTTGAGATCAGTTTCAGTTTCAAGTACAATAGTTACCCTTTTTCATAATGTGTTGAATGTTCGTTATCTATAGTCTAGGAGATATTTAGGTATTCTGTTAATGATAAAGAAAATAATTATATATCATTACTAACGAATAGTAACGATACAAATACCAAAGAATTCTCTTTTTTATGATCTTTGAAAATATTTTTTTAAAAAAGCCAAAACAGAATTGAGCTTGAGGCTGATCCTAAAAAGTTGAAAACTGATTTTTGTGAACACGTGACCACAGACCCTCAGCGTATTGGTTTTGCGCATGATGTACAAATCACTACGAAATTTGTGCAAAATTTGCAAGGTACAACAATGAGTCTCCGAAAACTTACTGAGCAACGACGTTTCCAAGATTTCACGAGGCCGTAGAGAGGACCGGTCAATGATCATTGAGTGTGTAAATGGGTTGTTAACGGTTAAAGTGCCATGCAGCGTGCGAACCAACAGTTTCTTCTTACCACGCCGCAGTGTGTCATTATTGTTATATCACTGATCGCAACCGTATGTTCATACATTTTGTATTTACAATTCAATGTTTATTTTAAATTAAACACACATATCGACTGCGTTTTATTCTGAAAGTTAATTTGAACAAACAAAAATAGTTATTTATTATGTGTCATGTGAATATTCATACAAATAGTTAATCAACTTCCCAGTTTACTACAGTGTTAACTAGTCAATTTTATCGATCCATGCACTTCCGACGTACTGACACGAACAGTTCCGATCCTTTCATTCGCAACAATTCGACCGTTTCCGTAAACAATGGACATCGATCAAGGACACACCACCGTCTCAATATGTTTGGACTTCACGATAAATATTCAAATGCTATATAAACCCCTCCAAGCTGAATGTTTTAATAATTTATCGGAATATCAATAAATCGTTTCTTAGTTTTAAATAATTTTGACGGCGTTTCGAGAATATTTTCTTTATCCCCAATGTTATAAAACCAACGTGAAAGCAAAGTTTTGAAATGTGTTCTCAGTCTCCAAGGCCCTAGCGACTTCTCAGACGTAACGCCAAAAGGTGAGACACACTCGAAAACGGCAAAAATCGCAAACGATTTTCAACGATTACTTTCGCAAAACTCGGCCTAGAAAAATGAAAATTATATCACTAAACGCAGAAACGAATTGCGCATTTTGCAATATACACATGTACACGGAAATAATAAAGGCGCACGATAAAATGCGTCGTTTTTAGCGTTTTCTTTCGCAAAAACGCAGCGAAACTTGTAACTAAAACGCATGGTCTTATAGGTTACTGTTACAATAAAGTAATAACTAAGGAACGGATTTGGATAGAAACAACGTTGTCTGTTAAAGCAGTCACAAAACCTGATGCCATATTATTTCCGTTCGTTTCCGTCGAGACAATTCAAAATGGAGCTAAGAAAAGACAAAGTTAAAAAAGCGAGACTTTTATATTTTTCTGACGTAATTTTCAATTTTCTTTTGTTTAAAGTCGACTTGCTTATTTATATATGTGCGTATGTGAATAATTTTTAACTAAAAAAATACTTTTTTTCCCGAAGAATTGTTTGCACAAATTTTTTTTCAATATCATAAGAAATGACTGTTGTCTTGGAGATTAGGTAGCATATACAAAAATTGTCCCAAAATCCAGATATAAAGTGAATTTTAAAAAATCCCATTTTTGGACGTACACATAATTGTTCTATGTGAATTTATGTAACTGAAAAAAATATATAACAAGCACAGCGAATTTCAAGTAGATTGAATAATTTACTCGTATAATTTACACTTTTGTGCCTCACCTTTTGACGTTATAGCTTAAGAGCTGAGGGCGATTTATTCAAAATTGGAGCCCATCTCTTAAACTTGCACCACAGTTGGACATATGACCGAACATTAAGAAAATCCATTTCTTACAAATTTCCTCTTTCACAACCGCTCAGCATCCAAGATGGCGTCGAAGACGGCCGCCAATTTTACGCGAAAATGGTACTGAACGATTATTTGTGCAAGAAATAATTGTTTTCTCACAAATATGTTTCAAAATGTACTTCTAAGCTGAAAAATGAATGGAAGACACCGATACACAGCTTCCTGGCACTTCCAGATACGTTGCAGACCACACGGCCAGATATAGCGGGAAATATTATAAAAAATTCAGAAATGTTAAGTTCCGATGCCAGGGATTGAACCCACGAACTCTGGATTGACAGCCCAGTGCGTTACCACTGAGCTAATTCCGCTTTTAAAACGTCCTTTTCTGTAAAAACCGGCGTTAATATGTTTTCCTCTATCAAATTGGCATTAAACAATATACACAAGTCTGATACATTTGAGTCATTAAACCCACAAAATGTGTTTTTAAATAGCAGTCTTAGTTAAACATTATCTTAAGTTTTTTCGTAGAATTGGGACCTGCTTCTTTTTTCTCAATCTTAGTACTTTTTTTAGAAATTGGTCACCATAGTAACGAAGTAAGTAACGAAGTTATTAACATAAGGCATACGATTTTTTTAAATCTAAGATATTAGACGGCTTAATGAGTAAATTACTAAAAATCGAATCTGTAGATATGTATTTCTCTAATTTTAGGCATTTTCCAATCAAAACACAAACACTGACTCGCATGTGCTCCTCGTTCATTTAAAACTTAATTATATTCTAGCTCACCACTAAGGGTGATATGCCATTCTACTCTAATGACAACCTACAAGGTTTACTTTGTGCATAAGTATCCAATTACCGCCCTTTATGCACCCAACAACCGTTACATTACTTTTAAAGAAACAAAGCACACAGTAGCATCATTGGTACAACTAATAATATTTCCGATCGCTCTAAGAGAGATAACTTGTAAACATTATTATCAATTATGCTATAAAACACTATAGAATTGTCTCCCTTTAACAGAAACACGAAGCTCATAATATTATGGTCAAAGGGAGACAAATATGTCGGATTGTTGAAAAATAAACTTTTTTAATTGTACATATTAATGTAATCATGGCCATGCCAATAATGTGTATTATGCACATGAAATAACAAAAATGCATTCTTAAATAAACGTAATTCGTTGAAGGAAGGGAGGGAGGGAGGGAGGGAGGAAGGAAGGAAGGAAGGAAGGACGGGACGGGACGGGACGGGACGGGACGGGACGGGACGGGACGGGACGGGACGGGACGGGACGGAACGGAACGAACGAACGGGACGGGACGGGACGGGACGGGACGGGACGGGACGGGACGGAACGAACGAACGAACGAACGAACGAACGAACGAACGAACGAACGAACGAACGAACGAACGAACGAACGAACGAACGAACGAACGAACGAACGAACGAACGAACGAACGAACGAACGAACGAACGAACGGATGGGGGAGGCCTGTGTGGATTAATGGAAGGATGGAGGCCAGATTTATATAGCGCTTTTTTATTCGACTCACGTTTAAAGGTGCTTAACATATAGTGTTGCAACACAAGGGACAGACTAAGAGAAAGTCCTAAGCAAGGGAGAGAGAGACATTAGATACAGGCATGTCCGGGGCTGCAGAAGTGCGCCTAGCTCTTATTTCGAATAGGCAGTTTCGTACTTTACAGTACCCAGTGGATAGCACCAATGCACAGCTTCCTGGCACATTTAATCAGATAATTTACAGTCCACACGTTCACGGCAGATATAGCGGGAAACACTACGAATGCCCAGTTCATGAACCCACTTAGTGTACCTATGGATTGGCAGCACAATGCGAAACCACTGAGACATTGCCGCTGTATTAGCGGGTACACCTCACTACCGAGTAAAACACAACACCCCTCCCTGTGTACATAACTCTGTCATGCCCTATATATAAACCCGTCTGATCAACAAGTAGGCGTAAATGGCGTAATATCGGATTTCATGTATTTATAACTATTCATACCTTTCAAAATACATTGTCAACATAACTCTACTTTACCCGACCTTGTATCACATGATTCAGTAAACGTAATTATGATAATTTCTGTCATAGATGTGCAGTACAGAATTACGCTAAGGAAGTTCAGGTCATTGACACTTTAGTAATACGAAATGAAAATGAACGCCTTCAATATAATATCGACTTTGTTGTTTTTGATTGTTGTTTCTATTGGATTTATTAATACACAAGGTAAGATTCGTAATAATTTATTTGTTTTCGTACAATATTCACGAACGCGTTACTTGATTATTATTATTCAAATGTTGGGTAATTTTGATGAAGTGTTCGATTCCAAGCCGCGTCGTACCAAATACACCAGTAATTTAGAAAACTTGTTACCAAATCGATCTAAAATTAATTAGTATAAAATTTAAAATAATAATGAAAAAAAGACTTTTGTAAATACAAGAATGTCTAATATAAGGTTAGCTTAGGTCAAGGGAAATATAGGATAAATAGTTAATACGCCCACTTCCTTATTAGACGTAATTCGTGTTCTCACAATACAACTAACCCATTGTTAGTAGTCACATGAATTCAGCAACCACCTGTCTTGTAACATTACACCTGTATTCTTGATATAGTGTTGAGATTTTAACCTGTTACTCGGCCGACCTTTTAAACGCATACTTTGACAGGTGTTAAATCTGTATTTATACCCCCATAATCAAACGGACCGAAATTGCACGATTCGCTCGTGGAAATAAATATATTTAACACAAAACCTTAAAATCAAGTCGTGCATAAATGTTAGGATCCCGTCACTATCTCCGTACCATACAAAATGTGGTCTTATTGTAAAGATGTCTTAAAATGCCCGTTAGACTATAAAATGAATTTGTATAAATCATGATCACAGATGTTTTATTTAAGCAGCGTGTAGTGGGTAACAAGATATAATCTTACATCGCATACATTTAATTACCCCAGATAGTACGACAGACATGTCGTACGTGTTTACTGTGAGCAACAATGTAGTTAGTAATTTTGTGGGGTTTTACCGGTTAATTTCGTGGTGAAACTCGACCACGAAATTTAATCCCCTTTATTAAATGACCTTTTAAAGGAGTTTCCCTTTCATGTTTTGTATTTATAAACTTTACTGCCCACAAAAATGAATTTTAAAAACATCCACGAAATTTAGTACCCACCAAATGAAGAAGTTGGTTTACAGTTTATTAAATAACACCAATAGCGGATTCATCGCCTAAGTGCATGGTTTGTACACCAGGGGTCGCTTTAGGTAACAAACCACCAAATGCATACGCGGACTAAAGTAGTCCTGTAAAAACCTTTGATTTGGCTGGAAATGGTGGTATGTCTTGACAAATCAGCATAAGAATCATGTAGTTGGGTTTAAATGCTTTGTATACATGTATGTGATGTAGTGAAACTGTTTTATTTAGAAAATTTTGATATTCTGGCTTAAATATGAAAGCGAAAGTAGGGTTGTGGCTAACGGACTTTGAATCAGTCGTGTGAGAAAATATGTTCACCGCGTTTGACGAACCAAATTTTTCTTATACGATACGCAACCTCCTGATTTTTTTTTCATTTTCTTGAGGCTGTGTGCTATAACTATTGATTGTTGGATTTTGAGAGGTCTCCATGGACAAAAGTTTGACATTTTTTGGGTCAGCAATTTGTCACTTTACATTGAGCTAAACAACAAATCTATTTGGTGGTTTGTTACCTTTAAAACTCCGTGCCGCCTGCCTTTATATTTACATTGGCACTTGAAAGAAGCGCGGAGGGGAGTGGTCGTTGGAACATGGGCGTCTTCTGTGTATTGCACAATCCTCCAAAAACTGAAATGACTAATTATCTTGTGCGGGTGCCGCCCATATGTCACTTCCCGTTGCGACGAACAATCAATGCATAAGAAACTCGTGCGTGTGCTTATAATCATAGTGATAGAGTATATTTTAAATGAGTGTTTAATATTTGTTATTGATTTTAGGGAATGAGTTGAATAAAATGAAAGGATGCGAGCCTTGGCGATCTTCATATTCGTTTAATTCAAAAGGTTTCATAAATTCACAAATTTGGGAGGGTCTTATTATAAGGTAATCTTTATAATGAGGTGGTCTTACTTTTGAAGAGGTTTTATTTTTGTGGTGGAAATTATTGAGGTTATGGAAATGAAGTCATTAATGGAGTGAACCTATAATTGAAGTGGTCTTACTATTGAGGTAATCTTATTATTGAGATGGGTGTATTATTGAGATGGTGTTTTCAATATAAATATTATTGGTCTTATTATTGGGATGGATGTATTATTGGGATGGATGTATTATTGGGATGATATTTTTAATATCGATATTATTGGTCTTATTATTTGGATGGATGTATTATTGGAATGATATTTTTAATATCGATATTATTGGTCTTATTATTTGGATGGATGTATTATTGGGATGGTGTTTTTAATATCGATATTATTGGTCTTATTATTTGGATGGATGTATTATTGGGATGGGTGTATTATTGGGATGGGTGTATTATTGGGATGGGTGTATTATTGGGATGGGTGTATTATTGGGATGGGTGTATTATTGGGATGGGTGTATTATTGGGATGATATTTTTAATATCGATATTATTGGTCTTATTATTTGGATGGATGTATTTTTGGGATGGATGTATTATTGGGATGGGTGTATTATTGGGATGGGTGTATTATTGGGATGATATTTTTAATATCGATATTATTGGTCTTATTATTTGGATGGATGTATTATTGGAATGATATTTTTAATATCGATATTATTGGTCTTATTATTTGGATGGATGTATTATTGGGATGGTGTTTTTAATATCGATATTATTGGTCTTATTATTTGGATGGATGTATTATTGGGATGGGTGTATTATTGGGATGGGTGTATTATTGGGATGGATGTATTATTGGGATGGGTGTATTATTGGGATGATATTTTTAATATCGATATTATTGGTCTTATTATTTGGATGGATGTATTTTTGGGATGGATGTATTATTGGGATGGGTGTATTATTGGGATGATATTTTTAATATCGATATTATTGGTCTTATTATTGGGATGGATGTATTATTGAGTTGATATTTTTAATATCGATAATATTGGTCTTATTATTGGGATGGGTGTTTTATTGAGTTGATATTTTTAATATCGATAATATTGGTCTTATTATTGGGATGGGTGTATTATTGGGATGGATGTATTTTTGGGATGGATGTATTATTGGGATGGGTGTATTATTGGGATGGTGTTTTTAATATCGATATTATTGGTCTTATTATTGGGATTGATGTATTATTGGGATGTACCTGATACGAAAGGTCTATTGCTAGTTCAGCTTAATGCATTCACGGAAGTTCATATTTCACATATTCAAGATTTCAACTTCAAAATTTCACGATTTCAGTGACACGGATTTACGATTTAGGTACATGATTACACGATTTCAACCTTTTACTTTTAGAGTTTACGGATCGTAAATTTGTTGAAATGTCACTATCATTTTTTTCCTAACCTGTTCTGTTCTTTGAAACTAAATTAAAATAGTTTAGTTTACTTGAAGACATTCATATTTTATGATATAACATCGGTTGAGGATTTGTGATATGCTTTATATTGCTCGTCAAACAAATACTTTACACTCTAATAAGCATACAAGTTTTATACTTAACGGTCTGTGAATTCGACACGCATAACTATATAAGGTCATAAACCACCAAATTCATATTCAAATAGTCCTTACAAAAAATTCTGTTTGAGGCTGAAAACGGTGTTTTTGTGTGTCAACCATTTTGGACAGAATTGTGGCCTTTTGTTTATTTTGTACATTATAATAAGAACATTGGAACATTTGAACTGGTGTGGTCAGGCTCACCGTTACTGGCTGACATGAAAGCCTCATACATTGTCATGGAATTTAAATCAATCTTTCACATAATATGTTAAAAATTTTGTTTGTTTTTAATCGTTTTGGGCTCAATTATTTTCCCTGTGACTGTTCGTTGTTCAGGGTAGCAATACCCTGTGACTTTTTGCTACAGTTCCGAGTAGAAATTTGTAAACATTTCTATATAATACTTATGGCTATTTTATTTTCCAATGTTTACGAAATTCTTCTTGTAACTGTAGCCAAACGTCACGTGGTATTGCTCAACAGTTGTAATAATGGGTTTAAATACCGGTTTTCATAAATCTATAAAACATAAATAGTGATGTTCAGCTTTCACATACCCAGCCTTTGTAACTGTACTGTGAGATAGCACCTTGTGATATTGAATTGCAAAAACATATAAACAAGTGAACTTCAGCGTTCAATGTACTAGTTCGGGCACACACTGAATACGGGTATTTTTGGTAGGTTTTTAATTTGATTTGATATTTGTTAAAATCAATAATCGCGGGTATATACTATATAGGGGGTATACAGGGGGTATGTATACTATTATATAGGGGCTATATTCTATATAAGGGGTGTATAGGGGGGTATATGCTGTATAGGGGTTGTATATAAACTTTATAAGGGTTCTCACTTATCATTGAAATAACATCAGCACAAATTGTGTTATTTAATGTCTTAGCTTCCATTATGTATATACGTGTTAGCCCATTTTGTCCTCATAGTATGTCAGTGTAGTTTCAATGTTTTAGTGATAACCCTTGTTAAGTGTATAAGCCTATTTACCGCGGAACTATAACTGTGAAGTTAATTAAATGCTTTTTTGGCTATACTTGCTATTATTAAACCGTTTTCGTCTTTGGTATGACGCGGCCTAGGATATTGTTCACAGCGTATTAAACCAATCACTGTATCATAAATCAACTCGTATGACTTATTGCGAGCAAAACACCTGTAACGTCCGGTCACTGTAAAAAAATGCCGAGCATATCCTTTATTTGCCAGTCAGCTTTCCGCTGAAATATGGCAGGCATATACATTTGTATATGTGTGTCTCCAACCAGTTTTGAACCGGGTCGCCAGATTAGACGGCAAGTGCGCTAACCATTGAGCTACGGAGGCCACTGTATGACTTAATGCTAGCAAAACACATGTAATTTCTTGTCACTGGCTGATTTGATGCGAGCAAAAGCACCTGTAACTTCTGGTCACTGTATGAGGCTTATTGAGAGACTATACAATGTGTACGACTTCTTGCAATAACCAGGGGTTGACTCGTTTATATATTTCTACACTATGTTGTTGATGTCGAGTTCTTAAAAGACTATTAGGTAAAAGCCTATTCCTAAAGAATTCAACCTACCATTAAACATAACCATGTAATGTAATCAATCGATATAAACTTCAGTGCCAAGGTATAAGAATATGTCTGAACGTGCGAGCTGTTACCTAACTTAACCTTGTCTAGCAAGTTGGATCAATAAGTATATACAGTGGCCACCAAAAATAAGTATACAGATGTTATTCCCCCATTTACTTGTCTGTAATAACACTATTTGTAAAACAGTGAAACAACACTTTTTTTGAAGAAAAAGGAATATTTTTGTTTATTATATGTAAAGACCATACATTAATTGGTACCCTAGGTGCAAAATATAAAGTTTCTTTGTCCCGATTGAATGGTAACTTAGTCACAAAAAGATGGAAAATTCAGCATTTTAGATCACATGGGTATTTAAATTCAGAACATATTCATCCTTTTTTCTATCTCTGTTTTTACTCATTTAGTAACTGTAGTTTCAGAAACAAGTACAATTGTGACTGTCTGATAAAAGGATATTGAATAATTTAACCAAGTTAAATTTAGCAACAATTATTTACTGTATATTATTTTTGGTGGGCACTGTATAATGTATATATATTATGTATAATATGAGAGAAATTCAACACGACCTTGACAGGATTCAACTGATTTATTGAAAGTAATTTAGTGAGTTATCCCCCGTACTACAATCTAAAATTAAATTGGGTCAGTCATGCGGATAACTTTGCTTTTACGCATGTTTTGGCTGTTGCGCATTGTAGAACATTTTGTGTAATTAGTCTGAAATATTGGCACCTGAAATGATCCGAGATGCAATCATATAATTACTAAGTTACATGTGGTTTCTCACTCATATCAGTGATAAAGATTGTATTTAACTGAAATTGATATATCCTTTCCACTACCACGATTGGGGGGGGGGGGGGGGCTATGAGAAATTCATATGGTCTCTATACCCCGTCCCTGAGACACTATTGACTTGCAGCAATGATAAAAACTCGATACATCCGGATGCTACACACCTGCCCAAAACTGAAAGTGGAAAAATGTCAACATTTCGACTAAAGGTCACCGGAAATGACGGTGACCCTTGCGCGAAAAACTTCTTTTTTTAGCTTGGTAAGCCTACTTTTGGGCCCCTTTAGGGCATTGATCCTGACCTCTTTGTCTAGCCTTATATTCCTTCTATAGAGAAATAAAAACTTTTTGGCGCTAAATGTTATTGCAATTCCGCAGGGAATCGTACCGCAATGGCGGGTAGGACCAGTAATTTCAGTTTTGGAGAACTTACGTTCAAAGCCCTCTCTAAAGCGGACCAGCCGGTCCTAAAATCTGTGAACGACCTTGTCCACGTGATATCCTTTACTCTATGATGCTCGTGCTTCTGTGACAGTGAAATATCCGAATTTGGGCTTAGGCCGTAACCCCTGGAAGCCCGATCAGTACTCATTAGTACGCTATGATAGCGGTTAATATATCAGATTTATACATTTTACAAGTATGCAGCTAGTTCTGTAAAGTACCTCAGGGAGGGGGTATAACATGTGGCGCTGTGAGGGGGTATAACATGTGGTGCTGTGATGGGGTATAACATGTGGCGCTGTGAGGGGGTATAACATATGGCGCTGTGAGGGGGTATAACATATGATACCGTTAGGGGGTATAACGTGTGACGTTGTGAGGGGTATAACATATGGCGCTGTGAGGGGGTATAACATGTGGCGCTGTGAGGGGGTATAACATATGGCGCTGTGAGGGGGTATAACATGTGGCGCTGTGAGGGGGTATAACATATGGCGCTGTGAGGGGGTATAACATGTGGCGCTGTGAGGGGGTATAACATATGGCGCTGTGAGGGGGTATAACATATGATACCGTTAGGGGGTATAACGTGTGACGTTGTGAGGGGTAAAACATGTGGCGCTGTGAGGGGGTATAACATATGGCGCTGTGAGGGGGTATAACATGTGGCGCTGTGAGGGGGTATAACATATGGCGCTGTGAGGGGGTATAACATATGGCGCTGTGAGGGGGTATAACATATGGCGCTGTGAGGGGGTATAACATGTGGCGCTGTGAGGGGGTATAACATATGGCGCTGTGAGGGGGTATAACATGTGGCGCTGTGAGGGGGTATAACGTGTGACGTTGTGAGGGGGTATAACATGTGGCGCTGTGAGGGGGTATAACGTGTGACGTTGTGAGGGGGTATAACATGTGACGTTGTGAGGGGGTATAACGTGTGACGTTGTGAGGGGGTATAACGTGTGACGTTGTGAGGGGGTATAACATGTGGCGCTGTGAGGGGGTATAACATGTGGCGCTGTGAGGGGGTATAACGTGTGACGTTGTGAGGGGGTATAACATGTGGCGCTGTGAGGGGGTATAACATGTGGCGCTGTGAGGGGGTATAACATATGGCGCTGTGAGGGGGTATAACATATGGCGCTGTGAGGGGGTATAACATATGGCGCTGTGAGGGGGTATAACATATGATACCGTTAGGGGGTATAACGTGTGACGTTGTGAGGGGAGATTGTTTATATAGTTGTGTAATATATGAGCCGTTCTCCAGGAAAACCGGGCTTAGTGACAAAATTATGAACATCGTGATAATATTGTGTTAGAAAGACAAGACTCTTATGAACTGTTTCTGAAAATTGGAACAAAATCTAACGTCAATTTATAAAGTTACATACCTTTAAAACCAACCACTTCCGTCTACTTTTTGAGTGACGTCGCAATCGTCACCAAGACGTTATTTGAAGTAACGTTTACAAACATTTCACAAATCCACTATTTGATCAATTTTCGACGTAAACTTTTCTAACTGTATCACATCTAAGAATCATATTCTTGTTTTACTAGTAATTACATAAATATAAATTGTCAGTGTTTGCTTCTAAAGAAAAGTAGCTACTGTTTTTGTCCACTAACCCCTTTTTTCAATATGGGTACTTTTCAGAAATTGGTCACCAAAGCAACGACATAACTTATTTGGACATACTTCATGAGTTAAATTAAATCTTAGTGATAGTACTATATTATCCAATTACTTAAAATTATATCAAAGAACATGACTTTTTTCTCATTTCAGAACTTGTTCTAAATCATATTACATAATTACTTAATATGTAATGTCACTAAGCCCGGTTTTCCCGGAGAACGGCTCATATATATTATAGTTCCAGTATGCAGTTAGTTCTGTAAAGTACATCAGGGGGGGGGGGGGGTTAAACGTGTGATGTTGTGAGGGGCGTAACTTGTGACGCTTTGTGACGATTGTTTAGATTGTTGTGTACTAAAATTATGTATTATATTATAGTTCCAGTATGCATTCAGTTCTGTAAAGTACCTCAAGGAGGGGGTATAATATGTGACACTGGGAGGGGGTATATTGTGTGACGCTTTGAAGGGAGAATGTTTCTGC
Organism: Spisula solida; assembly: GCA_947247005.1. NCBI lineage: Eukaryota > Metazoa > Mollusca > Bivalvia > Venerida > Mactridae > Spisula > Spisula solida. The sequence continues at coordinate 2,907,350 of OX365962.1, forward strand.
ATATAGTTGTGTAGTACATGTATATGTACTATTTTATAGATCCAGTATGCAGTCAGTTCTGTAAAGTACCCCAGGGAGGGGGTATAACATGTGACGGTGTGAGGGGACACTGTTTAGATGGTTGTGTAATATACATGTATGTATTAGATTATAGTTCCAGTATGCAGTCAGTTCTGTAAAGTACCTCAAGGAGGGGGTATAACATGTGACGGTGTGAGGGGACACTGTTTAGATGGTTGTGTAATATATATATTATTTTATAGTTACAGTATGCAGTCAGATCTGTAAAGTACCTCAAGGAGGGGGTATAACATGTGACGCCGTGAGGGGACACTGTTTAGATGGTTGTGTAATATACATGTATGTATTATATTATAGTTCCAGTATGCAGTCAGTTCTGTAAAGTACCTCAGGTAGGGGGTATAACATGTGACGCTGTGAGGGGAGACTGTTTAGATGGTTGTGTAATATTATGTATTATATTATAGTTCCAGTATGCAGTCAGTTGTGTAAAGTACCTCAAGGAGGGGGTATAACATGTGACGCTGTGAGGGGGTATATTGTGTGACGCTTTGAAGGGAGAATGTTTACTGCATATAGTTGTGTAGTACATGTTCATATGTATTATTTTATAGTTCCAGTATGCAGTCAGTTTTGTAAAGTACCTCAGGGAGGGAGTATAACTTGTGACAATGTGAGGGGAGCGTGTTTAGATGGTTGTGTGGATGGCTATGCTGGAGAACTCTGTAACATACAATGCTGCGGGGGATGTAAGACTTGCTCAGATACTGACGGAGGGTGAGTATTGTTTGTTTATTATACCCCGCACAACGAGTTGTAACGGGGGTATACTGGATTCAGCTTGTCTGTCTGTCCGTCAGTACGTCAGTCTGTTCGTAGACGCATTCTTGAGGACGAATCTCCTCCTACAGTTTCTGCAGCATTTGCTTCAAACTTTTACAGATGAACAACCTCAATATGTAGATGTGCATACAAGAAAGATGTAGATGTGCATAAAAGAAAGTATTTGCGCTGCGACAATATTTGACAGAATTATGGCCCTTTGTACTTTTATCGACGATACAATATAATTAAAGTGAACAGTTCTTGTGGACCCAACTTCTACTACAGTTTTTGCAGCATTTTTTAAACTTTAACAGTTGAACAACCTCAATACGTACATGTGCATGAAGCAAAAAAATAGCTGCAATGATATTTGCAACGCGGGGGTATATTAGTCTGCCGAATAGCGACCGTTCTAGTTTCATTCTTGTTGTATCCTCGGTAGAGAATCACCCTTTAGGAAAAGAAAAGTTTTGTTGTTACTATGGCGAGGTAAAAGTGAAAGTATACAGCTGTCTCATATTCTCATGTCCTCTCCTGAAATCCGTGCTTGTTTTTATTAATAAGCTCAAATACATTTGTAACATTATATTTTTAGTAAAGTTACCTAAATAATAATCACAAAAATAGTACAAAATGTATGTGCACATTGAGGCAGACATTTTGGACGATTCATTATAGTTGTCACCTTGACGACGAGGAACAATACTTGTCATAATTATTCAAATCGGTATTCTTCGGCTCGAATGCATTGTTTTTTGCATACCATTTTCATTACGCATTTTATTCATCATCCCGCTCTAACGAAAACATATTTCTAAAATTTACTTCATTTAAAAATAAATCCAAAATATGGTGCCCCAATACGGAAGCATGGATTTCATACTCAGGGTTGTAAGAGCCATGAATGCTCACTTGGAAAGAGTCCCTGTCTCCTACACAAATGAGGTCCGAAGCGGTACACCAATTTTAACACATATGCCAGTATCAAGAACCCGTTCATGAAGCAAAACATATGTGAAGATATCATACACTGAGATGAATTTAGGTATTACACGTCTATTGAAAGAGGTCCCCTGGGGGTTTAAACAAAATAATGAAGTCTGAATTTGGGACAGTAATAAATAAATAAATAAGGGACATGAATGACATTGTGTAGATGGAACCAAACTTTTCAGTTTTATCAAAAAGACCAAAGACACACACATGAGAGGCCCTGTCCCATGAGGGGCCCTGTCCCATGCACAAGTGAGGACCTGAATTGGTACAAGAACTTTATAAACAATATAATATTATATAAATACAGGATTCTACATATTGTGAGGCAAAAATTTGTGACCACAGTAAAATATTATATAAATACAGGATTTTCCATATTGTGAGGCAAAAATATGTGACTGCAGTAAAATATTATATAAATACAGGATTTTTTCATATTGTGAGGCAAAAGGTATGTGAGCACAGTATGATATTATATAGATACAGGATTTTCCATATTGTGAGGCAAAAATATGTGACCGCAGTATATATATATATCGTAATATAATAATGAACGTGGGCATTTGAAGTATGTCGCTTTGTTATTATAACACGAGACACTTGTGAGGGCGCCCCTTTCCCCTTCCCGTGGTCTGCACCAATAGGGCTCCAAAGGGAAACTTGAATTTTCACTAATTTATCAGTATTATAAACACATTAGTTATTTCTCAGGCTGCCTGTTTATACTGGTATTACTTACAATGTACATGTATGTGTTTACCAATCGTACATGTAAATAACAATGTTCTTTTGTATAGAAAAAACAAGCCATTTTCGACAGAATTGAAAACAAATATTTTCCTAGCAACATAATTATTATAGGTTTATATACTTATGATGAACAACAGTGTCTCCTGACATCTTTGAAATGACACGCCCTTCATGTATTGAACACCATGAAATATGTCCTGGCAATTACGGATGCGTTGCGCCATTGGGCGGCGCCTGGTAGTGACAGGGTTCACTTTATTATTAGTCCACTGCCGGTTTTTGCCCGGAGGGGACAATAGGTTTGCCCTCCGTCCGTCCGTCAAAAAATCTGGATCCAGACATAACTCAAACAGTTTCCAAGCTAGGTTTATGAAACTTGGTATGTGGATAGGGGGCATGTGGATAAGTGTGGTTCCCATGGCAGCAGAAACATTGAAAATGGCTTCAAACTGGTAGGGGACTTCTGTATTGCTTGCAATTCTTAATTACTTGTTTAAAATACAGACACACCATCTTTAATATTATATATCCGGTTACTCAAATTGTATCAACTGTATGTAGCATCTCTAAAGAATTAATACGTATTTTATACATTCAGCATCACGTGCGACGCTTGTCATGACGGGTTCTACTTGGCATCAGGCCAATGTTTCCCCTGTGGAAGAACATGCGCTGTGAATGCCAGCTCCTCGTTACCAACATGTCGACCTGGTGACGGATTATGTGAGTTTGGGTGTCAGGACGGACTATACGGGGACATGTGTGAGGAAATCTGCAGTAAAACGTGCAAGGACGGAAACTGTGACCAGACAACTGGTATATATTAGTTTTACCATATACACTTTTACCATATACACTTTTGCCATATACACTTTTACCATATACACTTTTACCATATACACTTTTACCATATACACTTTTACCATATACACTTTTACCATATACACTTTTACCATATACACTTTTACCATATACACTTTTACCATATACACTTTTACCATATACACTTTTGCCATATACACTTTTACCATATACACTTTTACCATATACACTTTTACCATATACACTTTTACCATATACACTTTTACCATATACACTTTTGCCATATACACTTTTACCATATACACTTTTACCATATACACTTTTGCCATATACACTTTTACCATATACACTTTTGCCATATACACTTTTACCATATACACTTTTACCATATACACTTTTACCATATACACTTTTACCATATACACTTTTGCCATATACACTTTTACCATATACACTTTTACCATATACACTTTTACCATATACACTTTTACCATATACACTTTTGCCATATACACTTTTACCATATACACTTTTACCATATACACTTTTGCCATATACACTTTTACCATATACACTTTTACCATATACACTTTTACCATATACACTTTTACCATATACACTTTTGCCATATACACTTTTACCATATACACTTTTACCATATACACTTTTACCATATACACTTTTGCCATATACACTTTTACCATATACACTTTTGCCATATACACTTCGTCATCGGTCAATATCACTTTTTTCAGGTCAACAAAACATCATATTCACCTCAACATAAGTCAATAACAGTATAATATAATTGAGTCATAACGAAACTTTGGTATAGCAAACTTCCTTCTTCCTTGATTCTTTGAATGCGTCGAATGTGTTTCTTTTGTTACATCAATAGAGCAAATGCTTTATTACGAACTAAAATGCTAGGGCTAGTATTCACAAAGCATTTTAGTGAAAAACTTAAAGGTAAAAACATTTGTACTGCGCATATGTATAACCAATATTTTCTTTCTGATTTTTGTAGCAGTTTAAGACTTTAAATCTGTGCTATCTTTATAGTCTTGTTGAGTTGTTACGCTGAAGGAATTGATGCTTTTAAGAAAGACGTTTTTTTCGAAGATGCTTCGTGAAGACGAGCCCAGGACATCTTAATAAGCCAGTTTTACTGATAGAGTATTGTTGTTCCAGGTTCATGTACATCCGGTTGCATACTTCCGGTCCTGACCGGCTCCATGTGTCAGGAGGCGTGCAGTGAAGGCTGCAAGAAGAGGGAATGCGATCAGACGGGTACCTGTGCCACGGCTGGTTGCCAGCAAGGATACTGGGGTACCGACTGTAGATACAAATGTTCCAAGAATTGCGTGGAACCAGATAATATCGTGGATGCGGTTTGTGATGCACAGAATGCCACGTGTCTGAGGGGATGTGTAAATAACACACATTGGGGAGCCAACTGCACCAATGCATGTAGTACAACGTGCCTTAATGACAAATGTGCCTTTGACAACGGTGACTGTCTCGGTGGATGCGTGGAGAACTATGAAGGGCCGCGATGCATGGAGGAATGTAAGTTACTCTTCGATTACCTCCCTTTACCATAAGTTACTCTTCGATTACCTCCCTTTACCATAAGTTACTCTTCGATTACCTCCCTTTACTATAATTAACTTTTCGATTACCTCCCTTTACCATAAGTTACTCATCGATTACCTCCCGTTACCATAAGTTACTCTTCGATTACCTCCCTTTACCATAAGTTACTCTTTGATTACCTCCCTTTACCATAAGTAACTTTTCAATTACCTCCCTTTACCATAAGTAACTCTTTGATTACCTCCCTTTACCCAAATTAAGTCCAAATTTCACCCTACACATAAACTCCTTAATGGGCCCCACAAGGGGGACAATCCAAAACTTGTCTAAAAAATAATTACAAATTTGTCCAATAAGTCGACCTCCTTGACTATTGTGTGGAGAATAATTAAGGTCCCAGACAGAGTGTAAAATATTCTTCGAATTGCTAGGCAATCAATTCCCTTTACTACAAAAAGTCAAAATTTTGTCCAAAAAGTACCTCTCAACAAAGTCCAATATATCGACACCCTTAGAGGGTGTGTGGAGAACTATGGAGGCACATGATGTATGGGAGATTATATTCGTATTGAGTGGCTATTACCTCCCTTTTTCAGACGATATCCAAATTTGTCAAGATAAGAACATCCAATTAGAATCCAATATACATGTATAGACGTTTTCTTTCACAAAGTCCATAATAATGCACGGAATTACCCCCACACTTACCAGATAAATGTCAGCGATGTAGTCGTTTGCTTTTCACATACAGACAATGGGAAATCCGAACGAATTGGAATAAAGCAGCCCATGTCAGGCGCGTATCGAACAACACGATTCCTCACATCTTTTATTAAAGCCTCTCCCTTATCTTTGATGTTGTATATTCACAATTTATTGGATGATATTCTCAACATTGGTACAGCCTTGGTGCAGCCTTAACTCAGCCTTGGTTCAGCCTTGGTATATCCTTGGTGCAGCCTTGACTCAGCCTTGGTGCATCTATGACTTAGCCTTGGTGCAGCCTTGAGTCAGCCTTGGTGCATCTATGACTTAGCCTTGGTGCAACCTTGGTATAGCCTTAGTGCAGCCTTGACTCAGCCTTGGTGCAACCTTGACTCAGCCTTGGTATAGCCTTGGTGCAACCTTGGTACAGCCTTGGTGCAACCTTAGTGCAGCCTTGACATAACCATGGTACATCTTTGGTGCAACCTGGACACAACCTTAGTTCAAAATGTACAGCCTTGACATAACCATGGTGCATCTTTGGTGCAACCTGGACACAACCTTAGTACAGCCTTGACATAACCATGGTACATCCTTGGTGCAACCTGGACACAACCTTGGTACAGCCTTGGTGTAGCTTTGATGCAGTATTGGTACAGCCTTGGTGCAACCTTAGTACTGCATTGGTACAGCCTTTGTACAGTCTTGGTGCAATCTTAGTACAGCCTTGGTGCAGTCTTGGTGCAATCTTAGTACTGCCTTGGTACAGTCTTGGTGCAATCTTAGTACAGCCTTGGTACAGTCTTGGTGCAATCTTAGTACTGCCTTGGTACAGCCTTGGTGCAGTCTTGGTGTAATCTTAGTACAGCCTTGGTACAGGCTTGGCGCAATATTGGTATTTGCACTTTACCTATTTACACTTTACCTGTATGCCTATATTTACACTTTACATGTATGCCTATATTTCAGTGAAGTCGACCAAGACGAGGAATATTATTATCGGAGCAGCGATTGGTGGAGTTGTATTCATTATCATACTCATTATCCTCATATGTTGCCTTTGCCGGAAGTGTCGTGCTTAATACAGCCACGTGATTGGCTTGGAAACCTTGCTCGTGATACTCATTATCATAATTAACAATGTGTCTTATTTTCCCGAGGTTTCGTCACCTGATATGTTCTCTTTAAATCAACGTTGCCATAAGATGGTTAACGGATTTTAACATTCGCAAACTTTCTATATAATAGCCTGATTAATCATCAAAGTATGTTTATGGGGAGTTCAAAAATTAATAAGGTGGAATGTAAAAATTCTTTAAACCATGTGACGTCTAGTGAAGCAAAGACCTAAATACATGTATATTTAGGTCTTCTTTGAGTGAAGTCATCAAAGGACGAAATTACAGAATACCGCGTTTGTTCATACAACATCGAATTCATCGAATGTATTGTAATGTGCCTGGTTCTGACACCAACAAATCCCGTCAGTGAAAAGCTAGCTCACCACTAAGGGTGATTTGTTGACCTTATATATGCCATTCTACTCTAATGACAACCTACAAGGTTTAATTTGTGCATAATTATCTACATGTAATTACCTCCCTTTATGCACCCAACAACTGTTACACTAAGTACATATATCTGTAAATGTTGTTTAATTTCAAGAGGCTCACATGGAAGATTGGGCAATTGTCTAACTGTGTTGCCTCTATAAATAAAGTCTTTAGTAGTATTTATTATCATTATAATTCATGTGAAATGATGTAAATCAAATACCAGTATTCTGAAGCCGTTTACCCAATTTTGGTGAATTTTTGAACGCCCCTCTTACAAACACTTCACCATGTAATATATACTACTCAAAATTTGATAAGGGCCAAGAAATTTTCCATTTGAATATTTTGCAAATTGAATAATATTGACCGGTTGAATTTTCACAAACATAATGCTACATCTGCAATATTTTAAACCAATAAAGATTACTTCAAAATGTAAGGTCTAAGTGCTGATAAGCCCAACCCCATTACAATGTTCGTGCTGCATTTAAGCCTATTAGTATATAGTAACGGAAAGTGGTCATTTTCTTGGCATTTTGGGTCTTACACGATATGGTTATAAAAACGGGATAAAAATTTCCATGTTAATATACAGTCTAACTTGTACTAGCGACCACGTGTATTAAGCGACCTTTGTCTTAAACGACCGGTTTCAGTTCCTTCCTCCCGACCATATTTGCTCTATTTTTCTACTGTATTAAGTTATAGTTAGAACATATTAAGTAATTTTTAATGATTAAAAAGGCCGGAGCTTAGAATATAACATTCTGCATTCTGATTGGCCGATATAAACTAGCGCCAACACATGACGTCAATTCTGTTAAGAGAAAAATTTAATGATTAAATTTTCATTTAACCGCGAAAATGCGGCGTTTTCATTGGCTCATAATGTAGGTTATATTCTAAGCGACTTTTGTCTTACGCGACCAGCGACCACTGTTTACGACATTTGTCATAGTATATGACGTCAAACGTGACGTCATCAGCTATGTTTTTCGCGGTAATAAAAAAAAGTAAGCTCCATATACGCAAAGAAGGCAAATCTCACGTGCTATGTTTGAATTAAGTATATCATATCATTTCAACTGTCTGGATCGGTTGATAAACTGTGTAAACAAATTAACATGCTAACCCAGTCACAAACGACAGGAAAACACAATCAAGATGCGGACTTCATTTCTAGAATGAACTGTATCACAAAAAGCAATATGCTATTTCATCGAATGCTTTATGGAAAGTTGTAACTCAAAATATTGTCTTGACTACCGATGATTATTAATGAGATATTGGTAGATCTTTATTATGCCCCCCCCCCTCTTTGATGAGGGGGTATATTGCTTTACACATGTCTGTCGGTCGGTCTGTCTGTCGGCGTATAAAATGGTTTCGGTTTAATAACTCAAGAACGCTTTGACCTAGGATCTTCAAACTTTACATGGAAGTTGGTCATCAACAGTAGATGAACCCTATTGATTTTGGGGTCAGTAGATCAATGGTCAAGGTCACTGTGACCTTTACCATTTCTGACTATTTAAATTTGTTTCCGTTCAATAACTCAAGAACGCTTTGACCTACGATCTTCAAGCTTTACATGGAGGTTGGTCATCAACTGTAGATGACCCCTATTGAGGTCAGTAGGTCAAAGGTCAAGGTCACATTGACCTTTACCATTTCTGACTATTGTGCTGCCAAGGGGGCATATGTGTTTTACAAACATCTCTTGTTAGTATATACATGTATATGTTTTAAATGTGCTATTTTTACATAATTATGTTTGTGTTGTTGTTGTTGTTGTATGACAGAATCTCAGTAAGTTTAAAGGAGATGCCATATTTTTAGGTAAGTTTCTACACCATGTATTAGGTTTTCAAAAACAATTATAGATCTATAATCCGGGCTAACTAGTATAATTATACAATGTTCAGTCAAACTTCTCTCAAAATGTCATCCATGTCAACAGCAAACATGTGGTATTCGACGACTGATGTTTAAGAAATAATGAATACGTAGCTATGTTTTGTTGCGTAATAAAATATAGGCACGTGTAGTAATTAAATCATGAGTGCGTAGCACAAGTGATTTAATGTACGCATTCAAACGAGTGCCTTTATTTTATAACACAACAAAGCACAGCTCCTACTTATTATTTCGATTCTAACATCGCCAATGCTTTACCATTTAAAGCACAACAAGACAGGTTGATGTCAAACTACTTTCTATCCTAGGAACGTTACCGTCACCGTTACGTCATTTGTCATACTATATGACGTCAAACGTGACGTCATCAATCAGCTATATTTTATCGCGGCAATAAAATATGGTAAGCTCAATATACACATGGAAGAGGAGTTTGGTGATTATTGCAGGCAGGTTTTGTAACGATAATCTTTATTCGCAGACGTGTACATGCTCTTTAGCACATATTTCAGTGTTGCACGTATGGCAATATCTATTGACCATTAAAATCATGTTTCTAGTTAAAACTGTTGTAATTTGAATGAAAGTAATACCTACGTCGAAAGTCCTTTATGACGTCAGAGTGACGTCACTGTATTTTAAACTTGAAGTCCGAAATTATAAAAAAAATCGTTTACACTTCAAACAGGGCTGATTTCTCCGAAAACGAATTCGGTGACCTGGCCAAATTTGGACAAAATCTGAATGTGGGATCCAAACCGCTCCATCATGCCTGTTAGAATGTATAATATAAAATATGTTTCGAATGGTTTGGAATTAAGTAGGCCTATGATACCAGACCCCAATCTCCTGAAGCATCTCAAGCAGACATCCCAACTCAAATTGAGGATTTGCTCAAGTCAAGTGTATAAATATGAGATCATTCTTAAGTTTTATGCTCAAATTAGTTCCTGTGATAAACTCAGAAGACACATGACAGTATTTGAGATTTATCTCAGCTCAGATTGAGATGCTTCGGGAGATCAGGGCCTGATGTGAGTATAGCTTGGAGAATTTGACCTGATCCTGACCTATGCATAAATATATTACAAGGTTCTTGCGATGAATATAATTATTATAAATTAACGCTAGCAAATCGTGCAATATCGGACCTTTAGATTTGTGTTGTTATTGCACATCGAGCGTCTTCGTGATATTTTCCGCTTATGAAAACTTACAACTGGATTTATAAATATAGACAATATATCAGCCGTTAAATCATGATAATTGAAGGTTGAGAGTCGTGTCAAACTCTCTGGACTATACATGCCGGAGTATTCTTACTTATAGTTATATACTGATATTGCAATGATGTACCTAATGGTTATATGTTCTTGTTATATGTATTGTATACATAGTATAGTAATAAATTGAAAAGAAAACACAACTCAACTTACTAAACTAGGCATTTCTTTTAATAAGTTTTTATAACTTCATCAGATTTAGTGTCATTGTATTAACAAAAGATATGTTAATAGTATATAATGCAATAAACATTCTACTCTTCATTGTGTTCTGTTTTAAATATACATGTAAATAAACCTATCCCCAAGGTAACCACAATGGAACAAATCCTATTCAAATAAATGTTGGTTTTTTTCACTTTTATAAATGGTGTGTACGGACAAAAATAGTTTTAACACTAGTTAATTAGAAATAGTATTTTTAAGCGGATTTAGCTCAGTGGTAATCACTGGCATCGTAACTTGACATCTCTGAAATATTTATAATATTTCCCGCTATATCTGGCCGTGTGGTCTGCAAAGTATCCGGAAGTGCCAGGAAGCTGTGTATCGGTGCTATACACCAGGCACATAAAAGAACCAGGCTGTCTATTCGAAATAAGAGCTAGGCGCACTTCTGCAGCGCCGGACATGCCTGTATCTAATATCTCTCTCTCCCTTCAGGGGCTTTCTCTCAGTATGTTCCTCTGGTCAGACCATGCTGTATCTGTACTGGTAGAAGATGCACCTGCGCCCTTGTGGCTGCAACACAAAATAATATAAAGTGCCTTTGAGCGTGCGTTCGCATGAAAAAGGCGCTATATAAATCTGGTAGAGTATTTAATTTTTTTATTTTACTTTTCCTAATATTTCGAACTTACTAGTTATACGCTACTTTATACTTTATGTACAGGGTGTTTCATAATATCTGACCCCATTACAACCGAATGCCATGACAACGTTTTTCAATAATCTAAATTCCCGTCTTGTATCCATAGTATTATGGTCATGTTATATATTGAATAAAACTCCCAAATGTTAGCTTCCAATTGGTATTTGAAACATCAGATGAGATCAAGCATTTTCTCATGGCATTTGGTTGTGATTGGGTCAGATATTATGAAACACCCTGTATGTTTTATACTGAAATTATTTACTATTATTAGCCAGTCATGATCCGTATAACAAAAAAAACACAATAAGTGCAATTGATTGTCAAACTTAGTTGATGAATTAATCGAGTGAGCCGAGGCAGATAAACTTTTACTCCATCCGCGTCACAAACATGTTATTTTATTCATCCAGTCATTTAATCTATTTGGCGGGGTGCATGCACTCGGGACTCTACTGTTACTGTTTTATTAACTTGTCAAACGTAACGTTCAATTCAGTGACGTCATATAAATAACGACTTTCCATTCAGTGACGTCATATGAATAACGACTTTTCATTCAGTGACGTCATATAAATAAAGACTTTCCATTCAGTGACGTCATATAAATAACGACTTAACATTCAGAAGCGTCATATAAATAACGACTTTCCATTCAGTGACGGCATATAAATCACGACTTTCCATTCAGTGACGTCATATATATCACGACTATCCATTCAGTGACGTCATATGACCAACAACGCCAGGCATCTTGATAACTGTATGTAGACGCAGGTAAGTCGGTGAAAATATTCGTTCAACAGGAAAACGTCAGCAGCGGTATGTGTCGGAATTTCAAACAAGGACTCGCGAATAAGAAATAATTCGTTTGATCATGTTGTCAACTGACGGATGATCAGAAATGACCAATATTCAAGTGACCAAATAAAGCAAAGTATATTCGACGCCGATATTGCCGAAAGTGACTGGGTACATTTACTTATCTTAGAAGAATATTGAACAATTAAATGTTTTCAACTTAAATATTGCAAGCAAAGATACTAACATCTTCACATTAAAGCACTCACGAAGAATTATCATGGCATTTAGTGTTTGGTAATAATATTTGAACAACAATATAACATGTTTGTAAGTTTACTTAATACACAGACAAATATGTATGAGCCGTTCTCCAGGAAAACCGGGCTTATTGACAAAAATATGAAAATCATGATAGTTTAGCATTAGAAAGACAATACTTTTTTGAACAGTGTCTGAAAATAATTTGAGCAATATATAACATCAAATTACAAAGATACAGACTTTTAAAACTAACCACTCACCCCTACTTTGTTAGTGACGTCGCAAACGTCATTCAAATGTTATTCGACGTTACGTTAACAAGAAGTTCATAAAACCAGTAAATTTTGATGAGTTCTTGACATAAACTTTTCAAAATTGTACCACATTTCAGAATTATATTCCTTTTTTAATGAAACATATCTAAATCTTGAATTTTAGCTTTTAGAGAAACGTAGCTTCTGTTTCCAACCACTAACCCCTCGTTTTCTCAATATGGATACTAGCTCTTCAGAAATTAGTCACCATAGCAACGACAGAAGATATTTTAATATGATTCGTGAGAAAAAATAATTCTAAGACATAGTTCTATATCATCCAAGAACTTAAAATTTAATCAAAGAACATGACCTTTTTGTCATTTAATAGGGTATTCTTAACCTTATTACATAAATACTAGTAAAATGTCACTAAGTCCGGTTTTCTTGGAGAACGGCTCATATACATTAAAAGTATATGTGTTATATACTCAAAAGATTTAAAAACGCGACAGTGAAGTTTGTTGTTTTATAGCAGACAATTCAAGTTCATGTCGGTATTGGAATAGTGCAAATTAAAGGTAAATGTATTGGCGTCATTTTGGTACTAAGATAATAAAAATGAGATGAGTATCAACAAATATAAAGTACAATCAGTACATCAATACAGAAAACAAAAGTCGCATTCTGACCAAAATTCTTACATGGCTACCTCCCCTTGACCATAAAAACACAGACAACGGTGCATGTTTCCTGCAACAATATTTCCGTGTCATATACGCATTTTTAAATAAAAGTTGGATATGTCATTTATTATATTCAATTTAATTTAGAATTTGTACCCAGAAGTTAGACTAGCCTTACGTAAACATTCGATCTGTTACACAGGCTGGTCATCTTCATCGATAAAACCGATAAACATGTTACTTTTGTTTTCTGGATCAATGTCTTATTTGTGTATTTACTTTATACTCGTTTGATGTTATTAAGTTTGGTATCAAACTGACGACATTGAATTCGCCTTTACGAATATATAAATATATTTAGTATGGGAATTTGTCTTCCTAAAATATACCAAAATACCCAAGTGTCACGTTTTTAATTCAGTTAACCATATTGTAAATTGTGTAACCCCGAAGCTAGCTTCATGCATGAAAATGATCCAAGTCATACTGTCAAACATAAAACCTGACAATCAACAATAAACAATGAAAATGGGTGCAGAATAATGTAATCGTATCATTCAACTAACTTGCATATACAATGTAGTTGTAAATCTATAAAGACATATAGAAGATTTCATCACAATTTATAAAAAATGAAATAATTACCAATTCACTATCATAAGCTTAGCAGCGTACAAAGTATCCTCTACGATGTATTTTAACAGTCTTAAATAACGTCCGGTATTTTCATGCTGACAAAATATAATCGAAATGTCTCTATTCCAGTCAACCATGTAAAAAATAATACATCAACCATCATGGACTGGGGTCTATTATATTCGCATCAAAATCTCAAAATCAACAATTTAGAAGGAGCGTTGTTTTGGCTCGTTTTTGCTTATCCGATCGATTGTGTTCGCATTGCTCGTCTGTAATCCACGCTGTTATATCCACATGTTACTGTATCATTAATATACATGTAGAGTAAACAAAAAAACTTTTTTTTATAACATTTATAATATCTAAGATTCGTCATCACGCGTCATTCAATGGTAAAATAAATCCAAATTCCACAAAGTCAAAAAGTCAATGAGATCGTATTATAGTAAAAAAATTGATAAGGATTGACGATGAAACGAACCTGGGTCAAAAAAGATAATTATAATGAAAACATCATTTGTTAATACATGTATCAGTTCTTTGTATTGCATTATTTACATGAAATATACAGATTACAAGCCAGTCACCCGTTGAAATTATCATACCACTTATTTAATTTTGAGTCATCAGGGGTATCCGTCACAAACAGTAACCTCCAGGGGTATCATAATGGTTCTGTCGTTTATTTTGCCTCATAATAAGGTGGCATCAAACTCATTTTGCAAAATGCATATCTAGAATAAGCTTAACAACGAAGTTGGCCCAATCAAACAGCAACACACCACGCAAATCGGCAGAAATTGGAAATAATATAGACAGGTCGTCAGGGGTGCAGTAACCAAAACTGCACTGAATCGAGTGTTCTCATTAATCATAGCTATTTGGAGGGAAAATGGGCTTGTGTCTGCAGGTGGTGACAGGGCCGGGTACGATGGGCAGTTTGATTTCATTGGTAACGCCTTACAAAACAAAGACAAATCAAGATTTACTTCCCGAAGCGACGAAATTTACCGTCGAAAAACAGTCAGGGGTATCACTTCCGTTCTATACGCTATCCCCATTGGTTAATTAGAACCTAGCTGGTTCGGCAAATATAATAATACCACTCTGACTGTTCATAGGGAATTGTTAATAAACCCCACCATGAGTAGTATAATTATACATTGTATGACAAAGCCGACTGAACACTGAGAGGAACGGTTAGATAGATTGCATATCAGCAATATTATAGCTACCCAGCTTCTTAGTGCATAACCTGACCCTTCAGTCTATATTGAAATGCTATATCTTAAATTAGAATATAACCTACATTATGAGCCAATGAAAACGCCGCATTTTCGCGGTTAAATGAAAATTTAATCATTAAAATTTTCTCTTCACAGACTTGACGTCATGCGTTGGCGCTAATTTCTATCGGCCAATCAGAATGCAGAATGTTATATTCTAAGTTAGTTAGAACATATTAAGTAAATTTTAATGACTAAAAAGGCCTCGCTTCGCTCGCTCCGACCTTTTTAATCATTAAAATTTACTAAATATGTTCTAAATATAACATAGTTCATGATAAATTTTAAATGGATAGGCCTTCCTTATTCTTCAATCAAATAGGAAGTGGCTAGAGTTACTGTCCCGTAACTTTAGCCTCAGATTCTAAAATTACGGCTCTGACGTCAGAGCCGTAACTTTAGTGAATCCCCCTATGTTTCGCTCAAGTTACGGTTCTATACCATAGTTAGTAATAAAAGTTAGTAAGGAAGCCGTATTTTCAAGTGATTTTAACACATATTTAATAAGTTCAAGTAAAAAAATTTTTGTAGACATGTACTTGTTTGTACACTAAAAGAGTCCAAAAACTTACAATTCAATTTTACCTTTAAGACTTTTGTAGCTTGAGAATTTCATAAAAGAATACATAGTAACAAAGTATAATCTCAATCATATGATTATGTTGTTTGTTTATTTGCTTTTATTTATCCTCGCCACCGGAAATCTATATGGGCGAGGCCCCCAGAAGAGGCTAGTCACTTTAGTTTTTGGGGGATAGTGCATGATACAGAAGATGCCCCAGTTCCAGACGCACCCTGGTTCTTTTACGTGCCGATGTAAAGCATCATAAACGGGACCTCGCTTAAGACTGTTAGTAATTTTAGTTATGTTAGGTGGGAAACACTGAAAAGCATTTCTGGTTTTGACCGTCTGGAGCTGATATCGAACCCACAACCTTCAGATCAGCAGTCAGTAGATCTTACCACTAGACAACTTGTCCACCTTGTTGTCTTTATTCTCGGGGTTTATAATTATACAACTCAACTGTACAGAATGTCTTAGACTTACCGGCCGTACATTGTTGTCTATGTCGTGTGTGACATAACTCGCTCCACACTTAAGATTTTAATAGACAAGAACAAAAGACTAAAGAAAGCCGACCAGCTTTAATTACAGTTCGGTTACAGTTTGCATGTCGCCTAATTGCTTTGTTTACATTATATCGCACGTGAAGCTTAATATGTTTAGACGTAGATTGTTAAATCTAAGTTGGATTTTTACAAACAATTTCAATGCCATTATAAGTCTGAAAAATATCTAGATATCAAGATGAATGACAAGTACAAACTAGCTTTATCAAAGTTTCGTCTATGCTCACACTCTCTCGAAATTGAAGTTGGTAGATATACAAATATTGCCCGCTCTGACCGTAGATGTAAACTATGCAATACTAATATGATAGAAACTGAATATCATTTCATGCTATGCTGTCCATTTTATTCCGACTTACGTATTGTGTATAATTTTCCAAGATCATTGAATACATTGAACAAATTTGTATTGTTAATGTCATCGAATAATACTACTACCATTAAAAATATGTTAAGACGATCTGTAGCAATCGATGCAGTAATTGGTTATTTATCTCTGTTGGATACTATGTCATGTGTTTGTATATTACATTGTACTTATATGTACTTGTATATATTTGTTGTAAATTTGCCAAAGGCATATTATTTGCCGATTTTGCTAATAAAACTTGAATTGAATTGTTAAATTAGCAATGGTACGTTTTATAATTTTTAAACCCAAACCACTTTAAACAAGGAAAAAAAGACGATAGAATTTTGGGTGTAAAAACGCTAAATTACTACAATATGCCGATGTTTCCCAAGTTATTTTTATCATGTCAATGTGGTTGTTTATGGCATATACAAGAAACTATACCAACATTACATGAATATTTGACAATTTAATTTTATTTTTGCAATACACCAATACGTGAGGCAGTCCCTTTAAACTGTAATAACAGAACATCACAAAACGGCTGACAACGGACGGCAGATGTGAATTGCTGAAAAAGAAAAGTTAAATGTCATTGTGTGTTATAAAATCACTTAAAATACTGGTTCCTTATAAATGACTAACTATGGTAGATTCTATAGAACAGTAACTTTAGCCAAACATAGGGGGATTCACTAAAGTAACGGCTCTGACAGTCTGACGTAAGAGCCGTAACTTTAGAATCTGAGGCTATAGTTACCAGACCGTAACTCTAGCCACTTCCAATCAAATAATACCAATTTTGATTACTACCCCTGGACTAAGACAGCACAATGACAAAGTGTTAGTAAAGAGTACTTCATTATAAAATATAAATGTGACGAAGCTGCGAGAAATAAACATACATTGTATGCGCGTGTAATTTAACCGCCTTTACTTTTGCGTTTCGCGAGTGCAAAGAACGGCGACTCTTACATTTTGACATAAAAATACGGACCGGACTGTAAAATAACGACTTTAAACCCGTACTAGTGCACACAAACACTCGGAACTACTCGGCCATTTCTACGGAAATAACCTCGGATATAATAAGGAACGAAAGTAGTTCCAAGATGGCCGCCGCCTGTTTTGCTGCCGTTGCTTCGGAAAGATCGAGGATAATTGCGATGTTTCACCAAATTCTGACGGCCAACATACACATGCATCGATGGTATAACATGTTATTTCAATAGAAACCATTTTGAAACATTCAGATTGGTTAAAAAGATTGATTAAAATCTGCCAATTATTGACATTTCATGATTTTCATCATTTTCAATGATTTTCTTTTTGACAGTTTTTTATGATGCACAAATTTGTGACTAAATTCAGTCTGAAATGACTGAATACTATGGGTTTCTTCGATTATCTTGTATTGATGGGGAAAAATATACCCGGTTTGTGGTTCGAACCCACGACCCCTCTTCCCTAAATCATTTTAAGCCTGATGGGGCCTATACCGACTGAGCTGACTGTGCCGCCGTCTAACCCGACATCATAAGCTTAACAAAACCACTATACCTTTAACAATAACATTAAGGGTAATTTGCAGTCCGACCGGCTGGCCAGGGCTCGAACCAATAATCCTTGCGAATGCTCTACCGCCAGAGCTTCCCGACCACTTTAACAGTTGCACTCATACTAAAATAAATTCTGTGCATAACTGGCTGGCTCACCTATTAATCGTACTGCCTTTATAATTACAGCAATATGTGATTTACCTGATATTAATTTAAATAAGGGAAATATCACCTACTCTTTAGCCAAGTGGTAGAGGGTCCTGTTCACTGCTGAAGGTTTCGGGCCCCATCATACCAATGACGAAATAAAAATTGTACCAAAAATTTGCTTGCAAGACTCTGCATTAAAGGAAAATGGCTTTTCTTCTCTCATACCCTCATGGTGATGGATAACATCAAAATTGAGGTGTCGAGAATGATTAATATAAGTTATTTCACAATCGACCTTTAATAAATTAGTATAAACTAAGAGAACAGTCTTGCTGTTTTAGTTCGCATGACAAAAAGACTAAAATTACTCGAAAGGAAAATGGTGGTATCAAACCTACCCACTAATGAGACACTCTACCAACTGAGCTAATTGAGTTGCCATCGAGAGACTCACAGATTACAACACTTACACAATTGTAACAGGCTCACTTGCGCTTGAGGTGTATTTGCAAGTGAGTGTCTGTTTTCCCAGGTTACAACTACATTGTATAATAATCATTTACAACAATCAAAGCAAAGAGAACCAATTCAAGTAAGGATTCAATGTGTCAATATTAATCCAATCTAATAAATACAATATAACATCACAGCTGAGCAGTCTAATTTAAGTTCAATAAGAGTAATAGTAAGCCATAATTTTATAGAAAAGTAAAAGAGTAATAAGTTTGGTTTTTACTAATTTAAACCCCAAACAAAATATTCCTTTTAATTCAAAGCCTAAAGAGGAGCTCAGCAGCTTAGTGACAAGTTGAAGGGTAAATGTCTGTGAACTGAGACAGAAGCATCTTTTTCTCAGCCTTATATACCCATCCAAGTATAGAAAGCATGAGTCTAATTCATTATAACTATTTTATTTTTATTGGCAAACTTGTGTAACAGGCACTTATTGTTCTTGAGGCATAAAGTTTGTTTGATCTTTGCCTACCTACTGTACCAAATAAAAATGCCCTCTATTCAAATATTAAAATTATATTATTGCTTTCCAGAGAAAAATATTTTTTATCTGACAAGCCAGAACATTTTTATTGTAAGTGTTTATTTTTAAAGGTTTATATAATATTACAAGCAAATATTTGACCGAGCAACCACAAATAATATCTACTATAAATAAAATAAAATTGGACTTACCTACATACGTAATATGAAAATATGGGTTGTCTAAGGTCAAATAACTTTTTTTAATTAAAAATTTTATGTCTGTCATGTACAATCACTAAAAAATAATATGCTTGAAAGTTGGCACCAGCTGGCAATATAACAGATCAGGGTGTCAGTGCAAAATCCCCACTGATATTTTTAAATATGTAGATGGACAAAATCCACATCAAGGATATTTCAAGGTGGATAAAATTCCCATCAATTTTCATGGATTTTATGGGTATTTGGGGGTAAATTTCCCTGGTGTCAGCATCATGAAGGTTTTACCTGGTTTATCACACCTTTGAAATTTTAGCTGTCTGCTTAAATTGCTTGTTTATAATTTTTGTTAGTTGGTGTCAACTGATGGTTGTATAGTACTGAGGTGTCAAAAGATGTGTGTACAGCCAGGTTTTAAGTAGCATACATTTTATGATATTTGTAAAGTCATACTTTTTAATGGTTTGGGCCAATTTGATTTTTCTTGGGCCATTTTTGCTTTTTTTGGACCATTATCCCAATTGGCCACCTACAGAGCTAGCTCTGAGAATTTCATGAAACATGAAGTTTTCATTTAACAAAGTATGGGTGACTATCTGAGTAGATAGTTGGGTCATGTGGGGTCAAAAACTAGGTCAAAAGGTCAAATAATATGATAACCTTGTTAACAATGGTGGCCACAATTTTGCTTTAATCTTCATAAAGTTTGGTCAAAATGTTTATCTTGGTGACCTTAAGGTCAAGTTCGAAGTTGGGTCATGTGGGGTCAAAAACTAGGTCAAAAGGTCAAATAATAGCAAAACCTTGTTAACACTCTGGAGGTCACATTTTTGCTTTGATCTTCACTAAACTTGGTAAAAAACTAGGTAAACAAATAGGAAAACCTTCTTAACACTCTGGAGGCCACATTTTTCATGGTTCAAGTGGGGTCAAAAACTAGGTCAATAGGTCAAATAACAGAAAAACCTTATTAACACTCTTGAGGCCATATGTTTGCTTTAATCTTCATCAACTTTGGTCAAAATGTTTATCTTGATGACCTAAAGGTCATGTTTGAAGTTGGGTCATGTGGGTAAAACACTAGGTCAATATGTCAAATAATAGCAAAACCTTTTTAACACTCCGGAGGCCTCAGTTTTGCTTTAACCTTCATCAAGTTTAGTCAAAATGTTTATCTTGATGACCTTATGGTCAAGTTCAAAGTTTGGCCATTTTAAGCAGGTGAGCGCCCCAGGATCTATGATCCTCTTGTTGTGTATGTTGTGGGTTTGAATACCACATAAAAGTAATCATGTAGCAACTAAATACCAGGTAGTTAAGTATGGCACTACACCAACAGAGCTAACTGGAAGGCTGTATATAAGTTGAAACCAGACATCAATAAATTCAATAAAAAATAAACAAGTGCTTAGAATTAATAAGTGCTGACTTATTTTCATTTCATTGGTAATTGTATCCATATTCTTATGATTTTGTATTCATTTCAGATTATGCTGATCATAGATAAGAAAGCATAATTTTGACCTTAAACCATGAAGACCAACAAATCTCAATAAAGGCTACTAAAAGTCCTATGATGATAAAATACATGAATGATTGCATTCAGTCAGACTACTGTAGTCTGTACCTGGAGAAAAGGTAATGATAACTTGGTTCAGTTAGTTGTACACAAAATATATTTTGATGTAAAATATATATAGAATAATGTAACTTCATGCTTTAAATACTCTTATTTTTGTTTGCATACATGTTCAGAGTTTTAAGTCTTGACCAGCTAGCATGAATGTTTCATTTTTTTAAGTTCAGTACTCAAGTACTCTTGATTTATTTTCACTAAGTCTAATAATATTACACATTCTGTTTCAGGATTCTTGGGTGTATTAGTTCCAACTCTCTGAGATAAATAAGTCAGGCCGATGATCTTGGATAGCCAGTTTCAGAACTAGATAATAGTACATCAGTTGTGATATCCCGAAAGTATTAGAAGGTATAATTCTTACAGATGTCAATACAGTAATACTTCGCTTAAAGACGGTATCCGACCAACTCACCCCCCTACCAACTCACCCCCCTACCAACTCATCCTGGATTTGGACAACTCGCCCGATGTCAATTTCGAAATGTCCAACTCACCCCCCCCCCATCAATTTTATATGTAGGATATTATATTTATTTTTAAACTTAGTGTTAATTCATGATATTAAAGTGTATTTATACACAAATAAATTAACAGATCTCTGCTTTCTCGAATACTTGCGAGTTTGTTAGTTATTTACCTTCGTTATTTTCAAAACTTGATCGTTCGGAAACTATGATTTCTATGCAAGTTATCTAATTTTCCAATGTTTTTAAACAAGGTATTTGACTATTGACAATTGATATAATAGATCTAATTATAGTCCTAATTTTTTCAATCATAATGTTTTTTGACAAATTGTTTTATTTTTTCCTTTGTTTTTCGCTTTTTTCACTGTCATTACAGCATTTTCTAAATGGCCACTGTTTGAAAATACTGTTAATTTTACAAAAAAACGCCTCCAATATCACATAATTGAACATATTAATAATTTCATAATAAACTATTACCAATTCAAAGTGATTTTTTCCAACAAATCTATTAAATTTAATAAAAATATCTTTAGGGGGGTGAGTTGGTATGTAATTTTTTTAAGGGGGGATGAGTTGGTCATTGCGTAGGGCGAGTTATCCAAATCCAGGGTGAGTTGGTCAGGGGGTGAGTTGGTAGGGGGGTGAGTTGACTGTAAATCTTAAAGACCACCTAAAAATTTAGACCACAGTTTTTTTTTCATTTTGCTCATAATTTAAGCTCAATATTTTGACAAGTTTAAACTTTATGCAATGGTGGTCTTATTATTGAGGTTTTACTGTACCTTCTTTTTTTATAGCTCACCTGTCATATAATGACTAGGTGAGTTTTTGTTATGAGGCTACGGCTGTCATCCTAAATACACAACAGTTCACACTTTTGGCACTATCTTCATGAAACTTTGTTACAATGACCAACACTATGAAATCTACGGTATGTCATATTGGGTCATCTGTAGTCACTAGGTCAAATAAAAAATTAAAATAAAAAGCTTGTGTCACTATAGGGGTAACAATTTTGACGTTATCTTCATGAAACTTGATCACAGTGATCACTCGACAAAATCTAGATAAAGATCAACACTAGGTCACTATGTCCAATTATAAAAACCTTGTGTAGTCTAGGTTAAGTTTGACACCAGGTCAAAAACTAGGTCACTGGTTTAAATCATATAAACATCTTTGTATAGTCACTAGAATTCAGAATTCTGGCATAATCATTATAAATTAAAATTTGGTCATAAATCTTAAAATATCTAGGCCAAGTTTGATATTGGCCTGTATGGGGTCAAAAACTAGGTCACTAAGTCAAATCATAGAAAAGACTTGATTATGCTATACAGAGGCTGTGTTTTTCACTAGATTTTCAAGAAAGTAAGTCAGAATGTTTGTTTCACAAAGATTTGCTGGTTCATGTTAGGGGTCATACATACTGTTGTCATGAATTGTTTTCACCTCCATAGACTTAATAATATGATATTACACTGATTTGCAATTTATGATGTATGGTGTCCTGTTAATAGTATAGTATTAAATTATTTTGTAATACAATCTGATTTTCTTTTCAGTTTACATGACTGCTGTACATGTAGTTCCATCCGGTCTGAAGACACATGACAACTAGACAAAGATGTGCTGAAAGATGTATTGCTAAACAGACCATGAATGCACTGTATAAGACTCTTAGTGGTGTAAATTATTAAGCATAACAAAGTGTCTAGTTTTACATCATAATTTAATAATAGCAACCAATTTCTTATTGTAGATGACATATTTGGTTCAATATGACTCACTCACAATAATCCATTATCATTAATTTAAAAACACCAACTATGATTTTCTGACTTCTTATTTGTTTTGAAAATCAGGCATACACTGGAGTTTAAGACATTTAGTCATTATGTATGAATGGTGATATGTTCTGGTACTGAATTACAGATTTAGGTACATGTATAAAATATGGTTTAAAGAAATGGTAAACATTATCAGGCCTGGTATTTTTCAGGCCTATGTCTGATTTTAGGTTTTTGAATCCTGATTTTTTTTCTTGGTTTATATTGAAAAATAGAGTTTAGGCTTTGAAACTGGTTTTTTCAGGCCCGAGAATAATTGCTAATTCAGGATTTCCACAGGCAGGGAAAAGTCAGAAGAAAACATATTTTTTCGTGGTCAGGGAAAAGTCATGGAATTAGTCAGGGAAATCTAGAAATTGAGCAAAAGTCAGGGAATTTCTCATTGAAGCTGTTTATTAAGTGTAATTTTCTATAAAGAAAAAACCTTAGACTGAAAAATTCTCACTCACTGTGCTCGCTCAGAATAATTCTAAGTCGTTATATTCTTATGTCAATCAACAGCCTTAAAAACTGCTGCCTAGCTTAAACTTTTTTGTTCCATGTTAAGCAAAATAAAGCCCCCTTTTCTCTATTTTATTGCCATATTTTGCTTTAAATTACACTGTGTCGCTAGATTGCTCTAAAAAGTCAGGAAAAACTGCTCAGTGACCAGTCAGGGAAAAGTCAGGGAATTTTGTCTTAGAAAATTTGTGGGAACCCTGTAATTACCAGGCCTGATTATACTACATAAATTTAAATCTGTGTTTAAGACCACCAGTGAGCAAAAGATGTCTAATAAAATAAAATATGAAAATACTGTGTTTTATTTTTATCTGTGATTTAAAAATGATTGTTATTGGGGAGTTCTCAGTACAAATACTGTACTGATAGTGTATTTTGAGAAAAATTGCATTAAATATAATGAAAAATGAGTATATATGGACATCAGAATTTTGAATATCAGTTTCATTCTTTTGAATAACTGAACTTTCACCCACAAAGGTTCATCTAGACTTGTATGAAGCACATCCACAAAGTCATTTCATTTGTTGGTTTTGCATTTATCTGTACTGGTTTTAGCTTACCCTTCAGAGATGAGCTTCTGCTGTTGTCCGTCCGTCCACAATTACATATATATAAAACTATACAATTTACAAAACGTATATCACAGTACACAGCCATTACAAAGGGTATATCAGCCTCATTATACAACCAAAGTTTTCACCAAACATCTTTATTTAACACAGACCTGTGATTGATCTAAGGACAAAATCGTGTTATATCAAGATGTTTGGTGTAAACTGTTGTTTATACAATGTAATGTTTTCAATTGGTACATATAATTATATGCAACAAGAAGGCCTAGTTGTTCATTGTGTTTTACCTCCTCATCAATGAATGGGAGACTGTTATAAGTTCTTGTTCTACAATCATGGTAGATTTACTAGATAAATTGTTGATGAAAAGTTGCCAAGGAGCCTCAAAACACTTTAGTTCGTAAGTATACCTTTTGCCATGGAGACCACAAAAACTGCCATCAGTAAGGGCCTTGAAAATCTGGCTACGACCCTGACCATACCCATTAAGCTAATTCGTTATGGTCATGCATGACAGGACCACAGGTAACTGTATCATTGAACAATGAAACAAGATTTTGTAAAATTATTTATCTTGATCTAAATCAATTTCTGTAAAAGTCTAAATTCCCACCCTAGAGCAAAAATCAAAATCCCCTCACTGGGAGATGCTTTGCATACCACCGGGATCAAATTTTCGGCCAAAGTCAAAATTTCCCGGGACTCGGCACCATTTTGTCTGCCTAATTCCCATCTATCGGGAACAGCATTCTGTCAAAAGTCCCGTGTATGCCCGCCGCTCCCCCCTCATGAGGGGAAATATTGCACCAATGATACATTTACCTGTGGACAGGGCCGTATCCAGAGAACAAAAAAGCATCGGGACAAATATTTTCTAGCGTCTATTTGAGGCATTTCTCCTTCCAAATCATTGTAATTTCTCAAATTTTCACCGAGGCAAACGCCTCGGCGTGGCTACGGCCCTGCATTGTATCAGTTTATTAATATTGGATCCCATGAAGTATAAGTAAACGTACTCAAAATAGGATTAAAAAGTATCATGTGGAACGAATTTCCATGGGCTTTTTCCGATTTAAATACTGAACAATAAATTTAAAGTTCATCAGATTGACAGAAAGCACTGGAGATCGACGTTCTAGCGATAACATATTGAAATATCTCTTGGTCCTAATTATCTACGCCCCTGATCATGAATCGTCATATTAATCATGACCATACATACTGTTTGGGTGTTAGGTTTACTGGATCAACATACAAATTTTCTTGATGATAGATCCACATGGAATTCTTACTGAACATCAGAAAATACAACACAGTTAGGTTAAAAATGGATTAGATCTGTTATTTTAGTCTTTATTAATGATGACACCACCAGATGATAGTTACATATTATAGACGTATACCTACGAATACATCTAGATTCTAAATTCTTTTTTCAATTATAAGTAGATCTAGATAGATCTATAATAGCTAGGGCCTACAGATTTTATGAAATCTTACTTTTAACAATCTGTTTAGCATTAAATTAGTATCTGTATATTAATCAACCAACTGGTTTTATGTACATTTATATACAGTGGTATTTTTTAATGGACCAATGTTCATCGTGTAGATCGGCACTATTATTTGGCCTTTGTTAATTGGGTAATCTAGATCTACAATATGCAAATTACTCAAAACTAAACCCCACGCACTAATTTTGTAATTATAAGGACACACATACCCATTTTTACATGCCCTAAGCGGGTTTCATCGCTAATGAAACCAGTCTGCTAAATAAATTACCACTTTACTTATAATGACCGTATTAACGAAGTTCTACTGTACATGTATAGCACCGACTAACGGTATGACGTCACGCGCTACGTAACCCTAGACTAAGTGTGTGACGTCACAGAATACACAAATACTGGGTTAGAATAAAAATCAATTACTCCTTAGAAATGAATTGGCAACGGTTGTAAATTAATTGCATCTTTTCTATTATAATTTACTACAGCAGTAAAAATACCAATACATTACAGATTATCGATTTACTATTTGGGACTATGTTTTGTATCGGGTTGTTTATCAACAAGCGTCACTCGTCCCGGACGAGTCACTTTGGGTTATCACTACACTTATATCCGAGGTATTTATCTGGCGTAACGTTAGTAGCGATAAATGCCGTACGGACCGTTCCGATTGGCACACAAACAAACAGGAGTTTATCAAGGTAATATTAAAGTTTAATGTTTACCTGTTGTCGTACATTTAGTTGTATGTTTAATTGTTGTCGTACATAATACACGTCTAACAAAAACTTCGAAACAAAGACAATTCTGAATTTCAATGTCTTACCGTGCAAGGAAATGTCTAGTAATACGATCCCGTACTCGCGGTAATACAGGCCTACTAATACGGTTCCGTACTCGCGGTAATACAGGCCTACTAATACGGTTCCGTACCGGTATGACTAAAATACGAAATGGACATTTTCCTGCGAAAAGGACGAAATGGACGAAAAGGAGTTTCCAAAATAATATATCGTCATTTTCTACTGTTTTAATCACTTTAAATAATTATTGTTTTATGTAGATACAATTATGAGATGATAACAAAGTTGATAAAGACAAAAAATGGAGCATTTTATCAAATATATTGAGATTAGATCCATATACGCAAAATAGAAATTGCATCTGCGAAAAGGAGATTTCATAGCTGATCGTGACATTCATTTCATAGTTTATAATTTGTATTAAATACTTTATGATATTTGTGTGTATACGGCGAAAGCCAAGCTATAATTTATTTATTATTGTGTT
Organism: Spisula solida; assembly: GCA_947247005.1. NCBI lineage: Eukaryota > Metazoa > Mollusca > Bivalvia > Venerida > Mactridae > Spisula > Spisula solida. The sequence continues at coordinate 2,934,850 of OX365962.1, forward strand.
AAGAGTAAAAAAACTCCTACGAAAAGGAGATTTTCACGTAGATTTTCCTACGAAATGGAGTTGTGAAATCACTAAAATTATAGACAATTTCGATAGAGTTGTAAGATCTTAAGTAAAATTATAATGTATGTCTATGGTTTTAATGTTAATAAAGTTAATGAAGAAAAAAAAGAAATAATTAAAAATGTCGAGATTATATATTTAGGCAGATCGATGGGGGAAATATAGTTCTCTACAAAAAGGAGATTTCATAGTTTATTATTTCCTGGTAAATTATTTGTAAAGGTATAAGATGATTACAAAGGTTGAATTTAAACATTAATGTTATATTAATAAAAGTAATTTAAAAGTATATTTGTTTGATTTCAGCAGAGCGTTAAATGTAAAAAAATACCCTTATGAAAAAAAAGATTTCTCTGCCAAAAGCCGTATTGTTTTCATTTTGTAGTGAAGTGTTTAATGTGTACATTGGTGTATTAACTATCAATAATGGTTGGCAATGCAGAGATTTAGTTTGCTATATATCACCTAGAGATAGTTGATACAAACTAAATTTCAACATTCCAATGACCCTTGATAAATTTTCGAAGGTACAGCGAAATGTACTTCAACACACTTTTTTATAACTCAATAGCGAGTCCAATGTACAATGCGACCTCTCTTGAACAACACCCATTTGGAAACACAAAATTTGGTCGTAGTACAGCGACGGGAAATATCAGTGTTGATCTTCGTATTAGAGATTATTCTTGTAGATCTAAATATCTACAGGTGTGTTAACATTATACTATTTCTAGCATAATTCATGCACCTATCAATGTTTTCCCCAGGAGGGGGGCGGCGGGCTGACCCAGGGGAATTTGACATTTTTACTTTTTCAAAGTCTAAATTCCCACCCTAGAGCAAGGGCAATTTGTCAAAATTCCCTCACTGGGAGATGCTTTATATATCCCCCGGGATCAAAATTTCGGCCAAAATCAAAATTTCCCGGGATTCGGCACCATTCTGTCTGTCAAATTCCCACCTATCGGGAACAGCCTTCTGTCAAAAGTCCTGTGTATGCCCCCCCCCCCTGAGGGAAAACATTGATAGGTGCATCAATGACCAGCAGTCAATGAAGGCAAACAGCAAATAATATTTAGATATATATAATTCGTTCTACGCATTACGTAAATACCTGTAGGACAGCTAAAATTACAGAACATTACTATGTATTCATGACACGCCTCATTCTAACAACGTATAAGCAGGTAGATTTATTAGAGCTACCTGGTATAAGAGACTGTGTGGATCAAACTCCTAGCCGCCTGCTCAACCATCTTGTAAATATTAAATTTGAGCTGATGTGTACACGAATAGTACTGACTCATAACTGATTATCGTATACATTGCTATCGCATGTCCGCCGTAAGAATATTTCACAATATCCACATTTTGTCATTAAAAATCCGAGCCAACCGTTCATACGACGGAAGTACGGCAATAGCCACCGCTCCATAATTGTGAAAGAAAAGTAGCGTCAAATCCTGTAGTCTTGGGAAGAAACTTAACACGACCAGCCCCCGATCTCCCTAAGCATCTCAATTTGAGCTTAATCTCATCAAAAATATTGGCATGTGTCTTTGAGGTAATTTTCTTGAGAGTCTGGGCTCAAACTTGGTATCACAGCACAGAAACACCATTCTGAGTTAAATTATTACAGTCAACTTTCAAGAGCTCAAACTTCAGATCTATCAAAAATTCAGACTCTGATTTGAGCAAAATCTCAATTTGTGCTGAGTTTTCTACTTGAGATGCTGCGGGAGATTGGGGGCTGGTCGTGTTAAGTTTCTTCCCAAGACTACAGGATTTGACGCTACTTTTCTTATCTAGCTAGATAGGGTTAGATTTATCGGATACGCATATACGCCGCATGTCGGCAGGATACGGGTTCCGTACTGTAGTTTTTATTTACCGAAAAAACTTACTATTTGACATTTTTTTATTCCTTAAACTGCGTAATATCGTTTATTTAAGCTAATTTGTTATAAAATTGCAAATATTTGGGTAAGATTCCTCCTAATAAAGGTATATTTGGGTGTAATTGGGTATATTTGGGTATTTCGTGCCGCCCTTAGCTGTAGCTATAGAGAGGTTGGTTTTCTGAGTCGCTTTGAAGAAGTTGTACATGTATTGTAGTTGTATATGGCAGTAATAATATATGTGGAATATATATTTATATACTTTGTACATTTTTTTCATGGCTGTTATATACTGGTATGGGATTTAAAATATTTTTTAATTGCTACTGCTCATATTCTGTTTGTTTTCGGATAAACAATATCGTAGCTTAAGGTAGATCCTACCCCTTGAAAATGCTTGAAAAACATACACTTGAAAAAAACTATTTCAAACAGCGTATGCCATCTGATTTTATCATATATTATAAGAAACCATTGTAGCACTTGCGTGTGATGTGAAATGTACCATATAGTCGCCTTATTCAAATGCTTACACTAAAATAAAGGCGATTTTTGACTGAAAAATACAGCATTTTTTTCAAAATGTCAAACGTTATCATTATTGTATTTTATAATACGAACTCATTGAATATACTTTAAAATTAATCGTCGCAAGGGCATGCCAGGCTTGAAATTAGCTGCTGGTGTTTTGTTTACCAGAAAAACACCTTCATGTTGATGTGTAATTTCGACAAGGAAGTCGCCATGTTTGCTCCCTCCTGTCACCACAGTAAACGTACAGCAACATGTTTTTCAAACAAAGTAATCAACATAATCGATAGCCAGATCGAATAAAGAACTTTATTGCATTAATAATTTATCAACTTTACAAACGATCCTACGATAATAACAATGAAATCCAAATATTTATTATTGTTTTCATCTCAATTGTTTACGAATTTCGCGCTGTGTAGCAAATTTATATTCATGCGCCAAAGTAGTGCGACAGTTTATCGACGAAACCATTATAATGCGGTGTTCATAATGTGCCGTTCATAACGAATGATGACATCGAATACAATATGATACTTACGGTCCCAATGAAGCATCAATATCAGCATTTTCCTATCTCAACACATGCTGCACATGTTAGCGAATTGATAATTTGATATGTGTTACGAGGCTGTCTGTCAAACATTATTTTAGCTAAATTACAAAAGTACTATGCGTTTTTAAATAATCCTTATGTTATTTATGCTCGTATAATCATTGCAAACACAGTTTTGTAACTCGATTGTCTGGATCATGTCTCGATCACATATACAGTTTGTGTAAAATCGGTCATTACATGTAGCTGTCAAAATATTTCAATCCACACGAATAGTCCGTGCAAATGTTACAACGTGCTCGGTAAGTTTATGTATGGTGTGAGGTTACTGCCATGCTATATTATCGTCTGCAAATAGTTTTTTGAGTAATATTTAACCATTTTAACACACAAACTGACCAAATACAGCATTTTCTTCATGTTAAAAGAAACGGACTAACGGACGGAACAAACGTTATCAGTGACCAGTACGACTAAAGATAAATTAGCAATTTCTTTGGTATATAAACAAATAAAATACAGTGGAAAGGAATATCTAACTAAATATGTGTATAATTGAAAGAAATACTAAAGCTTTAATTAATTTTCCATAAACCTGTTTCAGTTCTTTCGAGGTAACTTAAAACTTGTACAAATAATCAAGTTTTTTTAAAAGTCTTATAGACCCGATAAAATCGGTTATTGACAAACCAACAACTATCTGGTCCGTCAGGTCCACCGTACCCTAAACTATTTAGGATTTATTAAAAGTAGGCCTTCACACATACACATGTGATATATTTTAATTAATGTTGATGTATTTTATTGTTCAAAATCAATGCATTTTGACTGCTTTTATTAAAATAAATGGGCAGGCATGACCTTGATCAAATATTTGACAACCACAATTTCTAATTTTTCTAGCATTTTGTTACCCAATAAATGAGACTGACATTTTGAAAAATGTTACCTGTTTTGTAATTAACTTTTTATAAATACATTTTTATAACAAGTGAATATAACAAAAACACTCATTGATATAGATTATTTGAACTTTAAGCTACAAAATGATATATGAGACTAATGTGTTTTTATGCCAAAAGCGTATTTAATTCACTGAAGAAAAATACACATTTTCGCCCATTAGAGTGAACCTTAATCATAAAGGGCGCATCACAGTTAAATATTTTAGACAATCAACTTTGGGACATAATTACATTATCACATTGTCACCCTTCGTAAGTGTGTCAATGCAAGGTGTTGATTGGTTGTATAATCCCTTTATCCACACAATGCGTTGTCCTGACAAAACACCGTATTTCTGTGATAAAGGAAAGTCATTGCTTTGATGATATTGACAGTTTGTATATTATTTATCAATTATGAATTCCTTAATCATATGCAGTGTACTCAAATCTACAATATTCATTGCGTAACAAATAGAATCTACAATTCTATAAAATACTCTTTATGGCATGCAATTCACAAGAACATGACTGTATATTGATCTCCTTTTCGTATGTCCTTTTCGCTGAGAAATCTCCTTTTCGTAGGCGCAAAATTTACATTCCGTGCTTTGATATACTCTTAAAATATCTTTTACAATTATATCTATTTTTTCCTTTATTTACTTTATTATCATCTAACTAATATATATATTAATAAAAATACTCTTTTATGGCATGCAATTCACAAAAAATGACTATATACTGATTTTCATCTCCTTTTTGTATGTCCCTTTTGCCGAGAAATCTTCTTTTCGTAGGCACAAAATTTACATTCCGTGCATTGATAATATTATAATCTCAATACCTTTTACAATTATATCTATTTTTTCCTTTATTTACTTTATTATCATCTAATTTATATATATTAATAAAAATACTCTTTTATACCATGCAATTCACAATAAAATGACTATAATTTATAATTAATTTTTATCTCCTTTGCGTATGTCCTTTTTGCCGGAAAATCTCCATTTCGTAGGCGCAAAATTTACATTCCGTTTTGCATGCAATAAATAAATATTGACGTTTTATCAATAATAATTTGATGTTATGTTTACTTACTGTCATATTATAAATGTATATTGACATTATTTTATCCTTTTATTGCAAATAGTTATGTATGAAATGCATGTATATCGGCTATTGAAATCTCCTTCTCGCAGATGCAATTTCTATCTAGCGTATATGGATCTAATCTCAATATATTTGATAAAATGCTCCATTTTTTATCTTTATCAACTTCATTATCATCTAATAATTGTATCTACATAAAACAATAATTATTTAAAGTGATTAAAACAGCAGAAAATGACGATATATTATTTTGGAATCTCCTTTTCGTCCATTTCGTCCTTTTCGCAGTATAATGTCCATTTCGTATTTTAGTCATACCCGTTCCGTACTACTGGCCTAGTCTTATCTCACTTCGGTTGCAAGTATGCCTTGTACTTTGGAAATAGTTTTACGTTAGTATAACAAGTTACAAGAGCTACCGAACATAAAAAGTGTATACCTGAAACTGTAAGCGGATTAGTTGTTGGGTAATTAATAGGCAGTGGCTATTCTTACGGGCCTGCATGAATAGCCTATTCTTACGGAGCCGTAAAATAGTGAAACAGCGCCGGAGTGGCTTTTCTTACGGAAGTTTTATACGCAGTTATTTCGATTAGTCCTTTTGTAATTGGAATTCTTTTGTAATTATCACCAAAGTTATAATTTATAAAAAGTCAACCGGCGAACAAGACAGATTACTCATGTCCTTGAAATATAATGTGATAATTCATCTTCTTCTTAATATAGTCATTATCATTGTAACTTTGAGTAAAGAAATTATAAGTAATTTCCAACCTGTACCTTAACAAAATAATGTTAATTAATATTAGGTGTTAAATTCTTAAGTAGTCTGTTCCACGGAGCTGAATAGCAAACAGTTAATTCGTAGTATAACGTGTGGAAGAGTAAATTAAATTCCTAGATTCTGAGCAACTGTGTAGTGGCTGCATATAAGCTAAACGCAAAATACACGCTTTTCATTATAACCATGCACTACGGCTTTCTCCTTAATTCCGTGATTGGAGTTAGATCCTCATCTTCCAAAGACTTAGAAAGTCTTACAGTTGTATTCATGAAGGCAGAGATCGAATTTCGGTCATAAACAAGTAAGTCACTGTTATAATTATAACGTTACATCCTAGGAGTGATAATTTAACACCAAATGTTAATTAATTGTTAAGGTACAGTTCGAACATTACTTACATGTACATAAGAGATCGGTACATTTAAATAAAACAGCCGTAAGAATAGTCATTCGCGGTCAGTACCGCTATTCTTACGCAACTCGATCTCTGCCTCCATGAATACAACTGTAAGAATTTCTAAGTCTTTGGAAGACGAGGATTTTTCTCCAATCTGTACTTTTTTGATACGTGGGTACATTCATTTTGAAAAGAAAATGTCAATAAATACATTTAGAATATGAAAGGTAATCGCTTTAAATGTGTCATATATATATTTATATTCATTAAATTACTGCGTATAAAACTGCCGTAAGAATAGCCACTCCGGGGCTGTTGTACTATTCTTACGGAGCCGTAAGAATAGCCACTGCCTAATTAATATGTATATCACGGAGACTTGGACATGACTTGACCTTCAATTAGCATAATTTAACAGCTGATTTATTGTCTTTATTTATAACCCTAGTTGTAATTGTATGTTTTCATTTGAGGGAAGGGTTTTTATGTATTTAAAATTGCATGGCAGGATTTTTAGAAATCTGCCAAGATAGAATGTGATATCATAAGCAGATCAATCTAATTCAGATTTGATTGAAATCAGAAACTATTTTTTGTAATACATTTCTGGTTTCTAGGCTATTTTTGGTCGTTTTGACTTTGGGGCATTTTCATCTGGGGGCGTTTTGACTGGATACCGCTATTTCAGAATGTCATTTCTTGATATACGGAATAAGTCTGCTTGCCATGGTTACAAACTTTTGTTGATCTATCATACAGAAACATAAAGGAATGATTGTTATTCATTAAGGTCTAGTTCATTTCTTATTAAGATGTCAGTTTGTTATTTGTCAGGGTTTTGAATTTGAATATGTTGTATATAATGTTTGGTCCAACAGAATTCTTGGAGGTCCTACTGACTATTGAGCAATTATAAAATAACTGTATTCTTACTATGTTTGTTATTGTTCTATTTTGAAATGTTTATGGTATTTCATTCAATAATTTCCACTATAAGTTTGCATGCTCTCTTCAAAAAGCATTTAGATCCTATTAAAAATATTTTCTTGGAAATGTACTGTTGTCAACAGGACAGCCTGGACCTCCGGCATTCCAAGAGTTACTGGTCCTCCATGAAAAGCATTGGTTTCTGACCAGCAGACCAGTGTGAGTGTCGAACCCTGTCTTCAAGCTAAAAATACTATTGTTGTCCATAGTCTATGTCCAAATGATCACAACTGATCACAACATGGAATGATTTTTTCATTAGTCGGGCTTCATGTACCTCCAAGTAGATGCCATTCACTCTCTTACAGGGTGAATCATACTCTCCCTACTAACCTAAATAAAAATAAATATACCAGATTTATGTAGCGCCCTTTTCAAGCGAACGCACGTTCAAAGGCACTTTACCCATTTTGCAGTCACAAGGGCGCAGGTGCATCCTCTACCAGTGCAGATACACCATGATCTGACCAGAGGGACATACTGAGAGAAAGCCCCTGAAGGGAGAGAGATACATTAGATACAGGCATGTCCGGCGCTGCAGATGTGCACCTAGCTCTTGTTTCAAATAGACAGCCTGGTTGTTTAACGTGCCCGGTATATAGCACAGATACACAGCTTCCTGGTATATAGCACCGATACACAGCTTCCTGGTATATAGCACCGATACACAGCTTCCTGGTATATAGCACAGATACACAGCTTCCTGGTATATAGCACCGATACACAGCTTCCTGGTATATAGCACCGATACACAGCTTCCTGGTATATAGCACCGATACACAGCTTCCTGGTATATAGCACGGATACACAGCTTGTCAGCTTCCTGGCACTTCCAGACAGCACTTCCAGACACAGATATAGCGGGAAATATTATAAATATTTCAGAAATGTCAAAGTTCCGATGCCAGGGATTGAACCCACGACCTCTGGATTGACAGCCCAGTGCGTTACCACTGAGCTAAATCCGCTACCGTAACAAATAGATACATACTAATGTTTATATTATATATCTATAATATCATGCATTTTGTAGAGAGTACTCAAGCGAGCGATATATGGTGCCCTGGACCATTCTTTTTATGCCCCCGTATCGATAGATCGGGAGGCATATAGTGATTCACCTGTCCGCCCGTCCGTCCGTTCGTTCGTTCGTCCGTCCGTCCGTTCGTCCGTCCGTCCTGGTTAACCAAAATTGACTGTTTCTTCTAGCATTAATATGGCTTGCTACAAAGCTTTTATACTTGCATGGATGTTGTATATGAACACTCTCCACACACCTGTATCACCTAACCCCATTTTGACATTCACCTTGACCTAATTTTGGACTTATTTATAGACAAGGCTTCCACAGCTTTTCAGTTCCGTGAGAGAATTGTTCTATTTTCATATGGCTCTGATGGAACTGAAAACCGTTGTAACGCTCGGACAGAACTCAGATTTCAGGTATCATGGGTGTTACATTGATTTCAGTTCCATCAGAGCCCATATATAAATAGAAGAACTCTCTCACGGAACTGAAAAGCGATATATTGGGATTCATACTGTGTTTCTTTCAACAGCCAAAACCCCATTATTGTGGTGTGCTATGGTGCTAGTTTGATAAATAATTCCTACAGTTTTATTACAGGTTCTGGTAACATGGATGATGCATCAGGAAGTTCACTAAGTGATCAGGACAAGAACAGTATGTTAATCCATTCTGCTGATAAGCCTTACATATGTGGTGTTTGCGGAAGTACATTCACACAGTGCGGGTCTCTGAAAAACCACATGAGAACACATAGCGGCGAAAAACCTTATAAATGTGATGTTTGTGATACTGCCTTTGCGGTGAAAACTAATCTGTCTGCTCATAAAAGAATACATACTGGTGAAAAACCATATATATGTGTTGTTTGTGGAAGTACATTCACTGAAATTGGTAATCTGAAGCGCCACATTAGAATACATACTGGCGAAAAACCATATAAGTGTGACGTTTGCGGAAGTACATTCTCGGACAGAAGTCATTTGAAGGGTCATGTCAGAATACATACTGGTGAAACGCCTTATAAGTGTGATGTTTGCGGAACTACATTCAAACATAAAAGTAATTTGAAACGTCACATGCTAAGTCATACTGGCGAAAAACCATTTAAGTGTGATGTTTGTGAAAGGAAATTCTCAGACAAAAGTACTTTGAAGCGTCACACTAGAATACATAACCGGTGAAAAACCATATAAAATTAAATGAGATGTTTGTGGAAGTAAATATACTGACAGTTGTAAGCTAACTCGTCACACTAGTACATACTGGCGAAAAACCATACAAGTGTGATATTTGTGGAAGTATATTCTCAGGCTTAAGTAATTTGAACAGTCACATCAGAATACATACTGGTGAAAAACCATACAAGTGTGATGTTGCGGAACTACATTCATACAGAAAAGTAATTTGAATCGTCACATGATAAGTCATACCAAAGACCTAAATATACACAGATTGGAAATATTTACTAAATCTCAAAATATCTCGCGGCAGTTTTCTGAAATCTCGCGAAATCTCGTTTGTTCTTAAGACCTTATATCTCCTGTTTTAATATACATAGGAAAAACTAATAAGTTTATGCAATAGATTTATTATTCTGCTTTAAAATGATACCTAATTTATTGAAATCATTCAAGGAATAAAACGATAAACATCAAAGGGCCAGACCTACTCTCATTTTAATGGAAATTCCAATTTTATCAGAAAATACCCGATCTGCCTCATTCAAACAGTAGTTTTTTAATTCTATAAGAGATAGAAAAAAATATGTTACATCATGCAGTAGAAAAAGCTGAGCTCTTCAAAATGAGATATTGGTCATTAAAAAAGGTTGACAAACAAAAGTGATCATGCAAAATATCATAATCTGCTGCATGCTATTTTGCATTTTCTCTCCGTTTTCAATTAAGTGTCAAATCTGTGTATATTTAGGTCTTTGGTCTTACTGATTAAAAACATATAAGTGTGATGTTTGCGGAACTTATTTCAAACGCTACAGCTACTTGAAGAGTCACAGAAGCATACATACTGGCAAAGATCATATTCCGTGTAATCTTTGATACTTGTCAGAAACCATACAAATGTGATGTGTGTGAAACTTCATTTTCTAGGAAAGGTTATTTGAATTGTCACATCAGGGGCCGGGATTACAACCAATACTTACACTCAGCACTCTGCACTCAAATCTTGAAATTCACTCGTTTGATGTTTATATGGACATTTTTTTAGAGTAAAAAGTTGTTATTATGTTCAATAGGTACTAAATATTATTTTTGGCTTACTTCATCGTGTAATTAAGAGTATGTGTGAGCTATAATTGTAATTTATCAGTCTGAGTGCTGGGTGTGGCACATAGATTCAATAATTACATATATACCTCATAAATAGTACACATACTACACAATGGCAAACAATGTATCAAATGTTATTTTCAATACTCTTATAACAATTTTATACATTTTTCTCATCTCGATTTGCAATCTAGGAAAAGTAAGGGCCCATTATATTACATTTTCCATATTTGAGTGTAAGGATTTGTTGTGACTTCGGGCACAGAATATATTCAAGTAAAATTACCTAATTAGTGTGATGTCTGTGGATCTGCCTTTATGACGAAATGTTTTAAAATATGTGACTACTATGTATGCTGCCTGCTCATATAATAAAATGTACCACGAAAACCACATACATGTGTTTGTGGAACTACATTCTCTATGGAATGTTCTTTAGAACCTGGGCTTTTTACACTGAATTGTGAAGGGGTCCAGTCCCTTTAGTTTTATGAAAATTTACCCCGAAAACTCTCAAAATTGTAAAAAAAGTAGGCTCAGAAACTTTCCAAATTATGATTTTCATAAACTAATCACGATCGATAAATCACCAGATTGTGAAATTAATGTTTTCAGATGTCAATAGCTCAATTTTTGTCCTCTTGTCCCAACATGCATAACTTTGTGTCTAAGATATAATACTTCATATCAAGTCTAGTACAGATCACTTCGCATCCCTTGTCCCTAGACAGCAAAACACTCGGTAACATCTTACAAATGAGAATGGCATTCCTGGAATTAATTCTAGAACAACACTTTATTTCAACTCATTTTTAGCTCAACTATTCGTAAAATAAGGGGAGCTATTGCAGTCACCCGAGCGTCGGCGTCGGCGTAACACTTTTGTTAAAGTTTAGGTACAGGTTTTTAGCTCACCTGTCACAAAGTGACAGAGTGAGCTTTTTTGATCACTCTTCGTCCGTCCGTCGTCTGTCCGTCAACAATTGGCTTGTGTAGACACTAGAGGTCACAATTTTAGCCTAATCCTTATGAAACTTGGTCACAATGATCATCTCAACAAAATCTAGACCAAGTTTGATATTGGGTCATCTGGGGTCAAAAACTAGGCCACTAGGTCAAATTATAGAAAAACCTTGTGTAGTCACTAGAGGTCACAATTTTGACTTAATATTTATGAAACTTGGTCACAATGATCATCCTAACAAAAAGTTCGATATTGGGTCATCCGGGGTCAAAAACTAGGTCACAAGGTCAAATCATAGAAAATCCTTGTGTAGTCACTAGAGGTCAAAATTTTGAATTAATCTTTATGAAACTTGGTCACAATGATCATCTAAACAAAATCTAGGTCAAGTTCGATATTGGGTCATCCGGGGTCAAAAACTAGGTCACAAGGTCATATCATAGAAAAACCTTGTGTAGTCACTAGAGGTCACAATTTTGGCCTAATCTTTATGAAACTTAAGTCACAATGATCATCTCAACAAAATCTAGGTCAATTTTGATATTGGGTCATCCGGGGTCAAAAACTAGGTCACAACTTCAAGGTCAAATCATAGAAAAACCTTGTGTAGTCACTAGAGGTCACAGTTTTAGCATAATCTTTACGAAACTTGGTCATAATGATCAACACAACAAAATGTAGGTCAAGTTCGATATTGGGTCATCTGGGGTCAAAAACTAGGTCACAAGGTCAAATCATAGAAAAACCTTGCGTAGTCACTAGAGGTCACAGTTTTGACCTGATCGTTACGAAACTTGTTTACAATGATCATAACAACAAAATCTAGGTCAAGTTCGATATTGGGTCATCTTGGGTCAAAAACTAGGTCACATTGTCAAATCATAGAAAAACCTTGCATAGTCACTAGAGGTCACAATTTTGGTCTAATCTTTATGAAACTCGGTCACAATGATCATCTCAACAAAATCTAGATCAAGTTTGATATTGGGTGATCCGGGGTAAAAAACTAGGTCACAATGCCAAATAATAGAAAAACCTTGTGTAGTCACTAGAGGTCACAGTTTTGGCTTGATCTTTAAGAAACTTGGTCACAATGATTATCTCAACAAAATCTAGGTCAAGTTCGATATTGGGTCATCTGGGGTAAAAAAGTAGGTCATTAGGTCAATCATATAAAAACCTTGTGTAGTCACTAGAGGTCACACTATTGGCCTAATCTGTATAAAACTTGGTCACAATGACTATCTCAACAAAATCTAGGTCAAGTTCGACAGGTGAGCGACCTAGGGCCCTTTGGGCCCTCTTGTTTAACCTCTTATATTCACTAAGTCTTTTAAGATATTGCTTTCACACTTTGCATACATGTTCACTATCATGACCCCAACCCATATGAAGGTGTAGATAACTGTATCAGGCATTTTGTTGAAATTATGCCTTTTTAGCTCACCTGTCACAAAGTGACAGAGTGAGCTTTTGTGATCACTCTTCGTCCGTCGTCCGTCTGTCCGTCCGTCCGTCGTCCGTCAACAATTGGCTTGTGTAGACACTAGAGGTCACAATTTTAGCCTAATCTTTATGAAACTTGGTCACAATGATTATCTGAACAAAATCTAGGCCAAGTTCGATATTGGGTCATCTGGGGTCAAAAACTAGGTCACTAGGTCAAATCATAGAAAAACCTTGTGTAGTCACTAGAGGTCACAATTTTGACTTAATCTTTATGAAACTTTATCACAATGATCATCCTAACAAAATCTAGGTCAAGTTCGATATTGGGTCATCAGGGGTCAAAAACTAGGTCACAAGGTTAAATCATAGAAAAACCTTGTGTAGTCACTAGAGGTCACAATTTTGACCTAGTCTTTATGAAACTTGGTCACAATGATCATCTCAACAAAATCTAGGTCAAGTTCGATATTGGGTCATCCGGGGTCAAAAACTAGGTCACAATGTCAAATCATAGATAAACCTTGTGTAGTCACTAGAGGTCACAATTTTGGTCTAATCTTTATGAGACTTGGTCACAATGATCATCGCAATAAAATCTAGGCCAAGTTCGATAATGGGTCATCTGGGGTCAAAAACTAGGTCACAAGGTCAAATCATAGAAAAACCTTGTGTAGTCACTAGAGGTCACAGTTTTAGCATAATCTTTACGAAACTTTGTCACAATGATCTACACAACCAAATCTAGGTCAAGTTTGATATTGGGTCATCCGGGGTCAAAAACTAGGTCACAAGATCAAATCATAGAAAAACCTTGTGTAGTCACTAGAGGTCCCAGTTTTGGCCTGATCTTTTCGAAACTTAGTCACAATGATCATAACAACAAAATCTAGGTCAAGTTCGATAATGGGTCATCTGGGGTCAAAAACTAGGTCACAAGGTCAAATCATAGAAATACCTTGCGTAGTCACTAGAGGTCACAATTTTGGTCTAATCTTTATGAAACTCAGTCACAATGATCATCTAAAAAAAATCTAGATCAAGTTCGATATTGGGTCATCTGGGGTCAAAAACTAGGTCACAAGGTCAAATAATAGAAAAACCTTGTGTAGTCACTAGAGGTCACAGTTTTAGCATAATCTTTACGAAACTTTGTCACAATGATCTACACAACCAAATCTAGGTCAAGTTTGATATTGGGTCATCCGGGGTCAAAAACTAGGTCACAAGATCAAATCATAGAAAAACCTTGTGTAGTCACTAGAGGTCCCAGTTTTGGCCTGATCTTTACGAAACTTAGTCACAATGATCATAACAACAAAATCTAGGTCGAGTTCGATAATGGGTCATCTGGGGTCAAAAACTAGGTCACAAGGTCAAATCATAGAAATACCTTGCGTAGTCACTAGAGGTCACAATTTTGGTCTACTCTTTATGAAACTCAGTCACAATGATCATCTAAAAAAAATCTAGATCAAGTTCGATATTGGGTCATCTGGGATCAAAAACTAGGTCACAAGGTCAAATAATAGAAAAACCTTGTGTAGTCACTAGAGGTCACAGTTTTGGCCTGATCTTTACGAAACTTGGTCACAATGATCATCTCAACACAATCTAGGTCAAGTCCGATATTGGTTTATCTGGGGTCAAAAACTAGGTCATTAGGTCAAATATAAAAACCTTTTGTAGTCACTAGAGGTCACAATATTTGCCTAATCTGTATAAAACTTGGTCACAATGATTATCTTAACAAAATCTAGGTTAAATTCGACAGGTGAGCTTTTGTGATCACTCTTCGTCCGTCGTCCGTCCGTCCGTCCGTCGTCCGTCCGTCAACAATTGGGTTGTGTAGACACTAGATGTCACAATTTTAGCCTAATCTTTATGAAACTTGGTCACAATGATCATCTTAACAAATTGTAGGTCAAGTTCGACAGGTGAGCGACCTAGGGCCCTTTGGGCCCTCTTGTTTCTACTTAGTGCAAATAGTGCATATGTTAAAGTTTAGGTACAGGTTTTTTAACCTCTAATATCTTCATAGTGCATTGACATATTGCTTTAGTACTTTGCATACTTGTTCACCATCATGACCCCGACCCATACACAGGGGTAGGTAACTCTATTAAGCATTTTTGTGAAGTTATGTCCCCTTTTTTCAACTTAGTGCAAATGTTAAAGTTTAGGTACAGGTTTTTTTACCTCAAATATTTTTAATGTGCATTCACATATTGCTTTGCATACTTGTTCTCCACCATGACCCCAACCCCTACACAGGGTTGGGTAACTCTATCGAGCATTTTGTTGAAATTATGCCCCCTTTTGGACTTCGAAATGCAAATGTTAAAGTTTAGGTACAGGTTTTTTAGCCTCTAATATCTTCAAAGTGCATTGACATATTGCTTTAATACTTTGCATACTTGTTCACCATCATGACCCTAACCCATACATGGGGTATGTAACTCTATTATGCATTTTGGTGAAGTTATGCCCCCTTTTTTCAACTTAGTGCAAATGTTAAAGTTTAGGTACAGGTTTTTTTACCTCAAATATTTTCAGTGCATTCACATATTGCTTTGCATACTTGTTCTCCATCATGACCCTAACCGCTTCACAGGGGTGGGTAACTCTATCGAGCATTTTGTTGAAATTATGCCCCCTTTTGGACTTGGAAATGCAATTGTTAAAGTTTAGGTACAGGTTTTTTAACCTCTAATATCTTCAAAGTGCATTGATATATTGCTTTGATACTTTGCATACTTGTTAACCATCATGACCTCAACCCCTACACTGGAGAAGATAACTATTAAGCATTTTGTTGAAATTATGCCCCGTATTGGACTAAGAAAGGCTTATTTATTTGCCATCATGACCTAGAGGACCTACATGTACACATGAGTAGGTAACAGTCCTGCATAATTTGTCCAAATTATCCCCCTTTTTCGACTTAGAAGCCCCAACCTCTACCCAGCTGAGGGTAATGCTGCTGTTATGAAGCATTTTGTTTTGAATATATAATGCTTGTACTATCCGTGGACAGCTCTTGTTACCCAACTCTGTTCGTGAATGGAATGCCCTCCCACTAGGAACAAGGAATATACAACCTCGCTCAGCTTTCAAGATGCGTTTGAATAGAAATTTCGTCCAAACCACCATCATACTATTTCATAGTACCTAGAAAACTTTAACTTCAAGTCCTACACCATCGTTTGAGCAAATTGAGCTCTGCTCTAGGATTTCCAATCTGAGGTCAAAATTTCAACTCTACATTTTGATAGAATTCTGTAGTTTAATGATTAAGGTTTCCAAAAAGTCATACGTTTTCAAAATGTTCCAACTAAGTGACATGCTATGACATGATAAAAACTAGACATGACGATTGAAATGACATTACGTGAAATGATCCTACCAGTATACTTGTTTTGCATTTCTTGCCCAAAAATATCTGCTCTGTACTAAATGTGATTTTGCCAAATTGTTTTATTTTTTTAAAGAGGTTGGAAATCGCACAGTGGAGCTCATTTGTATCTGTAATATCCTCGAGCCAACACCCTGAACATGTGGCCAAATTGAATCCAGTTATCTTCTTTGACTGTCGACTTCTAGTTCTACAAGAACCTCGTGACACTCTTCTATAATCAGGTTCAAGCCTATATATGGGATAGCAACATATTTACATGGTGAAAATGATATGGAGCCCCTTTTCTTCTTCATTTCTATCTCTATCTATCTGTCTCTTGTCTTATTAAGTAATTCCTTCTTCAAATATGATACTGTGTAAGTATGTCAGGCGCTTTCTTTATTTTATTTACACCCAAATCTATGCAACGTATACTTAATTACTTATAGCTAAATTGTTGATTTTTTATTAAACTGAAAGTTTATTCAAGAAGAAGAATTTCATAAGACCAAGTGCCTTCCATTCTAAACATTTTTCTACGAATAGTGTAGCTATTGCAGTCACCCGAGCGTCGGCGTTGGCGTAATGATTATTTTAAAGTTTAGGTACAGGTTTTTTAACCTCTTTTATTTTCAGAGTCCTTTGATATATTCATTTTATACTTTGCATACTTGATCGCCATCATGACCCCAACCCATATGCAGGAATAGGTAACTCTATCAAGCATTTTGTTGAAATTGTGCCCCCTTTTTCTACTTAGTGTAATAGTGCGAATGATAAAGTTTAGGTACAGATTGTTTAATCTCTAGTATCTTCAAAGTGCATTGACACATATTGCTTTGATACTTTACATACCTTTTCACCAACATAACCCCAATCAATGATGAACGGTACAACCTCCACCTAAAGTGTGTGGGTCCTAGGTCCCACTGTTCTGGAGTCCATTTATCTGCCTTGATTGTACAGGGTCATCCATATCTCTGCGTTGATGCTCTGTGTGCGTCTTTGTCAGTCTGGAAACGCACTTCTGGTCCTGTGACAACAGGGATCATGACAACAGAAGTATGGTTCGCCCCTGACCCTTCACAGTTATAACACAGTTGTGCCTTGGTCACACTGTCAAGGGGCGACATCACCAATTGCCACGGATTTGATCCGGCATTGTCAGTAACACTTTTTACTCTCCCATTAGTAAGCCCGTACTCTCGAGTTGCTGACCCGTATCAGTTCCTTATAACCCGCTATCATCAATAGTAACTCGGTAAATAGATGACTCGGTCTAAGGATTGTCCGCCACCATTTCGTCCGCATAAATCCGGTGGCATCATCAGTGACTGTATGACCAGGGCATACTTACACGGAACATACCAGTACAGTCTCTGTAGAATATGTGTCTATGTCGTATTTATTATACATTATAAGTTAAAGTAATTCAGAATTAAGTATCAAATTTAAAAGTAATTAAATTATCATTGGATTTATTTCACATACTCGATTTTTCAAACTACAATGTACTTAGTTGTTATTATTTTTTCAAATACTATTACTATTCTTTAAATTGAATATACTGTTATTGCGACATTTTGTCTACACCCTTGTATGGAGGAATATTGGTATAGTTTCAGTATACATGCACATATGTCATTGAAATACAAAAATATTCTAATTATCTAGAGTGTATGTATAAACACGCACATTAATTTATTCTACTTCGTTGTATAAATGACGTATTTTACGCCTTGTATTATTTTGTTATCAATCATATTAAGGACATGGGATATGATCTATAGTGGGTGGGTGCATGTTTTTTCAAATGCATTTTATTCTTAAAATTGATATTTGATGGGTACAGTAAGCATAGCATAATGACGCACTACATATACCCTTGAAGTTAAACAAAAACAAAATAATATGAACAAATGCACTGCATCAAGTAGGGAATTTCCCATCAGGTCTTTGACACTATAGTCTTTGGCTCCCAGACAGAACCACATACAAGGCATAGCGAAAAAAATTCTTAAGTCATTTATCATTCTTGCTTTAAAGTTCAGATGCGAAAACTTTAAAAGGCTTTCAGTCATTCGGACTTGCAGAAATAAAAATGTTGTCCGAATGAACATTTGTCAGCCCGATGAAATGAAAATATATCTGTCTGTGGATAACGCACGTTTTTCAATTTGTTTAATTCAGGGGTTACTTGTTTACATATAATTAGATATAAACACATATATAACAACTGATTTCAAATAGGCCTAATTTGACATTTTACCTTTTTTATAATGGGTTGCATGAGCATATCAGACAGTACTTTTGTTCCAGAGAAAAGGCTATTTTCATTTCAATTAATCACATTACGATTAATTAACAAACATCTTTAATCTTAATCACCTTTTCTCGTTAAATAAACTCTGTTGCAAATCATCAAAACATAAAAGATATTCAGACGGAAAATTCCGGGTTTTATTGTATCCAATCACAACAACAACAACATTTAATTAGTTTCGCGACCTTTATCCCTCGAATATTTTTACATTTTTTGACGATTTTGGAGGGATTTCTTATTACATCTCTCCGAATACGTAAAGACCCGAAACGGACTTTATATTAATTGTATTGCAAAGGGAAGTAACCGCTTTGCACAAAGAAGTAACCTGAACATGTGTCGTTTTTATTAGATTTTCTTAAGATTGGTTGATATTTCGCACATTTGAACGATTCCCGCTCGACTTACTTCGTAATCTCAGAGTAATCGTGTGTCTCATAACAGTTTGAAGCATCGTTTATGCATTGAAAATGTTAAAATTGCCTTCCGAAGCGGGCAAACAAATGGCTGCTATTTTCGTTTCCAAACATTTAGGAAATAGTGCTTCCCATCTAAAACTATGGAAAAGAGTGTCTTCCATCTAGGAGACGGGTTGCACAGCAACCATGGAAGACTGATTTTCTTTTATTTAAAAGTTTTTTGGCATAATAAATTTATTCTATAAATATTTAATTATAGTTTTATTCTGGTCTTTTACTATGATTGTTATTTATGTTCCACATTTAAAAAATAAAAATAGAATCAAGAACGGTTATCGATTTCTCGGTATCAAATTCCTGCTACCGGAAGTCGGAAGCAAGATTCCGTCTACCTAGTGACCATAGAGATCCGGTCTGTAAAAAAATAACGGCGTTAGCGAATGCAAAACTACAACAACAACAACAATCGTGCGTTTTCGAATGTAATCGTTACTAGGGATTCCCCGGTCGCTTTGCGACATTGGGGAAGTCCCCTATTAATAAAGTGAATTTATTGAAGTATAACAGCATTTTCATTGTAAATCTTGCTCGTTCGCAAACACAAAAGCTGCACAACGGTACTTGATAAAATGTATATCATCCTTACAATATAACTCTAGGGAACAAACTCTTACTTAGTTTAAGACTGAACAATGTATACTTTGAACGATATTCAAGAAACATTGCCATATTTTTACTTTCGGTTTGCAAGGTCATTGATGATCATTGATTTTTTGCATGATACAAGTTCATG
Source organism: Spisula solida (assembly GCA_947247005.1). NCBI lineage: Eukaryota > Metazoa > Mollusca > Bivalvia > Venerida > Mactridae > Spisula > Spisula solida. Next base: position 2,954,786 of record OX365962.1, read on the forward strand.
AATTTGTTTCATCATTATTTCTTTGCAAGAGTTTGTTCCTTATACTATTGGCTATGTCCCCGACAACAAACTCTGACTCTTAATTCCATGTTCCATGTTGACTTTGCTTGTAAACGAGTAAGATTTGCAATAAAAATGATGTTATGCTTCAATAAATTCACTTTATCAATATTTATTTTGGGTTGAACTTCAAGAGTACATGTAGTGCATCATAATACTATGTTTACTGTACCCGACACATTTCAATTTTAAGAATAAAATGCTTTTTAAAAAATCATGCTCAATCTCACTATAAATTATCCTCCGATACCTTAAGTAGATGTACTTGGGCAGTTGTTTTATATTATATATCAAAACATAAAAATATTACTATCCGAATTTTTAAATGGAAGCGTATAGTCCGTTAGCGACTAGGCTGGACCCCCATAAACCTAAAATATCTTGAAAAGTACAATGCCAATTAGAATAAAAATTAGTATATCTTCATAAATCAACCTTACCAACTCTCATAAATTAAAACACATTTTTTGGTCCACAGAAAAGTGTACTTTGCATTTACTTCCAATGTAAAATTTTAAGTCTAAAACAGGGTAAATACGTAAGGGTGATTGAAGTGACTGGAACAGCAAAGGTAAGTTAATTGGTCCAATATAACTGTACACTCCAGTTACGATTGCAAATATAAAATCAGACCCATACATGAAAGTGTATGTGCTTTATGTTTAATCTCACCTCAAGACTCAGCATTTATGCAAATGATTATTACAATCAAAAGATGGGCCTCAACTATAGTCTTGGTGGTGTAACCTGGACTATAGCCGCCACAAATATAGAAATTATCAGGGTTCCCACGGTCAGGGAAAAGTCAGGGAAAAACATAGTTTTTTCAAGGTCAGGGAAAAGTCAGGGAATTATGAAATTAGTCAGGGAAATTTGGAAATTGAGCAAAAGTCAGGGAAAAGTCAGGGAATTTTTCATTGAAGCTGTCGCCAAGTGTCATTTCCTATGAAGAAAACACATAAGACTGAAAACAATTCTTGCTCGCTAGGCTCGCTCAGAGTATTTCTAAGTTGTATTAAATTAATGTTACTCAACAGCCTTAAATACTGCTAACCTAAACTATTTTGTTCCATATAGAGCAAAAATACAATGTAGCCTCCTTTTCTCTATTTTATTGCCATATTTTGCTCTAACAAAAAATGCCGATGTCGCCCGATCGCTCTTAAAAGTCAGGGAAAACTGCTCTGTGGTCAGGGAAAAGTCAGGGAATTTTGTCTTAGAAAATTTGTGGGAACCCTGATTATGTTCCTAACAGATTCTATCTGCATTCTAACGGTCCAATTTTAAAGGTGCTGCCTCACAGATTGGGCTAAAATTTTCGAATGACGTAATTTTCCTACCTTACCAAGTATTCATATTTAATAGAAAGCCACTGGTGGTTGCTGTATGAAATATTTATGGCATATAAGCAATTTAAATCACTCTTGATATTTGGCGCTCAGTATTTTTCTGTTCGAAAATATCGCAGAGTTTCCTTCCCAAATGTTTTGTGAATTATGTTATTCACACATGATCAAACTGAAACTTCAACAAACTAATGCCGAAACATCTGTGAGGTATTTGATGAGTTTCGCAATTCGTTTTCATCGAATGGAAACAAATTTCGGGCAATTTAAGTGATAGTAGTGCTAATTCTATAGGGTATTAATACCAATTTACTAAACTAAACTACTACAAAATGCCGATGTTTCCCAAGTTATTTTTATGTCAATGTGGTTGCTTAGGCATATGCAGGAAAGTATACCAAAATTACATGAATATTTGACCATTTTATTTTATTTTTGCAATACACCAATACGTGAGGCAGTCCCTTTAAGATTTGAATTATTCCCACTCGATTGACTTCGTAATCTATAGCACCTCTTTCGCATCTCCAGTCCCACCTGGGATGAGGGTGTGAATTCAGATAAACATTTATACAATGAACACGATGGCCGTTTTGTTCTTTTTAAAACCAGTTAACGTACAGTTAACGTTTCCAGTGCCGCGCGACCTGGCCCCGATCGCCCGAAACATCTTAATCTGAACTAAATCTCATCTCAAATATTGCCATGTTTAGTTTCGATAATGTTCATGGGAGACCTGACTCAAAGTTCACATCACAAAACAGAAAACCTTATTCTTAGTTTATTACAATAAAGTGTAACGAGCTTGAACTTCGAATTTATCTCCAATTCTGACTCTCATTTGAGCAAAATCTCAATTTGAGATGAGATTTCTACTTAAGATGCTTCGGGAGATCGCGGCTTGCACTTTCACATTCACCGAGATGTCCAAGTTCAGGAGTTTGTGTGGAGTATATCATTGAACTTGAATTGAAGTAAACTCAATTGTTTAACAAGTCATAATAACAGTTTGAATATTATCTTCCTGTTTATGAGGATGGTTAAGTAGCTCAATTTCCGTTTCCTAATTTGATGGGCGAACTATTCCCAGTATCGAATCATCTCAATTTATCACGACACACGCTCGCTCCTTCAAGTGATTTTGTCTTAAAAGTTTAAACTGTCATTAAAATTAAGTGGTTTTTATAATATCACATGATAGTTACGCATGCGCTCCGGTTGTTTGTGGTAGGAAATAAGTCGTAAGTATCAAATTTGCGATCTGCCATATCGAGAGTATTTTAAATTCGATGATTTATATATAACGCTAGTAATATTCTACACCGAAATTGAATTTCACCAAACCCGCCTATTGCTAGTATCCCAGTGTTTCTAGTGGATACTTGACTCTCAACAAACAATATTGTTCAAGTGGTAGTGTATATATGAAGGTAATAGATCCGCTACTTAGTGACCCTTTTGTCCCATCCAGACAATACAGATCAGAGTTGTTGGTAATTAGACGATACCGGTACACTGCAAAAACGATGTTACTAATTTAAATGTAGGGTTAACGCATGCTTTTTCGGGCTATAACATCTGCAGAGTCCCGGGGGACGGTTGGTGCCCAAGCCCGCACCAACGCTCCCGAGCTACTCTGCAGATGCTATAGCACGAAAAAGCATGGGTAAACGCTATTATACCAAACAAAACATCAATTTATGCGTTTGTATTTCGAAACAATTAGATTTTGGCGTGATATTTTGTGGCGACGTCGCGTAAACAAACGTAACGTCGCGAAAACAAACGTTACGTTATAACAGTTATTGTTATGAGCGTCGACTTCCGGGATCGGCAAATACCAAGAAAACATGGATAATGCGGGTTTGTTAAAATTTATGATTTAAATATTATAGAAAATTAATTAGTAGTTACAAATAAAAAAATCGTTTATTTTCGTCGGTGTGGCCCTGGACGTTAACAGCGCGTTCTCGCGTGAATCTTTATGTTTACGCATGGTTTTCGTCCCGTTAACGTATGGGCAAAATCTCCGTTTTTATGCTATAATGCCTAAATAAACACTTTTTTGTTACTCTGTTTGCACATGTCACATGTTTTGAATTATAACAGTAGTGTTCAGAAAGTAGAACACCTGTGTATACTTCTGAAACACATTTAAAACATGTTCTAAACACCTGCGTTTAAGAAAAAAATCTGTTCGCGTATTTTGTCGGTGAATAAAACACTGGCAGAAGTTCGGATGCGGACAAATAAATTTTTATTAGTTTTTATTTCGATTCTAAATACATTTTAAACATTGAAACACTTTTAATAACACGAGTATTGGGTATCTATTTCATGAAATTAAAAATATAAGTGAATTTCCTTCAGAAAATTTCGAACTTCAATGTCGTTTTCATTAACGAGGGGGTAAATGTACCATTATTGTCAAACCTAAGTTCGAAAAACTACCTAGCAATTATATGTCTTACAAATATACGTAGCTTCCCTGCATCGTCAATCATGCTTACTTACTGAAATAACTGAAAATGTGCTTGTGTGAAATAAAACTAATTAATAGTGAGCTTAAATTTAGAGTCAATATTGCAATATTACACACAATCTATACAAATCTCATTGAGTAAGAGCGAAACATATGCTAAAATGATAAACGTTTATAACTAAAAATTTATTGTTTTTCCGTCTCAAGTTGCCCAAAGCTATCAGTCCGCGGACGCTAAACGAAGAAACGAATTGGAATGGCGTAACGCTAATAAGTATTAAATAAATTTTAATGAATCAAGTATTCGATTAATTCTTGACGTAAACTTTTCAAATTATATGACATTGTACAGTTACATTCTGAATTTTCAAGTTTTAATCAAAGCTACCATAATCGTGAATAATTGCTTTTTATCTCAATGTGGGTACTTTTCAGAAATTGGTCACCATGGAAATGAAGCAAGTTTTTTAACATAATCCATGAGAGAAAAAAATCTAGGTGATAGTACCATACATGTAGTATCCAATTACTTAAAGTTATATCAAAGACTATTATCATTTTCTCTTTGCAGAGACGTTCCTAAGCCTGCTTACGTCATAACTATATACCGTCACTTAGCCCGGTGTTCCTAAGCCTTATTACGTCATAACTATATACCGTCACTTAGCCCGGTGTTCCTAAGCCTTATTACGTCATAACTATATACCGTCACTTAGCCCGGTGTTCATGCTCACATGCCTTTTCATCCCAAGTTACCCAATGTGTCACACTACATGTACTCATACTAACGACCAAACAATGCGGAAGTTTCTTTGAAGTCGATACAGACATAACTTATAATTTACATTTCATATTATATTATGCAGTCTCATAATTATGTAATTATTTCGGGTAAGTATTTATTTTAGTTTTCAGGATGTCTTGTTTAAAACCACTGTACCTTCATATACACGTACAGCACTATCGTAGAACACTATGGTGGCATGGGTACTGTTTTTTATTTATTGCTAACTGATAAGATATGGAGTTCTTTCAGTGAAATAGAACCTATAGCAGTCACTGGTTATCACCTACAATGTGACTGATATAAGCTCCGCCCCCTCACAGGCACTACTTTAATTACGCAAAACTCAACACTAAACTGTTCATAACCTTTTTAGCTCACCTGTCACAAAGTGACAGAGTGAGCTTTTGTGATCACTCTTCGTCCGTCGTCCGTCGTCCGTCCGTCCGTCGTCCGTCCGTCCGTCCGTCCGTCTGTCAACAATTGGCTTGTGTAGACACTAGAGGTCACAATTTTAGCCTAATCTTTATGAAACTTGGTCACAATGATCATCCTAACAAAATCTAGGCCAAGTTCGATATTGGGTCATCCGGGGTCAAAAACTAGGTCACAAGGTCAAATCATAGAAAAACCTTGTGTAGTCTTTAGAGGTCACAATTTTGACTTAATTGTTATGAAACTTGCTCACAATGATCATCTCCACAAAATCTAGGTCAACTTCGATATTGGGTCATCTGAGGTCAAAAACTAGGTCACAAGGTCAAATCATAGAAAAACCTTGTGTAGTCACTAGAGGTCGAAATTTTGACTTATTCTTTTTGAAACTTGGTAACAATGATCATCCTAACAAAATCTAGGTCAAGTTCGATATTGGGTCATCGGAGGTAAAAAACTAGGTCACAAGGTCAAATCATAGAAAAACCTTTTGTTGTCACTAGAGGTCACATATTTGGCCTGATCTTTACGAAACTTGGTCACAATGATGATCTAAACAAAATCTAGGTCAAGTTTGATATTGGTTTATCTGGGGTCAAAAACTAGGTCATAAGGTCAAATCATAGAAATCACTAGAGGTTACAATATTGGCCTAATCTGTATAAAACTTGGTCACAATGATCTTCTCAACAAAATCTAGGTCAAGTTCGACAGGTGAGCGACCTAGGGCCCTTTGGGCCCTCTTGTTTAATTACTGAACGGAAACATGTCATGTGGAGGTTCATATTCATAGTTAGACCATTTACTACAGGTTGGTGAATGATTTGATGCAAAATACTCAATAATGGCGTTTTCACCTATTCACTATAATCCAAAATGGCGGATTTTGAATTGAAAAATATGAATGGTATAACATATTCATACGCAGCCTAACACAGTGGTAATTTAGCATAAATGGTACTAGTTTTTACACCAGATAAGCATTAAATAAATGAAATATTTGTTTGTTTTGATTGAATATAGTTAATATCTCATCTTGTAGTGATAAAATTTTAATATTTTCCCTCGCGCTACGCGCTCTTGAAAATATTGAATTTTATCACTACACGATGAGATATAAACCATATTCAATCAAAACAAACAAATATTATCTATATATCAAAGCACTTACGATTATTGATACGCTCAAATTAAGACCGCATGTGATTCATTAACAGTTACAAATTACGGAAAAGAGGGTGTAATATTAATGATGTTTCAGTAAATGCATTCCTTCAAACAACATTATTCCTAAAGTGCATTTGTTCAAGAATTATAATGAATATAAATTCGTGCGTAATTTTACTATTTCTGTAAGTGCTTTGATGTGCACTAGTTGTTCTCCGAATATTTGTGACGATATGTCCTGAGTGGTTGATATTTAACTTATAAAACTTCCTTGATTGATATCATAATTAAGTATATTGTATATAACAGTGAGCAGACCAGACAATCATCTTGTATACCCAACAACATCAGCCTCGTCTTGTGTTTGGTGATATTAATATATAGTTTGTAATTGAATTATTTGGATATAAAGACAAAAAGTTAGGTACATAGTACGTTTAAACTTCATTATTAGATGCAAATATTAAAATAAGTGTCAAGACATTTTCATATATTATGAAAATTGATATTACTGTCAAATATGTAATCCACAAAAAATAAAGTCGTTATTATTATTACTAATATTATTCTGTTTTGAAAAAAAACCATAAATATGATAAAGAGTATAATTAATTAGTTACATTTTTAAATATTGATTGTTGTTCTTTTCAGGTTCACAATGTTTAACCACGCACAGTGCCTTGTTCTAATATTAGGTTTACTCACAATATTTCCAGGTACGTGTTACTTATTTTTGAAATAATTATGAGCTTTTTAATATTTGTATAATAAATAAATCCGTGAAAATTCAAATTATATGGTATCATCAATTAAATTATATCAATTTATCACATGCCTGTCCTTGTTTCCGGTTAGTTTAACGAGTAAGTATATTCTTATTGTATAAAGTTCAAGTGACGCCAATTCATCTCCTAAATAACGTAAATGACGTTATTTTTGTGTCGTTTATATAACTTTAATGCTAACGACGCGAAATAATTCGCATCAATACTAGTCTAGTCACTTTAAATTTTGTTTACATTTATCATGAACATCATCAACTAGTATTCTGTTTTGCTTCATCTTTAATGTTCTACCGTTTCATTACATTACTTTGGGGCTTGATCGGAATTCCATCAAATCGATAGTTACATATAGTCGAAAACAAATCATTAATATATCATATTAATATAATGCGAAAAATGAACCACATACATGTATTATGTTGATACATTTGTAATTTGTTGTGATAAGACATTATATTTTTATATGTATGGGTATATTTGGTTGTATTGGTTATGCATGTATATCTGTCCGAGAGGTACTTTGTGAGGTATGTTTGTGTATTTTTCTTTTCATTAAAATTACAGAACTAAACTGTGGTTAGATTTTGTAACGAATATTTACCAATTTATCACACTGCTCATTGTTTTAACTTACTTTATTGTTCAATAATTTCAGTGCCATATTATTGCGCATGTCCAGACGGACAATACTCCTACGGAAGGTTCTGTTATACGTGTCCACATTGTGCGCTGTGTACATCAATGTCAACGTGTACCTCCTGCAAAGATGGAAATTATCTATACAACGGAATGTGTTATAATTGTGATGTTAGTAACTGTAAGCATTGCTCAACCCGATATGTCTGTAGCACTTGTAATGATGGATATTACGTAGATAATAACAGATGTAGTATATGTGAAAGCACCTGTACCACGTGTTACGGTTATAATACATGTACGTCGTGCTACCAAGGAGAATACCTGGATGGCTCCACGTGTAATCAGTGCCCCCAAATGTGCGCTTCGTGTACGTCGGGAACAACGTGTACATCTTGCAACATTGGTTATTATCTTGATGGTGCCACGTGCAGGCCGTGCCTTCCATCATGCAACACGTGTGATTCAGCAGCAATATGTACATCTTGCAACATTGGATATTATTTTGATGGCGCCAAGTGCGAGAAATGTCAGCAATATTGCTACATGTGTGATTCAGCAACATTATGTACATCCTGTGCTGTTGGTTACCGTATCTCTGGTTCACATTGTTGTCCAGACACCTGTTCCTCCTGCAGTGCCACCAACATATGTACAACATGTAAGACCGGGTACCATCTGTCTGGGACACAGTGTTGTCCTGACGCCTGTTCCGCTTGCAGTGCCACCAACATATGTACATCATGTAAGACCGGGTACCATCTGTCAAGGACACAGTGTTGTCCAAACACCTGTTCCTCCTGTAGTGACTCTAACACGTGCACGTCATGTAACACTGGATATCATCTCACCACTCGTTCGATGTGTTGTCCCGATGCCTGTTCTGCTTGCAGCTCGGCTAACTTGTGTACATCATGCAAGAATGGTTTCTACATGGACGGAGGACAATGCAAACAATGCTCTGATAGATGCGTATCATGTGGTGCCAACAACGTATGTTTTGGATGCAAGCAGGATTATCGTTTGATGTCCGGTCAGTGTTATATATGTCCAAATGAATGTTCCCAATGTAGTGCTGACAACACATGCACCAGCTGTAGAGATGGTACAAACCAATGTCTTCAGGAATGTTCAACAGACTGTAAAGATAGAGATTGTGATATAGATGGACAATGTAAGGTTTGTGTAGATGGAGTACACGGGGCTGGATGTGACATTAAATGTCCACAATATTGCTCAAGATGTGACAGAAGCACAGATCAGTGTTTATCATGTGACAATGGTAAGCACCTTGAGAACGGTGAATGTAAATCTTGCTCAGCTTCGTGTACACAATGTACAAGCTCTGGGTGCACTGAATGTGTCGATGGTCGATGGGGTAATACGTGTGAGAAAGAGTGTTCAAACTGTAAACCTGGAACACCGTGTAGAAAGAGTGACGGTTACTGTCTACAAAGTTGTGTTGATGGTATGCACGGGCACTGGTGTACAACATCGTGTAATGCAAAATGTTTGTCATGCCATCGTTCTTCCGCCTCTAAATGTACAGCTTGTGTTGCCGATAAGTATGGTTATTACAACACTAATCGATATTACTACTGTAATCAAGACTGTCCCTCGAAATGTCTAAATGCTACATGTGATGATAAAACTGGGGAATGTTCGCTCGGCTGTACTGATGGCTACCATGGCAAAACATGTAAGTGTCCACAGAATTGTAACTGTGAATATATGGAGAAGTGTACCTCTTGTAAGGACGGGTTTGACAACGTTAATCAAAACTGTGAGTGTACGAATGAAAACTGTGTGGACACTGATTGCTCTGCATGTAAGCATGCATCTTACTACGTGCACAATACCACGTGTTGTTCATGTCGGGGACAGGATGCACAATGTGAAGAGTGCACAACGGGTATAAATGGTGGTTTCGGTGAATGCATAAAATGCAAAAAAGGGTTTTATCCCAATTCGAGCCAAAACGTTTGTATGGAATGTTCCTCTAATTGCAAGGACAACACTTGTGACCCGGTGTCTGGTAATTGTACGTTGGGTTGCCAGGTCGGTCGTCAGGGTTCTACGTGTGGGAATAACTGTCATAGCCAGTGTTCGGAATGTGATCAATATAACGGATCATGTACGGTGTGTCCACGGGGGAGGTATTCATCTGATTGCTCTCAAACATGTACTCCATCGTGTAACACTATCATTGATGTTCAAACATGTGCTATACATGACGGTGCGTGTGTTAATGGGTGCAATAATGAGAGTGTGTACGGTTCGCATTGCCAGAACTCCTGTAGCAATAACTGCATTAATGAACAATGTGACTGGCATACTGGACTCTGCTCAAATGGATGCATAGACAACCATTATGGTAACGTATGTAACAATACATGCAGCCTTACCTGCTCCGTTCCTGACCTAGGATCTCGTTGCTATGAAACCACAGGTTTATGTAAGGGCGGATGTGTGGACGGTTACTATGGAATGATGTGTGAGACAGAATGTAGTCAACATTGTGTCAATATCACATGTGAACAGTTTACTGGATCCTGTCTACATGGGTGTCATGGTGAATATGAAGGAACTTACTGTACGTTGGGTAAGTAGAAGTCATTATTTCAATAAGCCTACTTTACATACAAGCCTAAATTAGTTCTTCAAAATCATACGCCACTATTTTAATTAAATCAACAAATTGAATTTTACATTATTATCAATTATTTGTGCTGTTTTATTATATTACCATTCACTGTTACTCTTAAACTTTTAAGGACATTTTGTCAGCTAAAACTATGCAATGCAGCCTTTTTACAGCTATTACCAGGTCATCCAACTTTTTTATAGCCGAAACTAAGTCTTTCGACCATTTGACTGCTGGAACTTGGACTTTCAGTGGTTATGTTCATTTTCTTGTTTAGTTGTGTGTTGGTTATTGTGATCTGTGTTGTTTTATGTCTACCCTGTTCGGATGTTTAAGTTGACTGCTGCCTTCCTGTCCGGTTTGTATTATCTTAATGTTGGTCTTTTGGCTGTTCAAGAAGCTATGAATATCTAATAAATATTTACAATAATAGTAATAGTACATATGCATATCATGTCCTGCATTACTTCTGATGTTTCTTCCTGAAACACTCAAGTGAAGTGTCGTTTAAGCTTATGTTGCTGTTGATAAAAAATATAAACTATGACCGAGTGAAACATTATCTTCCTTGTTCTATTGTATGTCTGCTGAATTATATGTAAACAATAGGCATTTTAATTTCCTTACTTACATCTTTAGTCCTCTTCATCCCTTCTGTGACATAAGGTATATCGCAGCTCGCCACCGGACTCTGTCTGAAGTCACCTGCTTTGCTAACCCAGGTTATCATAACTTACGACATATTATAATCGTATCAAAAGTACAAAATGAAACAATTGTGGAAGTGGGAAACATGGTTTGTGTAGTCATTTATCACACATTCGTATATAAGGTAAAAGGTCCATAATGTTAACATCAGATATTCAGGATAATCTAGCAAAGTTTAAAATATTGCAAAGAAACGAGGGGCAAACAAAAAATGTATAGCAGGTCTAAACGAACTTTTGTCCAAAGTGCAAATGTAACTAAAATAGATCTACACTTAAGATGAATAACAAGCATTTATGACATGTTTGACGTCCCATAATAAAGCCATTATAATTATAAGAAGTGGACTGAAAGTATTGTTTGACTAAGGACAGGAAGATTTTTATTGATCAAAACGGGACATTGTATGCAGTCAATATCACAATATCAGTCTATTGTTTCAAGGGTTGCAAAGTGTTCGTTTTCAAGTTGGGCGGTTTCTCATAAATGACTGTGTATGTACAGACAGACGAAATTGAATACAAAAGTCGTGTTCAAGTGTTTCTCTCTTGTCAAACTGTTTGTTAATTGTAACACTGTCGACTGTTATAAGTCGATTGGAACTATGAACACTTTTATAGACCATGAAAGAGGAACAAAACGTTCATAAGAGCTGTGTCGTTGTGTTGGTTAACTTCATCAGTATTATCACTATTATGTGATTGCGGGAAGTTAACCTAATCAGTGTTTTGGATTTTGTCCCAGTACTTACCCGTTTTCTATAAGCAACTGCTCACTTCCCATCATGAATCAGTTGTGTTAGCTTCAGTATTTATTAAGCAGCAACTAATTGCTCTCAACATACTGTGTAATCGCATGTTACGACAACGATACTATTCCGGAATTACTGAGTTTGACTGTAACAATTTTAAAACAACTATTGTTCAATTTATAATAATAATATACCCTTTCTATGCAAAACACACGTTCAAATGCGCTTTACATAAAGCGTTGCACCCATAAGGGCGCTTGATCTGACCTGAGGGACAGACTGAGAGAAAGCCCCTGAAGGGAGAGAGAGGCATTTGATACAGGAATGTCCGGAGCTGCAGACGTGCGCCTAGCTCTTATTTCGAATAGACAGTCTGGTTCTTTAATGTGACCGGTGATTAGGTCAGATACATGTATCATAAATAGAAAGTCCAGTTACCTTCCAATGTTCTGACAAAGTGTTGATGTCAATAAATAGTTAACCACGACATGAACTTGGATGTCTATGAATAGTTTACCACGTTTTGGTTTTGGAACGTGTTTATGTCAATGAATAGTTTACAACGATTTGGTTTTGCAAGGTGTTTATATCAATGAATAATTTACTACCATTTCATCTTGGAACGTGGTTTGTTACGTTTTGTTTATATTTCAGACAAAAACAGAAATATTGATACATTTACACTTGGAATCGGTGATGTCGTAGTTGTTGCTGTTGTTACAGTCGTAGTTGTTGTTGTTGTTATAGTTGTTCTGAAACGGTAAGTCTACTCATTGGGGATTATGCTACTCATCATGTGTTTTATGCACACCCTGTCGCCATATTTGATACAATTATACCACAATTAAAAACAATATACATACAGACCGGATGCTCGTAATATATTTACTCAAATAAGAGGGATACATTAAAGTACAATATAGAGCAAATTCGTCGGGACTTTGAAATTTGCTCAAATTAGGTCGGGTGCTCGAATAATCGCTGCTCGTATTATCGAGGTTTTACTCTACTGTTCTGTGCTAGATGAGTCTTGCCGGCGGAAGCAGATCGTACATTATAGTCAACACTTTTATGTGTGTACTGTACCCTTCATAGCTAAATAAAGAATCATAATACATGTATAAATATAAAACATGTCACTGTGCCTTTTACTTGAACTGTGTCCATTGTGTAGTTGCCTTTTTTGCATCTGATGAGTCCAGCACAAGGCGGATTCGTTTCTTTCCACAAATCATGTATGCCGTTTATGTTGAGCATTGCTGTGTGGGTTGTCCTTGAGATAAGAGATCATCTGGATATGTTTGACTGACTGAGGCGACATGCTGTCGGAGGGGATGTCGTGTTTTGTAGCTACATTTGTATTTAGATTTCTTTTATTCTTGTTCATTTTTATACCCCCGGCGGACTATCGGAAGGAATATAGTAATAGTTAGTGTCCTTCCTTCCGTCGCATATTTTTGTTCAGGACTTAACTTGGAAACTAGTTTAAGTATTGACTTGCAACTGCTAGTAATATATAAATAGATGGATAGAAGGTGATTTACAATGACGAAGAACCGTAACTCTATACCTGTATACTCCAGTTTGAAATTATCTCCCTTTATTTAAATTTAAAATATTAATGATCTAGAGCATACGTTCCGTTGAATTTTGACTTGGAACTTAAACTATTATCATTTTAGACCATGTTAAGACCAATGAATGACTGCCAGAACTCGTCATGTGCGTATGATCTATCATAGTGGAGATGTCAGTGCACTAATTCTTTTTATGAGTTTATCACTGCGCGAGTGTTCGTGTTAATCAATAACGTCATGACGTACAGTATACATTGTATAACAAGTGCTATTTACATGTTGTGTATTTCTATCCATAACGTTTAAATGTCATCAAAACGTCAGTGAACAGTGTTTTGACATTGAGTGGTATATTGGCGGAGTTTTAAACAGAAAGTTTAACCTGAAATGATACTCTCGGTAGTGAATGTAATGACACAAAGTGGAAAAATGCGTTTGCCCCGGGTACCATGGTTATCAAAAATGGCGGATTGACCTAAAATATTCATAAAAATGTTTTGAAAAATATATCATCAGGTGGCCAGATAATTCCGATTTCAAATAGCCTGTTTATATATAATATGTCTTCAACATTAATCGTTTTACAGCAAAAGTCTTCCTTATTTCTGAACGTCCCTAGTAGATGCCAACTAGGGGATGTACAGTGACAATAACCATAACTCCAACCGATACTATTCCTGAATCAGTTCACAGACTATTTCTTTTAGTTTATGTCTCGAAAACCATGCAAGTTATTGACATAAAACTTAGAATGTAAGCTTATGATATCTAGAAGAAATTCTGTGACCAAGAACTCTGTCGGGCTGCATGTTTAAATTAACTCCCTTCATTTTATTCCATTGATATTGTCTGGAGAAAATTTTGAAAACTATCCAAGTTATTGACTTAACTTACAATTTGGCACTCGCATTTTTCTGGTTTCTTATTTTTGTTTGTCATTGTACATTATGCTTGTGATGCGTGCTTATTGTAAGTTTAATGCAACATTTATTCAGCATTTTTAAACTGAATGATACATTTTTCCTCACTAACTTACGTTGTATTTTACAGTCGAAGGCAAAGTCAGAATACACCCAGAATCAACAACGAAATAGGTAAATCATTACGCATGAATATGAAATGCTATGCTTTATTACGTTCATCGTTAGGATATTACTTTAAAAATGAAGAACATCCATGATCGCTAAAGTGCTGTCTGTTCACCATTCCTTTGTCGGTGAGGTACATGAAACATGGCTGTCTGTTCACCATTCCTGTGTCGGTTAGGTACCTGAAACATGGCTGTCTGTCTGTTCACCATTCCTGTGTCGATGGGGTACATAAAACATGTCTGTCTGTCTGTTCACCATTCCTGTGTCGGTGGGGTACATAAAACATGGCTGTCTGTCTGTTCACCATTCCTGTGTCGATGAGGTACATGAAACATAGCTGTCTGTTCACCATTCCTGTGTCGTTGAGATGCATGAAACATGTCTGTCTGTTCACCATTCCTGTGTCGGTGAGGTACATGAAACATGGCTGTCTGTTCACCATTCCTGTATCGGTGAGGTACATGAAACATAGCTGTCTGTTCACCATTCCTGTGTCGTTGAGATACATGAAACATGTCTGTCTGTTCACCATTCCTGTATCGGTGAGGTACATGAAACATGGCTGTCTGTTCACCATTCCTGTATCGGTGAGGCAAATGAAACATGGCTGTCTGTCTGTCTGTTAACCATTTCTGTGTCGTTGAGATACATGAAACATGTCTGTCTGTTCACCATTCCTGTATCGGTGAGGTACATGAAACATGGCTGTCTGTTCACCATTCCTGTATCGGTGAGGGACATGAAACATGGCTGTCTGTTCACCATTCCTGTGTCGGTGAGGTACATGAAACATGGCTGTTCGTTCCCCATTCCTGTGTCGGTGAGGTACATGAAACATGTCTGTCTGTTCACCATTCCTGTGTCGGTGAGGTACATGAAACATGGCTGTTCGTTCACCATTCCTGTGTCGGTGAGGTACATGAAACATGGATGTCTGTTCACCATTCCTGTGTCGGTGAGGTACATGAAACATGGATGTCTGTTCACCATTCCTGTGTCGGTGAGGTACATGAAACATGGCTGTCTGTTCACCATTCCTGTGTCGGTGAGGTACATGAAACATGGATGTCTGTTCACCATTCCTGTGTCGGTGAGGTACATGAAACATGGCTGTCTGTTCACCATTCCTGTGTCGGTGAGGTACATGAAACATGGCTGTCTGTCTGTTCACCATTCCTGTGTCGGTTAGGTACATGAAACATGTCTGTCTGTTCTCCATTCCTGTGTCGGTGAGGTACATGAAACATGGCTGTCTGTTCACCATTCCTGTGTCGGTTAGGTACATGAAACATGGCTGTCTGTTCACCATTCCTGTGTCGGTTAGGTACATGAAACATGGCTGTCTGTTCACCATTCCTGTGTCGGTGAGGTACATGAAACATGGCTGTCTGTTCACCATTCCTGTGTCGGTGAGGTACATGAAACATGGATGTCTGTTCACCATTCCTGGCTGGCTGGCTGGCTGGCTGGCTGGCTGGCTGGCTGGCTGGCTGGCTGGCTGGCTGGCTGGCTGGCTGGCTGGCTGGCTGGCTGGCTGGCTGGCTGGCTGGCTGGCTGGCTGGCTGGCTGGCTGGCTGGCTGGCTGGCTGGCTGGCTGGCTGGCTGGCTGGCTGGCTGGCTGGCTGGCTGGCTGGCTGGCTGGCTGGCTGGCTGGCTGGCTGGCTGGCTGGCTGGCTGGCTGGCTGGCTGGCTGGCTGGCTGGCTGGCTGGCTGGCTGGCTGGCTGGCTGGCTGGCTGGCTGGCTGGCTGGCTGGCTGGCTGGCTGGCTGGCTGGCTGGCTGGCTGGCTGGCTGGCTGGCTGGCTGGCTGGCTGGCTGGCTGGCTGGCTGGCTGGCTGGCTGGCTGTCTGTCTGTCTGTCTGTCTGTCTGTCTGTCTGTCTGTCTGTCTGTCTGTCTGTCTGTCTGTCTGTCTGTCTGTCTGTCTGTCTGTCTGTCTGTCTGTCTGTCTGTCTGTCTGTCTGTCTGTCTGTCTGTCTGTCTGTCTGTCTGTCTGTCTGTCTGTCTGTCTGTCTGTCTGTCTGTCTGTCTGTCTGTCTGTCTGTCTGTCTGTCTGTCTGTCTGTCTGTCTGTCTGTCTGTCTGTCTGTCTGTCTGTCTGTCTGTCTGTCTGTCTGTCTGTCTGTCTGTCTGTCTGTCTGTCTGTCTGTCTGTCTGTCTGTCTGTCTGTCTGTCTGTCTGTCTGTCTGTCTGTCTGTCTGTCTGTCTGTCTGTCTGTCTGTTCACCATTTCTGTGTCGTTGAGGTACATGAAACATGGCTGTCTGTTCTCCATTCCTGTGTCGGTGAGGTACATGAAACATGGCTGTCTGTTCACCATTCCTGTGTCGGTTAGGTACATGAAACATGGCTGTCTGTTCACCATTCCTGTGTCGGTTAGGTACATGAAACATGGCTGTCTGTTCACCATTCCTGTGTCGGTTAGGTACATGAAACATGGCTGTCTGTTCACCATTCCTGTGTCGGCGAGGTACATGAAACATGACTGTCTGTCTGTCTGTTCACCATTCCTGGGTCGGTGAGGCACATGAAACATGGCTGTCTGTTCACCATTCCTGTGTCGGTGAGGCACATGAAACATGGCTGTCTGTCTGTCTGTTAACCATTTCTGTGTCGGTGGGGGACATGAAACATGGCTGTCTGTTCACCATTCCTGTGTCGGTGAGGGACATGAAACATGGCTGTCTGTGCACTATTCCTGTGTCGGTGAGGTACATGATGTTTTGTCAACAAATTTAAGTTCTAATTGAACGTATGTTCAATACTGTTTGTTGATTAAAGACAAAGTGACCAAAATTTTCTTTTCGTTTTTTACAGCACGAATGAATACAAAATGTACAAGGAAGTTCTGCATGCTTTTAGATATAACATATCATACAGGCATGTTGTGGATTAAGAAAATCGCCCACGCACGATATGGAATATTCAATCGGGCGTGATGTATTCCACCGAGCGGGTTATGTTGTATTTGTGACAGTGTACTAATAGGATAGATCACCGTATTCATATGTTAAATGCCCACCGTCAATATATTGCATGATGTACATTGTCCGACTCGAATCGTAGATTGTACGAGGGCCACAAAAGTATTAATCATTGGCCAATAATAAGTTTAATATAAGTCAACCATGTAGCTTTTTTACACATTTATATATGTTATTATCTTTCACATGGTACATATGTCCTGAATTATTCATAATTTGTTCTTTAATACTGCAGCCCAAAGAACATGATCACGTGACCAATATGCATTTCTGATTTATGACGAGATATCCCTCAAACAATAATAGAGAAAACAAATATAAAAACACATGAAAATAATTTTATATAAGAATAATAACATAAAATGGACAACAGGGGAGAATTTTCTTTGTTTATCATAAATAAAGTTGGACTCGAACATAAAATTTTGTTGTAAAAAATAAAATTGAGATAAAAATGATTAAAATCGTCCGACGAATGAAACTACGTATAATAATCTAGAAAAATTGACATATTAAGAATAGATTAGTGTTTATTTACCTAGTATATATCTCATATTAATAAGGGTGTAAGTGTGATATTTTGAGTCTCGGGCGTAACTTGTTTATATTGCTATAGTTTAATAATAATTTAATGTTTTCAAAATTATGGATTGCCATTTAAGAGTACAATGATATATATTGCAAATGATATCAACTTAATTTCAGTAAGCCTGAATGACATTTGACAACAACGCTTAGAAATCGTATGAGCCCTTATAACACAATTTTCTTACGTATTTATGAGGTATATATATTCCAGTGCTTTAAACCATGACCTGTTTGAATATCAATAAAATGGAAATGTTTTCATATTAAATGATGAACAGACCATTAATGACTAGCTATGAGATTGTTCTTTAATAAAATGTCCAATTTTTATATAGCCAGAGGCAATGATATTGATGTATCGCCTCCTGATTAATACTTTTTAAGTGCCCCTCGTATCAGACAAAAACAATGATAAGTCGTTATTGACCTGTGGTAGGTGTACTATATTTGAATGTTTACAGATCACGAGGAGCACCAAATGGCAGAGGTTGGTGTGATTTACGAGGAAGTTGAAGACGACCCACAAGGTAGGAGTATCAGAATGGTTAATAAGATTTTGCTTTACGTACAAAGTTACGCCAACGTCACTTATCTCGACGTTTTCATTTACTAAATTGCGTACGTCGCTAAAATATTCGCAAATGCCTTTCACTAAATACTAAATAAGATATATTTCATACATAAGTTGTAAGTTTTAGAACGTACGAAAACACATATGCCCCATGTAGAATAACAATGTCAATTTGACACGCACTGTGGTTTCGTCGTGTTGTTACCAAGGGTAGAAAACAAACGTCTCCTAAAATGAGATAATTATGTGTAGATCAGAACGTTTTGATGGCTCGTGTGTTGATATATAAGTATTCAATTACGTTAGCACAAAATATGGGCTGATATTTAGTTGAACGACTTGCATAATTGAAAAGTCTATACGCAAAATGTATACGTATGTACGATACATACTCTTCCGATAAACAGTCAGTCCTGTAATGGTTTTTATACGCGACAATGTAATTTCATGTCATTCAATGTTAAAACCCCCTTTTTTCGAACCCATTAATAAAACACGTTTGGGCATAGTTTTACATAGATATATCTATTGACAATTCCGTTTGTAACACGAACTTACAAAATGTATATTAATTCTATTGTAGTTACATGTATTATCCGTAATGACTTATTATATAATAAATTAACTTTAATGTACTTCACTCTAACTCATTTACTACTAGTATCTTACATGTTTGGTATTTTCGAATAAAACATGAAAATTATAAAATTCCATGTACCTCATAATAAACAGAATGATAGCGTACATTGCGTAGTATCTTTAGTTTAATAATAAACACATCATTTAGTCAAATCATAAATCTCATCTTTACATTATTTGTCAGTTGGTATGTTTGTATCTTTACAGTTAATTTGGAGGAAAGAAGGGGTGACTATGATGATGTTTATAATGATGCTGATGACGTTACAACACGTCAACGAGGTACGAATAATGTTGTGGATGACAATTCTGTCTAAAGAATAGTTTTATATATCTAAATATATCAATTGATAAGATGAAAACAGTTTTTTGTAGCTTATACGAGGATAGTTCAAATTAGAACGAACCTGTAGTTATATCATGCTTTTTTAAATTGTTTTCGACAAATAGTATACTCATCGTGCAGAGATATGTGCAAAGTTTCAACTAAAACTTCACATAGTTTACCTGTTTTGTCTGGTTATGTTAAATGCTCCAGACAAAGGGCGACGTGGATTAGGTAAGTAGACAGTTATAGCTCCAATGTACGAGACTTATCACACGAAGACAGAAAGGTCTAGCGTCTCGTCATGTGACTGTATATCAATCAATGTCCTAAACATGCCCCCGCACAAATACAGAAAAGTCATAATTATGACTATGATATTCTTTGACAAATGATGGTACTTTTTAAATTGTAATTGTTATCATTGCTGTTGTTCTAACAACTAACGTTTTACAGATGCCGCCGAAGCAGACACTGTTCATGTTCATCACTCTGATGATGACGACAGGGATGATTCAGAATATCTTCTCATGGGCTCAGGTAATAAATACCATTACAACATATATATCTATATACATGTGTACATGCGCATGTATTCTTTAAAATGTATCTACCACTGCTGAGAAGTATCATGTGTATAGAACACATTTCGCCGACTCCCAAATGTCAAGGTTTCAATTTGTTTGGCATATCTTTTAAATAGGATATTATGCTGTATAGGCATGGCGATAAAAGTAGAAATTTAAATCGTAAATCTCTTCTGACAATCTTTATTAGAAAAATCTCCTTTGAAACTTTCAAACCAAGGAGGGAAAACACAAACTAACACTCTTCTATAAAATGACTAACAACCGATCTACTCAGTACCTCAATTCTTCAGTTCTGGAATTCGGCGACGATACAACAACGTACAACATTCGAAACGCCAACAACACCAACTTTAGTCATCACATGTCATACCAGACTCTATGCGAACTCATTTCTACAAGCAATTGTACATGCATGTATTCAGTTTCATCAGCGCAATCGCACTAAACTAAATGCTTTCAAAACTCAACTCAATGTGAACGAACACAAGGTCCTTCCTCATTACTACTCTGGCAACCGTAAATACCAAATTCTACATACTTGTCTAAGAAGCCATTGTAGCAACTTAAAAGAATATTTATGTTCTAAACACTTGACACCTGGTCTTATTTGTTATTGTTGCCAAATTGAGAATACTTCGGCCTTTATATATACACTGTATAAAGAAGTAGTCAGTTTATATAAACTTGGTTAAAAATCTTCAGTGCGTCTGCCATTTATGGTAAACGTATTTGCAACATCAAACACATATTGGCTATGTACGTATATATAGAGGATATTGTCTTTTCATATTGAATTTATTAAACGAGTTGAATAAAATAATAAAATGCGAAGCTTTGCCTAGCGTTTTATCGACTTCATTCAACGAGTTTAATAAAATCAATGTGGAAAGTCACAAATGTAATGTTCTTTTATCACATGTTAGCCTTTTCCGGCCGAAACATATAATAGCTACTTATTTTCACTATAATAAACGCGCAACTTTGACGACGTCGCCTATACTTTGAATGACGTCGCGTCAAAGCTTTATTACACTAGTGTATTATTAAAAATGTAAAATGGCTTTATTACGTTACAGCGACGTCAAATATGTGATAAATATATATATATATACGTGCACACTTCGTTAAGTGTACCTTGACCTGCAGAAGAACCAACTCCATGTTTATTATATTTTTTTTAAATTATTCTTTCAGAATATGAAACGTTGGCAAAAAGAGCCCATGACGATGATTACACACCTTTAGATGTTTGAATACACAATTTGACATTTTAACGTCCCTGGTAATTGTTCTACCTAAGGAAACTTGCGTTCGAGTCTCCCTGTGGGAGATTATTTCGTTCCTGTTTGGTGTGCGTCCAACATCGAAGTACGACACCCAGAAGTATCGAACATGTACATACACCGCCCTCATAGGTACTAATTCAAAACTTAATCTAACGGAGCAATTTGGGTTAGTCTTGGTCAGACACATTAAGCAGTGGCACAGACGGGGATCGAGCACAGGACCCCTCGATTCTGAAGCGCGGCCTACCTCTATGCCACCGCGTCCACTCTTGTGTGGGTTTCTATGCGCCATCACTGTGTCTGTTTTGCTTTAGATTGTCTGTGCGCTACAATATTTTCAAACAGTGTAAATAGTATTATGTATTTGAATATTTGATGTTATTGTACATTGTTAATTCAGATTTACATGATAGTCAATATGCGTTGTACCTTATATTGTGTATTTCAAACGTTTCTGAATTTTGTCACGTTATGATGTCATCTTGGAAGTTTGTAGTTCGACGTCAACCATGTCAAGTTGTGCTGCAAAACGCAGAGCGTTGCGATGTGAGAATAAAACTGTCCTATGTATAACAAAACACAAGTCAGATGCATTCGCGATTAACTGACTACGCATCTTAACTCATGTCAGTGTATTATTCTACAATAAAGCACAGATACATTTTCCTTATTTCTGATACACATTTTAACTAACGTTATGTATTGGAAAAATTGAGGGATTTGTAAAACGTTTCTACGTATTTGAATAATCAATTTTAATACACATTGTAAATATGTTTTGTATTTGAAAATGTAGAGGAATTGTTCATAGTTTCTACAGATTTCAATTATGTATTTCACTACACATTGTAAAACATGTTCTGTATTTAAATTAATGAGGGATTTGTAAAAGGTCACTACGTATTTGAATAATCAATTTAAAACCCATTGAAAAATGTGCTATATACAGGGTGACCACTGATATATGTCCGCATAGCAAAATGTTGTATGTTCAAAATAGTTACACATGTATCGATATTAAGCTTATCAATGAATATTCGTTGAAAGCGCATGTGCAAGTTTTGTTTCACGTATTTAGTTCCAAGATTGATCACTTACATTTTCTTTCTGAAGTATGTGTTTAACATGACACCTCTTGTTTTTGAGAAAAAAAGGAAAGCGACGCCAAAAATCCCTTATTACGTCGGTGTGCAGTGTAAAAACAACTCTTCGCATTTCTCGACGCATGGAGGATCTCAATAATTATGTCACTATGTTGTGGTTTGTTAACTAGTACATGTATTAACCCTGCTCATAACATATCCCCTTAAAGCAAACCAGTGGGCTCAAGTATGGCGATTGAGGGGGCCTATGGGTGGGTGGTTTTCAGTGAAAATAGCCGATCTTCAAATGTTTGATTACAATATCGATATCTGATGGAGCAGCCTCATTCAGTCAAAACCAACATTTGTCAATGATTCCGCTACTTTTGACATATATTTGTAACATCGCCAATAACAATACAACATGTCTGCAGGTTTTATCCTCTACATGTAATTTAATTGGCGCACTTGCACAATGTTCTCACCTGTTCGAACAATTCGGGTTAAAGGTCTAAATACTCCCGCAGGATTCACACTTGCAACGGTAATCTTCTGATTTGCTTGGTAGAAGGTATATCAGCATCTGGATACATTTTGATAACCGTCTTCTTATCAATGAAAGGAAATTTCCGAACTAAATAGTACAGCTTGATCATTTTAGACGCGTCAGCCATTTTGATATTCTATGGAATGTATGACATCACTAATGACACCATAAATGTAACCATGGTATCACATGGAGGCATTCACTAATGGAGTACAAATTTTCAGTTGTTTATCTTTTAAATAAAGCCAAAAGCAGCTCTAAGACAAACTTTGTTATCCGGACATAAAATAAGTGTCACCGTGTTTATGAAGATTTAGACGAATTATCAATAGTTTCTACAAATTTGAATTATGTATTTCAATTCACATTGTAACAATTCTGAGTGTTTGAAATAATGAGCAATTTGTGAAACGATTCTACGTATTGGAATAATCACTTTTAATGCAAATTGTAAATATGTTGTGTATTTAAATATTTGGAGGAATTGTCAATAGTTTCTACACATTTCAATTATGTATTCCACTACACATTGTAAATATGTTGTGTATTTAAATATTTAGAGGAATTGTATATAGTTTCTACACATTTCAATTATGTATTCCACTACACATTGTAAATATGTTGTGTATTTAAATATTTAGAGGAATTGTATATAGTTTCTACACATTTCAATTATGTATTCCACTACACATTGTAAATATGTTGTGTATTTGAAGATTTAGAGGAATTGTATATAGTTTCTACACATTTCAGTTATGTATTCGACTACACATTGTAAAAATGTCGTGTATTTAAGATAATGAGGATTTTTCATTAAGTTTCTACGCATTTGAATACACATTGTAAATAACACTGGTAACTGTATCATTGAAAAAAATGAAATTGAAGAGGGGAAATATGTTTCGTACTTTACGACAAATCTATGGAATAATTTACTATTTTAAGTTGTAAATGATCAAAAACAAAATTTCATTTCAAAACATGCAGTATTTTACCTCAATCAGCGCTAATTCATCGTTGAAACATCGGTTGATACGCTTTTAAAGTTTATATAGGTGGTGTTCAGGTAGATGAATACCCGTGTAAAATACCCTACCTTTAAACATGTATATTTACTAAAATTATCATTCGTCATTATTGCTATCAACGTAAGTTTGTTCTTCAATTTACCTTTGTACATGTATTATTTTCTTACACAAAGATGAATGCAACATTTATTCCATTTTCCAGTTTATTGGTCTTTATTGAATGCACCTGAGTGATTGACTCAA
Source organism: Spisula solida (assembly GCA_947247005.1). Lineage (NCBI taxonomy): Eukaryota > Metazoa > Mollusca > Bivalvia > Venerida > Mactridae > Spisula > Spisula solida. Next base: position 2,979,130 of record OX365962.1, read on the forward strand.
AACAGGGTTTATATTTTGTGGCATAATTCTTAAACTAGTTGAATACTTTCGATGTGATTTGCATGGAAGTAGTAACTATAATAATTATCACAAACATTATTACTTTATAAAGATATCTCAAGCAAATGTTGGGTATAGAAATGTGGCCACTTTTGTGAAAAGGTATAAACTATATCTTAATTTCTGTAAATAAAATCTTTATCAATGATACATTTACCTGTTGTAAATAATGCTGTTATTTTAAATATTGAGGGATGTGCAAATCGTTACTATGTATTTGAATAATCAATTTTAATACACATCGTATAGGTCGTTTGCGGCGAAACAAATCGAATAAAATGAAGATTTCTCAGTATTATCTGCGCCTGAAGGTATGATATTTTGCATGAGTGAATGAAGTGTATCTACATAATCTACACTCAAATCTAAGCAACATCGGATATGTGTTAAAATGTTTGGTTCATAAGTTCTATATAAAATATTTGTAGTAAACCAAGAAACTTCATGTTAGAAGACTCGATACATGACATGACATGACTCTGACCTTTATCAGGATAGCAAGACCACCTGGCTTTTGCCTACAGTTACAAGTAGAAATTTGTAAACATTTGAACACAAATATAGCCATAAGTATTTTATTTCTTCATAGATTTCTATAAAATATACACCACGCTAAGGAGAAAAGTATTTGCTTTCCGTGAAATAGAAGATCTTTTTCAGCAGTTTTACCGATTTTTCTATTACCCTGTGAGTAATGCTTTTATTAATACTTAATTTAACATGTAGTTTATGAAATAGTATGTATAGTTTAGTGAATAAGGTATTTGGTTTTCATGATATTTTTATACATTATCTGTATACAAGTGACATACCAAAACAAACCGACTTATACGGGTCTTATTATTATCGCCTTCATGACAGCAATGCCAATCTCGTTGATCACGGACTAAAGCGGTAAAACAAATAATAGTAAATCTTCAATGGAATACCAGATTATCTTCCTGTGTTAAAGTGTACAAATTTATGTTTTTCAGTATGTATACAATAAATAATAAACTTGTTTAAATAAGTAATTAAAAATTATGAAATTTGGAATAGGAGTAGGTAAGATGTAGTTATGTTTCTACGTAAAATTTTACCAACATCTGATGAGTAGATTTTTCAGAAATTAAAAATTTATGTGATTTGTTTCGCTGTAAACGACCTATAGATATGTTTTACATTTGGAGATTTAGAGGAATTGTTAATAATTCCTACAGATTTGAATTACTAGTATGTATTTCAATACACATTGTAAAACATGTTGTGTATTTAAAGTAATGAGGGATTCGTAACACGCTTCTACATGTATGTATATATTTGAATAATCAATCTTAATACACATTGTACATATGTTTGTTTGTACAGTAAAACCTCGTTATCTCGAGGACCCATCGGGACAAGCCAAATGCTCGAGTTAAGCCAGGTGCTCGAAATATCCGAAGTATACGATGAATTGTTGTTATGACTAAGTGTAACTGTGTTTATAATGAAAACACGTATGATACATGTATTTGGTTGTAACTACGAATACTGTCATTGTTTATCAAGTCTATACGCAATTTGAATCGTGTGGACATTTGCCGAATTGAACAAATTGCATATGAAAGTCGTAATGAATCTTTTTACATTAAATATCAAACTCTGTTTAACGGTAAAATTGTAATAAAAGTTCGCATCGGCAAAAAGATAACATTACCCAAAGCGCACGATAGATCCTACATGTTTGAACAAACACCCACGCACAAAAATCGCACGTGATAAAATAAAACCCGGATGCAAAGTCGATCCAGTTTCCAGCACAGGGATACGGCTCATTGAGTAAAAAACATGCACTATATTATCTATGATAATTTATTTAGGACATGATGTTTAGCTTAATGAGTTATATCCCTGTGGTTTCCAATTGAAACGCGCGCGACAATTTGGAGACATCAAACGCGGCGGTCTTTCGACTGACTTCAAACGCGCCGCACATCAAAGAAATTGCCGGTACAGTTGGGAGGGTATCCAGTCAAAACGCCCCCATGTGAAAACGCCCCCACGTCAAAACGAACCAAAATGGTTTAAACGCCCCCATCATGTAGTCAAAATGCCCCCATAAGGTTAAAACGCCCCCAAAGTAAAAATGACATAACAAATTAATATGAAATATAATAATATATTCTTCAAAAAATATTATTACTTATGTTTTTTAGTTTGTTTCCTTACCCTTTTATTATTTATTATGTTTTTTTTTTCGATTGAAAGTGATCAGACATTCGGGGGGCGTTCTGACCTTAACATTATAACATAAGTATTTTCCTCAAATAACATGAAATATAATCATATATTCTTCAAATTTTACTTACGTTACCCTTTTATTATTATTTTATAGATTGGAAGTGAACAGACATTCATGATTCAACAAACATTCATGATTCAAAGACCAGCTGACATATTAAAATCGTTATTATTGTTGATTGGATTCATGTGGATATTGTATGAATATATTGAATTTCGTTAATATTGCTCATGACTATATTACTGTTGTTGTTGATATATTAAAGGAAAAAAATATAAATACAAACAATAAAGATAAATATTAATAAATTGTGTTTGCTACTTTTATATTTGTGTTCCCCTGTCAATGCAGTTCATTTACGTCGTAGTGAAATACACATACCTGGTTGGAAACAATCAAAAGTAAAGTACAAACACAGGTATGGAATGAACATGTCTGACAATGTCAGACGATTTATTGACAAGTTTAATAAAATAATGTTGGACACAGCAAAGTCCATACACCTAATAAATTGTGTTTGCTACTTTTCTTTTATTCTTGTGTGTTATATTTTCTTTAACAGTTCTTTTCAATGCATGTTTGTCAATTACATTAATTGACTTTAATAGGGCAATTTGATGCGTTACCAACAAACACATAATACAATACCAATCAGATACCCATATTAACAATTATAAAATAAGTGTGAAAAATAAACAGTTGGACACGAATTTTAATTGCAATTATGGGCACCCGTGGTAGAGATAATTACTGGGTTCATGTAACATAATGGAATCGTAATTATAGTTCTTTACTCGTTGGCGATGGTCATTCAATTTTAATGTTCGAGACAGATAAATCATGTTGCTGAAACTAAATTAGACGACCAGCTTTTTAAGACGCTTAGAAAGTCTGATGATCACTTTACTAATTACCGTTATCATTTTTAGATTATAATGCGTGTAGTAAGTAATACATAATAGGGGTGACTATTGCGTCCAGTTTTGACTATTGCAATACTATTGCTATTGCTGAAAGTACTATTGCGATACTATTGTATTGCGGGAAACTATTGCGATAGTTATTGCCAAGATTTGAAAACCAGAGATTAACTTGTAAATGCAATTTTGCACTGTGTAAGATTTCATTTTTTTACAGCATACAAATCTACTATTTTTGGAAATGATTTAAAATGAATTTGACAGAAATAGGTTATTAAAATTAATGCGATATTGGTTCATTGTGGTTGTTTTGATGCGAAAACGGATGTTTTTTTAAAATTAATAATAACCTTTATTCATAAAAAAGAAACTATCGATAGTTGAGCTAACTATCGGCGATAGTTATTGGATCGAGACTTTTACTATCGATGCATACTATCGGGACACTCGGAATCGCAATGCATCGATATTTCGATGCATCGGCCCACCCCTAATACATAACATAACATAATCTTTATTTGGTATAAAATACATACATATTTATAACCAATACAACATCATGTAGTGCATATTGTGATAATTGTATAAATAGTCAATAGTACAAGGTTTAATTTAAACGTTAACATGGAGAATTTAATAGTAGATTATTCATATTATTCATTTGAATCCCGTTCTTTAAAAGCATAATACAAAAATCGTGCTATTTTTTGATAGTAATAAATTTTCAAATTTTTGAGTTGTTGGCCAGTGACAATAATAAGTGCTACATATTTTTAGCCCTGGTTAGTATATTTTGGACAGAATAATAGGAAATGCATTTCTGTTTCTAATGTGTTCTAAAGCCTAGTTCTTCTAATAATTTCTTTATTTGATAAGCCCATTTTTTATTTGAATACGAGATGTTATTATTGGCATCGTCTTTTAGGACATTGTATGTACGTTTCACTAATGTATTATTGTCTAGATTTAATATTTTGATCCAATATTTAATGGCGATTATCTTTCTACGTATTTTTACCGGATACACATACTCTTTTATAAACAACATTTCAATTTATACTTGTTAACAACGACAATAACAATTAATTGTTATGATGAGTGTAACTATAATTATATATTTTGACACTGTATACACATGTTGACAGTTAGATAGATTCAATATACAAGATAAGATTAAGTTCATCTAGTATGTTGACAAACCAGTCAACGATTGAGTTGTCATAGAAACTGTACTATGTCAAATTAATTTGAGAATAACTTAATAAATAAATAATAATGATACATTACTTTTTAAATATGGATAATTTTATAGTAGATTATTCATATTATTCATTCGAATCTGTAAAAGCATAATACAGAAATCGATTCCCAAATGTTAATATTTGAGTATATTATGTTCTATACGTTCGTTGTTAATTGCACGTGCATGTATGTGAATGTTTCATGTATATAAGCTAGAGTTTAAACAAACTATCTTTATTACCTTTAAGTGCTTAATTACTGTTGACAATAAATTAGTATTTTTATGTTCAATACGTTCGTTCGTGTTTTCAATTAAATCAAATCATCTGCAACATGATGACTCAATTGTCGGTATTTAAAAAGCAACTTAGTGAAATTCTGAAATATTACTTTTCTGAATTACAGAATAACTAAATGAGTAAGGAAAATTATAATGTTTCACGAAGATGCTTATTAAATATCAACCAATCAATAAAGGTTAAAACGCCCCCAAGGGTAACATATGTATATATGTTGGATAATCAACAAGTTGACATCGAAAACAGTACAAACATACATAATAATTGAAACAATAACAAATAAAAATTGTTACTAACAAAAAATACATTTGACAATTCATGAGCAAAGCAATTTCCATACGGTTATTCACAAAATCAACGGTACACATGGTTGTAAAACACCTTAAAACAATTGAACGTTGTTTAAAATACACATAACACTGGAAATTATAAGTATATTATTTAATAAAAAAATTCAATATTGATAATAATTTACTCAAAAAATATGGGGGCGTTATTTGGGGGCGTTCTAACCAATTACAAAAAATCTTGGGGGCGTTTCAACCATTTTGGCTCGTTTTGACGTGGGGGCGTTTTGACTTGGGGGCGTTATGACTGTAAAGCGTTGGGAGTAGTGTTTAGTCAGAGTTCCATACCGCGGTATGAATTCGCCAATCGGCGCATAGTGTAGATTCAAAATGACATTTAATTTTCTTCTGTACAAAGTCGACGAATTTTGTATTCTTCAGGGTTGTTTGATAAGAATTGGATTTAATCGCGGACTTGATCTACTTCACTTATTCAGTATCAGACACGTGAAATTGTACTGTACGTAAGCTTACATTCGCAGGTTTTCATGAAATACGGGAAATGAAAAGTTTTTGAAATGATTTTTACTTGCAGTTTTATAACGAACGGAGCCTAAATATTTAAGATTCTACATGGGCGTCGGTTTATCTTACGATAATTTAAAAGTATGTGCGAGTCAGTACGTTCGAAGCAACGATGTTGCAAATAATAATTCTAGTTCTCGTATAAGTTAATGTTCCCAATTTAACTTGTTCTGAAACGTATGCGTAGTTTAAATCAGGCTCATTAATTAAATATCTTCTACTTCGTGTTTAATGTAACGGATCGAAAATACGGACATCAATTTAAGTGTTAGGGATTACGCTATTGTCATAAACTGTGATTATCACGATGTGTGAAAAATACGGACCGTAACAAAATTTAGTATGACATTTTTCGGAGGTGTGAAATTTCGCTCGGATGATTGCCTCGAGATAAGGTAATTAATTATCGTTGAAAATTGTTGATTGGACCGACACCTGCGCTCGAATTAGACCGGATGCTCGTAATAACTTTACTCGAGTTAGAGGGATAAATTAATGTACAATATAGAGCAAATTCGTCGGGACTTTGAAATTTGATCGAATTAGGCCGGTTGCTCGAATAATCGCTGCTCGTATTACCGAGGTTTTACTGTATATATAAAGATTTAGAGCAATTGTACATAGTTTCTGCAGATTTCAATTTTATTGTATATTGTATATAATGCTTACATTACATTCGAGGACTTTCCAGCTAGAAATTTTGTTTTGTCAGCAAGGCTCAAAAAGCACATTAGTACCATTTAGAGTTACATATCTCCATTCGAATCCAGATAACATACAACCCTAGTACAACCTACCGCGGTCTCAGTTCTTTCGTTTATTTTTATTTTACCAAGGCACTCGTTTGACAGAGTCCTTTCGATCACATACACAACGAAACTACGTGTAGATCACTGATTTATAGCGAAAAGACTCCTCATACATATTGGTAAAGTCATCCTTGACATATCGCAAGGATTTTCCAAGTTTGACATTGATTTTAATGATAGGCCATTGCTTTGTGATTATTTATTGTCGGCCATGCTCGACGGCACGCGGTGCACCTTGGTCACAATTAGTGACGTCAGCAGGAACATTATGACGTCACAACATAATTAATTAATTAAAACACTATATTATTGATCGATCTACATTCCCTGATAACTTCATTGTTCCAGAACCAATAATTAAAAATCTAGAAGGAAAGTCCTCGAATATATTGATCACCCCTCGTACATGTGATGATTTGAAGAATTGTGAAACATGTATTTAAATTTGGATAATGTATTTTAATACATATTGTGAATGGTGTGATCTGTTTTAACAGGTTTGGGATTTGTTAATAGTATCATGATATAGATATGGTTAAATACGAGGGTTTTCCCAGAATAGCGCATCTTCTTGATTAAGTAAGACCAGCACAATGATTCATCTATGCTATTTATCTATTTCTTATCTTATCTTTGGGGGAGGGTTAAAGTTTCAAATGAAAATGGTGCTAGATTATTTCTTGCAAAAATCGGACGTTTTTTTACAATGTTTCTTAACCGACGTCATTCTCTTCTTCATTTTCGTTCTTGATGCAGACAAAAAAGCTTTTTGGAACAACCTGGCGTCCCATCAAACAAATTTGGCCGAAATAGCATTAACAATAAAGCCAATATTAAAACGTGACCATTCCTAAGAAAAGTAAATTACTTTTTATAACCCCCAAGGGTGACATATACAAATTGAACCGTCCAAACGTCCAATCCGTCCGTCTGTCATTCCATCCGTTTATCCGGGCTTCAGGTTGAAGTTTATAATAAAGTTTATCAGTTTGATTACTACCAATGGTATTGCAATGAAACTTGGTAGACTTATTTATCATCATTAGTCAATCATACTAGACAAGGGACAAAACTCTTGGATGATTTTGTAACTAAGTCATTTTGGCTAAAGTTTTTCAAAAAGTTTAATATTTTGTTTACTAGCATTGAAACACAATAATTTATTGTCATAAGTCAAAATCACTAGACAAAGGGCATAACTATAGGATGATTTTGTAAGGAGTTATGGCCCTTTTTAACTTGGTCATTTTGGTTAACGTTTTATAAAAAGTTCAATATTTTGTTTACTCTCAATGCTATCGTAATGTAATGTGGTAGCCATACTTAACATCATTAGTTGACTTTACTAGACAAGTCATTTAACTAGATTGTTTTGTGTGGAGTTCTGGCCTTGTTTGAACTTATACATTTTGGTAGCTTAAAATACTTGTGAATACTATCGGCATTACACTTTCGGTGCATATGTCCCTTAAAATGACAGGTCTTGTTCAACCTGCAACACGGTAATACATACAATATTGTATTTTACTTATATTAAAGAATATTATCCAATCGAATTTACCGCGGGATATGTATTTTGTAAGATAATATACAATTCTGGTAAAAAAAGTCATGACGCCGAATTTCGTTAAAATGGGAATGCCTACAAAATGTTTTGGGCACACTTGGTATATGTAATTATATGAATATGTGAGAAATTGTAAATATACTGTATATGTGTTCATGTATTTTAATACATAAAATCATTGGTGGTGTGTGCATGTAAGTGATAGTAAATAATGTATTCGAAAATGTTGGACAATTGTCTGGTTTGTATATAGTAAACAATGTACATATACAGACCATTCAAAACTAAACAAAACCGGCTGCTAGCCACACACACAAGAGACATAACGTACCATCAGCAATCACAAAATCAAAGTACTGAAGTCTGTTACTGGGGGAAATCGCAATTCTGGGTGTTATAGGGTTTCACATTTATGGTACTGAATTTCAAAACAAATGTTAATATTGTGACAAGGTTTCTGAGACGCGATAGCAGCTGAAACATTCAAATCACACCTCAACGGACCCATCACAATGCTAGAACTCATTAAGGCAATGCACCTGCTGTAGTTGTAAGTAATATGTCACAATGTGTGTTCGATTCCAACGTGTTTCATCGTGTTTTTCGTTCTTCACTGACATAGTTTCATAAGATGCTCGTTAAATGAATTATCAAACATCGAATGTACCTGCGGACATCAAGACGTACCAGTCCTGATATATATTTTTGCAGGTCAGACTCGCGTAATGAATATAATAATAAACATTTGATTTAACGTTTCCGTGCTAATTATTTTGATGGTAGTAAACCAAAAGAATGCAAGAAATGGAATAATGCATCAATGGGCGCAAGAAAATATAAGCTAACGTCTAAAAATTCCACAACTCTTCAGCTGCATAATTATGTAAATTATAAACCATCCGGATAGGATACGATTCGCGAGAACGAATAAGATAGGGGTCGAAACACTAAAGACGATATGGTCTGGATTTTCGACGGGAAATTGTATACACAGCAGCGCACGGACAAGGGTTGGCCTAACGACAGACGCAAACTATTCAAGTTAGCTGATGATCTAGGGCCATTCATGGGACTAAACGTCGATCAATACCTTTAACACGGGCGCAAGAAAATAGAAAAAACACTAGAAACTAAAAACTTATTCAATAATTATACCTGGGTACGAACTGGATATGGTACGAATAGCGCGAACGAATAAGATGGGGACGAAACATAAATAACTCATATGGTCTCGACTTTCGGCGGGAAAATTGATGTAACAGCGCTAGGTAAAGGATTGATCTAACGGTAGATCCAAACTATTTAGCTGAAGATCTCTGGTAAGTTAAAGGACGAAACGTGGATTAATACTATCAACAAATGCAAAATATTGTAAATAGTAAAGAACAAGCGCACGTTAGATTAGGAGTTTCTAGCTAAACTGTAATATGAATGTTAAAACCACGAAATGTGAAAAGTTCGTCTGCTCAACGGGTTACTTTTAACAGTGACATTTTTATCGCCCCCCAAAAACCATTAGTCATTTTACAGCACTAATACATTTTCTCATCCAAATAAGCTTTCAAAAAGTTCACACAATACGAACAAATTAAAATATATTAAATTGTTAAAAAACAAATGTTCTCATAAATGGTCGAAAATTACGATATTGGTTGAGATTTGCAGGCACTTCTTTCTTGCTCGGATGAATTGGTCGTGGAGATATTACATCGTTAAAATCGTAGTGATTTCAGGATTGTATGTAATACAAATGCTGGGGTTCCCCCAGTAAAAACATATTATAAAAGCCTATACTATTAGCACAATGAATATGTTTTAGTACGCCATGTTTGATGGTGTTATGTGAATGAAAATGTTATGGAATTGTAAAGAAGTTATACAAGATTTCAAGATTTATTATGAACATCAATTTTATAACAAAACTTAAAAATTGTGAAATAGGTCAAGTAGACCCCTGATCACAATATCAATATAAAATATTTCTATATAATCGTATTGGTGCCAAGGTGAAATTTTGTTCTTGTATTGTTATATACATCGCTGGCTTAGAATGAGAAGACTACTTACGACCATACAAGACTCATGCAAATTTGATATATGCATCTCAAGGCGCTTCCTATGAGCCTTTTTTTCAAGACAATCGGAAGTGGTCATGTTGACCAAAGTGAAGTTTAAAAGGCTTGTTTTCCTATAAGTAAAGGGTAGTTTTCAAACAGTTTTTTCTTGTTTTCTCAAAATATTGATTTTGTACTTACGATCTAAATTCTAAGCCATCGACATGTATATAGTGATATATGTGTGTATTAACATATGAGTAATTGAAAGATATATTAGATAGCTGTAATTGGTAGTACACGACTGTATGATACTAAGGTACATTGTATTTATGTAAATATGTTCTTAGAGTCAACTCTAGCCAGAACATTTTGATTCAATCTCCAATTTGTGGACTGCATGGAATTAAACATTTGTTTTCAACTTGTGGACTTGCCTTCCCTGTCCGTTTGCGACCGTATGTCTATGCAATGTCATGGAATTAAACAGTTACTGAATTCCACAATCACATTATGCTGGGTACTGTTTGTTTTAGGGTGTACGTTTTGTTTTATGTTTGAAAGTATTACTTGTGTAAATACCTCAATTGTATAACGTTTACTTATAGTGTCTTCTTATCTATATAGATTCTACAATAAACTTATAAACATAGTCTGATTTTGTTGTTTATAACACACAAGTAAAAACTAGACACCTTGCTATTCCTCATGAAAGAACGTTAATATGCTGGGAATTAATAAGTTTGTTCATACTTTTTAAGTTTTAATATTTTCTTATTCTACACTTATATTAATCGCAGCTAACAATAATAACAATATATAAAAGTCCTTATTGATATGCTACACGCTCCGACATTATATTAAGCTATTATTGGTCGACATAGGTATGTAATACAACACGTACCTAGATTATACGGAGGACCTTGCATGAGTGCTCATTACATACGAGTTTTATTAAACAAGTGGACAAAATGATATGACACGAGGTTTTGTAATGAGCACGAATAAATATTCTATTTATTACATAACCTTAGAAAACGCTCATTATTGTTCAAAAGGATGACGTACGCAGCATATATTTCAGCCAAAATTCAGCGGAACAATTACCGCGACGTCATGGCGACGTTGCTATTATCCTGAGGTCATTGATGGATCAATGCATTGATTGGCTAACGTCACGTCAAGCTCATTTAAATATTTATTGCACAGTCTAGGCGTGCCGAACGATATTTAAGGCACGGCTTTGCGGCACTCCTGAGCCGCAGGTTATGTGATAAATAGGTATGTCATACAACACGTACCTAGATTATATAGGTATGTCAAACAACACGTACCTAGATTATATAGGTATGTCATACAACACGTAACTAGATTATATAGGCGTGCCATACAACACGTACCTAGATTATATAGGTATGTCATACAACACGTACCTAGATTATATAGGTATGTCATACAACAAGTACATAGATTATATAGGCGTGTCATACAACGCGTACCTAGATTATATAGGTATGTTATACAACACGTACCTAGATTCTATAGGTATGTCATACAACATGTACCTAGATCATATACTATGTTACATTGTTACAAATTTTGAATACACTGTTATTTATATAGCTATTTTCCGACAGACATTATGTAAAGCGGCTATGGAATAAAAGACATGGTTAAATATTATCAAGCAATTGGTTACATTATACGATGTTATGATCAAGGGACATAATCTAAGATGCTTAAGAGCTAAAACATGATTCGAGTTATTCCTCTTGAAGGAAAGTCACTCGAAGACACAGAATAATCAAATATCTGTGTTCGTTTATCTAGACATCAACTGGAGCACGAGCTACATTTGATAGAGACAATCAAAGATCTGTGTTCTCAACATCACCAGGAGAACAAACTACATTTGATAGAGACAATCAAAGATCTGTGTTCTCAACATCACCAGGAGCACGAGCTACATTTGATAGAGACAATCAAAGATCTGTGTTCTCAAAATCACCAGGAGAACAAACTACATTTGATAGAGACAATCAAAGATCTGTGTTCTCAACATCACCAGGAGCACGAGCTACATTTGATAGAGACAATCAAAGATCTGTGTTCTCAAAATCACCAGGAGCACTTGCTACATTTGATAGAGACAATCAAAGATATGTGTTCTCAACATCACCAGGAGCACGTGCTACATTTGATTGAGACAATCAAAGATCTGTGTTCTCAACATCACCAGGAGCACGTGCTACATTTGATAGAGACAATCAAAGATATGTGTTTTCAACATCACCAGGAGCACGTGCTACATTTGATATAGACAATCAAAGATCTGTGTTCCCAACATCACTTTGAGCACGAGCTACATTTGATTGAGACAATCAAATATCTGTGTTCTCAACATCACCTGGAGCACGAGCTACATTTGATAGAGACAATCAAAGATATGTGTTCTCAACATCACCAGGAGCACGAGCTACATTTGATAGAGGCAATCAAAGATATGTGTTCGCAACATCACCTGGAGCACGAGCTACATTTGATAGAGACAATCAAATATCTGTGTTCTCAACATCACCAGGAGCACGTGCTACATTTGATAGAGACAATCAAATATCTGTGTTCTCAACATCACCAGGAGCACGAGCTACATTTGATTGAGACAATCAAAGATCTCTGTTCTCAACATCAACTGGAGCACGAGCTACATTTGATAGAGACAACCAAAGATCTGTGTTCTCAACATCACCAGGAGCACGTGCTACATTTGATAGAGACAATCAAAGATCTGTGTTCTCAACATCACCAGGAGCACGAGCTACATTTGATAGAGACAATCAAAGATCTGTGTTCTCAACATCACCAGTAGCACGTGCTACATTTGATAGAGACAATCAAATATCTGTGTTCTCAACATCACCAGGAGCACGAGCTACATTTGATAGAGACAATCAAAGATCTCTGTTCTCAACATCAACTGGAGCACGAGCTACATTTGATAGAGACAACCAAAGATCTGTGTTCTCAACATCACCTGGAGCACGTGCTACATTTGATAGAGACAATCAAAGATCTGTGTTCTCAACATCACCAGGAGCACGAGCTACATTTGATAGAGACAATCAAAGATCTGTGTTCTCAACATCACCAGGAGCACGAGCTACATTTGATAGAGACAATCAAAGATATGTGTTCTCAACATCACCAGGAACACGTGCTACATTTGATAGAGACAATCAAAGATCTGTGTTCTCAACATCACCAGGAGCACGTGCTACATTTGATAGAGACAATCAAAGTTCTGTGTTCTCAACATCACCAGGAGCACGTGCTACATTTGATAGAGACAATCAAAGATCTGTGTTCTCAACATCACCAGGAGCACGAGCTACATTTGATAGAGACAATCAAAGATCTGTGTTCTCAACATCACCAGGAGCACGTGCTACATTTGATAGAGACAGTCAAGTATCTGTGTTCTCAACATCACCAGGAGCACGTGCTACATTTGATAGAGACAATCAAAGATCTGTGTTCTCAACATCACAAGGAGCACGTGCTAATGTGAAGAGAAACGAACACTGAGTATTGTTTTTTTCTATCAAACGTAGCACACCATCCTGATGATGTGTAGATTAACGTATACAGATATTTTACTAGTGTCATAAATTTCACTGATGTTGTAAAACATGACATTTACAAAAAAATTAGCTTATCGATGGAACAGCAAACCACTCAATATTCACACTCAGACAGGTCAATATTCCATCATGCTATATGGACGTTTATCATTGGTTGAAAAGAACTAAACATGATAAGAAAACGTGGCTACTACCATGATGCTATATCCGGTTTAAAGCTCCAAAACCGTCAGCAGTAATGATTCTTAAACTTAGATGAATATTCAAAAGTCATCAAATCTCATTATGTATCATTTAAGATGTTTTAGAAAATATATCCTGAATCATTGATTAATAACACAAATGCTTTGGGAAAAAAGTCCTGTATCGTTTATAAATAACAAAAATGTTTTAGAAAAAATGTCTTGAATCGTTGATAAATAACAAACATATTTTAGAAAATATGTCCAGAACTTCCATACAGAGCTAGATACTTTGACACTGTTCTTTATGGTGCTTATCGCTGTTTTTGCTAAACGCCGGCTTTCTTGGCCGAATAGTTAGTATCCATATGCTGTAAGAATGATCTCAGAAGGTAGAGGTGCGCGGTATTACCGGTATACCGGTAACCGTGTGATCATTTTCCATCGGTACGACACCGCGGTTCCATTCGACATACTGATATTTTATCAACTTTATCCCTGCCTCTAATTATGTTGTTACCTGTTGTAACATCAAACTATACTATTCTTGCTTCCACCTATAGAAACCCTTGGAAATACCATGCTACTATAATTGTTTTATTCTGTATTGCTTGCTGTGTAGTTCAGCATCAAGCGTTCCTTCTCATCTAAAGCTATTACTTTACATAGTCTTAAATTTCGCTAATTCTAGATAGGTATCGAGTCTTTGCCTTACTAAGAGTGTTCCATTATATTCTGACCACTATAGTATAGTTGTAAGTCTTATAAGAAAGTTTCGGGTATTTACTATATGGTATACACCGTGGTATTTGAAGAAAACCGTGGTATACTAGTCCCCTAGTATCTTTTTCTTCGCGGTACTCAGTCCTACAGAAAGGGCCTGATAATTTACTAGTATAAGAAAATAGTTCACAGATAAAGTCGAGATCGAATATTGTTTTTTACTAACATCTAATACACAAATCAACCGAAATACGTACTGCTGGTACGACAGGATTGAACTATCACAGAAAACTACACATTCACATAAACGTTCATCATACACATATTACGTGGTCACTTGACATCTGAATCACAGGTAACTCTATCAAAGATAAAGAAAACAGATGTTTTGAAAAAGATGTCCTGTATCATTGGTAAATAACAAAAATGTTTAAGATACATTGTGTTGTATCATTAATAAATACATGTAATAAAAATGTTTTAGAAAAGAAAATGCTTTTGATAAAGAATCTGTTTTAAAGATGTATGTATTTATTTTTATACATATTTGTTGAAATATTTTCTTATCACTAATGAATGATACAGTTTCCTGTGATTGGATTATGAGAATATTGAAGAGATTTAGTAGAATGTAGCCGTTAGTGAATGACTTTGGAAGCAAGGAAACCAGTCTAGTTCACAATCATTTATATAAGCAAATATCAATGGACAAAAGACGTATACAATTTATAACTAAAATGATAACTGATTTATATGCCACGGGAAACAACTTCATCAAGTTGACAGCAAAGTAAGTAGACAACGTACATTTTAACTTCCCTTGTCATAACAAAAAAACAGTTCGTTCGTATGTTTACCTACTTATATCATATTAACCTCCGTTATACATGTGTACATCTTAAACGTATACGGCGGCTGTCCTGGAGTACTAACTCATTGATTAACAGACTGTAGCGAATGTCCGCAAGAAAATATCTGCTGGATCCAATGATAAAATAAGCGGATAGGTGATTGGTTAACTTGGTGGCACAATGTACGAGAGGATGTGTTGTAAAGCACTAAAGAAAATCGTAAACGTACTCCAAAATTGATGTCTTTATAATTCCTTTATAAATTAGTTTAAATTAATTTATTTAAGGTCGATTGTGAAACAAGTTTTTCAAACTTATATTAATCACTCTCGACACCTCATTCCTGTTGTTATCCATCGCCACGAGGGTATGAGAGAAGAGGAGCCAATTTCCCGTTTATGTTGAGCGCCTAGCAAGAGAATTTCTGGTGCCATTTTCATTTCGTCTTTGGTATGACGCGGCCAGGGATTGAACCCGAGACCTCCCGCACTCGCAGCGAACGCTCAACCTTTATAAATTCGGGTACAATGGTCTGCAATATTAACAATGTTATATTTATTAAACTCCTACAGGCCGTATCGATTCCAAATTTGTAGTTGTTAAAGAATTATCAATTTACATTCGTGCGTAATTTTACGGTTTATGTAATTGCTTTGATAATGCAGTACCCAACATTTACACTAAATGTTCTCCGAATATTTGTGACACTACGTCCTGAATGGTTGATATTTAACTCATAAAACTTCCTTGATTGATATCAAAGTTAAGTGTGTTGTTTATAACAGTGTGCAGGGCAGACAATCATCTTGCATATTCAACAACATCAGCCTCGTATTGTGTTTGGTGATGTTAATATATAGTTTGTAATCGAATTATTTGGATATATGGTACATCTATAGGTATTTTTAACTCCATTATTGGATGCAAATATTAAAATAAGTGTCAAGACATTTTCATTATTATGATTTGAAAAAGTTCATAAGCATGATAAAGAGTTTAATTAATTTATTACATTTTTAAATATTGACTATTATTCTTTTCAGGTTCACAATGTTTAACCACGCACAGTGCTTTGTTCTAATATTTGGTTTACTCACAATATGTCCAGGTACGTGTTACTTATTTTTGAAATAATTATGAGCTTTTTAATATTTGTATAATAAATAAATCCGTGAAAATTCAAATTATATGGTATCATCAATTAAATTACATTTGTATATCAATTTATCACATGCCTGTCCTTGTTTTCGGTTAGTTTAACAAGTAAGTATATTCTTATTGTATAAAGTTCAAGTGACGCCAATTCATCTCCTTAATAACGTAAATGACGTTATTTTTGTGTCGTTTATATAACTTCAATGCTAACGACGCGAAATAATTCGCATCAATACTAGTCTAGTCACTTTAAATTTTGTTTACATTTATCATGAACATCATCAACTAGTATTCTGTTTTGCTTCATCTTTAATGTTCTACCGTTTCATTACATTACTTCGGAGCTTGATCGGAATTCCATCAAATCGATAGTTACATATAGTCGAAAACAAATCATTAATATATCATATTAATATAATGCGAAAAATGAACCACATACATGTATTATGTTGATACATTTGTAATTTGTTGTGATAAGACATTATATTTTTATATGTATGGGTATATTTGGTTGTATTGGTTATGCATGTTTATCTGTCCGAGAGGTACTTTGTGAGGTAGGTTTGTGTATTTTTCTTTTCATTAAAATTACAGAACTAAACTGTGGTTTGTCTTTGTAACGAATATTTACAAATTTATCACACTGCTCATTGTTTTAACTTAATTTAATATTCAATAATTTCAGTGCCATATTATTGCGCATGTCCAGATGGACAATTCTCCTGGAGAAGCTCCTGTTATACGTGCCCAAGTAAATGTGCGCTGTGTACGTCGGCAACAACGTGTACATCTTGCAACATTGGTTATTATCTTGATGGCGCCACGTGCATGCCGTGCCTTCCATCATGCAACACGTGTGATTCAGCAACAACGTGTACGAAATGCAATGTGGGTTATAGTTTCATTCGTTCACATTGTTGTCCAGACATTTGCCAAACCTGCAGTGAAAACAACGTCTGTACCGCATGTCCAACTGGGTACCGTCTCTATTTCTCGCGGTGCTGTCCAGACGCCTGTTCGGCTTGCAGTGCCACCAATATTTGTACAACATGCAAGGTCGGGTACCATTTGTCTGGGACACATTGTTGCCCTGACGCCTGCTCCTCCTGCAGTGACACTAACGTATGTACAACATGTAAGACCGGGTACCATCTCACCACTGGTTCGCAGTGTTGTCCCGCCGCCTGTTCTGCTTGCAGCTCGGCTAAGATGTGTACATCGTGTAAGAATGGTTTCTACATGGACGGAGAACAATGCAAACAATGCTCTGATAGATGCGCATCATGTGGTGCCAACAACGTATGTTCTGTATGTAAGACTGGTTATCATTTGATGTCCGGCCAGTGTTATGAATGTCCCAATGAATGTTCCCAATGTAGTGCTGACAACACATGTACCAGTTGTAGAGATGCACGTTACTATGTTGACAATCAGTCATGTGAAGAATGTCCCGAACAATGTTTGAGTTGTAACTCGCGAACAGAGTGTACATCGTGTAGAAAAGGATTTTATGGTGCCAACCAATGTCTTCAGGAATGTTCAACAAACTGTGCAGATAGAGATTGTGATATAGATGGACAATGTAAGGTTTGTGTAGATGGAGTACACGGGGCTGGATGTAAATCTTGCTCAGCTTCGTGTACACAATGTACAAGCTCTGGGTGTACTGAATGTGTCGATGGTCGCTGGGGTTATACGTGTGAGAGAGAGTGTTCAAACTGTAAACCTGGAACACCGTGTAGAAAGAGTGACGGTTACTGTGTACAAAGTTGTGTTGATGGTATGTACGGGTACGGGTGTACAACGCCGTGTAATACTAAATGTTTGTCATGTCAACGTTCTTCCGGCTATAAATGCACAGCTTGTGTTGCCAATAAGTATGGTTATTACAAGCCTTATGGATATTACTACTGTAATCAAGACTGTCCCTCGAAATGTCTAAATGCTACATGTGATGATAAAACTGGGGAATGTACGTTCGGCTGTATAGATGGTTACCATGGCAAAACATGTAAGTGTCCACAGAATTGTAACTGTGAATATATGGAGAAGTGTACCTCTTGTAAGGACGGGTTTGGCAACGTTAATCAAAACTGTGAGTGTACGAATGAAAACTGTGTGGACACTGATTGCTCTGCATGTAAGCATGCATCTTACTACGTGCACAATACCACGTGTTGTTCATGTCGGGGACAGGATGCACAATGTGAAGAGTGCACAACGGGTATAAATGGTGGTTTCGGTGAATGCATAAAATGCAAAAAAGGGTTTTATCCTTATTCGAGCCAATATTCTTGTACAGGATGTTCCTCCTCATGTAAGGACAACACTTGTGACCCGGTGGCTGGTAATTGTACTTTGGGTTGTCAGGCTGGTCGTCGGGGTTCAAAGTGTGAGAATAAATGTCATAGCCAGTGTTCGGAATGTGACCAGTATAACGGAACATGTACGGTGTGTCGACGGGGGAAGTATTTATCTGATTGCTCTCAAACATGTTCTCCTTTGTGTAAAACTATCGCCAATGTTTCAACATGTGCTATACATGACGGTGCGTGTGTTAATGGGTGCAAGAGTGAGAATGTGTACGGTTCGCAATGCCAGCACTCCTGTAGCACTAACTGCACTCATACACAATGTGACTGGCAGACTGGACACTGCTCACATGGATGCATATACAACCAGTATGGTAACGTATGTAACAATACATGCAGCCATACCTGCTCCATTCCTGACCTAGGATCTCGTTGCTATGATACCACTGGTTTATGTATGGGCGGATGTGTGGACGGTTACTATGGAATGATGTGTGAGACAGAATGTAGTCAACATTGTGTCAATATCACATGTGAACAGTTTACCGGATCCTGTCTACATGGATGTCATGGTGAATATGAAGGAACTGACTGTACGATGGGTAAGTAGAAGTCATTACATTTGTTGTATTTAAATAAGCCTACTTTACATACAAGCCTAAATTAGTTCTTCACAATCATACGCCACTTTTTTAATTAAATCAACAAATTGAATTTTACATTATTATTAATTATTTGTGCTTTTTTATTATATTACCATTCACTGTTACTCTTAAACTTTTAAGGACATTTTGTCAGCTAAAACTATGCAATGCAACCTTTTTACAGCTAATACCAGGTCATCCAACTTTGTTATAGCCGAAACTACGTCTTTCGACCATTTGACTGCTGGAACTTGGACTTTCAGTGGTTATGTTCATTTTCTTGTTTAGTTGGGTGTTGGTTATTGTGATCTGTGTTGTTTTATGTCTACCCTGCTCGGCTGTTTAAGTTGATTGCTACCGATTTGTATGATCTTTTGTAGGTGTTTTGGCTGTTCCAGAAGCTATAAATATCTTATAAATATTAACAATAATAGCAATAGTACATATGCATATCATGTCCTGCATTACTTCTGATATTTCTTCCTGAAACACTCAAGTGAAGTGTCGTTTAAGCTTATGTTGCTGATGATAAAAGATATACAGTAAACTATGACAGAGTGAAATATTAGCTTCCTTATTCTATTGTATGTCTGCTGACTTATATGTAAACAATAGGCATTTTAATTTCCTTACTTACATCTTTAGTTCTCTTCATCCCTTCTATGACATAAGGTATATCGCAGCTCGCCGCCGGACTCTGTCTGAAGTCACCTGCTTTGCTAACCCAGGTTATCATAACTTACGACATATTGTGGAAGTGTGAAACATGGTTTGTGTAGTCATTTATCACACATTCGTATATAAGGTAAAAGGTCCATAATGTTAACATCAGATATTCAGGATAATCTAGCAAAGTTTAAAATATTGCAAAGAAACGAGGGGCAAACAAAAAATGTATAGCAGGTCTAAACGAACTTTTGTCCAAAGTGCAAATGTAACTAAAATAGATCTACACTTAAGATGAATAACAAGCATTTATGACATGTTTGACGTCCCATAATAAAGCCATTATAATTATAAGAAGTGGACTGAAAGTATTGTTTGACTAAGGACAGGAAAATTTTTATTGATCAAAACGGGACATTGTATGCAGTCAATATCACAATATCAGTCTATTGTTTCAAGGGTTGCAAAGTGTTCGTTTTAAAGTTGGGCGGTTTCTCAGAAATGACTGTGTATGTACAGACAGACGAAATTGAATACAAAAGTCGTGTTCAAGTGTTTCTCTCTTGTCAAACTGTTTGTTAATTGTAACACTGTCGACTGTTATAAGTCGATTGGAACTATGAATACTTTTATAGACCATGAAAGAGGAACAAAACGTTCATAAGAGCTGTGTCGTTGTGTTGGTTAACTTCATCAGTATTATCACTATTATGTGATTGCGGGAAGTTAACCTAATCAGTGTTTTGGATTTTGTCCCAGTACTTACCCGTTTTCTATAAACAACTGCTCACTTCCCAACATGAATCAGTTGTGTTAGCTAACTTAGCTTCAGTATTTATTAAGCAGAAACTAATTGCTCTCAACATACTGTGTAATCGCATGTTACGACAACGATGCTATTCCGGAATCACCGAGTTTGACTGTAACAATTTTAATACAACTATTGTTCAATTTATAATAATAATATACCCTTTCTATGCGAAACACACGTTCAAATGCGCTTTACATAAAGCGTTGCACCCATAAGGGCGCTTGATCTGACCTGAGGGACAGACTGAGAGAAAGCCCCTGAAGGGAGAGAGAGGCATTTGATACAGGAATGTCCGGAGCTGCAGACGTACGCCTAGCTCTTATTTCGAATAGACAGTCTGGTTCTTTAATGTGACCGGTGATTAGGTCAGATACATGTATCATAAATAGAAAGTCCAGTTACCTTTCAATGTTCTGACAAAGTGTTGATGTCAATAAATAGTTAACCACGACATGAACTTGGATGTCTATGAAAAGTTTACCACGTTTTGGTTTCGGAACGTGTTTATGTCAATGAATAGTTTACCACGATTTGGTTTTGGAAGGTGTTTATGTCAATGAATAACTACCACGATTTCATCTTGGAACGTGGTTTGTTACGTTTTGTTTATATTTCAGACAAAAACAGAAATATTGATACATTGACACTTGGAATCGGTGATGTCGTAGTTGTTGCTGTTGTTACTGTCGTAGTTGTTGCTGTTGTTACTGTCGTAGTTGTTGCTGTTGTTATAGTTGTTCGGAAACGGTAAGTCTACTCATTGGGGGTTATGCTACTCATTATGTGTTTAATGCACACACTGCCACCATATTTGATACAATTATACCACAACTAAAAACAATATACATACAGACCGGATGCTTGTTATATATTTACTCGAATAAGAGGGATACATTAAAGTACAATATAGAGCAAATTCGTCGGGACTTTGAAATTTGCTCGAATTAGGCTGGGTACTCGAATAATCGCTGCTCGTATTACCGAGGTTTTACTCTACTGTTCTGTGCTAGATGGGTCTGGCCGGCTGAAGCAGATCGTACATTATAGTCAACACTTTTATGTGTGTACTGTACCCTTCATAGCTAAATAAAGAATTAAAATATAAATATAAAATATGTCACTTTGCCTTTTACTTGAACGGTGTCCATTGTGTAGTTGCCTTTTTTGCATCTGATGAGTCCAGCACAAGGCGGATTCGTTTCTTTCCACAAATCATGCCGTTTATGTTGAGCATTGCTGTGTGGGTTGTCCTTGAGATAAGAGATCATCTGGATATGTTTGACTGACTGAGGCGACATGCTGTCGGAGGGGATGTCGTGTTTTGTAGCTATTTAGATTTCTTTTATTCTTGTTCATTTTTATACCCCCGGCGGACTATCGGAAGGAATATAGTAATAGTTAGTGTCCTTCCTTCCGTCGCATATTTTGTTCAGGAACTAAACTAGTTTAAGTATTGACTTACAACTGCTAGTAATATATGAATAGATGCATAGTAGGTGATGTACAATGACGAAGAACCGTAACTCTATACCTGTATACTCCAGTTTGAAATTATCTCCCTTTATTTAATTTTAAAATATTAATGATCCAGAGCATACGTTCCAATGAATTTTGACTTGGAACTTAAACTATTATCATTTTAGACCATGTTAAGACCAATGAATGACTGCCAGAACTCGTCATGTGCGTATGATCTATCATAGTGGAGATGTCAGTGCACTAATTCTTTTTATGAGTTTATCACTGCGCGAGTGTTCGTGTTAATCAATAACGTCATGACGTACATTATACATTGTATAACAAGTGCTATTTACATGTTGTGTATTTCTATCCATAACGTTTAAATGTCATCAAAACGTCAGTGAACAGTGTTTTGACATTGAGTGGTATATTGGCGGAGTTTTAAACAGAAAGTTTAACCTGAAATGATACTCTCGGTAGTGAATGTAATGACACAAAGTGGAAAAATGCGTTTGCCCCGGGTACCATGGTTATCAAAAATGGCGGATTGACCTAAAATATTCATAAAAATGTTTTGAAAAATATATCATCAGGTGGCCAGATAATTCCGATTTCAAATAGCCTGTTTATATATAATATGTCTTCAACATTAATCGTTTTACAGCAAAAGTCTTCCTTATTTCTGATAACTAGGGGATGTACAGTGACAATAACCATAACTCCAACCGATACTATTCCTGAATCAGTTCACAGACTATTTCTTTTAGTTTATGTCTCGAAAACCATGCAAGTTATTGACATAAAACTTAGAATGTAAGCTTATGATATCTAGAAGAAATTCTGTGACCAAGAACTCTGTCGGGTTGTATGTTTAAATTAACTCCCTTCATTTTATTCCATTGATATTGTCTGGAGAAAATTTTGAAAACTATCCAAGTTATTGACTTAACTTACGATTTGGCACTCGCATTTTTCTGGTTTCTTATTTGTGTTTGTCATTGTACATTATGCTTGTGATGCGTGCTTATTGTAAGTTTAATGCAACATTTATTCAGCATTTTTAAACTGAATGATACATTTTTCCTCACTAACTTACGTTGTATTTTACAGTCGAAGGCAAAGTCAGAATACACCCAGAATCAACAACGAAATAGGTAAATCATTACGCATGAATATGAAATGCTATGCTTTATTACGTTCATCGTTAGGATATTACTTTAAAAATGAAGAACATCCATGATCGCTAAAGTGCTGTCTGTTCACCATTCCTTTGTCGGTGAGGTACATGAAACATGGCTGTCTGTTCACCATTCCTGTGTCGGTTAGGTACATGAAACATGGCTGTCTGTCTGTTCACCATTCCTGTGTCGGTGAGGGACATGAAACATGGCTGTCTGTGCACTATTCTTGTGTCGGTGAGGTACATGATGTTTTGTCAACAAATTTAAGTTCTAATTGAACGTATGTTCAATACTGTTTGTAGATTAAAGACAAAGTGACCAAAATTTTCTTTTCGTTTTTACTGCAGGAATGAATACAAAATGTACCAGGAAGTTCTGCATACTTTTAGATATAACACATCCTACAGGCATGTTGTGGATTAAGAAAATCGCCCACGCACGATATGGAACATTCAATCGTGGTGATGTATTCCACCGAGCGGGTTATGTTGTATTTGTGACAGTGCACTACATGTAATAGGATAGATCACCGTATTCATATGCTAAATGCCCACCGTCAATCTATTGCATGGATGTACATTGTCCGACTCAAATCGTAGATTGTACGAGGGGCACTTAAAAAGTATTAATCATTGGCCAATAATAAGTTTAATATTATTATATGTGTATAAAAGTGGACATTTTCTGATACAACCGTTGCCTAGCTAACCAATCAAGCAATATTGCAATCGGTAAAATATTCATTCGCCTATATGACATTCAACCAATGAAACACTGGAATTAGGAGAAAATAAGGCATATTAGTAGATATAAGGGTTGATATTAATGGTAATAATTTCTATAATTTTTATCCGATTGATATAAAATTTGCAGATTTCATGCACCGTATTCTTGTTGAACTAGTGCTGAATCAACATTATTGTTTGGACAGTCTAAATGAATTTAGTTGTACATGGAATCTGCCGTGTACGAAATACTTCAAATAGTGCATTTTGCTGTGACTATACCCTATACGTTGTTGCTGCATTGTACTACTGTACGTCTTAAGTGAGAAAGTCAAACATGTAGCTTTTTTACATATTTATATATGTTATTATCTTTCACATGGTACATATGTCCTGAATTATTCATAATTTGTTCTTTAATACTACAGCCCAAAGTACATTATCACGTGACCAACAAATACGCATTTCTGATTTATGACGAGATATCCCTAAAACAATAATACAGAAAACAAATATAAAAACACATGAACATAATTTTATATAAGAATAATAACATAAAATGGACAACAGGGGAGAATTTTCTTTGTTTATCATAAATAGGGGGTATAACATTGCCCAACCCACTTTTTTAAAGTTGGACTCGAACATAAAATTTTGTTGTAAAAAATAAAATTGAGATAAAAATGATTAAAATCGTCCGACGAATGAAACTACGTATAATAATCTAGAAAAATTTACATATTAAGAATAGATTAGTGTTTATTTACCTAGTATATATCTCATATTAATAAGGGTGTAAGTGTGATATTTTGAGTCTCGGGCGTGACTTGTTTATATTGCTATAGTTTAATAATAATTTAATGTTTTCAAAATTATGGATTGCCATTTAAGAGTACAATAATATATATTGCAAATGATATCAACTTAATTTCAGTAAGCCTGAATGACATTTGACAACAACGCTTAGAAATTGTATGAGCCCTTATAACACAATTTTCTTACGTATTTATGAGGTATATATATTCCAGTGCTTTAAACCATGACCTGTTTGAATATCAATAAAATGGAAATGTTTTCATATTAAATGATGAACAGACCATTAATGTCTAGCTATGAGATTGTTCTTTAATAAAATGTCCAATTTTTATATAGCCAGAGGCAATGATATTGATGTATCGCCTCCTGATTAATACTTTTTAAGTGGCCCTCGTATCAGACAAAAACAATGATAAGACGTTATTGACACGTGGTACGTGTACTATATTTGAATGTTTACAGATAACGAGGAGCACCAAATGGCTGTTGGTGTGATTTACGAGGAAGTTGAAGACGATCCACAAGGTAGGAGTATCATAATGGTTAATAAGATTTTGCTTTACGTACAAAGTTACGCCAACGTCACTTAACTCGAGGTTTTCATTTACTAAATTGCGTACGTCGCTAAAATATTCGCAAATGCTATTCACTAAATACTAAATAAGATATATTTCATACATAAGTTGTAAGTTTTAGAACGTACGAAAACACATATGCCCCATGTAGAATAACAATGTCAATTTGACACGCACTGTGGTTTCGTCGTGTTGTTACCAAGGGTAGAAAACAAACGTCTCCTAAAATGAGATAATTATGTGTAGATCAGAACGTTTTGATGGCTTGTGTGTTGATATATAAGTATTCAATTACGTTAGCACAAAATATGGGCTGATATTTAGTTGAACGACTTGCATAATTGAAAAGTCTATACGCAAAATGTATACGTATGTACGATACATACTCTTCCGATAACCAGTCAGTCCCGCGACAATGTAATTTCATGTCATTCAATGTTAAAACGCTTATTATTCGAACCCATTAATAAAACACGTTTGGGCATAGTTTTGCATTGATATATCTATTGACAATACCGTTTGCAACACGAACTTACAAAATGTATATTAATTCTGTTGTAGTTATTATCCGTAATGACTTATTATATAATAAATTAACTTTAATGTACTTCACCCTAACTCATTTACTACTAGTATCTTACATGTTTGGTATTTTCGAATAAAACATGAACATTATAAAATGTACCTCAAAATAAACAGAATGATAGCGTACATTGCGTAGTATCCTTAGTTTAATAATAAACACATCATTTAGTCAAATCATAAATCTCATCTTTACATTATTTGTCAGTTGGTATGTTTGTATCTTTACAGTTAATTTGGAGGAAAGAAGGGGTGACTATGATGATGTTTATAATGATGCTGATGACGTTACAACACGTCAACAAGGTACGAATAATGTTGTAGATGACAATTCTGTCCATAGAATAGTTATATATATCTAAATATATCAATTGATAAGATGAAAACAATTTTTGTAGCTTATACGAGGATAGTTCAAATTAGAACGAACCTGTAGTTATATCATGCTTTTTTAAATTGTTTTCGACAAATAGTATACTCATCGTGCAGATATATGTGCAAAGTTTCAACTAAAACTTCACATAGTTTACTTGTTTTGTCTGGTTATGTTAAATGCTCCAGACAAAGGGCGACGTGGATTAGGTAAGTAGACAGTTATAGCTCCAATGTACGAGACTTATCACACGAAGACAGAAAGGTCTAGCGTCTCGTCATGTGACTGTATATCAATCAATGTCCTAAACATGCCCGAGCACAAATACAGAAAAGTCATAATTATGACTATGATATTCTTTGACAAATGATGGTACTTTTTTAATTGTAATTGTTATCACTGCTGTTGTTCTAACAACTAACGTTTTACAGATGCCGCCGAAGCAGACACTGTTCATGTTCATCACTCTGATGATGACGACAGGGATGATTCAGAATATCTTCTCATGGGCTCAGGTAATAAATACCATTACAACATATATATCTATATACATGTGTACATGTGCATGTATTCTTTAAAATGTATCTACCACTGCTGAGAAGTATCATGTGTATACAACACCTTTCGCCGACTCCCAAATGTCAAGATTTCAATTTGTTTGGCATATCTTTTAAATAGGATATTATGCTGTGTAGGCATGGCGATAAAAGTAGAAATTTAAATCGTAAATCTCTCCTGACAATCTTTATTAGAAAAATCTCCTTTGAAACTTTCAAACCAAGGAAGGAAAACACAAACTAACACTCTTCTATAAAATGACTAACAACCGATTTACTCAGTACCTCAATTCTTCAGTTCTGGAATTCGGCGACGATACAACAACGTACAACATTCGAAACGCCAACAACACCAACTTTAGTCATCACATGTCATACCAGACTCTATGCGAACTCGTTTCTACAAGCAATTGTACATGCATGTATTCAGTTTGATCAGCGCAATTGCACTAAACTAAATGCTTTCAAAACTCAACTCAATGTGAACGAACACAAGGTCCTTCCTCATTACTACTCTGGCAACCGTAAATACCAAATTCTACATACTTGTCTAATAAGCCATTGTAGTAACTTAAAAGAATATTTATGTTCTAAACACTTGACACCTAGTCTTATTTGTTATTGTTGCCAAATTGAGAATACTTCGGCCTTTATATATACACTGTATAAAGAAGTAGTCAGTTTATATAAACTTGGTTAAAACTCTTCAGTGCGTCTGCGATTTATGGTAAACGTATTTGCAACATCAACCACATATTGGCTATGTACGTATATATAGAGGATATTACATGAGTGTCTTTTCATATTGAATTTATTAAACGAGTTGAATAAAATAATAAAATGCGAGGCTCTGCCGAGCGTTTTATCGACTTCATTCAACGAGTTTAATAAAATCAATGTGGAAAGTCACAAATGTAATGTTCTTTTATCACATGTTAGCCTTTTCCGGCCGAAACATATAATAGCTACTTATTTTCGCTATAATAAACGCGCAACTTTGACGACGTCGCCTATACTTTGAATGACGTCGCGTCAAAGCTTTATTACACTAGTGTATTATCAAAAATGTAAAATGGCTTTATTACGTTACAGCGACGTCAAATATGTGATAAATATATATATATATATACGTGCACACTTCGTTAAGTGTTCCTTGACCTGCAGAAGAACCAACTCCATGTTTATTATATTTTTTTTAAATTATTCTTTCAGAATATGAAACGTTGGCAAAAAGAGCCCATGACGATTATTACACACCTTTAGATGTTTGAATACACAATTTGACATTTTAACGTCCCTGGTCATTGTTCTACCTAAGGAAACTTGCGTTCGAGTCTCCCTGTGGGAGATTATTTAGTTCCTGTTTGGCGTGCGTCCAACATCAAAGCACAACACCCAGGAGTATCGAACATGTACATACACCGCCCTCATAGGTACCAATTCCAACCTTAGTCTCACGGTGCAATGTGGGTTAATCTTGGTCAGACACATTAAGCAGTTGCACAGACGGGGATCGAACACTGGACCTCTCGATTCTGAAGCGCGGCCTACATCTATGCCACCGCGCCCACTCTTGTGTGGGTTTCTATGCGCCATCGCTTTTCTGTGTGGCTTTAGATTGTCTGTGCGCTACAATATTTTTAAACCGGGTAAATAGTAGTATGTATTTGAATATGTGATGTTATTGTACATTGTTAATTCAGATTTACATGATATTCAATATGCGTTGTACCTTATATTGTGTATTTCAAACGTTTCTGAATTTTGTCACGTTATGATGTCATCTTGTTCATGAGCATAATGACGTAACGTTTTGGTGGATGTTTGTAGTTCGACGTCAACCATGTCAAGTTGTGCTGCAATATGCAGAGCATTGGCGATGTAAGAATAAAGCTGTGCTTTGTACAATAAAACACAAGTACTCGTTCAGATGCATTCGCGATTAAATGACTACGCATCTTAACTCGTGTCAGTGTATTATTTTACAATAAAGCAAAGATAAATGTTTCTTATTTCTGAATGCTAGTACACATTGTAACTAACGTTATGTATTTGAAAAAAAACTTGAGGGATTTTAACCCTTGTCGTGCTAGATTCCAAGTGGGCTTATCAGCTGACCAGTGCTGAATTGTATTAGCTGCTGTCTACTTGAGATAAAAATCTCATCAGATAGTGACTCTGTTTAGTACCTAATTACAGTAAAGTTCCGCTAATAATACCACTTTGATTATTTTGAAATCGTGCAGATTTTTGCCAGTTTAAGGTCCCAAAGTATTAAATTTAGAACAAAAAAGGTCCGCTAATAAGACCAATTCGCTACTAAGACCACCATTTTGACTGGTCTTATTAGCGGAACTTCACTGTAATAGTATTCATTATCAAAATACTGATATAACCCCTATACTTTATGCAAAGAAGATAAAATAAGCTACGCATTGATATAATTATGATATTTATTGGTATTTCACACGTTATAATATTCAGCAGTATGTCAGTGACATGTGAATCAATCATAACGCTATGTTAATTGTTATGATGTAGACCTAGTAATAAATATTAATCGCAGAAGGCACGATAATGGTTAATACACATTGTAAATATGTTGTATATTTGAAAATGTAGAGGAATTGTTCATAGTAATTGTTATTACACATTTCAATTATGTAACTGTATCCATGAACAAGAAATGCGGCCACTTTAATGAAAAGGTACCGTTTAAACTATATCTTAATTTCTGTAAATAAAATCTTTATCAATGATACATTTACCTGTTGTTAATAATGCTGTTATTTTAAATATTGAGGGATTTGCAAATCGTTACTATGTATTTGAATAATCAATTTTAATACACATCGTATAGGTCGTTTGCGGCGAAACAAATCGTATAAAATGAAGATTTCTCAGTATTATCTGCGCCTGAAGGTATGATATTTTGCATGAGTGAATGAAGTGTATCTACATAATCTACACTCAAATCTAAGCAACATCGGAAATGTGTAAAAATGTTTGGTTCATAAGTTCTATATAAAATATTTGTAGTAAACCAAGAAACTTCATGTTAGAAGACTCGATACATGACACGACTCTGACCTTTATCAGGGTAGCAATACCCCGTGGCTTTTGCCTACAGTTACAAGTAGAAATTTGTAAACATTCGAACACAAATATAGCCATAAGTATTTTATTTCTTCATCGATTTCTATAAAATATACGCCACGCTAAGGAGAAAAGTATTTGCTTTCCGTGAAATAGAAGATCTTTTTCAGCAGTTTTACCGATTTTTCTATTACCCTGTGAGTAATGCTTTTATTAATACTTAATTTAACATATAGTTTATGTAAGAGTATGTATAGTTAAGTGAATAAGGTATTTGGTTTTCATGATATTTTTGTACATTATCTGTATACAAGTGACATACCAAAACAAACCGACTTATACGGGTCTCATTATTATCGCCTTCATGACAGCAATGCCAATCTCGTTGTTCACGGACTAAACCGGTAAAACAAATGATAGTAAATATTCAATGGAATACCAGATTATCTTCCTGTGTTAAAGTGTACAAATTTATGTTTTTTAGTATGTATACAATAAATAATAAACTTGTTAATACATGTTGGTAAAGTCATCCTTGAGATATCGCAATGATTTTCCAAGTTTGACATTAGTTTTAATGACATGCCATTGCTCTGTGATTATTTATTGTCGGTCATGCTCCCCGGCGAACTATAATTAAAAATTATGAATTTTTAATAGGAGTAGGTAGGGTGTAATTTTGGTTCTATGTACATTCTTACCAACTTCTGATGAATAGATTTTTCAGAAATTAAAAAATTATATGAGTTGTTTCGCTGTAAACGACCTATAAATATGTTGAACATTTGAAGATTAAGAGGAATTGTTAATAATTCCTGCAGATTTGAATTATGTTTTTCAATACACATTGTAAAAAATGTTGTGGATTTAAAATAATGAGGGATTTGTAACACGCTTCTATGTATACTCGTATATTTGAATAATCAATCTTAATACACATTGTAAATATGTTGTATATAAGAAGATATAGAGAAATTGTACATAGTTTCTGCAGATTTCAATTTTATTTCAATACACATTGTATATAATGCTTACATTACATTCGAGGACTTCCCATCTAGAAATTCAGTTTTG
Organism: Spisula solida; assembly: GCA_947247005.1. Lineage (NCBI taxonomy): Eukaryota > Metazoa > Mollusca > Bivalvia > Venerida > Mactridae > Spisula > Spisula solida. The sequence continues at coordinate 3,010,641 of OX365962.1, forward strand.
TCACCATTAAGATTTAGATATCTCCGACGGATCCACATTAACATAAAACCCTAGTACAACTCTGAAAATGCGGTTGACTTCACACGGTACTATGATCCCGATGAAGAAGGAAGCTAGTTCGGGGCGCAATTTCTAAAGAACTCCTGTGAACTGGAGTCAAGAATTTATGGTTTTGTAGTCTGTACTGGTCGTAGATTTCGCCAGTAACAGGTGGTTCAGAATTATGCCTCTGACGTCTCAGAAACTGAGGAGGAGTGTCCCTTCCGCGGTCTCAGTTCTTCCGTTTATTCTTATTTTACCAAGTAATCCGTTTGACAGAGTCCCTACAATCACATACACAATCAAATAATGTGTAGATGACTAATTTATAGTGCAAGGACTCCTCATACATGTTGGTAAAGTCATCCTAGAGATATCGCAAGAATTTTCCAAGTTTGACATTAATTTTAATGACAGGCCATTGCTTTGTGATTATTTATTGTCGGCCATGCTCGACGGCACGCGGTGCACCTTGGTCACAATTAGTGACGTCATCAGGAACATCGTGACGTCACAATATAATTTATTAATTTAAACGCTAGATAATTGATCGATCTACATTCCCTGATAACTTCATTGTTCCAGAACCAATAATTAAAAATCTAGAAGGAAAGTCCTCGAATATATTGATCACCCCTCGTACATGTGAAGATTTGAAGATTTGTGAAACATTTATTCAAATTTGGATAATGTATTTTAATACATATTGAGAATGGTGTGATCTATTTTAACATGTTTGAATTTGTTAATAATATCATGATATAGATATGGTTAAATACGAGGGTTTTCCCAGAATAGCGTATCTTATTGATTTAGAAAGACTATGCTATTTATCTATTTCTTATCTTATCTTTGAAATGAAAATGGTGCTAGATTATTTCGTGCAGAGAATCGGACGTTTTTTTACAATGTTCTTAACCGACGTCATTCTCTTCTTCATTTTCGTTCTTGATGCAGACAATAAAGCTTTTTGAAACCACCAGGCGTCCCATCATACAAATTTGGCCGAAATAACATTAACAGAACAATAAAGAAAATATTAAAACGTGACCATTCCTAAGAAAGTAAATTACTTTTTATAACCCCCAAGGGTGACATATAAATATTGAACTGTCCAAACGTCCGATCCGTCCGTCCGTCATTCCATCCGTTTGTCCGGGCTTCAGGTTAAAGTTTATAATAAAGTTCAACAGTTTGATTACTACCAATGGTATTGCAATGAAACGTGGTAGACTATCGTAATGTAATGTGGCAGTCATACTTAACATCATTAGTTGACTTTACTAGACGAGCCATTTAACTAGATTGTTTTGTGTGGAGTTCTGGCCTTGTTTGAACGTATACATTTTGGTAGCTTAAAATACTTGTGAATACTATCGTCATTACACTTTCGGGGCATATGTCCCTTACAATGACAGGTCTTGTTCAACCTGCAACACGGTAATACATACAATATTGTATTTTACTTATGTAAAGGAATATTATCCAATCGAATTTACCGCGGGATATGTATTTTGTAATAAAATATACAATTCTGGTTAAAAAAGTCATGACGCCGAATTTCGTTCAAATGGGAATGCCTACAAAATGTTTTGAGCACACCTGGTATAATATGTAATTATGTGAATATGTGATAAATTGTAAATATACTGTATATGTATTCATGTATTTTAATACATACAATAATTGGCGGTGTGTACATGTGAGGGATAGTAAACAATGTACATGTACAGAAAATTCAAAACTAAACAAAACCGGCGTCAGCTGCAAGCCACACACACAAGTGACATAACGTACCATCTGCAATCACAAAAAACATATTATAAAAGTCTATTATACTAGCACAATGAATATGTTTTAGTACGCCATGTTTGATGGTGTTATGTCAATGAAAATGTTATGGAATTGTAAAGAAGTTATACAAGATTTCAAGATTTATTATGAACATCAATTTTATAACAAAACTTAATAATTGTGAAATATGTCAAAGATGACCCCTGATCACAATATCAATATAAAATCGTTCTATATAATCGTATTGGTGCCAAGGTGAAATTTTGTTCTTGTATTGTTATATACATCGCTGGCTTAGAATGAGAAGACTACTTACGACCATACAAGACTCATGCAAATTTGATATATGCATCTCAAGGCGCTTCTTATGAGCCTTTTTTCATGAAAATCGGAAGTGGTCATGTTTACCAAACTGAAGTTTAAAAGGCTTGTTTTTCTATAAGTAAAGAGTAGTTTTCAGAAATTTTTTTCTTGTTTTCTCAAAATATTGATTTTGCACTTACAAAATGTACGACCTTCAATTCTAAGCGATCGACATGTATATAGTGGTATTCGGGTGTATTAACATATGAGTAATTGGAATATATATAAGATAGCTGTGATTGCTAGTACACGACTGTATGATACTAAGTTACATTGTATTTATGTAAATATGTTCTTAGAGTCAACTCTAGTCACAAAATTTTGAGTCAATCGGGGACTGCATGGAATTAAACATTTGTTTTCAACTTGTGGACTTGCTTTCCCTGTCCGTTTGCGATCGTGTGTATATGCAATGTCATAAAATTAAACAGTTACTGTCGGTTCAATAAGTAATACTAATGAGGGAACTGTCCCATTCAAAAGAATAGGGGGGCTTATGTTTCATATCGTAAAATAGATACATTCAATCAATAATATAATACTTGAAAACCTGTTTTCACATCGTCTCGTTGGTCGAGTGGATAAGCAAGCCGCTATTATTCCGTTAATTTTGTTGAGATTTGTTCAATCTCGCCACTGGTTCGACTCCCATCCAAGTTACATGAATCTTAAGGTTTTTATCTTTTACAAGTACTTTATTTTTTTTTTGTAACTTATATAATAAAATACCCAAAGTAAGGTATGTAGACAATTGTTTGTGTTCTATTTTCTTTCTTTATCTATTAAGTTGTATCTTTTCAATTATTTTATTTTCATCTACAGTACAATAATCATACAATTGTATATATATTTACTACAACATGAATATTTGATCATTTGAAGTATCGATTCATTAAAGCAGCAGTATAATATAAGACTTTATAACTTGGAATATACAATAAAAAAATGATCGAAGTTGGAATCGAACCTACAACTGAGAATAAAGTAGAAACTTGAAGGAAGTGTGCCTTTATCCATTACACTACAGCGCCTTTAATATATATATGAAATGAGATTTGCACACTATTTGATATCAAACCGATCTAGAGTTTACCTAACAGGCGAGTTTATGTTTGTAACGGTTCTCATTTGACATTGAACGCACTATACTAAATTCTATATTGATATTATGCTGTGTACTGCTTGTGTAAGAGTGTATGTTTTTTTATGTTTGAAAGTATTACTTGTGTAAACACCTCAATTGTATAACGTTCACTTAAAGTGTATTTTATCTATATATTCTCTATAATAAACTTATAAACATAGTCTGATTTTGTTGTTTATAACACACAAGTAAAAAATAGATGCCTTGCTATTCCTCACGAAGAACGTTATTATGCTGGGAATAAATACGTTTGTTGATACTTATTTTAGTTTTAATATTTTCTTATTTTACAATTATATTAATCGCAGCTAACAATAATAACAATATATAAGAGTCCTTTTAATATTCTACACGCTCCGACATGAAGCTATTATTGATCGACATTGGTATGTCATACAACACGTATCTAGATTATATAGGTATGTCATACAACACGTACCTAGATTATATAGGTATGCCATACAACACGTACCTAGATTATATAGGTATGTCATACAACACGTACCTAGATTATATAGGTATGACATACAACACGTACCTAGAGTATATAGGTATGTCATACAACACGTACCTAGATTATATAGGTATGTCATATAACACGTACCTAGATTAAATAGGTATGTCATATAACACGTACATTATACATAATGTACCTAGATTATATAGGTATGTCATATAACACGTACCTAGATTAAATAGGTATGTCAGATAACACGTACCTTATACATAATGTACCTAGATTATATAGGTATAGCATACAACACGTACTTAGATTATATAGGTATGTCATACAACACGTACCTAGATTAAATAGGTATAGCATACAACACGTACCTAGATTATATAGGTATGACATACAACACGTACCTAGATTATATAGTTATGACATACAACACGTACCTAGATTATATAGGTATGTCATACAACACGTACAAAGATTAAATAGGTATAGCATACAACACGTACCTAGATTATATAGGTATGTCATACAACACGTACCTAGATTAAATAGGTATAGCATACAACACGTACCTAGATTATATAGGTGTGTCATACAACACGTACCTAGATAATATAGGTATGCCATACAACACGTACCTAGATGATATAGGTATAGCATACAACACGTACCTAGATTATATAGGCATGTCATACAACACGTACCTAGATTAAATAGGTATGTCATATAACACGTACCTTATACATAATGTACCTAGATTATATAGGTATAGCATACAACACGTACTTAGATTATATAGGTATGTCATACAACACGTACCTAGATTATATAGGTATAGCATACAACACGTACCTAGATTATATAGGTATGACATACAACACGTACCTAGATTATATAGTTATGACATACAACACGTACCTAGATTAAATAGGTATGTCATACAACACGTACCTAGATTATATAGGTATGTCATACAACACGTACCTAGATTATATAGGTATGTCATACAACACGTACCTAGATTATATAGGTATGCCATACAACACGTACCTAGATTATATAGGTATGTCATACAACACGTACCTAGATTATATAGGTATGACATACAACACGTACCTAGAGTATATAGGTATGTCATACAACACGTACCTAGATTATATAGGTATGTCATATAACACGTACCTAGATTAAATAGGTATGTCATATAACACGTACATTATACATAATGTACCTAGATTATATAGGTATGTCATATAACACGTACCTAGATTAAATAGGTATGTCATATAACACGTACCTTATACATAATGTACCTAGATTATATAGGTATAGCATACAACACGTACTTAGATTATATAGGTATGTCATACAACACGTACCTAGATTAAATAGGTATAGCATACAACACGTACCTAGATTATATAGGTATGACATACAACACGTACCTAGATTATATAGTTATGACATACAACACGTACCTAGATTATATAGGTATGTCATACAACACGTACCTAGATTAAATAGGTATAGCATACAACACGTACCTAGATTATATAGGTATGTCATACAACACGTACCTAGATTAAATAGGTATAGCATACAACACGTACCTAGATTATATAGGTGTGTCATACAACACGTACCTAGATAATATAGGTATGCCATACAACACGTACCTAGATTATATAGGTATAGCATACAACGCGTACCTAGATTATATAGGTATGTCATACAACACGTACCTAGATTAAATAGGTATGTCATATAACACGTACCTTATACATAATGTACCTAGATTATATAGGTATAGCATACAACACGTACTTAGATTATATAGGTATGTCATACAACACGTACCTAGATTAAATAGGTATAGCATACAACACGTACCTAGATTATATAGGTATGACATACAACACGTACCTAGATTATATAGTTATGACATACAACACGTACCTAGATTATATAGGTATGTCATACAACACGTACCTAGATTAAATAGGTATAGCATACAACACGTACCTAGATTATATAGGTATGTCATACAACACGTACCTAGATTAAATAGGTATAGCATACAACACGTACCCAGATTATATAGGTGTGTCATACAACACGTACCTAGATAATATAGGTATGCCATACAACACGTACCTAGATTATATAGGTATAGCATACAACACGTACCTAGATTATATAGGTATGTCATACAACACGTACCTAGATTAAATAGGTATGTCATAAAACACGTACCTAGATTATATAGGTATGCCATACAACACGTACCTAGATTGTATAGGTATGTCATACAACACGTACCCAGATTATATAGGTATGTCATACAACACGTACCTAGATTATATAGGTATGACATACAACACGTACCTAGATTATATAGGTATGTCATACAACACGTACCTAGATTAAATAGGTATAGCATACAGCACGTACCTAGATTATATAGGTATGTCATACAACACGTATCTAGATTATATAGGTATGTCATACAACACGTACCAATATTATAAAGGTATGTCATACAACACGTACCTAGATTATATAGGTATGTCATACAACACGTACCTAGATTATATAGGTATGTCATACAACACGTACCTAGATTATATAGGTATGTCATACAACACGTACCTAGATTATATAGGTATGCCATACAACACGTACCTAGATTATATAGGTATGTCATACAACACGTACCTAGATTATATAGGTATGACATACAACACGTACCTAGAGTATATAGGTATGTCATACAACACGTACCTAGATTATATAGGTATGTCATATAACACGTACCTAGATTAAATAGGTATGTCATATAACACGTACATTATACATAATGTACCTAGATTATTTAGGTATGTGATATAACACGTACCTAGATTAAATAGGTATGTCATATAACACGTACCTTATATATAATGTACCTAGATTATATAGGTATAGCATACAACACGTACTTAGTTATATAGGTATGTCATACAACACGTACCTAGATTAAATAGGTATAGCATACAACACGTACCTAGATTATATAGGTATGACATACAACACGTACCTAGATTATATAGTTATGACATACAACACGTACCTAGATTATATAGGTATGTCATACAACACGTACCTAGATTAAATAGGTATAGCATACAACACGTACCTAGATTATATAGGTATGTCATACAACACGTACCTAGATTAAATAGGTATAGCATACAACACGTACCTAGATTATATAGGTGTGTCATACAACACGTACCTAGATAATATAGGTATGCCATACAACACGTACCTAGATTATATAGGTATAGCATACAACACGTACCTAGATTATATAGGTATGTCATACAACACGTACCTAGATTAAATAGGTATGTCATATAACACGTACCTTATACATAATGTACCTAGATTATATAGGTATAGCATACAACACGTACTTAGATTATATAGGTATGTCATACAACACGTACCTAGATTAAATAGGTATAGCATACAACACGTACCTAGATTATATAGGTATGACATACAACACGTACCTAGATTATATAGTTATGACATACAACACGTACCTAGATTATATAGGTATGTCATACAACACGTACCTAGATTAAATAGGTATAGCATACAACACGTACCTAGATTATATAGGTATGTCATACAACACGTACCTAGATTAAATAGGTATAGCATACAACACGTACCTAGATTATATAGGTGTGTCATACAACACGTACCTAGATAATATAGGTATGCCATACAACACGTACCTAGATTATATAGGTATAGCATACAACACGTACCTAGATTATATAGGTATGTCATACAACACGTACCTAGATTAAATAGGTATGTCATAAAACACGTACCTAGATTATATAGGTATGCCATACAACACGTACCTAGATTGTATAGGTATGTCATACAACACGTACCCAGATTATATAGGTATGTCATACAACACGTACCTAGATTATATAGGTATGTCATACAACACGTACCAAGATTATATAGGTATGTCATACAACACGTACCTAGATTATATAGGTATGTCATACAACACGTACCTAGATTATATAGGTATGTCATACAACACGTACCTAGATTATATAGGTATGACATAAAACACGTACCTAGATTATATAGGTATGACATACAACACGTACCTAGATTATATAGGTATGTCATACAACACGTACCTAAATTATATAGGTATGTCATACAACACGTACCTAGATTATATAGGTATGTCATACAACACGTACCTAAATTATATAGGTATGTCATACAACACGTACCTAAATTATATAGGTATGTCATACAACACGTACCTAGATTATATAGGTATGTCATACAATACGTACTTAGATTATATAGGTATGTCGAACAACACGTACCTAGATTATATACTATGTTACATTGCTACAAATCTAATGAACATGCTTCTTGAATACACTGTTATTTATATAGCTATTTTCCGACAGACATTATGTAAAGCGGCTATGGAATAAAAGACATGGTTAAATATTATCAAGCAATTGGTTACATTATACGATGTTATGATCAAGGGACATAATCTAAGATGTCAAAGAGATAAAACATGATTCGAGTTATTCCTCTTGGAAGAAAGTCACTCACAGACACAGCATAATCAAATACCTGTGTTCATATGTGACATCACCTGGAGCACGAGCTACATAAGGTAGAGACAATCAAAGATCTGTGTTCTCAACATCACCAGGAGCACGTGCTACATTTGATAGAGACAATCAAAGATCTGTGTTCTCAACATCACCAGGAGCACGTGCTACATTTGATAGAGACAATCAAAGATCTGTGTTCTCAACATCACCAGGAGCACGTGCTACATTTGATTGAGACAATTAAAGATATGTGTTCTCAACATAACCAGGAGCACATGCTACATTTGATAGAGACAATCAAAGATCTGTGTTCTCAACATCACCAGGAGCACGTGCTGATGTGAAGATAAACGAACACTGATCAATGATTTTCTCTATCAAACGTAGCACACCCTCCTCCTGATGATGTGTATATTAACGTATACAGATTTTTTACTAGTGTCATAAATTTCACTGATGTTGTTAAACGAGGACACTTACTTAAAATTAGCTTATCGATGGAATCGCAAAACACTCAGACGGTTCAATATTCTATCATGCTATATGGACGTTTATGCACCTATCAATATTATGCCCGCCCGGGGGGGCGGCGGGCATACACGGGACTTTAGACAGAAGACCATTCCCAACAGGCGTGAATTTGACAAACTTATTGACTCCGGGTCCCGGGTAATAGACTTTGGCCGGTTTTTACATCCCGGGACTGGGAAATTTTGACACCGCAAAATAAAAAGGGGAGTAACCGCGAAAGACGACGGTGACAAGATCGCCCCAGAATTGGGGACAATATTTAAAGGTATACAGTGATAGTATTCTCCATTTATTTTCACCCATATTATATAGTATGCATTGATTCTAGCAGTTTTCATGTGTGTCATATGTTTCCGCGATTTAGACACGTTTTCTTTCAGAGCAAGTCGCATATACCAAATGAACCTGATATTTTAATATATATGACCCAAAACACTATCCAGGCCCCGTTTATACTGACAATCACCAATGGAGAAAATAGACAGGAGTGAAACGGATCGTATCCCACCCACCGCTAATACAAGGAACTAGTGACTAGGCTATCGAGCTGGATAGCAGCTTTTTCTATAACGTATATGCATATTACGAATCCAAGGTGTGCTTGATTATTATCGTTAAAGTACAGTTGATAAATGATTGATCATTGATGACGTCACGTTTTGACATCATCTACAAAGCCAAATAACGTTAAGTTCTGAGGAAAGAATGTAGGTCGAAGACAACCTTGTTTGATGGGCTATAAAATGCAGAACATTGGCTATATATATATTAGAATCAATATTCATAATAAATATGTAGCTGTGTTTATAACGCTGTTATATCTATGATAAAATATGCTGCTTGCTTGGATGTGCACATTAAATCCTCGTGCTACGCACTCGTGATTTGATTAATTCAAGATCGAGCTCATGACCACATTTTATCATATGATTAAACACAAAACATATATTTATTATTTCTTAATTGAAGATCTGCTTGAATTCAAAGCTTAGGGTGGCGCAGTGTGGTTACCACAGGATACATAAAAAACACAACCCCACCCACTAATATGTTTTAGGTTGATTATGAAACAAGTTCCTACAACTTAGATTAATCACTCTTGACACCTCATTCCTGATGATACCTATCGCCACAGGGTTTGAGCCAGATTTCCCTATGACGAGCATCTAGTAAGGCCGGAATTTAATGCTGGAACCATTTTTATTTTGTCCTTGGTATGATGCGGTCTGGGAGCGAACCCGGGACCTCCCGCACTCAAAGCAGACACTCTACCACTAGGCTATCGAGGTGGTACAGTGCCACCCACATGTACCAGGGCTGTTTTTGGTGCCGATATAAAGCCCCATTCCCCCTCCAAAATAGCATGTTTTTCCCCAAAATTATTTATCCATGCATTTTTATGCTCCCCGAAAAATTTCGCTGCAAGAGAGCCTTAACTGTTAAAATATGATATTTAAGTATTAAATGTGTTTTGAATATCCAAATAGACCTAGATAAAATATTTAAAAAAATTCAGATTTTATGCAACAGTTGACATATTTCAAAAAAGGTAATTAATTGTGAACTAACCC